>JALGPY010000003.1:36567500-37768500 GCA_023055425.1 Linanthus parryae
TTTTTATGAATCGGTTCACCATTCTTCCGTTTATACTTAAAACACTGACAGCCCTGGACATAAGACTTCAAATAAAACTTGGAAGGCAAAAATTTGTGCTCAGCAACTTCAGAGAAAGTTCGCAAGTTACCCGAGTATCTCAATGCACTGAGGCCAAGCTTCGAGTGACCATTTTCTAAGGCACCAATTGACCAACAGGGCCACCAACTCACCATGCATCTCTCAAAATCTGAAGTATCTTTTTCTTTCAAAACATAAACAAGATTCCAATAGTATTTTGTGTTACAACACACTGTCATACAGATCCTGGACTACATTGTCCCATTTCCCTTATGATCAACTATATTTCTACATTAAGATTTAGAACTTATCCAGAATTTTTCCTATCTACCAACTCATTAAAATGTCAAGTTCCAAAAAAGTACATCACTCCAACGTTTTAGAGCCATCAGTCCTTAGCTGTAGAAGAATCCATCTTTCAGCTAAAGATACTTCAACAGCAGTGAAGAAAAGAATTTTATATTCACCCTCAGGATATACATCTTCAACTTGTCACCCTTTAATCACTATGTAACTGACGGCATTACAGGATTTTGTAGATCTGGATGAAGAAAATATAACTCTCTTTACACATAGCTACAAGTACAAGTTACAACACAATAAGTATCAGATAAGAAGCCGCTGTAAAAATGAATACTAAGCAATGTCTCCCATCGTTTTTACTCTCCTTCATGTTTTATCATTCTGTTTATTGCACAGTATAGGACACCGTTCCTGATTCCAATGTGTTATCATTGCTTACCGAAGTAATCCAATACAACAATGAAACAAATAGGTGGATGCTTTGTGCCCAAATTGAACAAACCCCTTGGTTGCTTGAAGGCGAAAACTATAGGGAAAGATTGACAGTCAACCGTTGACTACTTTGTAAAAGACCTAACACAAAGAAGATCTAACCAAATTCGACATGGCTCTAACTCCTCGGGTTACTCTTGATGTCCATCATCCCATTACTGACATCTAGAAGCATAAACCATGTTTGGAATGGATTAATAGCATTCCCGTTTACTTTTCTTCTCCAGAGTACGATTTTTGTACTTTTCAAGAATTCCTATCTTATTAACATATCAAGTTATGAATGTCAAACAAGCAAAACTCCATTATAGTGTTTATGGTATGTTCACAGAATTGATCTCCTCGCAGTCAAATAGCCGGAAGAGCTCTAAAAGCTGTCAAAGCTATTGCTCTTATTTTTCTGCATTAGCATGATTGACAGTAGCCAGAGCTATAAGGCGGACATCACTTCTCTAATGGGAGTAGTGAGGATGAAGACAGAGAGGGAATCTGTAAGGAATTTTCCTTCCCACTCCTCATCCTCACCACTCATTGGAAGACTGTCTTATATTTAAACCAGTTTCGTGTTGTTCAAGCACCCTCAATAAGTTATAGATAGGTCGATGATATTGATAAATAGTTACACGAGAAAGACTAAATCATAGTCCATGGTATGAGTAGGAATACTATCTTTTTCCTGCAAACCTATTGTCATAGATAAACTTATTAGAGCTTCTAGCTCCTCAGACAATACTTGGAAAAACAAAAAACCTTATGCATACAGTAACATGAGTCCAGGAAACTTCAAAAAAATCTTACAGTTTCTTTTGCAGCAGACATTGCAAGGAAACCAGCTCCCATTTCGACTTCCTGCAAACCAACAATGACAATGCTGACATCTGCCGCAGCGGAACCCAACCAGGATATAAGAGAATCCTGAGATGCTCTTCCTTGTCCTACATTCCACGTACCAGCCAGTATATTAATATTTTCAATTCTTGTATACAGAAATTCTTTGCCAGCTAACTCTGTCCGTAATATGTTGTCCAGGGGTCCAGGGGATGTGATATTCCATCCACGTATACCACCATGGTTGGCCAAGGTGAAAATGTAACCAGACCCAACAGCCATATCTGTAACAGGACAACTATGAGCTGCCCATCCTCCCAGTAATTTTCCATTGAGATCCAATATCTGGATAGTGCCACTGGAGTAACCCACCCATATTCGTAGACCAAATGTCGTTAAACATTGAACAGCGGCAAAATGATAATGGAAATCTAGCAAACGGTTTCCATTTCCATCCCATTGCACAAGCTGTCCACTTGAACATCCAGTCCAAATCATTCCATCAGCTGTTGCTACCAGTGCTTCAGTTCTGCGATCTCCAAATGCTCCTTTCACTGCAACTCGGCGAACGGCGTCTGCAGCTCCCATTATGGCATTACGTGACCTTTGAAAGAAACTGACGGCGCCTTGTTGTCGCTCCTTTTTGGAAACAGAGGCAAACTTCATTTTCACCTCATCCTCCATCACATCCTGCATTAACTGTGTGTTTTCAATCTGACCATCTATGTTGAATACTTTCAACAGCTCCCTTGTACGAGAATCCCTGGAGAACAGAAATTCATACCTCAAATCAATGTTGTTATGAAGAATGCATACGATCATATCAGATTAACAGTGAATTACCAAATATCATACTAGCGTATCACACAGTGATGCCAGAAAAGTGATTGTCAGAAATCATGATTTGTAAATTAAAAAGATTGCATTGCATCAGTGAAGATTTTAATCAGACACACAGAGCTGACTTTTATAAAGGAAAAGCAATATTCTAAAAATCTTATTATAGCCTATAATAACGAATAGTAACTCTCTGTTTGAGTAATTGCACCACCGTTACAAGAAGAAAATCCAAATCCAAATCAAATCTTCTCTTGCCGGGATGAATTCAAATAACATCTTAAGCCCTTTTCAGCTGCCACATCTTCTCTGAAGCTCAACATGGCATTGAACTTGCAACAGAAATTAACGAATCGGTAGAAAAGTCCGCATAAAAGAAAGCCTTCCAAAGGTAAACTGGGAAAAGGCTTGTCCTCGTTGTGAAGTGAAGAGAGCACAAAATAAAGTCATGTTTTGCAAAATAAGCAGAAAAGAAATAAATCATACTTGATATAGGATAATTAACTACGGGAAAGGCATAGATGAACTCGAATCAAGAGTGAACAATCCCGATAAAGTCAATTGGGGGCGAGGCAAGCAATTTTGATCACCTCAATATCAGAGGACCTGGCCAGCCAACAAGATTTCCAGACACCCAGTGAAACAAAATGAAATGATTAGCTAAATGAGGCACACAAAACGAGATCCGCTAAATGAAACTTATGAATCCAAAGGTGTAAACCCAAATAGTATGCATCCAGTACGAGCAGTAACAATCACTTTAAGGCTCACAGGAGAATATCAAGAAGGATAGTTAAATGCTTTTAGTTCCTTGGGAGAACCCACAGCAACAAAATGGATTATCTATACCATGGGGAGAAAGCAAGGGGAAAAGGTGTTGAGCGGATGGAAGTGGGAAGCTGAAAAGTTCCATGGTAGAATAATCGGCAGAAGCAAGGTTCTCCGAGCCACTAAAAATGATAGCAGTTACCTCGGGGCTCTTATAACATACAGCCAAGGCTTTCACAAACACTGCAAGGCACTAGGAGTAGATGTATTACAAATTTTCCTATATTCACAAAAGAATCCAGATGTGGCAACTACAGAACAGAGGACAGAATGAGAGCGTATAGTTTGAGATGGTCAGCTCATGTGTATTCTAGGCAATTGGATGCACCATTTAGGATAAGGGATACAATCCAGATCGACAGTGTTAGACGAGGGAAAGGGTAACCAAAATGAACCTGGATAGAGACAATAAGACATGACTTAGTCAAAGCAAACCTAAGGGAGTAAATGACTCTGGATAGACGAAACTGGAGGAGTTGATACATGTCTTTGACCCAATCAGTTTTTTTTTTTTTTTTTTAGGGAAAACCCAATCAGGTTAAACTGGGAAAGGGATTGTTATTGTTGATGTACCCATAAGTTGTGCTTTGACAACCTCACCAACAGGTCAAGCTCACCTTTAAGTTTATGGATTCTGCAGCAAGCAGAAAATAATAAAATGAACCAACTATTTTGCATGGTTTGGATAAAACCACAAGGCTGGCATTTACAAAGGCCAAGCAAAGTTTGTAAAACACGAACACAGTTTGATCTTAATAAGTGATAACCTTCCACCAAATTGTGCCATAAGAATAACAAAATGAATCCTGAATTGTCTTTCGTAACATAAGCTAGTAAATACTGTTTGGTTACTTTATGCAACAGAACTCAGCATATGCAAGGCATCTAAATGCAATGGAGCCATATTTAAAGATGCAGATACTACAAGCATAAAGGAACAGTAAGAAGAATCACTAAGAGTCAAACACAAAACTATGAATGGAGCATAAAAGAGACTACACCGATAACATTAAAATCAATCCACATAGGCCTTTTGGATATTTAGATTATTGATATATTTTGGATGGGTTCTTGTGATTTGACAATTTCCTTCTATCTTTCATCACATCAACCCATTTCAAAATCAGATTTTTGATAGATCAATAATCTAAGTATCCCAACACCTCCTCAATCCTTCAGTACAACAGTAGTAACACATAATAAGTTTGTCTAAAATGGAATTGATCACCAGACCCTTCACATCTCGAAGTATAGGGAGAAATGATTTTAATTCCCAAGCAAAATTTAAGAGTACAAATCTCTCAAATGCATCTTCTGACATTTGAGGTTACGTGTTACAGGTAAATTAATATAATATTTTTAAAGCATAGAACCAATCGGTTTGTAATGTCTGTGTGGTGTCAAAGTTCACATTTTTACCAGCGGTTTGCTGCTCATTCCACTAGAACCTTAAAAATGGCAAAACCAACGATGCAAGACAGCCAATCTCAAACACCATAAAAGTTAAGGCTCGCATGTTGGCAACTATACACACCAAAGTAAATGTGCTTGCAACAAAAAAAAGGTCTTACTCCACATTTTTAAATAAGAATATTGTTATGCTATAACGTATATTGAATTTTATCCGGAATATTGCCTGGGAAATTAGAGACATAAATTTTTTGATTCAATGGACGAACAAAAGGAAAAAAAAATGTAGTTCAAGCATGAAAGTTAAATATGTCTATGGACAAGGACAACTTCCTCATAACCGACTTCATCCACTACATGAAAACGAAATGGACAATGAACCAGCATCTCCTAGATAGTTTCTACAAGACCTATAATATTCAAAAACCTTAAGACTTCACTACTACAATTCACAATTAACAAAGGCAGAGTATATAAACTTATAAAGTGAGGATTTACCACAATGCAAATGAAAGATAACCAGCACTCCACACTTTGCCTCCCGTATGATCAGACAACATATATTTAACATCTGAAGTGAAGAAGTTAGAGATTCCATTTATGGTAACTTGACTCCGAAGGTCTATATATGACCTCTCCACAATTACTGCAGCCATGTGCCTTTCTTCCGGTGTTAGAGATAGAGATTTCGCAATGGACTCCCAAGGCCAAATCTTAATTACACCAACCTCAGAACCTGACCACAGGTCGCCTGTACAAAAGCAAGGGTCAGAAGACCACAATAAAGGAATTTTATTACACTAAACTCCACAGGATACTCTCAACAGTTGTGCTTAAGGAGTATTAAAACGACAACACTGTGTAGGACAAGAAGAAAACCAGATTTAGATTCACACCCGGCTCTATCATGCATAGAATAGTAATCACTTGTCAAATAGGTAGAACAAGTACTAATTTGATTAACAAGACATATCTGAGAGTTAACGAGCAGAGTTAAGTTTTTTATGTTACAGATAGAAGAATTACTTTGTGAGACTTAGGTCAAGTAGTCATCCTTGTTTCCCTTCAAGCATTATACTAATATCAAATTATCAGAACATATTACAAGCAAGCTAAAGGTTTTAATGTGTACAGGAGCATGAGAAGAAGACAAAGGGCATGGACTTCACATGGGGGACATCTAAGTTCTGCAGTAGCCTATAAGTTTAATGAGTACTAACTTGTGCATTACGGTCTATTTTGCGATAGAAATGTAGTACATTTATCAGTTACAATAGCTTGATATGTAGTAACAAGTGTGCATGGTCTCTGATTAGTTCAGCAATGCTGAGATTGAGATAATTTTACAGGGTTGTTTAAGTCCGAAGCCTGTAGGTGATCCGTTAATTAGGCATGTAAATTAATATAAGGCATGGTCTCGTAGTCGCATTTGTCTCACTTCAAACATGGAGTACTTAGTTTTAGGATTAGTTTTAAAACACATGAAATGTAGTTAGGAATGAGGCCAATTTGCATACACGTGGTTTCATTTTGATCAAAAAGCATGCATGTGATACCTATGAATCCATCTTGGATACCTCTGAATTCATTTTAATCAAATTGCATACTTGTGGTTTGTAAGATACTAAGATGTAATGCCAAGCCAAAAGTTACAGAGCCCGCCCCAATAAATAATAAAGGACACTATTGTTTGGACCAATAACAATATGCATCACCGACCACAGGGTTATGCATCTTATTATGCAAAATAGGCATCATCATCATCGTCAAATTTCGCCGTCTTAATTTTTTCCTACTTTAGGTTTTTGAGACAGATGTCCATTTTTTGGGGAATGATAAATTATTTAAATCACGTCTCCTATTATTTCTCAACCACTTGTCCTAGATCTTCCTTTAAATTTCATCTACTAACGTGAAAATAATTCGTGAGTATTAGCATCGAATTTAGATTGCCTAATTTGTAGCTAATAGCATTGTAGTTGAGGGTCAAAATAACCTATTGCACAAGATACAAAATGATATTTTTAGGCATAATTTGCCTATTTTTTACCTAATACCTTGGAGAGATGCTCTAACAATACATTTTCGTTGTAGAGCATCATCTCGGGCTTGGCAGCCCCTTATCCCTCACTAGTGGGAAGTTTATCTACATCATTCTTAACTAAACTAATCCACCATGTAAGTAGCAAATTAAAGTAGTGCACAAAAGCAAATAAATGAATAAATCAAATGAGTTTGCTTACCATAAGATGTCATAACCATGGAAAGAACAGGACCTCTATGAGCCTGCCACGAGAGAGCTTCTCTGAAATAACCACTCCCCTCCAAATCAAACGCCTGATCCATCTTCCATGACCTAATCCTCCCATCCTTATGCCCACTCCAAACCACCCTACTCCCACAATCAGCAACCAAACAAAGCGTCGGCGAAGTCTCAACCGACTGATAAAACGGAGCCGCTTCCTCATCACCACTTAAAACCATCCTTCTTCTATCATTAGTAATAGCCTTGTATAATTCCGAAAATCTCCAAAACCTAATCCCCCTCTCAGAACCCGCCCACAATTCCGACCCGGTAGACTCCAAACACCTGAGAAAACATCCAATCTGCGTCTCCATCGCCGGGCGCGGCCTCAATTCGAGACTCGGCGGCCGTCCCGGATGCACCGCCGCATGGCGGTGTACCTTGAAGATCCCGGTCCCTCCGCCGCTGGCCACAAACTCCGGCAGCCCCTTACCATCCGCGTTAATCGTATCGGTTTCCGGAGCGGAGGAGAGCTTCCGGTCGAGGAACTGGATCATGTAATCGAGCCGCTTACCTGCGCACTGAACACTCGCCCCATTGTCCGTACTGCCGGCGGAGAAAAAGTCTTCGTCCTCCGAGGAGGAGTCGTTGAAGCGGTCGAACACCTTGATCGGGCTGCGACTGCTGTTAGGGTCCTCGTCGATGCTGAATCGCCTCACTGTGGTGTGTAATTGCTCCTCTCCGGAGTAGTTGGCGTCGTTCTCGCTCTCGCCGCCGAAGAAGAAGCCTCCGGCGGAGGAGGATTGGTGGCTGTTGGCTGCGGCGGAGGAAGTCTCCGTTCGAGTGAAGTGGAGGCCGAAGATGTCGCCGTCGTCGTCTTCCGTTGTGCGGCCTTCCATTTATGACGGCAGTTAACGGGAATCTAGGGTGAGAGAGGCGATGGGAGAGAAATCTAGAGAGAGAAACGGCGGGTTGATGTGAATTGCCGTGGATGCGTATTCGGGGGAAACGCCGGCGATCTCGGCGGTGATGAGAGAGAGAGAGATTAGCCAGAAGTTTCAGTGAATTTAGGAAGGCGATATTTTTGGTCTACAGTTCCTCTACCAAGCGAAGGTCAAATCTTGTCAAGGACCTAACTGGAATGGGTCCAATTTGTTTTTGTCTATTTCCCCACAGGGGGGTAAAAGACACTTCAACCCCTTTAGTTTGACTCCCTTTCAGTTGGAGAAAGGACACTCTTAACCGTGTCGAATTTCAAAAAATTTACACCCTTTATTGTGACATCAGACTGGAGTTGAGTTCGGTTACAAAAGATAATTTTGGGGACAATCTACCTATTATTCATGAGGGTTATGCAAGGGCATATAGAGTTTGTGAAGGCTAGATTTATCTTCCATATTGTTTTCAATAATGGACCCCCAAGTCCATACTGACAATGTCACAATCAGAGGATGTAGGTTATTTGAAGTTCGCCACACTGAAACGTGGAAGGGTTATTTTTCAAATTAAAAATGAGTGAAAGTGTCCTTCAATCAGACTAGAGGGGTGAAAGTGTATTTTATCCATTCTATAGTGATTATAATAGTTCTTCGCACCGTTAAAAGTATTTGCAATGGTTTCGCTCTCATTTCCAAAACTCGCTCTAGAGGTCAAATCACAAGCGCTCCAAAATTTGAGAGCGCATTTTCATGTATGAATTAGTTTCAAAGACAATCACTATAGAGGGTTGGATCGTGCTATAGTTTGCAACTTCTATTGAGCGTTGTGTTGCCATTTGCGATAAATATGCTTGTTTTAAAGTATCGTGAACTATGAATGAGTTGGGTGTGTCATGGTTGTGATGGACTTTTAGGATGCTATTATTGCGATAGTATTTTACTTTTTGTCATTGACTAATAATAGACCTTGGGATGTCATAACTGCGATGGGCTTTTAGCTTTTCATTGACTGTGAATGGGATTTAGGATGCCATAATCGCGATGGAATCTTAGTTTTTCATCGACTGTGAATGGGCATTGGGATGTCAATTGTGAATGGGCTTTTAGCTTTGCCATTGACTGTGAATGGGATTCCAGATGTCATAGCTCTGGATGGGCTTTTAGGTTTGTCATTGGATGTGAATGGGCTTTGAGATGCCATAATTGTGGATGATTTTAGCTTTGTTATTGACTGCGGACGGGCTTTGGGATGTCATAGGTGCAAATGGACTTTATGTGCCATAGCTGTGGATGGCCTTTATCATTACCGTTTCAACAAGTGGGATTTATTATTGTCATCTCAACATATGGCCTTGCTATTGCCATTGATAACTCTATATTAGAGTTAGAATTCATACAGATTTTACTATAATTTTGCGTGAATTTTGTGGTGAATATTGTGAGACGTGCACTATGAACATGAAGAAATGGTGAAATTTGAGTTTTGACGTAAAACTGTTAATCCGAGCATTTCTCGCATAATTTCACGTTATTTTGTCACATTTGATCGCACGGGTCTGTTTCGTGTTGTTTTAACAGGAAACGCAACTTGGAGATCAAGCGGAAAGGAGAATACAAGCTTCTGAAGCACTTCAAGACTCAAGATGATGATTGGAATTGAAGACGAGAGAGGAGGATGCTAGAAGAAGAAGAAAAATCAAACTGAGCAGTCACAGCCAATCGTACGGGTGGACTTCCAATTGTACGATTGGAATACTTAGCCAAAACTCAGCTTTAGGAGGAATTGCAATCGTGGGGAGGCTCTCAGACACTTGTACGGTTGTGACTCCACTCGTACGAGTGGGATGTAGGATTACGTAGAAACTTTTTTGTTTTAGACATATTTTTAGAATCTTTTTTGGAAACAATTGGAGAGGTCACGATGCAATATAATCACAATAGGGGTGCCTCTAGGGTATTACAAATCCCAATTCTCCCCGAGCGTTGTGGGTAACCCATCGCTACCCCGCTCAAATTATAACTATGAGACCTTAAGTGTCGACACCCCTATACTATAGTGACCCACACATGCATAAGTAGTACTCCATAGTTTTCACACCTTATATAACCCCGTGACTGTATCACCTCGGTGTATGACGGTCAAACACGGGGGTCCGGGTATGTAATCTCATAGGATTTGCACCCGAGGAGGTTCGCATGCAAGCGCCTCCGGCCGTAGCCTCCATGCACATCCTCTGTGTTGGAATAGATGCCTTAGAGGCAATCTAGTTTAGTATGAATTTATTTGTGGCTAGAAATTCATTTATTATTTATTGGATATTTAATATAATGAAGTCCTTAGATTTACAATCGTGTTGTTTATCTTAAATATCCCTAGTCCAGTATAATGATTAATGGGACAATCATCTATAGACTAGTATGGGGTTGGATTGATATGGAGATATCACGATCCAACACATAGGTGTGCATTAGGGAATGTTGCACTGGATTGACCCATCTCCGAGAAGGCTACATACACGTTATGTTGAGTCACAAGCGCTTCTCGCGGTGCAATGGTATTGTCATCCTTAGACTTGAAGTCACTAGATATTCTAGTTGTGGATTATTGTGATCTTGGTAGCGTTAAACGCTACACCGTAACTGGGTAGTTATAAAGGCGTGTACTGGATACAATAAGAAGCAAGCTTAGAGATCGTAGTGGACGTAGATAGAATTTGTCCCTCCCACATAACGGGAGCAAATATCCTAGGCCACTCGAGGGATAGTGCTTATAGAATGTCTGGCCAGACTCAAATAAATCAACATGGGATATTGATGTTATTTGCACGAATAAGGCTATTCCCATGGATCGAGAAACTATGGATTGGATATACGAGTGTGACTTGTATGTCTCGTGTCCAATCCGGATATAGAGACAAAGGGATGAGACAATTACTTGTACAAAGGTTGTCAAGATGACTATTCTATTAATTGGCTAGAATGGATGTTTTGCTAGAGACCGCTCCATATTAGCAAATAGTTGCTACCAACTAGATAGAACCTATGGGGTCACACGCTATATAGAGTTGAACTAGATTTGGGAATTAATTAATTGGATTAATTAATTAGAAGGATCACTTTGCAAAACCTTGCAAACTTAGTAGGGACTAATTTGCAAGGAAGGGTTTGAATTCTAGTAGGACTAGAATAAGTCCTTTAGGTAGTTGGCAAGGAGTTGTTGGACTATATAAAGGACCTTCCTTCCTTCCTTCCCATAACTTATGCTCATTATTGAACATAACAATAGTGGGAGAGAACAAAAAGGAGAGAAAATGAGCAAGCAAGCTAGGAGCTCGCCGCCCCTAGCCCGCCGCCCCATCCCGTCGGCCACAAGGAGGCCGAGAGCCCTCCTTTGGGTCTCGTTTTGCGTGATTCTTCTTCCTCTTCCTCTTCCGGGCTAGCACCAAGGACTTGGGAGATTCTAGGATCAACTCTAGGCGTGGATCAACCATAGAGAACGTGACACAATTCGCGTTTGAAGTCATCAAAGGAGAATCCTAAGGTGTGTTATTGATTTCTTACCCTTACCATCGTTATGTCTCTTGACTTGTGATCCTTGGAGGGTTTTGCATGGTTTTATGATTGTTTGTGTTTCCGTTGCGCATCCATGATTCAAAACCCTACACTCTGTACATCGCCCCATTTATATTATAGCACATTATTTAACCGTCATTTCATAACCGTATCATTTTATTCCGGGATTGTGTCACAACAACATATTTTCCAAACGGGATATTCTTAGTAGTTCTCAAAATCATGATTCTCAAACACGTGATCAATCCATAATATTTTACCAAGTTTCATGAGATATAGCAAGATTATGGGTTGGAAGTAACGCACGCCAAATTCACATTTTGACAGTTAAGGTGTTTTACGTATGAACTTACCGATAACAAGTAGCCTAGTGCACATGCGACAAGCGAGGTCCTAGTACTCGTACTCAACAAACTCTTCGTCTACGAATTGGGTGTCTAAAAATACGAAATATATCCAAATTAATACATAGCTCATTTTTATGACAATTACAATCATGTCCTATATGCAATGCGAGTATGTGCCCGTGGTTTAATTCTCCCCAACAAACGCTAACATAATTTACAATAACTTATTTACTAATAACAAGCCTAATATTAACTATAAGTCATAGTTGTTGAGGGAATTAGTTTTGCTAAGACAAAAAAATAATATTTAACTATTTAAAATTTTATTGAGGCACCTATTTTGAAAAATAAATTTCTAATCATTAATTATAAGGAAAATCGTGATTTAAGTGAGAAATAATAATAGATAGTTTTTATTATAAATATTACATTTTGTTGGAAAAACATCTTATTATAATTAGATACTATACTTACAAAAATAAATTTTCATGATTAAAGGGGTTATCAAAATACATTTATTAGAAAATGTTATATTATTTATTGAAACACACTTATTTGTAGTGACAAATGAGTATTAACTAATAATATTTTTCTTTCTCAATAAACACAATAATAACTTTTTTTTGTCTTTAAGAGAAACATATGAATATTTATTGTAGCCCATTTATGTGAGTAGACCTCATATAATTAAATTTTAGAGTAGATATGTTGTCCTGAGCTAATTAGCATAGCCATTTATAAAAGAAATAAGGTTTGTAATTTACAACTAGTTTATTAGGAAAGCATATTAAATATTAAGTTAATAATTCATGAAACTTATTTTCTTCTCTAATTATTATTTTCATAAAATAACTTATTAGATTTTTGTTATCAAGTAATATTAAACAAATAAATAGAAGCTTGAACTACAACTAGTACCCCCTAAGGACAAAGAAATAAGTCCTGGATTGTACAATAACTACCCCCAAAGTTCCTGAAACGACAAAATGACCCCCTGGATAATACTCAATCGGCAACACTTATACACCCCAAATATACCCGATGCAATTCTACATTTAATCTATGAAAAATTTGATTTTGATGATTAAAAATGGACTAGGAAAGGATTTAGAGTGTACCCACGCCAAGAACAAATCAAATCGGTTGAGAAACGAAGCGGGTCAAGCTTGCCGCCGGCGCTGGTTCTCGACGTGGCTTCACCGGCTAATTCGGGCCGCGTTTAAATGCTTCGTCGTGGTCCTTGGAGGCGCAGGAGCTCGAAGAGATCGAGAAAGAGGGCAGGACTGCCTCGGGTTCAAGCCCCCGAAGCTTGTCGCCGGCGTTAAAGGTCGATTGGCGACGGTGGGGGTTTTCTTCGCTGCTCCTGCTAGTGCTTCTGCCTCATTCAGTTTCGTCTGGGTCTTGGCAGAGAGATGGGGTGACTGAGAGGGTGAGAGAGACAAGGGACAGAACCGGTGGTGGTGGTGGTTCGCCGGTGGGTGTTCTTGTCGGGGAAGGCAACGGCCTTGTGCCGCTGCTGCTGCTAGGTGTTTCTCGCCGGCAAAACACAGAGAAAGAAAGGGAGACAGGGGAGAGATGGATGGGGAGAGAGGGTGGTGAAGATGGTTGTAACCGTGGTGATGGAGGTGGTGTCGGGGGTGTGGAAGAAGAAGAAAAAAAAAGGGAATAAATAGAGGTGGAGGGGGGAAGATGTTGTGCTAGAGAGGAGGAGGTGTTAGGGGAATTGAAAGATGTTGAAGAATGGGAGATTGGTGTTTGGTGTTGAGAGATGTGGGTTTGTTTTTGTTTTGTTTTTTTTTTGTATTGTACTAGTATTATACACAATGTATTGTACGGTATAAGTACGGGTATATGAATACATGTATTAGTACAGTATAAATATGTGTTAATTTATAAGATCATGCATTGGTTTAAGTAAAAGACAAATACACCCCCTTAGCTTCTAGTAATGCAAATTTTAGCCCCAATTTCATTAAAAAATAAGAAAAATTGCACAATCGCCCCTCATTAACAATTAGGGTATTTCAATATGTTTTGTATATACGTAATTATATGAATAAAGAATATCATTTTCATTGTTTTTTAAATATTAATTTCGTTACCTCTCAAAAAAAATTAATTTTTTTATAGTTGATTAAAGAGTAAGTTTTTCAAATATTTATAAATATAGATATAACTCTTTTACTAATAAATAAACTCACATAATTAAATATCGTCTTTATTAAAGTAAAATAAATTGTTTTGTAAACTAAATAGTAATTTTTGAAATATTAAGAAATCGCTTCTTCAATTAGAATTATCACTTTTGAAATAATAAATATTACTTTAATATTGAAATTATAATTTTCATATAATTTTTAAATATCTTAATTAGAGTATTAAATAGATTTATCTCATTAAAATTTATTATTTAATTTCCTAAAATCGTTTTGGAGATTTATGACTTGGTAGTCGATATAGAACTTTCTTTCGTATATAATTAGGTGATTATAAGTACTTAGGGCTTTCGCTGCATATCAAATAGGACAAGTGCATCGTCATACGTTTGTAAACTAAACTTGCTTGTAATTAGGACTATATGTGTTTGTTTGCAGAGCTTGTCTTTGAAGAACCGGTCGTAGTGTACGAGTAAGGATTTGCTACCGTATCTTTGGCTCTCACGGTGAGTAAACATGCTCAGTGTTGCGTGCTTATCTTCTTTCGTGTCAAAATGTGATTTTTATTTCACGTCTCAAAATATACATGTGAGTTAATGAGTTTACATGCTCAGTCTTGCGTGTCTGGCTCTTTCATGCGGCATACTTGTTTAGTTCAAAATAATTGTCGTACTTCATTTGAAATTTGCTAACGTGCTGTACTTGATTTGATTCCGCACTTCACACCTCGTTTTCAAATCAACAAACTGATTGCTCAAATGTCACAAAGTCAGAATTCATTAATAACGTAAAGTGAAAGAATCGCGTATACCAAAACCAGATGGGTTGGCGATTGTGCCATATGCCTACGTCTCTTGTTACTATGTTGGCTACAATCGTAATTATTTATTCGGTAGAATGCCTTAACTACTTGTTGGAGTCTTGGACCTACTTCAAGTTGGGCACTCCGTGCCTCGGCTCTTCACCTTGTTGGTGAAAGTCCAGCATTCTAGTTGTAGAGGGTGCTTTTCAGACAGATGAATCAGAACCGCGTGGCAGTCATCCAGCACACCTACATGTGCTCCATACACACCGGATAACTACACATGCTTATCCACTTGGGGGCTGCGGGACAGAGCCCTCGCGTACCAACCACACGGGACTAGTAGGGACTTAGTGGTTTCGAGGCTAGAGTAAGGCCCATCACGCGAGAGCGACAACCAAGCTCGCGCACGACCTCTGGTAATTGACTGAGAGGTTTAAGGCTCGTGTATCCCATAAATGTGGATGATCTCAAAACGGTCTCTGATATATGCGGGCAGGCGCGTAACGGTCCCTATATATACGGTTGAACGTGTCGTTACAAGGGCTATCATTAAGCCGCCATTTATGGTGCATTAACTCCCCACAATGGTCACCTCCCTACTATATATAGGATCCTTACCCCCCTAGGAGACTCTCTCTGATTCTCTTTGACACCTTAATCCCTCTCAGATCTCTGCTAGTCTACTGTCTCACTCTCAAGAGCAGTTTCCTTTGCTTACTCTCTCCCTACTCACACCCTACACTTCTCTGTGTTCTAATCCCCTACTTGAGGTGTACACTTGGATCTCTCTTGAGGATTTTCTGGTACACACTAGTACTACTCTTTTGACTTACAATCTTAACGGGGTGTCGAAACTTATGGTCTAGTAGCTGCTTGTATGGAATCGTCTTTAACGCTTGGTAAAAAGGTTGGGTTATAATAACCCCTACATGCTAGTATCATCTATTTCTATATACCCTGGTCTCTCCAGGATACAGCGAATTGATAACATGACTTGTTTCATTTCACGTTTGGAAACGTATAAATATATTGGTAAACGAATTAGCTACCTGTATAACTTTCAGTTTGGAAATAGTACTTTTGAGAACTCTGATAATCGTAACTCCTACTTGTACATATATCTCTTAAAACAGTTCAAGTATTTATTTGATGTTTATACTTATACTGCGTTACTGTTGAAACTATTTCAAATACAAACCCCGTAACCTTTCTTAGTCATTATATTTTACATGCTAAGTTGTCTATTCACTCAGTTTTTCCTGATACTCGAAAAACTACGGTCTTGTGTTTCTTTTAATTCCCCCTCAGGTGTATGAATGGTTGCTTGGGATAACACGTTGGGATCACGATCTCGTTCTCTCATGCAAACAATAGATCTTAGTAATAATCCAGAGGGCCTTTTTTTGTAAAACATCTTTTGTTATTGGTGTATAGTTTGGAACCAATCACGAACATTGTAAACTTTTATCGTAATCAATCAGTAGTTGGATGTTTTGTTTCACTTGTTTGTTGTTACCACTCGTTGTACGAAAGGGTAAATTCCACTGTACGGAGGGCACCAACTGGTTTCCGGATCCTCAGAAAATCGGGGGTGTTACAATAGAGACCCATTTCATCAGCACGATCAATGGGATTTATCGCCAGTTGAGCCGCAACTTGATCCATCATCACCACCACCGCCACAAAGAGGATGATGGAGATGAACCTGATTGGCTTCCAGCTGTATGAGAGATGCAGAAGAAATTCAGGGCCAAAATGGAGCAAGAATGGGAGTATACATTACAAGCTACATGAGTGAAAGAAGAGAAACCTGAGCCGAGCAAAGAATGTATTGTCCTTGAGCCAGTTGTGGACTTTGTCATTATGAGGAAACATACTCTAATTCAGACTGGGGTGGACCTGTGTGTACAATATGGGAGGACCTGCCGTATTGCGAGCCAAAAATCGCAGGCACTTTCACATCCTTGGCATGAATGGGAAGACTCCGATATTGGGAGCATGTGGTGCGCTGATGATGGAGCTGATGAAGCGACTATGTCCATTACTATTGAGGTAACAGCCCCTACCCAGATTTTTGAAGATTTCTCTGTATCTCATATTAATCAAGTCTGCGATGAGTTGGAAAGACTTGTGTATGGAGAGTCTTATGGGGAAGAACCACATGGGCAATTTTCAATTTCTTATTATATAGGCCATTTTAATGATGATATACATGCCACAATCAAGGAGTTGGAAATCAGCAAGTGTGGGGGTGTGGATGAATTGCATGGGTCATTCGAAGAGCATCTAGCACAGAAGAGGTGCTACTGGGATAATTTTCTGGCCGGAGATGCATTTGATCCTTGTGGTACTTTGTGGAAGTTGATCAAGAAGATAAACTGCAAAATGAAAAGAGTCGGCTTCTACAACTCTCCACCATATGCACAGCACATAGGTGCTCGTGATAAGAGAATCATTGAGAAAAGATGGTGGAAGAAGAAGAAGTTTAGGGATAAATTATCCTCCACCATCCTTTTCGGTTAAGGTAACCGGGTCAGGCCGTCAACCTTAAATTACAAGCGCTACTTGGGAGGCAACCCAATGTAGGGTAGGATGTCATTTTGCTTTATTTCTGTTTAGCTCTCCATACCTGATTTTGAGAGAGAGAGAGAGAGAGAGACTGATGATTTTTCTAGTGGTTGCAGTTAATGTTAGCGAAGAATCTACCCCACTGTGCCATGGCACATTTGACCCACATGGAGACTCGTGAGGGAGTTAGGAATTTTTCGCGCGCATTGCTCACAACATGGAGCAATCTACCCCAGTATGCAAGGCACACACAACCTTAGGGGAGCATACATGATGTCGCTTGGGGATTGTCAAATGAGCTCCATCAGCGGTGGTTTTTCGGAAACCGTCAACGGTCCCATGGACCCTTTCTTGTTGCAGTTTCACGGCAACGATGCCCATGTAGGTCTGGGCACCCGAATTACCTCTAACTCTCTCTCTTTTTTACGTTTGATCAATAATTGTTGAAATCCACCACCTACACATTTAAGCGAGGAAACCTCTTATTTGATCTATGAATTTGTTGAGGACAACAAAATGTTTAAGTGTGTGTGGGGGGGGGGATGGGTTGTGTATAGTTTTTCTAGCCATGTCGGTCCTTTCATAGCCTTGTTACATATAGTATATGTAGTATATGTCGTATTGTGAGTCTTTGTGGTTAATGTAGAGTGTTTCAATATATTGTCGTATTGTGCTAGTTGTCTAATTCTTGCATTGTTTGTACGATTAATTATGGAGTACCCCTACCCAATTGTTGCGTGATTAGTAGTGTTGGCCAAAGCATATAGAGTCTAGGAAATAGGAGAAAATTGGAAAAAAATGGAAAAGCAGAAAAATCAAAAAGAAAAATTGAAAATTTTGAGTTATGGGCAATTGATAAAGCTTGAAATCGCAGAGAGTTCAGTGAATGAGTCTCAATGAATAGGAAGCACCGTAGTAGGGAAAATTTTAATTTTTAGTATCATGCGCACCGGTTTCACGAAATGATATCTCGGGTATTCAGGGAAAAGTGAAAAATATATTTTGGGCATACCTTTAGTTCTTATAGTGTGTTAGGAGGATTTGGTCTTGGGGTAGTCGAATAGTCTGTTTTCTGTGGAAATTTGTGGCCTCTTTAAATCTGGGATGGACCTTCGTGTAGAGTTGGCTTCATGTGGTACGCTGCTCTAGCCTAAGTGAAGTTAGGGATTGTACACCACCATCCCTTACGGCAGTTTCAAGAGCTAACCGAAAAAGCTCACACTTAGTTGCTCTAAATGCACGGTTGAAAAAATCAAAAGAGAATGAAAACAAAATGAACCAAAATCTTCTCTTGGACTAGTTACGGTAAATAACCTAATGTGCCTCCGTTCACGCGGGGAATTTAGACTCAATCCGATTAGAGCGAATAAGGAAAATTAAAGTTAATTCGTATTACACAGAGTTGTGTCTCCCGTCACTGGGACAATTTGCAATGCAATAACAGCTAAGAGAGTCTGAAAACCTCATATGACTAGGCGACAAAAGACTACCATAAGACTAAGGATGCCTAGACCCTCTGAGCTAAAGGACGTGCCCGGCTATTGGTTGATTTTGGTAGATGTTTGGGGAACCCTTAGTGAGCTTGTGCGTAGGATCACTTTTTTTACTACCTATGTCCTGCAAATGTAGTCCATTTTTGAAACTACAACTTTTTTTGAGACATGCAATTAATGTGTCCCACTACAATTTTTGAGATGCTATTTCCACTTTTATACTTGATTTTGTTTTCTCCAAGATTAGATGCATTGAATATGAATGGGTATTTTTGTTACTTTATATTAATTTTAACCTTGTAAATGTAAGTGGACAACCATTATGGGACAAACCAATATAGAAATATGGACTATCTTTGCGTGACGGAGGGAGTAATTCCTTATTGCGGTTGTGTGAATTTCAAAAGAGACTTCTGAGAACTTGAGGATTTTGGTTAGTGATAGCGAGATTGCCCGATCTCAAGGAAAATAAGAAAAAAATTGTGTTGTTTCAATATTGGCATTGTAGCTGATACTAGATAGGTTTGGAACCACAAGCTGTATAGGTGTAAGGGAGTTCACATAGGCTTGAAGATATAGGGTTTTTTCTGTGTGAGTAATGAGAAGTATTTTCCCAATCCTGGTGGGATTAGATCCCTCAGGCAGAGATTAGGTCCATTGGGACTGAACTCTGTAAATTGCCCTGTGTTCTTTACTTTACAGTTTAGCTATTTACTCTTGCAAGTAATCTAAATCAAACTATGGTTACAAACTATTTTGAACTTGTGCTAGTTCAAGGCCTTGAAGCTTTCTTTTATACTTACAAAGGATTGGTGTGGTTCAGAGAGTGATTATGGAGCATATGATCTACTGTGCTACCAGAACCAGAAACCATCCTCTTCCATATGCCAACCTACTACCTCTTTTCTTTGAGCATTTTGAGGTACCTGTGAAATGAGAGGAGAAGATAACAGGTGGTTTTGGGTTGATTGATGAGTCTGCTTTACAAATGATTGGTGTGGTTCAGAGAGGAAAGGGACATTTGAAGTTTTATTCAGAGTTGTCTAAAGCTGAGCTTGAGGAGATTTTTTTTTATCAAACCTAAGGGAGCTACAACATCAAGGGGACAAGCTAATGAGGATTATTCTCAATTGGTTGATAAGTTTGAAGAACAACAAGTTTAGATTAAAGATCTTAGACAGAGGCTATTTGACTTGTCTTCTGAGTTTAATTAGTTCAAAGCCTTGATGGGAGTGATGAATGGCAAGCTGGATGTTGTCATCAAAGGTTTGAATTTGGAGAAGATCCATTCTTCTACTAGTCATGACACTAGTGTTGATTCAGATGAGAGGCTAGGAGATTTCTTGAAAATGAAGAATAAGCCTATTCCAGTTGTGCTCACATGAAAGGATCTTTATGAGCAAACTGATGATGAGGAAGTTGAAGAAGACACAGGTGTTGATGCAGCTACAGAAGAAGAATTTGTGCAAGTCAAGAACAAGAAAGTTGATGAAATCATTGATGAAGTCTTAGCTGAAGTGGATGCACAAAAGGAAGAGTATCATTCTGCAGATGAAGCTGAAACTGATGAAGATGTTGGAGAAGGCTCAGAGAAAGGCCAAGCATCAAAGAAGAAGTGAAGACTTGTGGAAGCCAAAGCCTTGATCTTTTCTATCTTTCTTTTTTTTCTCTTCTTTCTGATCTAAAGGCCTTGACATTCAGTAGGAACTGTTTTTTTTTTAGTTTTTAAAAGACTCTGAGTAATGATCCAACATTTCTTCACCTTTATTTGAACAAACACACCCTTTCATCCATGCACTTTCGTGAACTATAAATAAGCCAAACACCAGCAGAATTTGTATCAGTTTCAAACACAGTTTCACAGAGAATTCTAGAGAACTTCTGCATATTGCTGGCTGTAGAACCGACGCGACTTGTTGTATCCTGGAGGGGAATCGCCAGAACCCGGCAGCATAGTGGGGGCGATTTATCCCTTAAAGAAAACGATCATCGTGCCTCAAGTCCTGTTTTCTTCCACCATCCATTATACTCGGCGTAACAATTTTAAGGGATAAATCGTACAACAATGGAGGGTGGAGGAAAGACTGCAACTTTCAAGATGATGAATCAAGACTTCGTCAAACTGGACCGGTTTGATGGCACCAATTTCACCCGTTGGCAAGACAAGTTGATGTTTCTACTCACTGCATTGAAGGTGGCATACGTTCTGGACGAAAATTTGCAGCCAATACCAGAACCAAAGGACGACGACACTGACGAATTAAAGGCGCAGTGAACGAAGAGGGAGGAGGACGAACTGGTTTGCAGAGGACACATTCTCAACACACTGTCGGATCGTTTATACGATCTATTCACATCAGAGAAGTCACCAAGCAAAATCTGGAAGACGTTGGATAACAAATACAAGGCTGAAAAGCAAGGATCAGATAAGTTTCTTATTAAGAAATTTTATGATTTTACTATGGATGATAGTTCTCCCATTCTCGATCATGTTTACAAATTCCAAATCCTCGCTAATAAACTTCGAGATCTCAAGATTGTTATTTCTGATGAGTTGTTAGTGGGGGGTATTATTGCTAAACTTCCTGAAAGTTGGCATAAATACATGAAGGAACTTCTTCACACAACAGAAGACTTCAACCTTGAACAACTTCAGAAACATCTCCGAATCGAAGAAGAAACTCAAATACGGAAAAGAAACCTGGCGGGTCCTTCTAGTTCTAAAGTGAACTTCGTGGATGACCAAGGTAGAGCGGGAAAGAAGAGGAAGTTCGATGAAATCGGTTCCAATCCAAACGGTGCTACCAAGAAGAACAAGAAGAATATTAAATGTTACAATTGCGGCAAGAAGGGACACATCAAAAGGGAATGCAACAAGCCTAAGGTTCAGAATGGGAATTCCAAAGACAAGTCTAACGGAAATTCCAAACAGGCTAATGTCATTGAGAGTTCAGTTTCTGAATTAGTCGCCATGGTTTCCGACATGCATATTGGCATGATTATGGAGTTGAACATGGCGTCTGAAGATGCTTCTCATGATTGGTGGTATGATTCTGGTGCTACTGTCCATGTTTGTAACAACATGTCGCTTTTTGTGCATTATGAAGAGACTCCCAACGAACGTGAAGTTCTTATGGGAAATCACAATGCAGCCAAGGTTCTCGGAAAGGGAAATATTCAAATCCAATTCACTTCTGGGAAGAAGTTGACCCTGCAGAATGTTCTCTGTGTTCCTGAAATCAAGAAGTATTTGGTGTCGGCTAATCTTCTTTGTAAGAACGGCTTTAAGGCTGTGATTGAGGCTGAAAATGTAATTTTATCTAAGGCTGGCATGTTTGTTGGGAAGGGCTATGCTTGTAATGGGATGTTTAAGTTATCTATTAATGAAATAAATGCTAGTTCTATCTACATGATTGACTCTATTTCTTTATGGCATTCTCGTTTGGCGCATTTAAATGTTAGATCGTTGAAATTCATGCGAAAAGATGGTTTGATATCTTGCACTAGTAATCACGACTCTAAATGTGAAATTTGCATACAAGCGAAAATGACTAAGAAATCTTTCCCAAGTGTGGAAAGAAAATCCCAACTTCTAGAACTTGTGCATTCTGATATTTGTGAATTAAATGGCATAGTTACTAGAGGTGGTAATAGGTATTTCATAACATTTATAGACGATTGTTCTAGATATACCTATGTTTATTTGATGAAAACTAAGGATGAGGCCTTTGACAAATTTAAGTGTTATAAGGCTGAAGTTGAGAATCTCATGGAAAGGAAAATTAAAACTCTTCGTAGCGATAGAGGTGGTGAATATTTTTCTCATGAATTTTCAGCATTTTGTGAAGAGCATGGTATTGTACATCAAACTAGTGCACCATACACGCCACAACAAAATGGTTTGGCTGAGAGGAAGAATAGGACGCTAGTGGATATGGCCAATTCTATGCTCTTGAACGCAAAATTAAAATCCTCTTTGTGGGGTGAAGCGTTACTTACCGCCTGTTATTTGCATAATAGAATTCCTTCACGGAAATCAAAAGTTTCACCATATGAAGTATGGAAAGGCAGAAAACCAAACTTGAAGTACCTTAGGGTATGGGGATGCATGTAATTTTATCGCGTTACAGACCCTAAGAGAACAAAATTAGGGCCAAGAGCTCTCAAGAGCGTGTTTGTTGGATATGCCGAAAACTCAAAGGCATATAGGTTATTGGATTTAGAATCCAATGTGATAGTGGAATCAAGGGACGTAGAATTTATTGAAAATAAATTTATCGATGATTCCGACTCGTCAAAACCTACTCCAACAATGAATCCTGACCTATCTCTTGGAAATAAGAGAAAGACTTCCGATGATATTGAACCTCCTCGGAGAAGTCAAAGGGCACGGAAGGAAAAAGGATTGGGCCCTGATTTTGTCTCACCTGATTCTCTTGTCTTTCTTATGGAAGGAGATAGAGAAATTGTCCTGAATAAAATTCCTATTGCACTCGATACGGAAGATGATCCAAAAACATTCTCTGAAGCTATGGCTTCTAGAGATTCAGGTTTTTGGAAAGAGGCTATAAACGACGAAATGGACTCGATATTATCAAATAATACTTGGACATTAGTCGATTTACCTCCAGGATCAAAACCAATTGGTTGCAAATGGGTGTTTAGAAGGAAGTATAATTCTGATGGGTCACTACAAACCTTTAAAGCTAGATTGGTAGCAACAGGTTTCAAGCAGATTGGGGGTATTGATTATTTCGATGCCTATGCACCCGTGGCTAGAATAACATCCATTAGAGTGTTGATGGCACTTGCCTCCATTTTTAATTTGCATGTACACCAAATGGATGTTAAAACCGCCTTCCTAAATGGTGAATTAGATGAAGAAGTGTATATGGAACAACCGGAAGGATTCATGATGCTAAATAACGAAAAGAAGGTTTGCAAACTTGTTAAGTCCTTGTATGGGTTAAAGCAGGCACCGAAACAATGGCATGAAAAGTTTGATGCCGTTATTTTATCCCATGGATTTAAGCATAACCATGCAGACAAATGCATATATTCAAAATTTACGGATCGTTATGGTGTTATTATTTGTCTATATGTGGACGATATGCTTATTTTTGGGACTAACATGGAAGGGATTTCGGAAACTAAGAAATATTTGACCTCCCAATTTAAGATGAAGGATCTTAATGAGGTTGATACTATCTTAGGTGTCAAAGTGAAGAAACATAGTGGGGGTTACGCTTTATGTCAATCTCATTACATAGAGAAGTTGCTTCTTAAATTCAAACATTTAGGATTTAAAGAAGCTAACTCACCTTATGATTCTTCGGTAAAATTGACTGAAAATGATGGAAGAGCGGTTGCTCAATTAGAGTATGCTAGTGTCATTGGGAGTTTGATGTATGCAATGCATTGCACTCGACCTGATATTTCCTTCGCAGTTTGTAAACTCGCAAGATACACAAGTAATCCTACTGCCATGCATTGGAAAGCTGTTGGTAGAATTCTCGGTTATCTCAAACGGACTTCCGAATTGGGATTATTTTATAATAAGTTCCCAGCGGTATTATAGGGTTACACAGACGCTAGTTGGATAACTGGCGCGGGTGAAAATAAGGCAACTTCTGGCTGGATCTTTATGATTGGAGGAGGAGCAGTCTCTTGGGGTTCCAAGAAACAGACATGTATCTCTCATTCAACAATGGAGTCAGAATTTATTGCCTTAGCGGCTGCAAGCAAAGAAGCAGAATGGCTGAGAAATCTACTATTGGATATAAAGTTGTGGCCACAACCGATGCCATCTATTTCTTTGTTTTGCGATAGTCAAGCTACAATGTCTAGAGCATATAATAAAGTTTATAATGGAAAATCTAGACATATTAGCTTCCGACATGAATATGTAAGACAGTTAATCTGTGATGGTATTATTACCATAGTTTATGTTCGGTCAAGCGAAAACTTGGCTGATCCGTTTACTAAGGGTCTTTGCAGAGACTTAGTTAGGAAAACATCTAGTGGAATGGGATTAAAACCTTACGATCACATGTAGCGGGAACCCAACCTTATGCTTAATTGCTAAACAAGGTTTAATGGGTAAAAACAAGTTGCATTATGATCGGGAAAACACTGATAATTAACGTACCCATTCTAGGATGATCAGTGTAATATTTACGAGGGTGAGTTAAGACTCTTAATGAAGTTCATATCTTCGAGGTAACATAGATACCAAGAAGATGAAACTTCACCTATATAAACATGAGAAGTTTAGCCGCTTCTAACAAAAGTTTTAAAGGTTTACTTTTGTAAATGTTTATGAATCCAGGATCGAGCACATGACTTAAGGTGCTAACATAATGTGAATTACTCACCGGAACTGGATAGATTTATGTGTGTGATACTTCTGCTTCTAATTCTAGAGTTTTGGTTTAATCTGCGAACACCAAATACTTTATTAGAAATTTGAAGTATTTACACTAATTGGGGTTTAAGTCGAGAGACACCTTCTTGTATGCATAAATCTGTCACGATTGAACTGGAATTTACAAGCTAAGTGGAGGATTGTTGTAGATAGCTTGTAAAAAGCTAAGAGTATTTTGTCCCACATCTTGGAAACTATAGTTATTGTTCACTTTATATATGGAAACACATTAATGCTATTAAAGTGAGTTAATATATAGAGTGGTTATCCTCTACAACTCGCACAAGCACGCGCGCGCGCGCAAGGCGCAATGTGGCGCTTTAGTGGCGCTTTTGTAGGCGCACTTAGGCACTTTGGCGACGTGCGCGTGTGGCGTGAGTTAGTTTAACCAATAACTGTTTTTCCGTTTTATATTTTGCTGGTAGTTATGGCGGTTATTTTTGGCTGATGAAGGGTTGTGTTGTTATAAACAGTCACAACTGTTATGAACAAACACACCCTTTCATCCATGAACTTTCGTGAACTATAAATAAGCCAAACACCAGCAGAATTTGTATCAGTTTCAAACACAGTTTCACAGAGAATTCTAGAGAAAGTCTGCAGATTGCTGGCTGTAGAACCGACGCGACTTGTTGTATCCTGGAGGGGAATCGCCAGAAACCAGCAGCATAGTGGGGGCGATTTATCCCTTAAAGAAAACGATCATCGTTCCTCAAGTCCTGTTTTCTTCCACCATCCATTATACTCGGCGTAACAGTAAGCTCATCTATGGTGGTCTTAAGAAAACTGACAGTCACCGCAGAAAGAAAACATCTGTACAACTGAATTGTGGATATATATATATCTTAACACGTAGTAGAAAACATATTATTAAGATCTTAACTCAAAAGGCAATTTTAAGAGAAAACAATAAGTGGTAACAATTTACTCAATATATAAGCAATTATGTAACCATATTTTTAATTCAACCAATCCAATCCAAATTATCCCCGTCGATTTTAAATCTAACAATGCCCAGAAACATTAACCGGACCAAATTGTGATAATAGGGACACAGTTACTAACCCTGACAATTAGACACACTTGCCTTAGAAGGGAAAAGAACCCTAGACTAGTGACCCATACCAGATGATGGTATGTCATCCATTCAGTGTCTTGGGAGGCTTTAACATATCATACCCGTGTGTATACATCCATTTGAGTCGGGGAAGCCTCTGGCCTTCAACCCCTGACTCTAATAATCTAAACCATAATCATGTCCAAGATCCAAATCTAGAATCATTTCATATACACGACTGAAAACTCAGATTCTGTATTTGCTTTAATGTACTGAAAAATGCTTCCCGAAGTAGAAAGTTTCCTTTTAGTTAACGCAAGGAGAAAAGTGAAACTTAGTTTGGAACTAAGTAGTTCAGTATTTGAGTGTAAAACTCAACCCGAAACAGAAACGATGCTTGCACAGAACATAACAGGTTAAGCATATAAGCTCACCTAGATCCGGAAGATGTATGTAGTCACTCGTCTGCTACCCCTACAATGTCTAGAAAGGAAATATATAGTCTATACCACTCCGTTCCCTTTCTCTCTCTCCCATTTGCCATTTTGGTACGTTCTCTATCTTTCTTCCCAATTTTCTGTTATGTCAAATTTAATGCTAACAAATCACTTACACTTACCCTCAGCGAAAATACCCCCACAATAATATCTTATTGTTCACCTAATCAGATTGGTCCCCAATTTGGGGGGCCATATTGCTCATAAGCGGTAAATCGGAAAAGCATTGTAACAAAGCACACGGTGTATAACCCGTTGCAACAAAGCACCAACATACGTAACTAACTCACTTATGGATGAAAGTACAGAAATACCCTTATGTAGCTACCCCTCTTTTAACTTGAAGTACCAAAATACCCTCGGTTAGTTACCCTTCCGGTTTGAATTGAAGAGCCCGAGAATCGACCTAGTGGAGTCGGCCGTCGACTTCACTACGTCGACAGCAGACCTGAACCAGTCGATAGTCGACATGCACGGTCGACATGCCGGAATTGCCTGTCGACCTATTCACGTCGACGGTCGACTTAGGTAGATCGACGGTTGACTTCTCTTGGTCGATTGTCTACCTGTCTAGGTCAACTTTCGATATGTGTAGGTCGGATGTCGACCTATATAGGTCGACGCAATTGAATCATCCTTAAAATTGATTATTTTAACCTAGGACCCTAACTATGTTTGATTTTCTATAATTTCAGACTTGTCTACTGGACTACAGGGCTGTCCTATCATGCTATGGGGAATGGAGATGTATACGTACGTTGGACAAAACACTATGGTGCCAAAAGGGTTTTGCCATCGGTGTCGGTATAAGTTACGACATGCTAATCCGGGAGATTATGGGGCGGTTTCATTCGATGCTGCAATGAAAAGAGCTCGGTACATATGGAATGGAGATGTGATGATGGCATGTATATACGTTGGACAAAACAAAAGACTATGGTGCCAAAAGGGTTTTGCCATCCGTGTCGGTATAAGTTACGACAGGCTAATCCGGGAGATTATGGGGCGGTTTCATTCGATGCTGCAATGAAAAGAGCTCGGTACATATGGAAGGGAGATGTGATGATGGCATGTATATACGTTGGACAAAACAAAAGACTATGGTCCCAAAAGGGTTTTGCCATCCGTGTCGGTATAAGTTACTGTTCGCGATAATTCCCAAGTATAGGAATGTCGTTCTAAGTAGTACCCGAGTAAGAACGGGGTCGATTTCCACAAGGAGAGGAGGTTTAGACAATGACTTGCAAAACTAGAAAACGACTAACTAAACGATAAAAGCAACTTCTCTCAATGGCTTTAGAGCTTGCCAAGCTATCAAATCCACCAAAACTAATTGATGGAGCGAGTTGAGATTTGAGAATTTAAAGAACAAAGTAAACAACTACTAAAACTACGATTCAAGAAAGTAGTGAAATAACAAGTAATGAGGGGCTAGGGATCATTGGTTTCTCTAGTGACCAATCCCCCTATTATATTCAAGCCCGGTTCTCAAATTTGCATGTGTCAATCCACAAGACAAGTATCTCAAGAAGTGATTGCTCATACAATCCAACTCGCGACAAGAGAAGTGTGTAAATCCAACACGCTAATCAAGCACTAAAGAGGCTATTCAAATGAGATTCCCCAAATTTCAAGTGTTTCAAGCATCAACCATATGTAAACACACATGGGTGTTTCCACATGAAAGATCAAGCAACAAATGAGATTTGTAAATTCTCACTCAAATCACCTAACTAGAACTCGATTTCTCAAAGTTAGGATTGATGAGTTCCTCTCACTCAAATGCAACTTCAAATCAAACACGTCAAAAGTATTCACACATCTACCTATTCAATGCATCAAATACTTCAACAAGAGAAATCTAAATGTTGCACTAAGCATTCAAGTGAACCCAATTCAACCCATTCATCCTTTAAGTTCAACTTGAATCAATAGAGAGATTTAGACACTAGATAGTCCCAAATCACCCAAGCAAGTGAATTAGCTAAACATTATAAGAAATTCAAGAGAGATTGAGAGAAATTTACTTTCAATAATCAAAACTTGAATCACAATTCATGTCATACACTTGTTTTGCCAATTCAACCTCAACAACTACACAAAACTAAGAGCAAAAATAGCCAAAAACTCAAGCTAAACCATCAACTAATGAAGAGCAAACCCTAACAAGCTACTGCTGCTGCTGTTGCAGTACCAATAACAGCAAGAACAGCAGCAAAACAGAGCACAATCCAGCAGCTAAAGAACAGTCCGTAAAAACCCAGAAATTGGACTGAAAATGGATCAAAATCAACTCCTCTCTCCCCCTCTTCCTCTCTCTCTGTTCTTAGCCTTTCGATAGCTCAAGAACAAACCCATAGAGGGCGAAATCAGAGAGAGAGAGAGGAGAAACAGAGACCCAAAAACAGAGGCAGAGGCGTCGTCCACCGACGGGTCAGAGAGTAGAGAGACGAAATTTTCTTCAAACTTGGTTTATATAGATGATGGGAATGGTGGGAGTAGCCTCCAAGACTTCATCTACGCCCTCCAATTCGTCTCCCACCCTCTGCATCGTCGATTTCGTCGAAGCTTCAAGAACCCTAGCAAATTGGGGCATTTTCGTCTCTTCGTTCTTAGGCTAAATTGAGGGTTGTAGCAGAGAGCTAACGGGTTTGGAAGAGTTTTGGCGTTGATTTGAAGCGGTTTGGTCACGATTTGAGGCCGGTTGGGGTGGCTAGGAAGCTTCGGTGAGCTTCAATGGCCGCTGCTGGTTTTGTTCCTGTGAGTATCGTCGGGGGGAGAGAGAGAACATGGTCTGGCGTGAGTTGTTTTGCTGAATTTGCAATCAGCTCCCCCTTGTTTGCTGATACCTTTTAAAAGACCCCCGTCTCTTACTTAAAACATTATGAAAATGTCACTTTGACCCCCATTCCGTTAAGAACTCATCTTTTTAGTCCTTAATAACTTTAGAATCTTGCATTTTGGCCCCGATTCCGTTAAATACTTATCTTCTTGGCCCTTGACCTTCACTTTTGACTTCTAAATCTTCAATAATAGCCTCAATTCTTCTCTTGTCTTCTCAAATAGGCCCTTAAATCTTCAACTATTCTTCAAATTAGGTCCTCCAAGTCCCTTCTTCATGGCTCTTGAGCCGCAAATCCTCTTCAAATTCATCGTTTAAGTTCCCCCTAGCTCGCCTCTTGCGTTTTAAAGCACGTCTTCACCTACAAAAATTAGGGAAAAACAACCAAAACTACGAAAACAAGCATAAGTCTAGAAAGAGAGAAAAAATAGATAAATTACACATATTAGCAAGTCGTGAAGAGTTCCTTAACATACTAAAATATGCAATTTTAAGTCGTCAACACACCCCCCAACTAGCCTTTTGCTCGTCCTCGAGCAAAGAGAGCGATATGAGTAGAAATTTAGTGAAAAACCAATCATGAGAGACACACACTCAACTAGACAAGGCTTGACTCAATTCTAAACTAGACTCAAATATTTACAAAAACGCACACACACATTATCTATCCTAAGTGAGAACTCAAAGAAACAAAATACTAAGAGTTACTAGGTAATTTTAATTTTTTGGTGGGGGAAAAAGAAGAATGCATAAATGTCTTCTCAAATAAATTCTCAAAGTCCAAGAAGATTGAGAAAGAAGCCTAAGGACGTCTAAGCATATACTCATACAAATGTGGGCGGTGTTTGGTAGAAGGTGACTCATGCGAACCACAAAACTTGTTAAATTAAGTCCAATTTGCGAGAAAGTATGCCTTCAAAAATAAGGATCACAAGAAACTAGACATTCTCATACTTATTCAAAAGCACCCATGTAGGATGGACTTCCAAAGCTTTGAACAAAAATTTTTAAGAAGGGGAGATGTGGTTGTGGGCTTGTATGATCCTTTTGTGGATTGGGAGGTAGTGCGAATTATTATAATTTCATTTTTCTTTCTTTTTTTTTTTCGAGATTTATAGCATTAACATTTTTTTTTTACCTCCAATCCAAGGCTCTCCAAGACCCACAACAAAACAGAGGAATATACAAGCGAGTGGGCTTTTTAAGCTAAACCAAGGGAGCTATCTAGGTGGTGACGTAACATTATCCCCGGACACCCCTCTATTTCTTAGACATCGCATGGGGTGTCATTGGTAACCACCACTCCAATGGGCTACAAGTTTCCACCGCAAAAACGAATAGAGTAAAAATCTTTTTGTGAAGTTCAAATAGCTTTAGAAAATGCACCCTTTATCAAAAGTAGAAGACGTCAAAGTCTATGTGATCAACTTAGCTTGAAGGACTTAAACATGAAACGTAAATTTAGTGTGTCGCTTTGTGAGAACGCATGATGTCGCGGAATGTGGGATATTGGTGTAGATGTATTGAGTATAAGCAAAGAATTCCTTTCTAAAATAAAAATAAAAAGAACATGGACTAAGAAATTTCATTATTTGAAAACATCTAGCTTCCTAAAATTCCCCCTTTTCACTTTTTCTCATTTTTTTTTTTCTTTTTTCATTTTTTTAATTTTTTTCTTTTTTTTTTCAAAATATGTGACTCAACTATAACTTCCTAAGACTCAATAAATCTATCAAATAAGAAAATAAATCTAGACTCAAGATGAAAGGTTAAAATAAATAAAACTACCAAGAAAGAAGAATAAAAATTCTATGGTTTGACACGGGGAAAGAGTGATGCTTCTCATGAAAGATTCACACATTTTTTTTTACATTTTTCATTTTTTTTTTGGATTTTCATTTTTTCATTTTTTTTTCATTTTTTTTGTATTTTTCATGTAAATCACTAATGAAGAAAAAGCATGCTTGTAACCATTTAAGCAAGAAATAAAATCTATTCCCCACCCCCCAACTAAAATGTCACATTGTCCTCAATGTGTGAGAACAATGGAAGAGCATACAAATTCATATAAGAGTTAAGGGATAGATAGACCTCATTGTAGCTTTCTTGGCCACCAAGCACAAGTCCTCCTCCAAGAGCAACCTACAAAATGTTCATAGAAAAGAAAAAATGCAAGAAATAGAGATAAACTAATTTATTTATTTACAACTAGGGAGGTGGAACAAAGAAAATGATGCTATCCCACCCCCATTCTTGGGAATTCCTTTCCATGCCATGCCCCTACTTCATTCTTAGAAAAGTACTTCTCCTTTAAAAAGTTTGATTCATCAATTAGAATAGATAGGAGAAGTAGGGGCAAGACACAAAAGATGAATAAGAGATGCAAGCAAAATCTAACAATAAAGTTAGAGCAAGTTTTTATGTCTTGCATCATCTTAAGAAAAGGGTTTGAAATCCTCAAATGACATAAATTATAGAATGGGTCTTCATAAGTTGCCAAATTTTTACTTAAAAGCACAATTTGAGAGATATGAGCAACTTGTGAATCATCAATCTTATCACTTTTAAATAAGTCATATGGATTTGGGGATGTGGCTTCACAAGTGGGAGTTATAATAATTTGAGAATATGAAGCCACATCCAAACCCTTAGGCACATCTTCCAAAATAAGCTCGCTTGACTCTGGGTCAAATTGTGCCAAGAATTTCTCTTCCTCCGCCTCAAAATCGACGTCCCCTTCAATGAGGAGAGATGCGAGGGACTCACAATCATATAAAAAATTGTAATTTTCCAAATTGAGCTCGCTTGACTCTTGGTCAAATTGTGCTAAGAATCTCTCCTCAATCTCTCGTGAAGAGGGTTCTCCTAGAGTGTCCTCTAAGTCATCACAAAAAAAGTGATGCTCATGATCATTGGGACTATGGTGAATATTAGACTCTTCATAAGCACTATACAAAATAACATTTCCTTCATGAATGGTAGCATCCAATTCGACTTCTATCTCATCACATGAGTGGTTTTCATTTTGTGAATCCTCCTCACATTTGTCACTATGTGAGTCATCCAAAATGGCTTCACTCATGTCATGGGTTGAAGAGTCATCATAGAAAATATCAATCTCACTACCAATATCACTATCACATGCTTCTTTGGAATGTGCAAATGAGAAATGAATACAATCACCTATCCTAGTAGCAACAACTCCATCATCATACACATCATCCAAAATTTGGTCTTGAATAGACTCGTGACGTGTGTGAATAGGAAGTTGGGACTCGTGTGATGATGAGTCTTGTGAAGAGTAAGTACTATAATCAAGAGAATCATCATGCGATTGTGAGGAAGCCACTCTATCATCCAAGTGAGAGAATGATTCTTCAAATTTTCTTTGTGATTCTCTTGATTCTATTAGTGATTCCAAAATTTCTTTATTCTCTTGAATATGCTTTTGAATTTTCTCATATAAAGAATCACTTATAGGCGTGTTTAGCTCATCATTCACAAGTGATTCCCTCTCAAAATGATTAACTCTTCTTGATTCACACATCATATCATTATATTGATAAGTGCAAGAATCATGAGAGTTCAAAGTGTTTGAGGGAGGTGATTGTGCACAAGAAGCATGAGATGTGTAATCTAGTGTCCTACTACCATGCCAAGAATAATCATTCTTAGGAAAATAATCACCATTTTTAATCGCACGTTCACGTATGGAACGCATTGATTCCTTAGAATGATTTTCATGACTAGTAAATGCATAGTAATAAGGAACACTAGGCCTCTCACCAAGTCCAAAATGTTCATGAGACATATATTTTTTTTTTCAAGCAAGTAGATGAGAGGTACTTGATGAATGTCACAAGCCCTCTTGAATCTCACAAGCTTAAGTAAGCACAAGCAACTAGAAAAATGTCAAAAACAAACTACTAACAAACTAACTAAGAAACCAAATCAAATCTAAAGCCTAGCCTCTCCCCGGCAACGGCGCCAAAAACTTGTTCGCGATAATTCCCAAGTATAGGAATGTCGTTCTAAGTAGTACCCGAGTAAGAACGGGGTCGATTTCCACAAGGAGAGGAGGTTTAGACAATGACTTGCAAAACTAGAAAACGACTAACTAAACGATAAAAGCAACTTCTCTCAATGGCTTTAGAGCTTGCCAAGCTTTCAAATCCACCAAAACTAATTGATGGAGCGAGTTGAGATTTGAGAATTTAAAGAACAAAGTAAACAACTACTAAAACTACGATTCAAGAAAGTAGTGAAATAACAAGTAATGAGGGGCTAGGGATCATCGGTTTCTCTAGTGACCAATCCCCCTATTATATTCAAGCCCGGTTCTCAAATTTGCATGTGTCAATCCACAAGACAAGTATCTCAAGAAGTGATTGCTCATACAATCCAACTCGCGACAAGAGAAGTGTGTAAATCCAACACGCTAATCAAGCACTAAAGAGGCTATTCAAATGAGATTCCCCAAATTTCAAGTGTTTCAAGCATCAACCATATGTAAACACACATGGGTGTTTCCACATGAAAGATCAAGCAACAAATGAGATTTGTAAATTCTCACTCAAATCACCTAACTAGAACTCGATTTCTCAAAGTTAGGATTGATGAGTTCCTCTCACTCAAATGCAACTTCAAATCAAACAAGTCAAAAGTATTCGCACATCTACCTATTCAATGCATCAAATACTTCAACAAGAGAAATCTAAATGTTGCACTAAGCATTCAAGTGAACCCAATTCAACCCATTCATCCTTGAAGTTCAACTTGAATCAATAGAGAGATTTAGACACTAGATAGTCCCAAATCACCCAAGCAAGTGAATTAGCTAAACATTATAAGAAATTCAAGAGAGATTGAGAGAAATTTACTTTCAATAATCAAAACTTGAATCACAATTCATGTCATACACTTGTTTTGCCAATTCAACCTCAACAACTACACAAAACTAAGAGCAAAAATAGCCAAAAACTCAAGCTAAACCATCAACTAATGAAGAGCAAACCCTAACAAGCTACTGCGGCTGCTGTTGCAGTACCAATAACAGCAAGAACAGCAGCAAAACAGAGCACAATCCAGCAGCTAAAGAACAGTCCGTAAAAACCCAGAAATTGGACTGAAAATGGATCAAAATCAACTCCTCTCTCCCCCTCTTCCTCTCTCTCTGTTCTTAGCCTTTCGATAGCTCAAGAACAAACCCAGAAGAGGGCGAAATCAGAGAGAGAGAGAGGAGAAACAGAGACCCAAAAACAGAGGCAGAGGCGTCGTCCACCGACGGGTCAGAGAGTAGAGAGACGAAATTTTCTTCAAACTTGGTTTATATAGATGATGGGAATGGTGGGAGTAGCCTCCAAGACTTCATCTACGCCCTCCAATTCGTCTCCCACCCTCTGCATCGTCGATTTCGTCGAAGCTTCAAGAACCCTAGCAAATTGGGGCATTTTCGTCTCTTCGTTCTTAGGCTAAATTGAGGGTTGTAGCAGAGAGCTAACGGGTTTGGAAGAGTTTTGGCGATGATTTGAAGCGGTTTGGTCACGATTTGAGGCCGGTTGGGGTGGCTAGGAAGCTTCGGTGAGCTTCAATGGCCGCTGCTGGTTTTGTTCCTGTGAGTATCGTCGGGGAGAGAGAGAGAACATGGTCTGGCGTGAGTTGTTTTGCTGAATTTGCAATCAGCTCCCCCTTGTTTGCTGATACCTTTTAAAAGACCCCCGTCTCTTACTTAAGACATTATGAAAATGTCACTCTGACCCCCATTCTGTTAAGAACTCATCTTTTTAGTCCTTAATAACTTTAGAATCTTGCATTTTGGCCCCGATTCCGTTAAATACTTATCTTCTTGGCCCTTGACCTTCACTTTTGACTTCTAAATCTTCAATAATAGCCTCAATTCTTCTCTTGTCTTCTCAAATAGGCCCTTAAATCTTCAACTATTATTCAAATTAGGTCCTCCAAGTCCCTTCTTCATGGCTCTTGAGCCGCAAATCCTCTTCAAATTCATCGTTTAAGTTCCCCCTAGCTCGCCTCTTGCGTTTTAAAGCACGTCTTCACCTACAAAAATTAGGGAAAAACAACCAAAACTACGAAAACAAGCATAAGTCTAGAAAGAGAGATAAAATAGATAAATTACACATACTAGCAAGTCGTGAAGAGTTCCTTAACATACTAAAATATGCAATTTTAAGTCGTCAACAGTTACTCCCTCACAACTCGCTGGAGTTCGAACCATATCTAGGGTTTCTTAGTGACTCAGTTTTAGGGTAGAAACAGTGAACATGCAAGCTCATGAATGAGGCGAAACAGTGAATATGCAAGCTCACGAATGAGGCTACACGGTAGAAACAGTGGCTGTGGTGCCGGTGCTTTCTGAACTTTTTATTCAACAACCCTCCCTCACAACTCACTGTTCCTACCGTGATTTCTGAACTTTTTTGACCCAGTTAGTATATTTAGGGTTCGAACCATATCTAGGGTTTCTTAGTGACTCAGTTTTTGAGGGTTCAAACCATATTTAGAGTTCAAATAATATTTAGGGTTCAATGAATAAAGTGAATTCCTCATCTGGTCTGCAATAAATCTTAGGACGACTATAAACCCACGACTAGGAGAAAAACAGTAGAAAAAAATTAGGGTTTGCATGTTGTTTTTGCATGTTGTTTTTCCTTCACACGTTCAGAACATTATGTACCCTTCTCTATATTTTCTTCTATGTAGGTGGTGGCGGCAATAATGGATGCATATGCGGAAGAAAGTCGTAGAGTGGAATTCAATAGAATGAAAGCCCGTCGCGAAAGAAAGAAGCGCCCTATCGTAACTTGGACGAACACGGCCACGGATGAAGTACGTAGCGTCATAGATGATAGAGATGATAAGAAGATAAACAAGACGAGAAAGAATAAGAGGGGAAAGAACAACACGGTTGCAGCCCCGCAAGAGACCGTTGAAGATAAATTGGTTGCAGCCCAGCAGGAGACGGATGAAGTTAAATTGGTTGAAGCCAAGCAGGAGACGGATGAAGTTAAACTGGTTGAAGCCAAGCAGGAGACCGATGAAGTTAAATTGGTTGAAGCCAAGCTGCAGACCGATGAAGTTAAATTGGTTGACCGAGACAAGAAGATATTTTCATGTAATCGGGGTTACGATTTTGATTTGTCTGAGTGGATCGCATATAAAATAGATCACGGTAGTCGGACGTACAGAAACAATCTGTCTGCACATACTAGAGGAATGATTAGAGCAATTCTCAGTGAATACGTACAATGCAGTGCAGGCTGTGACGAACAACTGCAACGAGCACTAAAGAACCCTGAAAACTTCATCTTCAAGCGCCAAAAGGGCAGCTGGGACGTCCGTCATGATCCTCACGTAGAAAAAGAAATTGACTTTGCATGTACAATATTGGCAGTGAACCTGAAGACTGACGATGCTTCTTCCATGGAGGGTCGCCAGGAATGACAGGGTTGATCCATACCATCTTCAAGCATATTCTGAAGGGTGAAACCTATCCGGCTGACGTACAAGATTTGCACGACACTCTGAGCCACCACGATTCTGATCGGGTTATGAAATATCTGCCATTTTGCGTTGACCACTCGTCTATGTGGTCTGGGGAGGAGAGGATGGAAAAATTGTTACGAGTGTGCAGAGAATACCAAGCACAGAAGTATAACCCCCCTAGTAATGGACAGGCTAGCTGGGAAGATTGCATGAAGAAGACTAACCCCCTTGCAGGCACTACGGGTCATGCAACAAGGGGCTGGAGAGACCTAATCCCTCCAGGTAAGGCACCCCATGGCCACCCCCTCTATCGCGTATTGTGCTATAAGAGTTTACGGAAGAAACGGAAACAGAGATTTTCGCAGTGGACCAAGGGCTATGATGACACCACAGTGTCCTTTTACTTGTTCGTTAGGAACGCGTATGAACATCTTCGGAAGCCCTGCGACAACTACCTTAATCTCCCGGATGAAAAGGACTGGCTCGACGGGGAGTACATTGAGAGTCAAATCATTGGTTTGTTCCCACGTTATATGGTGGATCTGATGGCCAATGCGTACGATATGAATTTACCGTTTTCTAAGGTATGTTTCCCTCACCTCACCGATACGTACATACGTACTATATTTATAAATTCATTAAATTAATATATACATGTATCTATCTTGTTTTGTTGGTGCATGCAGTAACCGCCCGTGGAAGGAGTACGTGCAGCTAGCTAGCATATGATCGGCGAAGGATGAATTATAATAGTTTCTTTTTAGAGTTCATAGTTATTAATTAGTTGTTTTATTGCTGGATTCTTAAAGTTCATGAATTTGTTGGTCTTGGATTCTTTAATTTAATGAATTTATCGTTTTCTAAGGTATTGTCTGGGTGCTTTAATTTCAAAGACAGCAGGGACAGAAAGCAACAATTTCTGACTGTTTAGTCGACTTCCACAGGTCGATCGTCGACAGCCAAGATAGGGTTACACAGAGAACATGGACAGAGGGCATTATTTTTTGCCTTGTTTGTCGACTTCCCAGTGTCGACAATCGACAATTCGTCGTCAAAAACCTTGAATTTTGTTCACTTTCATACCAATTTTGGTGTTTGTTCTTCGATTTCATACCAATTTTGGTGTTTGTTCTTCAATTTCATACCAATTTCATAGAAATAGTTTCAAAAAAGTATCAATTTCAAACAAATTTCTGGGTTCTTCGCCGGAGACGAAGAAATCTGGGTTCTTCGCCGGAGACGAAGAAGATGGGCCAGTGAAGAAGAAGAGACGATCTTGGCTATCTTGCCTGTGAAGAAGAAGAAGACACGACGAAGGTTGTCTGGGTCTGGGTTCGTCAATTTGTTTCACAGAAGGGAAGAGAGAGAGAAGTTTTTATTTTTTTTGTATTTTTGTTAAGTAAATTAAGATTTTCGGAGAATTAAGTAGTATAATTACACTTATTACCCTTAAACACCAACTCCTTAATTGTTGGTGCTTCTCGGCAGTGGAAAACATTTCCACTGCCTTCTGGCTAATTCTTTCGCAATTTGGGCCACTAATCAACCCAATTCAGGGCTCATTAATCTAATCAATCTTGTTAATTTAGACCCAACATAACCCTTGTACCCAATCAAAAAAAGTAACTCGTTCGTGCTGGGTTTCGGTTTCGGTTTCGGTTTCGATTTCTGAGATGACCCCGACGCCAAAGAGGACGGCGAAGAGGACCCTGATATTGACCCCAACGGAGACAGTGGCTACGATACGGTGAGCTCTCTCTCTCTCTCTTAGATATGTTATCTCTCTATCTCTCTCCCTCTTCCCCTCTATTGGATCTAGTATTCAATTGTAGGTTCCAGAAGCCGAATAGATCCATTATCCCACTCCGAATGGCGACGAAGAGGAAGAAGCTTTTGCGTTCGACTCCGACCGAAAATTGAGACTAAATGGATGGTTCCGACCAGGCAGTGACGAAGTTCAAGGAACCCAGATGGGTGAATGTGACGCTGGACTCGAATGCGTGGTCTTCCAGTAGCCGAATAGATCCATAGATATCTGACTTCTATTCTTCTTTTTCTTCTTTCTCTTGTAATTTATATCTGTAGTAAGGCTTATTTCAATCTGTAATTTGTTGGTGGTTCAGACATGTTTTTTAAGTTAGATTTCATACTCTGTGTACATGAACTATTAAATTGGTAGTGTTGCTGGTTCTGGTGGTGGTGTTGCTGGTTCTAGTGGTGGTGGACTGGGGATGGCGGTGTTGGTTGTTTTTGTTAGTTTCTAATTATTTTTGGGCAAGTCCTTTTAATTAGGGGGATATTTTTGTAAATTTAACTTCCACCCAGGGGCAAAAATGTGAAAATGTCACATTCCCTAATCTCTTTGCCCTTTCTCACTGGGAGAAAGAAAAGGAACTGGACGTCAGAAACTGGATCTCTGTACGAGGTATTCAACCAGAATGCACCATGAGCATGCAAGTGACATGACTAAAATCACTTTTATCAACCTAACAGTCTCAAAGGGTCAATTAAGCCCAAATATTGTCTACATGCTCAATTCACAACCCTCGGAATGCACTAAACATGGAATTACTTGCAGCATAATATGCTCAAAATCACACTTAAGTCCTCATAATACAAGTATTTGCAAATAAGCCTGCAAAGTCAAAATTGATAAACTTATCCAACCAAATTGCATGTAAAGTCCCCATGATTTTACGAAATCACATGCAGCCCCTCTCACTAATTTATAATTGCAGGAAATCCCCAAACCCAACTTCAACATCATTGAAATTAGGTCCCTAATTACTGTAAAAGTCATAAACAACCTTATTGGCATGACGTTCCATCCAGATCCAGGATTGTCCCATTTTGAAGAGAAAACTGGAACCACTCTTACTGTCAGCTTCTTCTATTGCACTAATACCGTACCACACCAACCAATGCTGATGCATTATTGGTTCAGTCTTTAATTTACAAACGTCGTATAAGTAAAAGAAATTCTAGTAACGAAGTAGAGAACCTTCAAAGTTTTGCATCTATATAGTAATTAAGCCTTTGGACATAGAAAATCACAATTGGGGTGTTAAACTGTGACACATGGGACTAAAATGAATACGAGCAAGAGTTTCAAATTACTCTCTCACCTCCTTAAGCTTTCTTATTTCACTGTAACTTCTTGCCTAAATCCGGGTGTTTCTTTTTCTCTTCTTTCATCCATCCAGCTAGCGACTAGCTAGCCTATAGTTTATTTTTAGCTGAGTCCGAGTCAGCCTGGGGTCCATGTTGTTAAACTAGAAAGCTTTTGGTAGTAATTCATTGCAAACCTTGGTTAATTCTTTTCATTTTTTGGTTTCATTGTTTATTATATCTCATCACTTCGTCTGCATGTTTAATTAGGGAGAGGAGTAATTTGTTACGTGTAGATCTGGTTTATCTTCTCTATTTTGTTACATGTCATTGTCGAGAGCAAACTAAGTTGTCCTGTTAATATTCCTCATCCGCAAAAGCGTACATGTGCCCCAAAGAGCCTGATCTCTCTCCTCTTGAGGTGTATGATAATCATTCATCACGAAATCAAGGTTTCTTGATATCTTGTTCTTGTAGAAATTGTGATTTTCCGAGAAGATTGTGTAGAGGGATATTGAATCAAAGTTCGTCAATCGTTTAAGATTTTATTGGCTAACCTTTTGGGCTGGCGCCTTGGAACACAGTTTGAAATCCACTTAAGGAATGGAACTGATTAAATAAGAACCAACTTGTAACCAAAAGTTTTCTCCACATGGGACTGACATGCCATTGTTTGGTTTTGATACTACCATGATTTCTATTTGCTCTAGGGTTTGAACAATTTCCTCTTGAACCATTTATAAAGATCTCAAATTTATCATTTTTGTGCGAAATCCCAACAAGCAAAAGCTTCATTTCGGTTTTTCTTACCAATATCTCCATAAGGAGCATTTGTCCGCACATAATCGATCACTCCTAAATCAACCAACATTATGTTTTATTTTAACAATCCAAATGTTCGTTGTGATTTTCAGTAGGCAAAGGTCAATACTAGTAACTTGTAGTAAAGTCATGCGTCTGCAAGCAATGAATTTCAGAAAACGAAAAACGAAAATTAGCGAAATGCAGGGCCGTCTCTAGCATTTTGGTGGTCTAAAGTGAAGCCCTCGTATATTTTATAAATGTGTTTTTGTATTTCAAAGATCTTGTGTGGGAACATTTTGTGCATTCTATGTGCAATGTACGTGTTACTTTGGTGTTGACTCCCACACTTTATTTTTTTATTTTATTTACTTTGGTGTTGACTCACACACTTTATAGAGAAGTATGTAGGACGACCATTCATAACTTGCCACGTGGCATTAGTGTCAAGAACTTTTAATTTACTTTTGCAATAATTTTTACTTTGTCAAAATGTCAGTCTCTCTCTATGTTTTTCATTGATTGTTCTATAGAAAATGGTGAATGGAGAAACATTTCCTTTAAAAACCTTTCTTACTAATTAACTAATTATTGTGTACATCAATACTGTAAATGTTATAATCACTACAACCAATTAGATAAAGGGAACAAGTAAGGGAACATAAACAAGAAATTGGTGATTTGGACTCAGACGTTTCTTCTTCTATCTTTGTTTTTGCCTATTCACTCTTTCTTTCCCTTATCTCTCATGCCATCAATCTCAACTGCATTTCACCATTCCTTACAGGTAGATTTTGGATAAATTTATAAGTTCCTAACAAGCAATTACGAGGCGTCATAAGAAACAAACCCAAAAGGAAAAAGAACAAAATTAAAAAGAATACACATATTGCATGCATGCTAGGATGTCGTAGTAGAGAAAGAAAAAATAAGAAAAAAATGAAGAAGACGAAGGAGGAGACTTACACTTTTGGGCGTTGAAGAACAGTAAGGCCCGGTGGAGTGCCACCGTATACTGGTCGGGGGAGGGTCTGGGGTGATGGTGGGGAAGTGTTTGGGTCAGGATAGTCGGCAGGAGGACGATCGCCAGTGTGATCGCCGCTCCGAAAACCGACCACCCGAAAGCACGCCGGCTGCAGACCATGCAGCCTAAATTGACTGCTGCATGGCCTTTTGCGGCGGTGGCGGTGTCGTCGTCCCCCCGCCTCAGCTTCCAGCTTCTTTTTATCTCTTGAAGCTCCAACTCCTTCTGGCGGAGTAGGGAGACTGTGTCGCCTTCCTCTACATGATCTGCCATGGCTGAATCACCTGCACGAATTTATCAAGTTAAATATTTTCCACAAGAAGATTTACACTTAACTGTTTTCAAACATAGTAACAAAGAATTCATAGTATAATCTCGCAATAATCAGAGTAGACAAGGATTAAAAAAAAAATAATAAATAAATAAATAAAAAATCAGACTGTATAAGTCTTTTAGAGGTAAAATTTTCTTTGACATTTAATTCTTTCTCCATTATTGTAGTGTATCTCGTTCAAAGTGACTTATATTTATTGAAGTTAGGGGTGATGTAAAACTATTTCATGACTTGAACACTAGCGTAAAGTCAAATGATATTTTTCTACTCTCCAGATCTTGATGCCAAATGTGCTAGTATTAGCGCCCCTTCAACTTATAGTAACTACAATTGCAAAAGATTGTAACAACTAATAGCTAGAAATAATATAACACAGAAAAGATAGATAGATAATTACTACTTTTTTATTTTTCTTACGTAGAGAGGCAGAGATTGTAACACAGTGTTAGCTCACACACACACACGCATACATATATACACTGTTATACAGTATCCATACATACATATACTATACTACTCAGTACGTAATACAAATGAAACTTAAATCTTAGAATTGGACTTACAGTGATGGAGGAGAGGGGGACGGAGAGGGAGTCCAAGTAGAATGGCGACGAACGAACGACGAAAATGACAATGAAACTTAAATCTTAGAATTTTTACTTTGTGTCAAAATGTCAGTCTCTCTCTCTCTATGTTTCTCTTGCTCTCAACCAAGGTGCAAAACATCTTTGTGCATCACCAATTTTCGTTGTTCGTTTTCTGAAATTCATTGCTTGCAGACGCATGACTTTACTACAAGTTATTGATCTTTGCCTACTGAAAATCGCGACGAACATTTGGATTGTTAAAATAAAACATAATGTTGGTTGATTTAGGAGTGATCGATTATGTGCAGACAAATGCTCCTTATGTAGATATTAGTAAGAAAAACCGAAATGAAGCTTTTGCTTGTTGGGATTTCGCACAAAAATGATAAATTTGAGATCTTTATAAATGGTTCAAGAGGAAACTGTTCAAACCCTAGAGCAAATAGAAATCATGGTCGTATCAAAACCAAACAATGGCATGTCAGTCCCATGCGGAGAAAACTTTTGGTTACAAGTTGGTTCTTATTTAATCAGTTCCATTCCTTTAGTGGATTTCAAACTGTGTTCCAAGGCGCCAGCCCAAAAGGTTAGTCAAGAAAATCTTAAACGATTGACGAACTTTGATTCAATATCCCTCTACACAATCTTTTCGGAAAATCACAATTTCTACAAGAACAAGATATCAAGAAACCTTGATTTCGTGATGAATGATTATCATACACCTCAAGAGGAGAGCGACCAGACTCTTTGGGGGCACATGTACGCTTTTACGGATGAGGAATATTAACAGGACAACTTAGTTTCCTCTCGACAATGACATGTAACAAAATAGAGAAGATAAACCAGATCTACACGTAACAAATGAATATACTCTCCCTAATTAAGCATGCAGACGAAGTGATGAGATATAATAAACACTGAAACCAAAAAATGAAAACCAAGGTTTGCAATGAATTACTACCAAAAGCTTTCTAGTTTAACAACATGGACCCCAGGCTGACTCGGACTCAGCTAAAAATAAACTATAGGCTAGCTAGTTTAAGCAAGAGAAAAGAAACACCCGGATTTAAGCAAGAAGTTACAGTGAAATAAGAAAGCTTAAGGAGGTGAGAGAGTAATTTGAAACTCTTGCTTGTATTCATTTTAGTCCCATGTGTCACAGTTTAACACCCCAATTGTGATTTTCTATGTCCAAAGGCTTAATTACTATATAGATGCAAAACTTTGAAGGTTCTCTACTTCGTTACTAGAATTTCTTTTACTTATACGACGTTTGTAAATCAAAGACTGAACCAATAATGCATCAGCATTGGTTGGTGTTGTACGGTATTAGTGCAATAGAAGAAGCTGACAGTAAGAGTGGTTCCAGTTTTCTCTTCAAAATGGGACAATCCTGGATCTGGATGGAACGTCATGCCAATAAGGTTGTTTATGACTTTTACAGTAATTAGGGACCTAATTTCAATGATGTTGAAGTTGGGTTTGGGGCATTTCCTGCAATTATAAATTAGTGAGAGGGGCTGCATGTGATTTCGTAAAGTCATGGGGACTTTATATGCAATTTGGTTGGATAAGTTTATCAATTTTGACTTTGCAGGCTTATTTGCAAATACTTGTATTATGAGGGACTTAAGTGTGATTTTGAGCATATTATGCTGCAAGTAATTCCATGTTTAGTGCATTCCAAGGGTAGTGAACGTAATTTTGAGCATGTAGACAATATTTGGGCTTAATTGACCCTTTGAGACTGTTAGGTTGATAAAAGTGATTTTAGTCATGTCACTTGCATGCTCATGATGTCCAGTTTCTGACGTCCAGTTCCTTTTCTTTCTCCCAGTGAGAAAGGACAAAGAGATTAAGGAGTGTGACTTTTTCACATTTTTGCCCCTGGGTGGAAGTTAAATTTACAAAAATATTCCCATAATTAAAAGGACTTGCTCAAAAATAATTAGAAACAAACAAAAACAACCAACACCGCCATCCCCAGTCCACCACCACTAGAACCAGCAACACCACCACCACCACCACCAGAACCAGCAACACTACCAATTTAATAGTTCATGTACACAGAGTATGAAATCTAACTTAAAAAACATGTCTGAACCACCAACAAATTACAGATTGAAATAAGCCTTACTACAGATATAAATTACAAGAGAAAGAAGAAAAAGAAGAATAGAAGACGATATCTATGGATCTATTCGGCTACTAGAAGACCACGCATTCGAGTCCAGCGTCACATTCACCCATCTGGGTTCCTTGAACTTCGTCACTGCCTGGTCGGGACCATTTAGTCTCCGGTCGGAATCGAATGCAGAAGCTTCTTCCTCTTCGTTGCCATTCGGAGTCGGATAATGGATCTATTCGGCTTCTAGAACCTACAATTGAATACTAGATCCGATAGAGGGGAAGAGGGAGAGAGAGATAACATATCTAAGAGAGAGTGAGAGCTCACCGTATCGTAGCCACTGTCTCCGTCGGGGTCAATATGAGGGTCCTCTTCGGCGTTGGGGTCATCTCAGAAATCGAAACCCAAACCCAGCACGAACGAGTTCGATTCCAGCATGGTGATAGACACGATCTGTAGTTGCATGGTGCATTTTCAGAAGCAAATGAAGTAAAAAACAGCCATTACGGAGTTGTATCATTTCTTCCTACCATGGCAGATTTAATTTATCAATATATTACTTGTATTCTTGTGAACTAAAAAGTGTTTAAATGATATAATTAAGCAATAGTTTCATACATAGAGCTCTACAGCCCACGGACAACTCCACTTATTTGTATCTTCATTGCAGTGCGATTCTTTCCAGAGGTTAAAGTCAGAAAGCTTCACATTGGTCTTCTCGTACAAAGTAAAGAAAGTGTTACAATATATACAAACATAAAGAAGAAATTGAATACTTCATTAGCAAATTTTGTGTATATTGGTAAATTGAATACTTCATTAGCAAATTTTGTGTATATTGAGGTTTACCGTCAGATCCGGTGGTTGAGGTACGATCTTGACCAAAAGACGGCCACTATCTCGCGTTTCGACCTATTTACTGCGTTTGTCATACTCTTCTTTTGAAGACATGGAAGTTCATGGGGATCTCATTTACATGTATTTTTCATCGCCGAATAGTTGATTGAACATCAGATCTTATTCAACAGGTATTTGCTACCTACACCAGCTAAATCATGTATATTTTATTGGCAAAAGCTTTGCCATATTTTGGTGATCTCTATCACGGTAAGAAGACGGGCAAAGAGCACCATAGGCTCAAACAAGAAGCTAATACTTCAAATACCCCTTATGGTAACTTATTTTCTAGCTATTTAAAGGATGTTAAGACTTAGCAGTAACAATTTTTCTCTATCTGAGTAAGCAAATAGGCTAACCAAAAATTCAATTCATTTTCATGTAGTGTTCTCTATCTATTTTGACTATTTCAGAACGCAATATCTTTTTCCTATGGAAGTTGATGCTCAAAGAAGAGTCACCAGACATCTTATCGCACGGTCCCAATAAGGCTATCCCTAAAGTTTTTACACATACCTAAATATTTTAATATTATTACTATTTTACCCCATCATTTCATCAAGTAATTCACGTCTTTACCTTTACCTTTTCTTATGTAAGATGGAATATATTATTTCATCAAGTAATTCACCACAGTATTTAATATATTAAATAATATATTTTAATAATATATATATACATAAATTAATTAAAAAAACGGTGCCGTTTTGACGGAGGGCGGGTTGAAGGGGGGATAAATGGAACTGCCCCGAAGTTGGAGGGCGGGCTATGGTTACGGGGGTCGGACCGGTTCAAGTGTTGGAGGGGGCGGTTAGGGGCCGGGCCTAGCTCATATTAGGGCGGGCAGGGCCAATTTCTAGCATGGGCCGGCTGCCCTTGCCATCTTGAACGCTATCTAGACGCACGGTGAATCATGTTATTTATGCCATCTAAATTTTGGGTCTCTCTTCTCCCAAATATCCTGTCAGGTTCTCAAATGCATAAACGCCAACGTCGAGAGGATCAGAACTAAAACAAAAGCGTAATCAAATTTCTAGGCAACAGTTAACAACTTCAGTTTGGGGAGTGATAAGCTAAACAAAGTTTTAGATGTGAACCCGACTGCTCGAACAACAACGCATACCAGAATTCGACTGATGAACACACACAGTCACGATCTGACCCTATAGACTTCGGAAACCCATGGAGGCGAACAACACAACACCAGAGAGTGCACTTACAACAATAGTTTAAATTTTACATGTTGAGGAGGTTTTCAAAAGAAAAAGGGAACAAATGAAGTTTATTTATGGTTTTTAGTTTGATAACAGAAATTATTTTTGACAAAAATGAGAAAACAACTATTAAAAAATGAGAGATATCAGACTTCTCTTTCTTACCAAATAATTATACTTCGATTGTTAAAACTTTGAACAAGGCCCGAAACAGGTATGGAAGGACTCCAGACAGGGCCAATGCCGTCTGAGTAAATCAAAGAAGAAAGATGCTCTCAGTTACTTAGGTCCACGGCCCAGCTTGTTAGTATCACTATGAAAATTCAAAAAATAATTATGTAATATCGAAAACAAGATTTCTCCATGGAGAGGGGATTGGTTCAGCTATTGATATCAATTAGTTTTGTCGGTGGAAAATGAAAAGTGATCCAAAACCTGTTCCTCAGTGGCAAAGCTAGCTCACGCCTCCTAAGGAACATCTGATCCAAAACCTGCCTCTCTGAGACCTGCCTCTCTTAGCTGCCACAGTTATCTTGTCAAAAACCTTACGAAGGACATGGCATATCATATTAGCCTTCAATTACTCATGATTTAATTCACATATAAGTCAAGTGAAAGAGAACAATTGACAAGTGGTTATACTCAGGATCTCTAGTGAGATGTCAAGGTTCTTTAAATCACCTCAGCAATGGCTATCAAAACATGCTCACAGGGTTGTTACAACAGGCTCAGGTATACTCAAGAAAGATTTGCCCTCACTGTGAGGCTATGTTTGGAACTTGGAAAATGAGATGGAATTTCCACGAATTTTCCTCTGGAATCTCTTTCCTGGAAATTATTTTCTCCATTCAATTTTCCAGCCTCCAAACACAGCCCAAGGGTTCCAGCTCTTTGAGCATCTTAATGCAATTCTCTCAGTATGCTTTTATTGTAGCTTCTAAGGTTTTCATGTATGTCGGCCAACTAGAGCTTTTCGATAAATCAGCCGAGATGGACTACAGAGCTTTGGGAGCGCACTTTCCATGACTTTAAATCTTTAATTTCACTAGGCAACTACGTGAGTATCTTCCTCGTAACTATGGCTTGTTAATTCCATGAAATGCAGGTTTCAAGTGAATCTGAAACACCTTGATTTTCTAAGGAACAACTTCATCAACCTTCAAAATTGATAAATCCACTCAGGTACCTAGCATGTCCTCCAGTTCTAATGCTAAAAAAAAGGTAGTGCTTTGAGTGCTTTTACAGTTTTACTCACTCTTTCCATCCAGCAGCATGGGTTCTTCATTCTGGTGTTTATCACACCTTTTGAAAACATATTTTTTATGCAATGGTCAACTAAAAATCACAAATAGTTGATGGTATTCTGTCTCTGGCTGCAAAAAAGGTTCCACAGTGTTCATAAAAAATATTTTGCTAAAATATGTCCTGACATTCCTCAAATTTCTCGCAATCTTTTGTCAATCAGTAAACTCAAGCAAGATTCTAATTGTGGTGTGCCGGTTGTTACGCCCATAGCAGCGCCGGGCAGCTAAGTTGGTATGGAAGAACTGCGGCACTGCGGGAAATCCTTCTCTATACAAGTTCTCGGACGAGGTTTTTGAACATAACTTCGATAGGCGAGGGGTGTAAGCACCGCGAGGTGTGAAGCAATCTCGTACTAAAAAAAAAGAAAAACGACTTTCAAAAGAGAAGATTATGAAGACCCTACTAATGCGCCTACTTCCATTCCCCATGGCTCTCTAGAGTTCCATTTCTCGGAAGATGGATCAACAAAGGGAAGGCCCGTATCCTCGGTATCCTAATTTCACTGCCCTTTACCTTTCTCTTTAAGGCAGAGGTCAACTTTTCTACTTCTCATAGTAAACTCACAAGAGATTCTAATTGGGTCGTCAACTTTTCTAATTCTCACTATCAGCTTGAGGATCTATAATAGGGGAAGATGATTAGCGGTGACAGGATGGTTGATAGACTCTTTTATTTTAATGAATGTTTCGGTAATGGACACACCCATGCAGCAAACAGTAGCCATGACCCTATTAGTGTTGAAAATTAGACAATGTTGTGGCATAATAGGTTTGAACATCCTAGTTTTTCTTTCCTAGAGCATTTGTTTCCTTATTTATGAAAGTAGATCCTTCATTGTTCCAATGTGAATTCTGTCAATTATCTAAGCATCATCTTGTTCTTTATCCTTCTCGCTTATCAAGCATCAATTTCATTTAATTTGATACATAGTGAAATATGGGAATCATCTTGCGTCACTAACCTGTCTGGTAATAAATGGTTCATCACATTTATTGATGACCATACTCAAATTTTTTGAGAATATGTCTTGAGAGAAAACTGTGATGCTTCTAGAGCATTTACAGAAGTTTATGCTATGGTTGAGAACCAATTTTAAACTCAGATCCACACTCTCATATAACTGATATTGGGACATCTTTTTCTTACCATTTTCTGAAAGAAAATTTGCATTGTGCATCAGTTTACTTGCATTGCTACCTCACAACAAAACAATATCACGGACAAAGAAAAATGGGCACTTATTTCAAGTTGCTAGGGCAATAATATGCACTATGGGGGTTCATAAATAAGACACCTCTAAATAGTTTGACAGCCATTTTCCCTCATATTCTGATTTTAACTTCTTAGCCCCTTAAAGTGTCCGCGTATATTGCCTTTTTACACATTCATAAGAAATAACGTACGAAGCGTGATCCTGGGGATTGCAATGTGTTTTTGTTGGGTACACTCCTAGGCAAAAGAGGTACAAGTGCGATAATGCAGTATCCAAAATAATTTGTGTAAGCAAGGACCCGACTTTCTTTAAAATCATCCTATTTCTTATTCGAGAGGAAAATGATGAAGAGGATTCCCATCTTTTGGACATGTTAGTTCTTTTCCTATACCCACCGTAAAATTATGTTTAGCCAAAAATTATCGATCATGCTTCAGGGGAGAATTGAAAATTTTGCAACTTAAATAATTTGAGTTGAGTGTGTACACTCGAATAGGCAAAATAAGGAGAGCCAACCTATCATATGCTGAAAGACTTGTTCAGATTAGGTTGAATGTGTTTAGACAGGTATTTTTGGCTCTCATGCTTGAGCAAAATAAGTGCAGAAGTTATTGTTGGTGACATTTTTTATTCTCTTGAATATGAATATTTTAAGACGTTTTTTGTTTGAACTGTGGCAGGGTTGGACATACCAAGAAAAAGTGTGGGGAAGGAGAATAAGAGAAGGAACCAACAGCTGCTAAGACACCGCTGGTTTTTTAAATTCAGTACCGGAGGCGGATAAGACGACTGATTCGTAGAAAGGGAGAACAATTTGGATCGAAAAGGATACCCATGGGCTGTCTTTACTAGAAAGAATAAACAATGGGACTCCAAACCCAATGGAGCCAAATAGAAGTGAAACTGAACCAACTACCAAAACCCCACAAACAACCGACCGAGGGGAAAAGTTACCGAACATTACTGATGCAACGAAAGTAAACAAGGGGATGAACCTGGACATTCGGGTTCTTGGGCTGGTAAATTTTGGTAATAGTAATGGTAGTGGAGGTAGGAAGCATAATGGTCATGTGGGTGAATCATACTTGTGAAATCTGTTCCAGCTCCCGTTCCATATTTCTCTTCAAAATTGGAACGATCCTGGATCCAGATGGAACGGCATTCTGATCCGGTATTTGAGCATTTTTTCAAATATACATATAAAAACACATTATAAAGACAAACATACATATACATTCATTTCAAAAACATACATATACATACATTTCAAATTTATTATTAATGTGTAACTGTAGAAAAAACTATCACAAAAGAATGACAAAATGTTGATGGACAGTGTTCCGGACCGGAACAGCCGGATCTAACCGAGACCGACTGGAACAGACCGGATTTTGACTAAGACAGAACTTTACTGGAACCGTTCCAGTATTGTTCTAGAACCCAACGTTCTGCCCCTTCCGAACAGGAATGGAATTGATTACTATGGGTGAAACACCCCAGTTTCATGCCAAGGACAGTAGTGCAATTCAGACAAGTTCAGTGGGTGAATTGTGCAGTTATTAGTGTAAGTAGCCTAAGGAGTATCTTTGCGGCAGCACTGTAATAAGGGAAAGCTGGAGAGTCATGTTGCTATTCATTCTGAAATTGGGGCAAATGCATTAATTAGCAGCAAAAGTAGGAGGACCAAATGTGCAGTTAATCTCAAAGAGAGGATTTGAATTCCAATTTAGCACCAACAACTTCCCTCTCATGTTGACACCTCATCCCACGAGATGCCAATTCCATGTTTAGCAACCTAAATGGCCTCAGATCATCAGTCATCATTATCATTTTCTACCTCCATCTTCATTTCTCTTCCAATTCACTCACAATTCTCAAGAAATCAGCAGCCATTCCACCCCAAATCACCGATCGATTAGCAACCCGCAGGGTGTTCATACTCTGTTTTTCCCAAATTCTCATTCTCAGTGGCAAAAGATTTTAAATTAAGTATTGTTGTTGTGTTCCTGCAACTGATTCAAGCCTAAAACAGTAGCCAATTGTTCATAATTCGAGCCAGAACCCCAAAGCACAAGGTGTGCTCTGTTTTTAGCCACCAGAAGCTTCAAGAGGTAGAATCAGTGAATTCTTTCTTATTTCTTGTTGCTAAGACGTCCTGCATGATCAATGAGACCTGTATAGAACATCTCATTCAACCCAAAATTGGTTAGTTGTTTCCTGAAAGTGGAATTCGAATTCGAGATTCTGGCGACTGTAAATGGGCTATAACTTCTTGTATATGCATTGTCTTGAGACGCTACTCGTACATAATTCCATGATATCTCGGGAGTAAATGACAAGTTTAACTTTGCTCTAAATTTCTCTGGATAGATAGAAAACTGGCTTGAACATGTTTTCCTGAAACTGTTAAACTCTTAAACCTATTCCTGCATATTTGTCAGCATGTTCATGCGTGTATAACTTCTTGTACAGTTGCATTCTTGAGATTTCGGGCACCTGCAATTGACTTCCCGTGAAACAAACTTCATGTACAAAACATCTCTTAAATCCCTCTAGTTTGATCAGAAATCTGCCTGGACTAACATGCTTAAGACTGTCAGGGCATACTCCGTGACTGAGTACCCATGTTCATGCATTCATAGTTTGTATATTTACTTCCTTGGAATCCTGGGCACAAGTACTTCTTTCTGCATATCCCACGAACATCTTTTGATCATTCCTTAAAACCTTCTAGTTTGTTCAGAAATGGGCCTTGAACTTGGCTTTTAAACTGACAGTAGCTGCAACTTTGATTCTTGGATTCCGGTGCCTAGATGATTGATTCTGCATACGAGTCCTCTTAAAAAGTTGTTAGGAATGTCATAAGGAAGATGTGCGTCAACTTTGGAAGTCATTTGATCAAGAATGAGATTGTTAACGACTTTTACAGTAATTAGGGGCCTAATTTCAATAATGTTGAAGTTGGGTTTGGGGCATTTCCTGCAATTATGAATTAGCGAGAGGCACTACATGTGATTTTATAACGTCATAAGGACTTGTTAGGCGATTTGGTTCGTTAAGTTGACTTAATTTGGCTCTACAGGCTTATTTGCAAATACTTGTGTTATGGGGGACTTGAGTGTAATTTTGAGAATAATATGTTTCAAGTAATTTTCATGTTTAGTGCATCCTGAGGGTCGTGAATGGAATTTTGAGCATGTGGACAGTATTTGGGCTTTAATTGACCCTTTGAGACTGTTAGGTTGACCAGGGTCATTTTAGTCATTTCATAGCATGGTCATGCATAGAGCTGCACTTTCGGTTACCCGTAACCGCTACCGGCCCGGAATTGCTTGAACCGTCCGGGCTCGGTTCGGTCCGGGCTCGGGTTGAGGCTCTTCGGTTACGGTTAACCGACCCGGCCATTTGCTCAGGACCCCTAACCGACCCGGGCCGTGTAGCCGTAACCGGTATACCGCTTCGGGTTCGGGCTCGGTTAACCGATCAGACTAGTAGGAAATTCGTTCGCCAGCCTCGGTTTCGGATCGGTTAACCGTGCGGGCTCAGTTGGGGCCGTCCTGGGCTCGGGCCGTGCTGCGCAAAATCAAATATAGTATTAACTGTAGTCCAACTAGTCCAATACAATACATCTAATTAATCTAATCCAGTCCAAATCAACCGATTAGTCTGGAAAACCAATCATGCCGCAAGGGAGAACCTGAAAAAGATTTGTTGTTTGAAGACTACACAGACGCTGATTCGGCATGAAGTATTACAAACAAACTGTCTATATTTCATCAGAATTAGAACTTGTCTAATAGTGTATCAGTTAACTGTTTACTTTTTTACCTCTTCACATTAAAGGTGAAAATGATAAGAGAAACTATCTTGGTAATTTGATAGAGAATCAGCAAGAGTCTAGTACCCTTCTTCTCCAATTGTAACAACACGTCATTGAATTTCGTGGTCATATGATACAACTCTAAAAAGACTTCCAGATAAAGAGCAAACTCTGCCTAACTAATTAGATCGACTACTGTTCAAAAAACAAGTTTCTGCCATTAGTGTCCTCACCACAACTCTGCCTTGATGGTGAAACCATATCAAGGCAGAGAACACGGAGTTGCAACTCGAAAGAAGATAAAATTAACACACTTATGTATCTTCCTCTACAGTCCCGCTTTGTTCAAACTCAGATTACTGGAGCTCCAGCTGATGGAAACCACTGGGTCTCTTGGGCTATTCACAGCCCAAGAGAGCCAAGCAAGTCCAATCCCAATACCTGGTTGAAGAGTTTATATGAACCGAAAGGTACTCTGCCAAAAGCTACTTCGTATACCACAGAGAAAAGATTCAATCTCATACCAACCCTGGCCTCCGAAGAGATTAAAACCATCGCTGACTATACTTCAAACTTACACCTGAACGTCTTAGCCAGAGAAGAAATGCTTCCCACCTAACTTCAGAGCAGCGTAAACATCATCCATAGATGCGAGCAAGAAACTATTAGATGACAACAACCCACACTGAGAACAATAACATCAAGAGGAACCCGGTGCTGAACTTGGAAAGTACCGAACCCACCTAATCTGACTTTTATCTTCAATGCCTCAGGAGCATTAGGGTACTTCCAAAGACAGCACCAGAACTCACATAAAAAAGAAATATTTATCGATACTAATTCCTATATTTATGGGGGAAACGCTTACCCTCTCCTTTGTTTTATCCAGTGTTAGAGAAACCCAGGGTTTCATTCTTAGAGCTTAAACATGGGAACTCCCAGTAAGGACTGACACGGACATTAAAAGTTACCAAAGCGGATTAGGTTGAAGGAGTACCCAGTTAAATATATTCAATGCTCCTGCATTTTTATCTTTAGGTATTTTTCCTTCATTTATCACCATCCTATTTTTAATTCCAACCCGAATACGAACAAATGTTGACAGATGAGACTTATGCTACTGTGCCCACTAACAACAGCACAAACAACCAAATTAACGGCACAAGTAACTAGCGGTTGACCAACGAGCTAGTATGAGCAAGTAAATAAACAAGTAATACTTTAACTGATTGTACAAATAGCCCAACTAAGAGCGCAAGCATTTAGCAGCTATCCCCACGCAATATTATGAGCAAGTATATAAATGAGTAATACTCCACCTAAGTAATTAAGGAGCTAAGCTAGAACTTACCACGTGACCGGAGTACGTGTACTGCGAGGAGCCTAAGATTGCTCGCGATTAGGGCGGTGTGCACGAGAGAAATTAACAGTCCTTTTCATGCCTCCTAGGTGGACATTGCCCCCCAAAAAAACAGCCACTACGGAGTAGTATCATTTCTTCCTACAATGGAAGATTTAATTTGTCAATATATTACCTGTATTCTTGTGAATTAAAAAGTGTTTAAATAATATAATTAAGCAACAGTTTCATACATAAAGCTCTACAGCCCCCGGACAACTCCACTTATTTGAATCTTCATTGCAGTGTGATTCTTTCCAGAAGCTAAAGTCAGAAAGCTTCACATTGGTGTCCTCGTACAAAGTGAAGAAAGTGTTACAATATATACAAACATAAAGAAGAAATTGAATACTTCCATTAGCCACTAAATAGTGTTAATGAATACGAAGGTTACTGATCACACATCTGATCTTATTCAGAGGGTCCTGTATTGCTACCTACACCAGCTAAATCATGTAAATTTTATTGGTAAAAGCTTTGCCATATTTTGGCGATCTCTATCACGGTAATAAGACAAGACGGGCAAAGAGCACCACAGGCTCAAACAAGAAGCTAATAGTACTTGAAATACTCCTTATGGTAAACTTATTTTCTAGCTAATAAAAAAAGTTATGACTTCGCAGTAACCATTTTTCTCTATGTGAGTAAGCAAATAGGCTAAAGTTGTTATACATACCTAAATATTTTAATATTATTACTATTTTATGTTTGTATATATTTGGGAATGAATCTTCAGAAGAAGAAGATACCTGTAGTGCAAACTTCACTGACCCATATTTTCTTCAGCTGCCATTTTGCTCTGCGGATGTGTTGAAAAGTTGTCAAAGAACATCATGTCCAGGTTGAGATGGTCTGGATCGCGAAGAAATAAGTGTGTGAGTGTGTGTGTGTGTGTGTGTGTGTGTGTGTGTTTAGAAGGGTGATTACGAGAACATAGAGCGAGCAACGAGGGATTTGTTAGATCCAGACTAGTAGATTCTGTTTCTAGGCAAAAGAAATTGAATTGAGCCTATGGCCGACTTCTCTGATTGAAACGGACGGATCATCAGTGTCTGTCTACATGATGATCCCCCAATCTTTTCTTATTCCTAGTATTGCCCAACCAACACCTTCTGTAATGTAATTCTGTTCCAAGACACTTTGCACCCTTGTGTTTAGGCAAAATGACACTCGCCACCCATGTACTCTAAACAATTCACCACACCGCCCATGTAATGGAAAAAGGTGAGCGGCCGCAGTGACACTATCTTTTCTGGACCATACTACCCTTATGTACTTTTTCAGACTTCATTCCCCCTTCTTTTTTATTGATGAAATGGATGTATATAAATAAAACTAAGAAGGACAAAACTTAGCTTCTGTTTTGGCTCTCTCAAAGCACATCTATTGGGAGAGTAGAGCTATCCAGAAAGCCATTACATCTAGCTCTAAAATTCCACTTAGCAAGTCTATGACCTACAAAATTCAGATATCTACTTTCAAAAATAATGGACCCAGATAGAGAATCTTTAAGGTGCTACACACTTAGTACTCTATTCTTCCATTTCCAAGGGCTGGGAAGAGATCCATCCATCACTTTGGCCACCAACTGAGAGTCTGTGGCACAAATTACTCCCTCCCAATTAAATTTATAACTTGCAATGATGGCTTTCTCAACATCCAAGAACTCCATATCTTCAGGATCGAAACCTTGAGTACAGTCATTGTCGCTTTGGTGTTCACATCCAACTTCAGCAGAGACAACATCACCACTGTGGTTTCTAGCAATCCAGCACCCGGAACCAAAAATTTTGACAACAGCAGCATCACAATTGATTTTCAGAACATCACTGGGAGGCCCACACCACTGGGAAGCATGAGGAGGAATGCTCGCCTCTGTGTTATGATCATCATTATCCTGGAGGTGTTCAGCAATTGAGCTTTTAATATCTTTAATCCAGTCTCCCAACTTGAAGTTCTTGTTTTGAAATAAAATTTGATTACATCCCTCCAAAGTCTATTCATGATAACGGCAGCTTTCAGCATGAAGCAAGAGAACCTATCAACTTGAGCAGATAACTCGTCCTGGTGATCAAACAAAAATTGTAGGCAATCATCCATCGACATCTCTTCCAGTTGACCGGTACGGAGCCCACAAACTTCAAACCAGATACATCTGGCTACTTGGCACTTGATAAGAACATGAGAGATGTCTTCAATCCTGAAGTGACATATATCACAGATAGTATCCAAGCCTCCAATTATCAAATCCAGTTTCTTCTTTGTAAGCAAGAGATTCGCCTTTACTCTCCAAAGAAATATTTGAAGTCTCTCATGGATTTTGAGATTCCAAATTTTGTTCCAAATTGAGCTTACAGCTAAGTATGGAGCATCATTACTAAAGTACCTGCAGGCTTCTTTAGTAGTAATGAGGCCATTTCTTGAAGAAGTCCAAACCCATTTGTCATTTGTAGGAGTTTGAGGAAGCTTAACCTCATGATCAGTTTTGCATCTGATGCAACAAACCACTTCTTGACAATCTCTGGATTCCAGACTTGGGACCCAGCTATCAACAACTCATTTGCTCTTTTAGGATCTCTTGCCAAATCATCTGGCACTTGAGGGATGTAACCTTGCACAGAGTGGAGCCAGGGGTCCTGCCAAAGGTCCACCGAGGTTCCATCACCTATGATCTTCAGAGCTTTCGGCGCAATCAAGTTCCTGATCTTCAACATCCCTTTCCAGAAATAAAAGTGTAAAGTGTTGGGGTCCAAAATGTGAAAAGGAATGTGGGTGCAGTACTTCTTTAAGAGTTGTTCGGACCACAGTTTGTCACTTCCAGACCACAAATTCCAACACAACTTTTAGAGGAGGGCCTTATTATGCGCCTTGAGGTTTCTGAATCCCAATCCACCACACGATTTGGGGGAACAGAGGTTAGACCAGCTGGACCAATGAATTTTTCTCTTATTTGGAGTATCACCCCACCAGAAGTTGTTGTTGAGACTATCAATTTCCTCAATCTGGGAGCTTGGCAATAAGAAAACTGACATTGGATATGTTGGCATTGCATTAGTCACACACTTAACCAGAATGGTTTTAGCAGCCAAAGAGAGAAACTTTGGAGCCTAGCCACTCACCTTAAGAGCCATTTTATCAACCACTGAATGGAAAGCTTGTACCTTAGATTTTTTTAGGAACATGGGAATCCCCAAATAAATGGCCTTTTTAGAGCCTCTCTCTTGAGAGAGAGAATGCTTCTAATATGCCTTTTGACTTCAGATGGGGTGTTGGAGTTGAAAAACACTGAAGATTTCTCAAAATTGACCTTTTGTCCAGACCACTTGCAGTAGAGTTGCAAAAAAGACTGAGGTATTCAGCTTCCTTAACTGTGGCTCTGGTGAGAAGGATAAGTTCGTCTGCAAACATCAGGTGTTCCAAGGGGGGGGGGCAATTTCTTGCAAATTTGATTCCATGAAACCATTTCTCCGAAGCAGCAAAGTGAAGGATCCTAGACAGGACTTAATGCAAAGAATGAAGAGGGTAGGAGACAAGGGGTCACCTTGTCTAATGCCCCTTTGCGGCTGGAAATATTCTATAGGGTCCCCATTTATTAGCACTGAGAAAGTGACAGATTTGATGCACTCTATGATCCACCCAATGAAGATAGGGGGAAACCTAATCAAGAAAGAACTGTTTGATAAATGGCCACTCAAGCCTATCATAGGCTTTCTCCATATCCATCTTGAGGGCCATGAGGTCTTCCTTACCCATTTTCTTATTCATATAGTGAATGGCTTAATGCAGAAGAATGGTATTGTCATGTATTACTCTTCCCGGAACAAAAGCAACCTGAGTGGGAGAGATGATTCTATCCAAGAAAGGCTTCAATCTGTTCGATATGATCTTGGACACCACCTTATAAGTGACATTGCATAGATTGATCGGCCTGAACTGAGTGACTCTTTTAGCATTCTGAACTTTTGGAATAAGGGCTATAAAAGTTGCATTCATACCAGGCTTCAGCTTCCCAGTGGTGAAGACCTCTTGGACAAGGAGGATGAAGTCATTTTTTATCGTATCCAATGAGACTTATAGAACAAGAAAGAGAACCCATTCGGACCGGGGCTCTTGCCACTACCCATCTGAAAGAGGGTGTCTTGAATCTCAAGGGGAGAGGGGAGCTGACATAAAGCATCCCACCCATCTTGGGATATGACAGGATTCATAAGTTGAGCCCCCCAATCATCAATGTTTGGGTTAGTGGTGGAAAAGATAGACTTGAAATAGCTGCAGAAAACCTCCCCAATCTGCTTTCTACCACTTACCCAAGAACTATCATCCATTTGAATAGAGTTAATCGTATTCTTCCTTCCTCTTATCGGAGCTGTGAGATGGAAGAATTTAGTATTGCGATCACCCTATTTTAACCACTGCAACCTTGACTTCTGCCTCAAAGCGATTTCTTGTCTAAGAAGCAATTCAGCCATAAGCTCTATGAGTTGAGTCTCCTTTATCACAGAGTCATCAGAAATAAAGCCATGCACTTCAAGAAGTTGATCCTGAGTTTGAGCTATCAGAGTTTGGACGTGACCAAAGTGATTTCTATTCCACTTTCTAAGGGCACTCTTTGTTTCTTTAAGTCTAGCACTCCACTTGTTGTTGAAGTTGCTGCTATCCACTGAAACACCTTTGGAACCTACGATTCCTTGCTAGTGCAACCAAACGGAAATCCAAAGTGCATTCAATTGATAAAACCGGAGAAAACCCTCCAACAATAGTTTAAATGAAATAATAACATTGTCTAAATTCTCTAAAATAGAAACGCTACTCAAATACTAAATGATTTCTAGCTTGCTCCTAGCTCAAGCTTACGTGTGCGCGCTCCCCCACTTTATTCATAACCTGGGGGTTTTCAAATAGCAGCAGCCGACCGCAGAAAACGTTTATCAGTAAAAACTGAGTAAGCATACATCATAACATGTAAAACAGAGTTGGCTAACAGAAAAGAATAACCACATTTTAATCGATGCTTTGGTTGAGGCGCAGCCTACGAGCCCCAACAGGTACGATGTAAACAGAGAGGTCACGATGCAATAAATCCAATAATGGGGTACATTCTTGGGTATACCAATTTCTCCCCGGACGTTAGTAGATAGCCCTTGGCTATCCCGCCCTAACCATTCTAATGAGACCTTAAGTGTCGACACCCCTATACAGTCATGACCTAAACATGCATAGGTAGTACTCATAGATTCCAGGATAAATGAAAAGGGCATGGACCCTAGGGAAATCACTCAATTATGTTCCCGACAGTAGCCTTCACGCACATCCTCTGTACATCATTCACAATTTCATTATCATTCATTAATCCTTCCACATGCTTCACACGAGTACTATAAGTTTGAAATCCACATGCTTCTCAAAATAGTTTCACAGTATTGAAGTAACTCACACAAAGCATCACACACATTTTGATAGTTGAAAGTGTTGTGCACATATACTCACTTGGATTGGAAGAGAGTTCGTCACACGAAAGCAAACAATCTCCTAGTAGTCGTAGTATGGATCCTCCACAAATTCAGCGTCTACGAAAACGATGTCTACAATAACAAGTAGTCCTAATCAATATTCTACTAACACGCCAATATACATACAAACCCTATACGCAATGCAAGCGCAACCCCCACTAACCTTCTCAAAATTTGTTAAATTATAATTACGACCTTTATTAAAAAAAAACGATTTATATGGACTTATGTTTATTTTCATTAAAAAAATAACATAACTATTGTTATATATATAAACTTGTAATATAATTTTATTTTTGGAAAATAGAAACTAATTAAACATAATTAGTAAATAATATCTTTACAAAAATATAAATTTATTAAAGTATAACATAATAGCCTTAATTACATAGGCTAAAATATAATTTAAATAAATAATTAACTTTTTATAACATACAATTAACACCCTCATTAGTTTACAACCTTTTTTTTCACCCCACCTTTTTTTCATAACCAACTAAGACAAAACAAGCAAAAAATAAAATAAAATAAAATAAAATAAACAAAGAAAAGAAAGAGAGTGTCTGGGTCTTGGGAGTACCCGACAGAGGAGATGGAGATGGCGACGAAGACGACGCCGAGGGTGAAGGACGCCGAGGATGGTGGCGACCGCTGCTGCTGCAGCGCCGTCGGTGGCATAGGAAGACGCCGGCGAACAGAGCAGAGGGATGGTGGCGTCGGCTCGCTGGGCTTGGTCGGGTTTTCCGGCCGGGTTGTTGCTCGGCGATTCGGAACAGAGAGAGGGAGCAGAGGCGATTCGGGTGTGAGGATTGAGAGTTGTTGGTGGTGATTTCTGGGTTTTAGTCGGGGTTATTTATAGGCTTCGGTTGGAGAATCAGAGAGGGAAGAGGACTCCGGTTGTAGGGGTTTTCGGGTTGAATCGAGGTGGAGTTTTGGGCGATGTTCAAGGTTTGAGAGAGAGTCGAATTAGTCTTATGAATCTGGACTTGAATTCGGCAGTGGTGGTGGCGTTTGGAGGAAGAAACGGAGAGGCGGTGTTGTTGTGGCGGAGAAATCGCCGGAGAAAACACATCTCCTGGTGAAGGAGGAGACTGGGGAAGATGAGGGGAGAAGAAATCTGGTATGGCGGGTGTATGTGGCATCGCGGTGGTCGTTACGTAAAATTAAATTAAAACATGACGTTTTGGACACGTTAAAAATGTTACACAACCCACAACTTTTTTTTTTTGGCAAAGACCCACAACTTTTAATAACTAAAAACTTATCTAACTTTTATAATTTTTACAAAAATAGTATATAGAAACAGAAGTGTACTATTATTTTTTATATATTTTTTTAAAACATAATTATATATATGTATTTATATATACATAAAATACAACATATAACTCACAAAAATTAAAAGAACTACTTTTATAACCCCTACTAACGCCCAAAAATATTTGTTAAACTCCTAAAAATACTCCCAAAATTACGGGGTATTACATCCACATTGTGCCAGGCTTGAGAAACTACTTCTTTGCTATCGGGATCTCTATTCCACATAGCTTCATATCTAAAAGGTCTCCGAACAGTTTCCTTGATGTAATGAGTGTCTAGGATCAGAGCAAGATGATCAGAAGTGCCTTCTGTGCTGTGCTAGAGGTGAGCTTTAGGGAAAAGCGACATCCAATCAGATGAAGGAAATAATATGTCCAATCTTTTCTTTATAGTTCTCCCATTTTCCCAGCCATTAATCCAAGTGTACAGGGGGTCTTCAAAACCAGTATCCATGAGGCAAGCATTGAACACGTATTGAGCTAGACCATTCTTCGAAGAATAGCCAACTGGGCGCCCACCCCATTTATCCTTCTGAAATAGAACTTCGTTGAAATCCTTCACAACTGTGAAGGGGAGAGCACAAGTATTTTGAATATACTCCCATTTTTGCCAAAGAACCTGTCTAGAAGAAGAATTGCATGGAGCGTAAATGCAATTTAGGATCTAGGGGTTACCATCCTCCCCACTATGGATCAAAACCGAAATAAGCATTCTATCCACAAACACCACTTCACAATCAATATCCGATCTCCAAGTGAAGTAGATACCACTACTTTTTCCAACAGCTTCAGCTACACTACCTTGAGTAAAACCTAACGACTTGAAAAGAAGAACAAAACTAGAAGAAGGTACCTTAGTCTCAGCCACAAATAACCAAAGAGGGATCCTCCTTATTTATTAAGGACTTCAAATGGCGAACCACCGAGGTATGTCCCAACTCTCGCCAGTTCCAAGCAATACCTCTCATGGCGAAGTTGGGGGCGTGGTAAGGCTCGCCTCCTCAGCCGTATCAGATCTTCCGTAGTCCTCCTTTCCTGCATTTGATGTCCTCCTATTCAGCACCCCTTTACTGGCTCCATTTCAAAAAAACCGACGTGTGGGGATGAGCTTTAGTCTAGTAGAGACCTCAGGCGGATCCTCCGACACAGCTTCTTCTTCGATGAACTCGAGTTCTTTGTCCAAAATTATTTTTTCTCTTTCCCCGATTCCACAAAACTGCCTCTTTGCTTTCGCGATTGTCGACAACTCCACCTTAGAATACTCTCTACTAAGAGAGAGATTGGTGTGCAGATCGTCCGCAAGAATTCTATTGATAATAGAACTTCGAAGATGACGTTTGATTTCATCTTCATAGGCTTTTGGATCTTATCTTGCTCTCTGTTTTTCCTGTTCTAGGGTTCCCCAATGAGGGGGGTTAGCAGGTGGGTCACCGTCGCCATCACTATTCAGGTTACTCCTATTACCCGAATCTGATGGGATATGCCTTGAATTCAGTATTGGGTTTAAATATTGATGGACCCATTCACCCAGGCCCAAAATAGGATTACCCAGATCCACAGAAATGAAAAAGGTCGCTTCTTGGGCCTTTGATATTTGAGAATAAGTTGTTCTGGGCTTCACTGTTTTGATCCAGTCCAAAGAAATAAGGGTTTATAGCATCCCCTTCCATCCAGCTATATTTCCTTCTTTGCCCTTCTGCTAAAATCTATTCCATATCTCCTTCATTAATTTCTCTTCGATTTGACCACGTGTTGCTTCTTTGTTGGCTCAAAATGGTATCGTTTCCTGCTCCAGCTTTTGCCGCGGGATCGTGCACTATGCGATACTCCTCTGGAATCGTCTGAGCACGCGATTTCTTGTGTACAGTTGTCAACGCCGTATCCGTATTGAGAACCACGCGCTCGTTACTCTAGGCCCCGGGAAACTGCGAGGGACGCGCCTCCACTGTCGTCTGATTAGGAGGTTGAATGCCATTATTGCCGGAATCTAGGCCGAGTTATTCTCCATGGTTTTCCGTCACTGACTCCTTTCGAGCAGGGGTCACTTTGGGGCTTTCTTTCTTAATAGGGAACAATCGTTTCTTCTCAGGGGCTCTTAAGTGAGGACCATAAACAGAGTAAAGACCTTTCTTTTGGTAAACAAACTTGCATTCCGTCCACATCAAAAGCAGAAATCTGCTAATTTTTCGTACGCAAAGGTTATCTAGAGAAAACCTCCAGATTTGAGGTTCAGGCTAAATCCTTGTGGGAGAGGGTTTGTTACATCAATCACAACTCAATTTCTCAAAACAGGGGAGTTAACAATGCATGACTTAACATTCGAATCAACCTCCATGAATTTTCCTATTAAGTTCCCGATTAATTTTGCATTGTCAACAGTAGATTTCTCCAGAGGGAGGCCTTTAACATTAACCCAGAAAGGCGTGTGAAAGTAACTCAGAGAAGTTGGGTCCTTACCTTCCTCAAATCTGCCCAGAATCATGATGTTGGATTGAGCGAACCAAGGTCTTCAGGACCACACCCGTTCACAATCTTCTGGATATTCAAACATAAAGGAGAAAACATTGTCACCTCTAGCTGCGGCGGAGAAGCTCGATTTTAATTTCCAGATCTTCCGAAACAGAGCCTCAAATCTCTGTATTCTGGTTTCTCTGAGGGTGATGATTTTACCAAACAGGACAAGGTTTTTCCGATCTAAGAGGATCATCTGGGAGGTCCAGAACGAGACTCTGTTCCCCCTCCCACGAAGAGGGGGTTGCCGGAGGCAGGAGATAAGGTAAAGTACTAACTGGGTTTTCCATACTCAACCGAGACAAGATGAAAAGGGGAGGCTCAGCGAGAGAGACAGAGTTGGAATCCAAAGAGGTGAGAAAGGAATTAGAAAGGCTGGAAAAATAACTACCGATACCACCGGTACCGGAGTGTACTGAGACTATAGAAGAGCATATGAAAACTCCGAGAAGAGAGCTAGAACCTCTCTCTAGGATTTTCTCTCTCTAGAGATTTTTTTTGTAGTTTACTTCATTCCCCCTTTGTTTGATGTAACTCTTGATTAACCACGAATACCACGCTCGTGACAAGGCTCGTAATTGTTACTGAAACAAGGAGATTGCACATATCATAGTTGCACCAATTTCTCGAAAAGTGAACTCACTATAATAAAATCATCATTGCCTAAAGAAGAAGCAGATCAAGAAACGACATTATTGATGAAAGAGCACATTTAAACCATCTCTATTGAAGTAACAAACATGTCTGTAAACATATTCTTCACAGAAAAAATTGACGATGAAGATCAGCAATAAACAGACCGAATTAAACCATCTCTATTGAAAATCAAGATCAATATTATAGCCCGTGTCCAAACAGAGTGCTCCATCATTGCATCGGTGCAAAATCCAAAAACATGTTCAAATATCGGCGAATTTTGTACTGAAACTAATAGACTGAACCAAACTCATACAATGTCCACAAATCAAACCAACTCCAGAGGAAAGAAAATGGTGACTAGAAATGCGTTTTCCATCAAACCTCTATCTCCTCCCACCCATTCAAATTCAAACTATCAAACGAAATCCAGAAGTAAGTGTTGAATCTCTATCTCTCACACTGCTCTCTATGTAACACCCCCAAAATGCCCAAGCCGGAGGCCCGGGGATGTCACTCCGTACCCGAGATTAAACCCGAATACAAGGAGATTTTATAACATGGTTCTCAAGCAAAAACATCCACAATAATAAATTAAAAATAACCGTTATTACAATCCAGTAGTTCTCGCCTCAAATCGGGCACAAATCAAACTAAAGTGTTTAAAGAGTTCTAATTAAAAATGAAAACACTAATGATCCAAATGATGAAACTAATGAATTAAAAGATGAACGTGTTCCCCTTTATGCCAGATTCCCATCCTTTAGACCTGTGGTGCGGAATCAAAAAGAAACACCACAGTATAAAATCAGCATGAAATACTGGTAAGAAAACACCCAAGCATGTAAAATGGTGATAGGATAGTTATAAAACAACGACTCATTTACAAGTAGGTGTTCTCTTCAAAACACAACTGAAATGAAGTTGGCACTTGTGGGGGGAAACATGAGAGTTCCCAATTCTATAATATTTCCAAACCAATTCCATGATCATTAGGAAATCCAAAATCACATATTATTAATTCGTTGTGACGGGGGAAACTAAACCATCTTGCAAGCATCCAAGACCTTAAGTGTCGACACCCCCCAAAGACTTCTGGCGGCCAGAGGAGTGAGTACAGGGAGCTATCCGGGGACTTGCAACCGGATTAAATAAAATAAATTAAAACAAGAGACCGAAGTCAACACGCCCAATGCCAATAGTAACCAATAATAAATGGCCCCGCAAAACTTTTCCACTTTACGTTGTAGTTCATTGTTATTATCATAGTGATATTTTCAAGAAACATTTAACGAGTAAAAATCACATATTGCATGTCACATCACATAAACACATTTTGAGACGTAAATAAATATAAGAATTCATTTGACACGAAGGAGTTAGGCACACTAGGCCTGGCATGTTTACTTACCTCGAAGCGAATCAACTACCGCTACTCAGTCGACGTACTCGATGTACTCGTCGTCGAAGAACTCGTCACCTACACGTAACAATACCCTAATTAAACATAATCCTCTACCAATATAAATTGCTATACTATCTACATGCATATGGCATTCGACGGTTTATGTCTCTAACACCAACCCAACATCCCACTTAATTCATACTTCAAAACTAAACCCAAAATCTTGCCCCAAAATCCTATAACCTAATGTCTACATAACCTATCATATCTTCACCAATTTTATTACTCCAACTTATCAAACAGATCATGGCTCAAAAATAGTCTCATTAGATTCAAAACACTCTGAATAATAAGTTTAGCCTCAAACGGATACGAATTTCGATTCATGGATCAAAAGTTATGCTAGTTTACCCATACGGAAATTATCAATTTTCACACAACTAATCTCCAAAACATCTAGTTAATCCCGTATTCAAACACAACCTACTGCAACATGAATACCCACATCAAATCAGGTTACTACCCACATACTATGATCATCAAATCATCCAAATCGCTTAATCAAACGTCCCTTCCATGACTAGGGTTTTTCCCTTAAACTAAGAACATGATTAAACCTAAACTTGGTGATTAATCCTATGAATTCAAGAATGATGAAACCAACAATACAAATCTGAAAATTAAAGATTACATGCAATGTACATGAATCGTAAACAAGTGATCAAGAGAACAAAATAAATCAAGAGAAAAAGAAAAGAAGAAGAAACATGATCAAAACCCGCCGCCCATGGAGGGTCGGACGGAGAGAGAGAGAAAGAGAAAGAAGAAGAAAAATAAAGAGAGAGAGAGAGAGACACCTGCGATCGGAGGGAGAGAGGCGGCGGCGGTTGTTGCTGCCGTCGGGGAAGAGAGAGACCGAGAGAAACAGGGAGAGTGAGGGTTTTATGAGAGGTTGAAAAAAAAAATCAACTTCATAAGTAGAAACCCCTCTTTGAATAGGAAACTTTACGTAGGAAGAAAAGTTGGGTCAAAAGACACTTTTCCCCCTTAGTTTTGCAAAAGACAACTACCTCCCCCAAACTTCATTAAAATACACTAAAACTTTTGGATTATAGTCACAAAGATCCCCTAAACTCTATAACCCATTATAATTAACTCTCGACAATTAAATTAACTCCACACCACTTATAATAATACCACAAAATACCCATAGTCACAAAACGGGCTATTTCATTCTTCCCTCCTTAAAGAGAACTTCGTCCTCGAAGTTTAAACTAAAACCTCAACAACCGATAAGGTATGAACCTCCACTCAAGGGTACAACTACTAAATGCAAACCTAAGGTCATGAACAATATGCAATATACTACAAGGAATAATGTACTAAAAACCGAAGGATTACATCCTCTCCCCCTTAGAGGAGTGACGTCCTCGGAACTTAAAGTACCTCGTCAAACAGGTGAGGGTACTTCTTCCTCATATCATTCTCCGCTTCCCACGTTGCCTCTTCAGTGAAGTGATTTGTCCATAAGACCTTTACAATCTTGACACTCTTGTTGCGGGTGTTCCTTGTCTTGGTGTTTAGAATCTTGACAGAATGTTCCTCATAACTCAAAGACGGGTCCAGTTCTACTGGTTCAGGATCCAACACATGAGATGGGTCAGGCACGTACTTCTTCAGCTGAGATACGTGGAATACATGTGAACACGACTCAAATTCGATGGTAGATCCAATCGATAAGCCACTTCCCCAATCTTCTCTATGACATCATATGGTCCAATGAATTTCGACTTAGATTCCCTTTCTGATTAAACCTCATGACTCCTTTAGTAGGCGAAACTTTAAGAAATGTCTTTTCTCCAATTTGAAACTCCAATGGTCTCCTTTTCTGATCAGCGTAGGACTTCTGTCTATCCTGAGCTGCCTTCATTCGCTGCTGGATAAGTCTCACCTGATCTGTCATCTCTTCAATAAGCTATGGACCAATTACTTTGTCTCGCTTATGTCACTCCAACACAGTGGTGTTCGGCACTTTCTTCCATACAACGCCTCGTGCTGTGCCATTCCAATACTGGCATGGTAACTGTTGTTGTAGGAAAATTCTATAAAAGGTAATCTGTTAACCCATGAACCTTGAAAGTACATAACACAAGATCTTAGCGTATCCTCTAACGTCTGAATCGTTCTTTCGGTTTGTCCATCCGTAGCAGGGTGGAATGTTGTGCTGCATTTCAACTGTGTTCCCAATGCCTCCTGGAGTGCTTTCCAGAAGTGAGAAAGAAAGTTGGGATCCCTTTCGGAAACTATAGAGCTTGAAACTCCATGGTATCTGAGAATGTTCTTCATATTCGCATCGGCTCTTTGTTCCATATTCCATGTGTCTTTCATCGGAACGAACCTTGATGTCTTGGTCAATTTGTCAACTACAACCCAAATCTGATTCAGTCCATTCTTCGATGTCGGTAAAGCAGTCACAAATTCCATCGAAATTGAATCCCACTTCCAAACTGGGACATCCAATGGTTGAACTAAGCCTTCCATTCTCTTATTTTCAAACTTCACCTTTTGACAAGTTAGACATTTTGCCACAAATTCTGCCACCTCCCTTTTCATGTTGGGCCTCCAAATGTCTTCTTCAAATCCTTATAGAGTTTTTCACCCCTGGATGTACAGAGTAGGGTGTGTTGTGCGCTTCACGCATCGACTTTTCCTTGGTTTCCGTATACTTGTGTGGTACACACCATCTCCCCTTGTAGCGAATACTTCCATCTTCATGGATCTTAAAATCCTTTGTTTGACCTTCTGCAATCTTCTTCCTTATCCTTTCCAACTTCACATCTCCAGGCTGGTTACTCCTTATCTCTTCTGTGACATTTGGCACAACTGACATATTCCCAAGGATACTCTTTACTCCACCTTGTTCCACCACTTCAATCTCGAGCTTTCAGAACTCCGGCATAGCCGATCTGGCAAAACTAGCATAGTATCTAAAGTATGGCTCGATTTTTGGCTTAACGCATCAGCTACTACATTTGCCTTCCCTTCATGGTATTGGATACGCAAATCATAATCCTTTATGATCTCCAACCAACGTCTTTGCCTGTTATTTAGCTCTTTCTGAGTGAAGATGTATTTGAGACTGCTGTGGTCAGTATACAATCTACACACTGACCCATATATGTGATGTCTCCATATCTTAGGTGCGAAAACTATTGCTGCAAGCTCTAAATCATGCGTAGCATAGTTCTCTTCATGAGTTTTCAGTTGTCTTGAAGCATAGGCAATAAACCTTCTTTCCTGCATAAGCACGCATCCTAAACCCTTCTTCGATGCGTCGCTGTAAACGTCAAACTCGCCAGAATCATTGGGTAAGGCTAACACAGGTGCTGTAGTCAAGGTTTCCTTCAGTGTCTGGAATGATTCTTCACAGTCTTCGCTCCACCGGTACTTTACCGTCTTCTTGGTTAGCGTAGTCAGTGGTCTAGCGATCTTCGAGAAATATTTTACAAAACGCCTGTAATATCCTGGTAATCCCAAAAAACTTCTTATTTCTGACACATTCTTCAGAGTCGGCTAATCTTTAACTGCTGAAATCTTTCCTGGATCCACGGATATCCCTTCCTCGGAGATTATGTGACCTAGAAACGGAACATGCTTTAGCCAAAACTCACACTTCTAGAGCTTAGCTTACAACTTCTCATGTCTCAACATTTCTAACACTTCTTTGAGATGTTCTTCGTGATCTTCCTCGCTCTTTGAGTAAACGAGGATGTCATCAATAAAGACGACCACGAATCGATCCAAAAATGTTCTCATTACACGATTCATTAGGTCCATAAATACTGCAGGTGCATTGGTTAGACCAAAAGGCATAACAGGAAACTCATAATGGTCATACCTTGTTCTAAAGGTTGTCTTCGGGATATACTTCCCGGCTACCCGAAGTTGGTGATACCCTGATCTCAAGTCTATCTTTGAGAAAACACTCGCCCCTTGCAACTGATCGAACAAGTCGTCAATTCGGGGTAAAGGGTATTTGTTCTTGATCGTTGCGCTATTCAATTCTCTATAGTCACTGCACAACCTCAAGCTTCCATCTTTCTTCTTCACAAACAATACAGGTGCACCCCAAGGGGAAAACACTTGGCCTTATGTAACCCTTTTGAAGTAGCTCTTGCAACTGATCCTTTCGTTCTTTCAAATCTACTGGAGCCATTCTGTACGGTGCCTTTGAGATTGGAGCTGTTCCAGGTACTAAGTCCATAGTGAACTCAATCTCCCTTCTAGGTGGCATTCCTGGAATCTCATCAGGGAACACATCGGTAAAATCCTTGACTATCAGTGTCTCTTCTAGCACATTCTCCTTCTTAGAAACATCTTGGACATAACACAAATAAGCACTATTCCCCTTCTTCACTTGGTTGAATATGGTCAAAGCTGACACTAGTTTGATACATGGTTCCTTCGTGATGCCACGGTAAGAAACCTTTTCTCCCTTTGGACCTTTAAGCCTGATCTTCCAATCGTGACAGTCTATAACTGCTCGATATTTATCCATCCAATCCATTCCCAATATAACATATATCCCTCCAAGATCAAATTGTATTGGGTTCACCGGCAAGGTACTAGCAGAAATCTTAACTTCTACCCCTTCAAAAATGGTGTCACACACTGTTACATGACCGGTTGGGGTAGCTACGGGGATGGATATACTAGACGGCTTATTGAGACTCAACTTTTCCACAAATGTTGATGAAATAAATGAATACGATGCTCCAGAATCAAATAGAGTAAAAGTCGATTGATCATGGACAAGAAATGTACCCGTGACTACTCCATTTGCTGCTTCTGCCTCAGTCCTGCTCATGAAAGCAATCCTTGCAACATTCCCGTTCTGGGCTGCGGTTCATGCTATACCAGTTTTATTGTTGTTGTTGGCATTAGCTGGAGCGTTGTTGTTCCTTTTCCTGTTCTGAACTCCATTGTTCCTCCAATTACCCTGGTTGTTCGCATGCTGCCTGCCATAATTGTTGCCTCCATTATTCTGGTTGTTGTGGTTCCCATAGTTCTTGTTTACGCCCTGATTGTTGTTGTTGAACTGTTGGTTCCCTTGATAATTTCCTCATTGGTTCGCCTGTTGGTTCCCATTTGGTTTCGATCGGCACTCTTACGCACGATGACCCTTTTTGCCGCAGTTGTGGAACGTGACAGGGTTTCCTTGACAGTCCTTTCCAGGATGATTCTGTTGACACCTCTTTCAGAAGTAACGACGAGGTTGATCAATCCCATTGTTCTTCTTGTTACCACGGTACTGACCCTGGTTACTTCCTCCACGGTTGGGCTTGAACCTCTTGTCTTGTCCATTGCGGTTGTTCCATCCCTGATTGTTTCCATAGCTTCCAGCATTCTCAATCTTGCGCTTTCCTCGCTTCTCATCTTGTGCCTCTTGAATGCGCCAAACATCCGCAGCTCTATCATATACCTCCTGAAGAGTATCATACGTTCGGCACATCAAGTCTTTCTGCAGATGGAGTTCAAGTCCAGACATGAACTTCCTAACCTTAGTAGCCTCATCATGCATCAACTGACCTGCAAATCGGGATAGTTCCATGAAATTCTTGAATTACTCGGTCACAGAACCGTTTCCCTGCGTCAGATTCACGAAGTGTATGTACTTCCCTGCTCCATGTTGTTGTTGTTGTTGTTTGGTGCTGCAATCGGTACTTGACGATTTCTCCTGGTGTAGTATTGATGTGGTCTATCAGTCATAATCCCTACACTATAACCTGCTGTATTATTCATAAATCATCACGAAGTACAAGTAAACATGAACAAATGGCATGTAACGCAAATTTGGGCAAGTAATGCCACACATTGATCATCACATAAATCAGTTACACATACATCTACACCTAGGCTGATCACGTCTCATTTCGTCCTCCTTGTACAAAAATTGGAAAAAAAATTCATAGGACAAGAAAAAATTATGAATTTTGGTATGTAACAACCTCCCTGAGTCTACTTCCATAATCAAGAAGAATCAAATCAAAATAAATTGTAGAACTCAAGATGTACAGGAAATACTACAGCTGTTGTCATGGACCACCAGAACAGAAACTTTGACTTTCAAATATCTTGAACTGACTTTAATATTCTTAAAATGAGCTAAGCTTTCACCCAGTGTTAGCCAAATGTGTCTACTAGCTTCCATAAAAAAATTGAGATCCAAAAAAGATCTGGAAGATAGGTAAACATCAAAAATACTACAACTAGTCACTTTGCAATTCTGCTACTGAACCACCAATTTTGAAAATTCGTAACTAGTTCTCAGAAACTGATATGGGGCTGAAAATTTTTATGGGAGATTCCCGAGTATGTCTACTTTCTCGGAAAAATTCAGGGAAAAATAATTCCAAAATTAAGTACGTCTGATACAATAAAAATCCACTGCTGCGCAGATGAGACAACGCCAAAAAATCAAAGTTTTCGCGTTCTAACTCCATGAACACTTTCTATGCATTTAATCAATGTTAACAAAACACAAAATAACCTTAATTCATAAAACCATACTCCCAAATCAGAAAGATATATTTATTAAAATCCTAAATCGGGTCCTCAAAACATGAGCATTATTCATCATCCTAAAGCAAAAACGCTAAAAATTTAACTCTAGCCCAAAAGTGACTATTCAAAAATCATTCTAAAAACATCAAAGTATTGCTTGACATCATAGCCTTATTCAAACCAATAATAAAACTCAAAAATGCCTCGAAGTATAGGAAATTAAAGAAATTCTAATCATGCTTAATCCTTATCTTCATCGCTCTCATCCAATTCCTCATCTTTATCGGCATCATACTCGAGCTCTTCACCTTCACTCGGGTCTTCTTCACTTTCTTCATTAAATAAAATAAATACTAACACATAAAAACACTTCTGGCGGCCAGAGGAGTGAGTATAGGGAGCTATCCAGGGACTTGCAACCGGATTAAATAAAATAAATTGAAACGGAAGACCGAAGTCAACACGCCCAATGCCAATAGTAACCAATAATAAATGGCCCCGCACAACTCTTCCACTTTACGTTGTAGTTCATTGTTATTATCATGGTGATATTTTCAGGAAACATTTAACGAGTAAAAATCACATATTGCATGTCACATCACATAAACACATTTTGAGATGTAAAGAAATATAAGAATTCATTTGACAAAAGGGAGTTAGGCACACTAGGCCTGGCATGTTTACTTACCTCGAAGCAAATCAACTACCGCAACTCAGTCGACGTACTCGATGTACTCGTCGTCGAAGAATTCGTCACCTACACGTATCAATACCATAATTAAACATAATCTCTAGCAATAGAACTTTCTATACTATCTACATGCATATGGCACTCGACGGTTTAGGTCTCTAACACCAACCCAACATCCCACTTAATTCATACTTCAAAACCAAGCCCAAAATCTTGTCCCAAAATCCTATAACCTAATGTGTACATAACCTATCATATCTTCACCAATTTTATTACTCCAACTTCCCAAACAGATCATGGCTCAAAAACAGTCTCATTAGATTCAAAACACTCTGAATAATAAGTGTAGCGTCAAACGGATCCGAATTTTGATTCCTGGATCAAAAGTTATGCTAGTTTTAAGTTTTTAATTTCACTCATAGTACCCATACGGGAATTATCAATTTTCATACAACTAATCTCCAAAACATCTAGTTAATCCCGTATTCAAACACAACCTACTGCAACATGAATACCCACATCAAATCAGGTTACAACCCACATACTATGATCATCAAATCACCCAAATCGCTTAATCAAACGTCCCTTTCATGACTAGGGTTTTTCCCATAAACAAAGAACATGATTAAACCAAAACTTGATAATTAATCCTATGAATTCAAGAATGATGAAACCAACAATACAAATCTGAAAATTAAAGATTACATGCAACGTACATGAATTGTAAACAAGTGATCAAGAGAACAAAAGAAATCAAGAGAAAAAGAAAAGAAGAAGAAGAAGAAGAAGAAACATGATCAAAACCCGCCGCCCATGGAGGGTCGGAAGGAGAAAGAGAGAGAAAGAGAAAGAAGAAGAAAGAGAGAGCGAGAGAGAGAGAGAGAGAGAGAGAGAGAGAGAGAGAGAGAGAGAGAGAGAGAGAGAGAGAGAGACCTGCGACCAGAGGGAGAGAGACGGCGGCGGCGGTGGTTGTTGCTGCCGTCGGGGAAGAGAGAGACCGAGAGAAACAGGGAGAGTGAGGGTTTTATGAGAGGTTGAAAAAAAAATCAACTTCATAAGTAAAAACCCCTCTTTGAATAGGAAACTTTACGTAGGAAGAAAAGTTGGGTCAAAGGACACTTTTTCCCCCTTAGTTTTGTCAAAAGACAACTACCTCCCCCAAACTCCATTAAAAGATACTAAAACTTTTTGATTAAAGTCACAAAGATCCCCCAAACTCTATAACCCATTATAATTAACTCTCGACAATTAAATTAACTCCCCAAAACTTATAATAAAACCACAAAATACCCATAGTCACAAAACGGGATATTTCATCCTTCCCTCCTTAAAGAGAACTTCGTCCTTGAAGTTTAAACTAAAACCTCAACAACCGATAAGGTATGAACCTCCACTCAAGGGTACATCTACTAAATTCAAACCTAAGGTCATGAATGATATGCAATATACTACAAGGAATAATGTACTAAAAACCGAAGGATTACACTTTATCTCGAATTGGGACAAAACATCATTTTATGAGGAACTCAATGCTAGAAAATGAACCAATTGATTTGAGTAAACTTGAACTCATAAATTTGACCAATAGATTTAAGATTTCAAATTCACAAAGCTACAGGGTTTTAGAAATCTATTGTCCCACATAGTAATCCAGAAGAGGAATATAATAAGAAAATAAGCTAGGAGTGGACCGATTCGGTTATCCATCGAGGAGCCGACGAAGACCACCACCGAGACTACTCAACCACCATTGTAGACACCAGACCAAGAGGAGGAAGAACCTCCACCATTGGTCACGCCCTAAATTGCTCGCCGCACCCAATGTCGCTCGCTAGATTTAGAGAAGAGGAAATGAGAAGAAAGGAATAAGAAGAAGAAAAAAAAAGAAAAAGAATACAAAGAAAGCAGAAGATGGAAGAACAGGGATGAGAAAAAATATAAACTAGTTAACTAGGGAGTTGTGGTTGTAGTTTGAAGAATATATAAAACCTATTTTGGGAAAATTGATAAAAGTAAATTAAATAATAATACAAAAAAAGAGCGAGAAAACCTGACTTTTTTCTCCTCCTCCAACGCACCTACAACCTCTTCCTCCTCTTCTTACGTAATCTTCTCTTCTCCTTCTTCTTATTCTTCTTCTTCTTCGGCCAAACACCACCACCTGCATCGTAGCCACCAACACCCCGCCATCTCCCTCATCTCTCCTTTCTCTCTTACCCTCTCTCTCTCTCCTCTCGGATCAGCAGCAGCAGCGGCAGTGAAGGCCGCTGCCAACCTGTCGGGAAACCCACCGGGAGACCACCATCACTGAAGGCCATCGCTCTCCTTCTCCTCCTACTACAGTCTGCTCCCCTCTCCCTCGCACCCCCTCTTCCTCGCGAACAAGAGAAGAGAAAAAACAACGGCAGAGACTTCGGAAGTCACCACCACCGTGACTCCATCAACGCCGGCGTCGAGCTCGGCCCGAGAAAACCCACGTTATCCAGCCCCTTTTCTCGCGATTCTTGGTGTGGGTAATCTCTATTTCACATGATTTTCTATTTTTAATCATCAAAAGTGAATTTTTATAGCTTAAATTCAGTGATTTGGATTAAGTGGGTTGGGTAAAACATCATTTTCTGTGGAACCCAATCCTAGGAAATGAACCAATTGATTTGAGTATAATTGAACTCACGAATTGAACCAATAGTGAAATACCCCGTTTTGTAGATACAAATATTTTATGATATTATTACAAGTTTTGGGTGTTAATTTTTATTGTTTGGGAATTAATTTTTATAGTTATTAAAGACTTGGGAGGGGGGGGGGGGTTGTGCCTTTTTCCTAACTTAATTAGTGTCTTTTAACTAAGTTAGGAGGTGTTGGTTGTCTTTTAACTAAACTTGTGGGGGAAAAGTGTCTTTTACCAAAAATTCTATCATCTTCTTCCCCAAAATTATCTCCCAACGGGAGACTACTCCTTGCCACCGACCACACACCACCTCCAACTCCAACTCTACAAATTTGACTCATTTTCACCCAAATTCAATCATAATCAACTACAAATTTGACAAAGACCAAACATTTTACTCCAAGAAACCCAATTTCGCCCAAATTATGTCTCAATTCGGAATCGAAATTGTCGCCGGTGGGTTTCATAATACTCGCTGGATTGTTCACCCAAATGCTATAAATACCCACTACAAACTCAGAGAAAATCACACCAAAACACTCCTCAAATCTCTCTCTCTCTCTCTCTCCCGTCGATTTGCCGACGAACCCAGACGCTACCCAATGCCACCGCCCAGTCCGCTGCCCAGCCCGACGCCGCTGCCGTGCGCCGTCGCCGCCTTCGTCTCCTTCCCGTTCTTCTTCCGGTAAGTCAGTACCAACTACACCCACAGAACTTTGGACTGGGCGCAAGCCTAGTCTACGGCATGTTCGGATTTGGGGTAGTCCAGCACATGTGCTGAAGGGGAACGCAAGTAAGTTGGAATCAGGGACAGAAGTATGTGTCTTTGTAGGATACCCGAAAGGAACAAAGGGTGGTTTATTTTATAGTCCGAAGGATCAGAAAGTCATTGTTAGCACCAATGCGAGATTCTTAGAGGAAGACTATATTATGGATCACAAGCCTAAAAGTAAATTGTTCTCGAAGAAATGCGAGGAAATCAAGTAGTCCAAGGTCATGATATACCAACTGTACAAGAGGAAATACCACAAGAAAATGAAATCGACATTCAAATACCTTTTGGTGGTTGGAGAAATGTAGATACTCGTGATACACAACAAAATAGTGTTGACATCCCACCGCAAGAGGGCAGTGGGGGAAATGACAATACCAGTGATCCACAAGATAGTAGTGACATTCCGCCGCAACCGAGCAGTGGGGAAAATGTTACTGCTAGTGAACCACAAGTACAGCCTCGTCGTAGTGGGAGGGTTTCTCGTAAACCAGACAGATACATGTACTTGGGAGAGTCTTTTGACAAGGTCCCTGATGAACATGATACAAATCCCAGTAACTATAATGAAGCTGTTGGAAGTACGGATGCGGAAAAGTGGAAAAAGGCTATGATTTCTGAGATGGAGTCTATGTACTCCAATCAGGTCTGGGTTCTTGTAGATCCAACAGATGGGGTAAAACCCATCGGGTGTAAGTGGATTTACAAGAAAAAAAGAAAGGTAGACGGGAAGGTTGAAACCTTCAAAGCAAGGCTTGTTGCGAAAGGTTTTGCTCAGAAAGAAGGGATCGACTATGAGGAAACTTTTTCACCAGTAGCCATGATTAAGTCTATCAGGATTCTCTTGTCCATTGCGGCTCATTTCGATTACGAAATTTGGCAAATGGATGTCGAGACAGCTTTCCTTAATGGAAGTCTTGATGAGTGCATTTATATGATGCAACCAGAAGGATTCGTAGCTAAGGGCCAGGAGCACAAGTTGTGCAAGCCTAAGAGGTTTATTTATGGACTTAAGCAGGCATCTAGATCATGGAACAATCGTTTTGATCAGGCAATCAAATCTTTTGGTTTTGATCAATGTCCGGATGAGCCGTGTGTGTACAAGAAGTGTAAGGAAAACGTGGTGGTATTCTTGATACTTTACGTTGATGATATATTGCTCATTGGAAACAATGTGGGTGTATTATCTAGTGTGCGGGTATGGTTATCAAGTCAATTTGATATGAAAGACTTGGGAGAACCAGCATACGTTCTAGGGATCAAGCTTATGCGAGATCGGAAAAATAGGATGTTGGGCTTGTCACAAGCCAATTATATTGATACTGTTCTTGCAAGGTTTAGCATGCAAGATTTCAAGAAAGGGTTGATCCCTTTCAGACATGGAATCAGTCTATCTAAGGATCAGTGTCCTAAGACACCTGATGAGATAGAAAGCATGAAAGCAGTTCCTTATGCTTCTGCAGTAGGAAGCCTCATGTATGCGATGTTATGTACTAGACCTGATATTTGCTTTGATGTTGGCATGGTTAGTAGATATCAGTCTAACCCTGGCAGAGAACATTGGACTGCGGTCAAACATATATTGAAGTACCTGAAAAGGACTCGAGACTATATGTTGTTTTACCATGAAAATAGTCTTGTACCCATCGGGTACACAGACTCAGATTTTCAGTCAGATAGGGATTCGAGGAAGTCTACCTCTAGATATGTTTTCACTTTAGGAGGTGGAGCCATTAGTTGGAGGAGCATCAAGCAATCTTGCATTGCTGATTCCACTATGGAAGCTGAATATGTGGCTACTTCGGAAGCTGCTAAGGAAGCTGTTTGGCTCAGAAACTTTCTAATGGATCTTGGAGTGGTACCGAGTGCACAACCGGCTATGACGCTTTATTGCGATAATAGCGGTGTGGTTGCAAACTCAAGGGAACCAAGGGCTCACAAGAAAGGAAAATACATAGAGCGTAAGTAACATTTGATTAGAGAATTCGTGCACAGAGGTGATGTGGCAGTGATGAAGATTGCATCAGCGGATAACCTGGCAGACCCATTTACGAAGTGTTTGACAGCTAAGGCTTTTGATGGTCACGTAGAGGGAATGGGGTTGAGGCGTGTTGCTGCATGGCTTTGAGTCTTAGTGGGAGATTGTTGGATTGAATACTAAAAGCCATGCTTTTTGTATTGGATTATATGAATTTGATATTTATGAGAATGGTTTTGGGCAATGTTTTCGCATTATATTATTATTGTGCATAGTTGTCTATTGTTCTGCATAGTAGAAGATCTGGTGTGTAGAGTATAGCTTACACAGAGAAGATCTTATCTTCGGTTCTTGTGGAATGAAAGTTGTGAGTTCACAATCTAGATGGAATTAGACAAACCATCGGAAAGATTGTAGCACATTGTTTTAGTAGGTCTATCTTGGCTACAGGAAACAGTATAGTTCATACTATAGTTTCAACTCAATGTGCTAGTATACTTTGTGTATATTGAACATGAACAAGTTGAGATCATTGTCTTTGTATTGACATAACTAGACAAACAATGTCTCATGGTTATTATGATTACTTATTCTCTTAATCCTTAGATAGTCAATGTGCACATGTATTTAGTAGTTATTGCTTTGACAAGTCAAGTGAGTGAGATTCCTAAGGAGTCAATAACCTCGATGAGTTGGGTGATACTATTGAGTCCATGGTGTAAATTGATATATCGAAGGAATCCATGTCCCGGTTATGGGATTGATAATATCCCCTTGATGAAGCTTATACGTTTTGATTATGTCAAACCCTGCAGGTAGATTACTTGGTAATCTGGACATATCAAATAAGTTAAGTAGTAAGGATCAAGGAATTGGGAAGAGGTCGATTAAATGAATTAGTCAGTAATTAATTTAATCGACGGATATCTGTAATCTTAACATGGGGAGATAATAAGTATTTAATAACAGAAGCTCGAAATATTATTTTTTGAGAATATGGACAGGAGTGCAATATTAGTTATTTAGTGGTACTAACTGTTATTAGCTTTATTCGGGCTAGGTTCGGGTGGAACCAGAAGTCCTAATAAAGTTAGGAGCCTGATTCGTATTTTCTCCTCCAGGTCCCTCCCGTAGCCTATATAAGTGTCCTTAGTCTTCAGAATGCGTATGCTTAAGATACACACCGAAATCTAGGGTTTCGAGAGTGAGAGCAATTCGTCTGGAGGACAAGAAGGATTCTGGAAGCATCAAGCCCACACTTGCATCCAGGAGGAACTTCAGGAATACGGGAGAAGATCCAGAGGATTTCAGACCTACATCAACTAGCTTGGACGCAGGTATAAACCCTAATTCCGCCTAGTAGGGATTATAGCGTTCATGTTGAAAACGAAATTTTAATCGGTATAGCAGACATGCAATCGAACTGGTCCAGGAATTCGCCTCCCTTCAATACGTTGGTACTCTTGAAAATTAGTAGTGGGTGTATTTTTCTGAAAAGATAGTTCTTTACTAGAAAATTATATTTTTGGTTACCATTTGCTTAAAGCTTCATACCAAAATTTTAACAAGGTTTTTGTAAAATAACTTTTAGTTAAAGACTGATTAGTTTATTTATAAAAATAAAATAAAGTTTAGGTTATCATATAAGTTAATACAAGAGGCTTTATAAATATGATTACACGAATAGTTTAGTATGTTTTCATAATAACAAAAGCTTGTTTTTATAAGCCATATTTTATATAAAAGTCGTTGTTTTACCTTAGTAGATTTTGGGGATATAATTGGCGAGTTACACTTGCATTTACATTTAGGTCCGTGTGCAATATTTTGATTAGGATATTGTTAACTTGTAGGCGACGAGTTCTCAGACGAAGAGTACGTTAAGTAATACGACTGACTTGCTGTAGTTGCTTTTATTAGAGGTGAGTAAACATGTCTGGCCTAGTGTGCCTAATGCCCTTTGTGTCGTATGATTTCCTTCTCTTGTTGACTCAAAATGATTCTATAAGTTGTGTGAGATTGTGCTACTTGAACACTTGTTCCCACTTGTTGAAAAAAGAAGCTATGAAGACCATCGTTTCCTCATTCACCGACCGTCGTCGCCTCATTCGCCGACCGCCTCCACACTTCTAGGTCCGGAGAAGAAGGAGGAAGGAGAAGAAGAAAACTCAAGAGAAGAGAAAGAGAAGAGTAGTGGCGGCTTGGTTAGAAATTAAGAGGAGAAGTGGGAGAATTTTTTATGTTAGGTAATTCTGCTTCAATTTTAGGGATAATTTTGTCTTTCATTAGTGACGTATAGGACGGGGATGGCAAGCGGTCGGATCCGGATCGGATTAGGACCTTCCCGATCCATATCTGACCAGGAGAAATAGGATCTAGACCCGGTCCAGATAGCACGTGGTTTCATTCAGCTGATCCAAATATGATCCGTAGATCCATATAGTACGTGGTTGGATCATGCTCGTGTTTGCAATAAAATACAAAAATTACTATTTCATATGCGAAGGCATGTTCCTAAGTTATGAAGCCTAAAACATAAAAAAGAAATAGCTTTTTAGGTTTGAGTTACTATTGTATTCTTATAGGAAGTGTAAGTGAGAAGGTAATAGAGCTATATTTATAAAGCACAATATACGTCGGATCGGATCAGGTCGTAACCCGTTGGATTTTCCTTCAGATCCAATCTAGATCCAAATCCTATCAGGTCTGGATTTCAATCCAAATCCGATCCATTTGCAATTGGATCGGACTCAAATCTAATCCATTCGGCTCGGATCGCTTGGATCTCAAATCGGATCGGACAATAATTCCATCCCTAGTTTAGGTTTTCTTGTTACATGGTGGTGTGGTGAATTGTTCAAAACACTGGGATGGCGAGTATCTTTTTGCGTAATGTATATAAAGAAATTGAATAAGTACAGTGGAGCTTAATCACTCATTCTTAGATTACAATTAGTCTACACTAATAATATTTACAAGTACACAAATTGATCAAAGGGCCAAGAGAGATATATAAAAGAGGTTGAAATAATCAACACTTGCTATGGAGGAGAGAGACAGCTTGTTGATAGCAACTCAATAATTCACCGAGAATAACCAAAGTGAATGGTATAGAACGGTACTGTCCTATTTATTCTAGTCAGACTAGGGAAACCAATGGGAGACATGTGGTCGTACGGACGGCCCACGACACATTATGAGACAATGTACCCTGAATCCCTAGACACTATCACGGATGATGTCAGAACTAGCATAAAGAAGACGGTAGAACAAGTAAGTTCCAAAACAATTCGGGTCGCATCTTGGACGGATCTCATGTGCAACGGGCCTTATTCTAGCCTCAAACCCACTAGAACCCCTAGATCCCATGCGAGGAGATGATATGCGAGGTAGGTCCCTCCGAGTTGGACATGACATGATATGGTGCTTCAGGAGCACAACTGTGAGGACACATGTAAGCTACTCATGGGTCCGCATGGCAGTGACCTAGTGATTCATGCTTAACTTTCTAAATTTATCCTCTTGGCGCATTTGGTAGCCTCTGATTATGTATTTTGGACTTCCTCGGTGACAAGGTACGTTTCGCAGCCCCTAGTTATGATGAGTAAGAGGGGATGAGTTGATTATATTTAGTAGCTTTGTGGGAAATGAGATTTTGTAGTGGTTCTGTGTATCTCTTGATGAAACATGTATTTTTCCGACGTTTGATTTGACGCCAGTTAGCGGTTACTTGAGCATGCTTTGGGCGACGAGGAAGATATGTAGAAGACAATAACACATTTGTAACCTTTTGGGCTTTGGCATGTTGATGATTGTCAGCTGTCAATCGATATGCTTTGACGGTAGGACGAGCGCGTGAGATGTAACAATTGCTCTGTTTTGGCAGTTTTTTTTTATAAAAAAAGAGACATTTGTCCTTCGTTGCAAGGTGTTGGAAAGGTAAATTTTTCCTATTTTTTCCTTTTGCCAAATTAACTTCTTACAACTTTTTTTCATTTTTCCAAATCATTCAGAGGTCCTTCTTGTGAAAGATTTGATTTTGTGAGACAATTTTGCCGGAGTATAAAGGTTCCTTCTCTACGGTGTTTCGAGGTTCTTCGTTTCGAGCTTCGCTTGATTGGCGTTCTTTATACTTCTTCGAACAGGTATTTTGTCATAGGACTCTTTTGCATGTATGATTCCTTCGGTTTACAGGGGTTTGACGTTACTTATAACCTTGAAATCGCTTATGTGGTTCTTGGAGAGAGACTTTTGGGGAAGGAAGGTTCATATTTTTTCTTCTGGTAGTTGAATTGAAAGTTATAGTTTTGACTCCGTGTTTTCCCCCTTTCTTTAACACAGGAAAATCTCGGCGTTTGAGATTCTGCATCAATGGCTAAAAGATAAGGGGAACCAGGTTGTGAGTGTTGAAGACGAAGAGGCAATAGGGGAAGAGAACGTGTTCTTACCTTCGATATTCTAGAGGACGTGTAACTCAGTCATGGCTCAAAGGATGGTCGAGACCAAAAAGTTTTTGCAGGCTCAGCGAAACTGGCAATGGCCGCCAGCCATTATTTTGGGTCCTGTGGAGTGCTAGGAATGAAAAGATTTTTGACAGGCAACATCGTTCCAAGGAGCAGATTTTTCATTAAGAAAATGATCATGTTGACTCAATTGAGGCTGCCTGTGGCCTCAATATCCACTGTAATTGATAGTTGATGTTTCTTATTGCTTCTCTTTGGAACAAGAAGTTTTGGTGGCAGTTGCAGTCTCTGAAGGATCCTCTTGTTGGGTGAATACTCATGATCAGTTTTCCCTGACTCATGTTGTTCCAGTTTCAGGCGCCACTCCTCTTATTTTTCTGCCTCCTTTAGGCGCTCGCACAGGCTTTGATGATTCCGTCCTTGCTCTTCCTGCTCCTGGCTTGGATAGTGATGAAGCTCCTATAGATGTTGGTTGTCCTGAGAATTTCAATGAAGTTGGTCCACTGTTACCTCCCCTGCCTGATGTGTCTGAGAATCCTATTATCCTCTACATTGTTGATTAATCTTGTTTTCTTGATCTGTCTTCTGTAACTATTTGGCTTTAGCTAAGTGTTTGGACAATGTTTAGTGTTTGTACTCTCCTAATGGTTTTTGGTTGGTGTTAGGCTAGTGTTAGCATGTGTTTAGGTCTTAGTTGGGGGGGGGGGGGGGGGGGGAGAGGGCGCTCTTATGCCCTTGCAAGGACTTGCTCCTAGTTTCTTCTGCTAGTTAGTTTCTTTGATCCATCATCTTGTAATCGTAGTTGAAATCTTTAAATTTTAATATCATGTTCTTTTGTCTTGGCGAAAAAGGAAATAGAAAAATATTTAAAACCTACTCTAGACGGTTCGACCTTACGGGGCCGAGAAAGAGCCCACAATAAAATTCGATTCGTTGTTTAACTAAATAACGTAACTAAACTAATTGAATAAATAAACTAATTAATAAGTAAATAATTATATAATACTAAATAATGATGAATATACGGTTGATCCGTATCAATTCCCACGCAGTTGAAAAATACCTTGTCCTCAAGGTGAATGTGTTGAAAATCGTCAATACATTCATAAATATTTTTACCCGGATCAAATTGACGGCGAACGAACTGACGAACCGCACTTTGTAGTCTCAAATTAGCGCTAAGTCTACAGGCCTTCTGCCCAACATTATTAGACCCAAAAAGAAAACATAGGCCCAATTGAATAAGTGAGCCTAATCGGAGGATGCAACCCAAATTGGTGATGGCAGCCCAACGGCGGTGGAGGTGGTTCCGCTGGTGGTTTGCGCAGCGCCGGGAGGCCGGCGTCGATTGATGCCCAAGGCTTGTAGCTGAATGAATATTGAATTGGCAAATTTACAATCTAGATTCCGAAGGTTTCTTGGCTTTCCATTATGTTTTTGGGGGTTTAGTGTTGTTAATTGCATATCTTAGTTGGGAGGGTGGTTTTCTTCGAGCCAATTCTCAACAACCTTTCTGAACATGAAGAAGGTGTTACTTTCAATTTTATTTTGGGGGGTAGTGTTGTTAATTGTGCATCTTAGCTGGGAAGCGTGGTTTCCTTCGAGCCAATTCTCAACAACCACACTGAATATGAAGAAGCAATGAGGCAATACAATACGATTGGTCTTCTACCCTACAGCATTTTTGCACATGTTTTATTGGAAATTTCTTGTGACGATGGTAAATTAGGGTACTGAGTTAAACCTCTGGAAATACTTTTGACTAAATGCTTGTCAGAGTTCATGAGTCATGATGTTCATGTGCACCCAAAGCACTTGATGTAGTGGATGAACTACTCAGTATTGGCTCGCTGGAGTTTGGAGTCTAATTTTGGTAAAAGATATGCCACCCAAATGATATTGTTGCTATGTCCATTCAGATTGGTATTTTTTATATCCCTTTTGCTGTTTTGTTGGTTGTCTGCCTCGCTTGTGCATTGTCTCTGCTTGTTTTGTCATAGTTTGAAATGCCTAACCCAAAGTTCTCTTCCTTTAGATGGCTGCTAAACCTTTGACAACCGAGGCAATTGCTCTAACTGAGAAGAAAATGGACATGACATTAGGTACGTGTTAGCACATCTACCCCTCTCTTCTGTATTAGGTATTCTCATAATGCAAATAGTTGTTTTGTCATATGTAATCCAGATGATATAATCAGGATGTCCAAGAGCAAAAAAACAAAAAGAAGCATATTTTTGGGTACGGGTTGTGGCGAGGAGAATAGTCCTGTGTTGGTCTGAGACCTTGAGTGAGAAAGAGATTGCGCAGAATTAAGTGTGTGACTGAGAATGCATCAATCAGAATACCATTTAGGTAAACAAATACCCAATATTGTTAGGGGAGGTAGTTTATGTCCCCAAGCAAACATGCTGCTTACCTGGTTATATGATCCCCGTATAACTTTGTATTGTTGTAATTTATTTCTTGCAGAATCTGCCTCTTGTTCTTCTTTGATTGATAGATATCATATGCATGCTACTAGCATACATGGGGGACAATGGAGTATGGACACATGGAGACATTATTTCTTGCTCCAAGAGTTGGTGATATGGGCACGTATGTGCATGCATGATGCTCTTAAGATGCTCAAACTGTAGGTAACCCCCTTCTTTTTTTCATTTTGCCGGATGTTATGTTATTAGCCAAATAATTTGGCTTATTTGATTTTTAGATGTTTGTCTACTTGTCGAGTAACATGTCAGTTGATTTAAGATTGCTTAAACATGACTTCTGACTAATACAATCAGTGAATGTAAATTAATACAACGAAGTAGTATAAATACAATTTGTTAAAACACATTAACATACATACCTAAGGGTATTTAATATTATACCCCAGAACAGTCTGACGTCGATTATCGTAGAATGTGCCCTCTGAAATTTTGCCTTTAGCATCACTACCAGAAAAATGACTTTTGGCCACGCTAAATTTGGCCATGGATAACTAGTGTGGCAAAAAGTACTATTAACCGCGGTACTTAACCGTGGCTGATTTATTTTAAGATAGCCACGGTTCTTAGGAAAACACTGTGGCAAAATGATCTTTTCCCACGAAAATTTGTACTCGCGTGGTAATCTGAATGCATATTACATTATGCCACGGACATTAGCCGTGGCTTTTGAGTTTACTTTCCAAAAATATCCCCCACTAAAAAATTACTAACCCGCGAAGCCAAAATGATACTGGCGGTTCAGATTCAAAAAATTTGGCTAGAATTATAGATCTTATTAATTCAAGCTAGGGCAAATCAATATGTACCTCATCTTCCGCTAACTGCTCCACCTGCGGGATTGCTTTCAAAGGGTATCAAATCTTTCCGCTTCCATGGTAGATACACGGTCGTCGTCGGATTGGAGTATGCTTCCACAGCTCTGAGAATAGGAAAAACTCGTGTTTCGAGGTAATTGACTTTACATTCACCTCTCCCTTCGTTGTCAAATCAGTGATTGGGTTTATCCATCTCGTTGGGTGTTCCTTTGTTTTTCTTCGTTAATTGATTTACCCATATGGCTTTGTTCTTGCTTCTTTTCCGTTAGGCTGAAAGTGTGATTCTGTTCTTCTCGATCCATTACAGAGTTTTTCTTGATATTTTTTATTGAGAAAGGGAGTTAAACTTGAGCTGCTTGATTAAGTGCCTTCTCTTTTCAGCAAGAATACATGAAAAACACTTGGATCTGCTTGATGCAACAAAAATCGTATTAGATTATTTGGCATTCAAACTAATTAACTAAGATACAATGGCAGATCCCTATGCCCTTCTATCAGTTGGTATGTCTTTCAAATTTTACAATTTCCATTTGTTTTTGTGTGCTAACATGCAGTTCGGTTGAAAGCAAAAACATTATGCCCTGTTTTCTTTCTCTTGCAAATTTGATTGGTCTACTTATTAGTGGTCTTCTTAGGTCGCTGAGTGGTATTTGAGTGATTCTGTGCATCAAAATGGCGTGCTCGCAACATAATTTTCAGTTTCTAGCGGGGTTGTAGCATGTCATCTCTGCCTCCTCTCTTGCTTTTGGACCAACTCCTATCCTCACCTCTGGTGCGAGCCCGAATAGTCAACAGGTAATCTCTCTCTCAAACCTATTTAGTCCCTTTAATTGTTCCATTTTGTACCAAAACATGATTCCTCCTTAATTTTTCTAAATAGATAGAGGCAGCGTCCCCGGTTTTGAGATTGTGAATATGCATATTGATTTTGGGCACCATGAGCATGTTTGAAGCATCTCATAAAGTGGGATTGGCAAAGGTAAATGTTTTCCACTTCCGTACTCTACTCATTGATAAGCAGCTTATCGGAGGCGTAATAGCCTAGGTAGCAATTCTAACTATAGCCATTCAATTGAAAGAAGTCCTACAAATAACTTTAGCTTTCCATTAGTATAAATGATAAGAGAATCTATTGCAGTGGTGGAGTTCGTATTCAGTGTTGGTTTCGGAACATCTATAATGAAAATTAGTACTAGGCTTTTACGGAGTCCTTTCCACAAACATATCAACAAGTTTTCTGAGTATACAATTTTGCATTGCAATCTAACGAGTCCTATTTTGGTAATGATTGCTGCTATGATTTAATCAGGTTAATTCTCTAAACTTGAAGCGGGTTCTGATTTAGTTGGCAATGAGACGAAGTTTGAGTAAAGTCACGAATCCATTCGTTGGAAATGCTACCATAAACAGTCTGATTGCATCCTCATCCTCATCCACCTTCTCCACTTCCAACGGCAGTGGTGGTGGAGGAGGTAGAGGTAGAGGCAGAGGCAGAGGCAGAGAAAGTGTCCTAAAGGTTTGTACTACCCCATTTGACTGCTACTCACAGTGTGTGCATATTTGACACACTAGTAAAGGTTTCTAAAACTCGGATAACAACATCTATACTAGTACTAGTTCAAAATCATCATAAGATAACAGTCTAAATTTACCACAAGGAGGACTTACAAAAAGAGACACTCATACTAAGATAGCAATGAGACACTCTGGCTTTCTAGGATATACAGAAGGAATTGTTCGGTATTGAGTTGCAATTTTATATTTTTCGGTTTCGTCCGAGGTTTTTGATGGGTGAATTTATTTCCTTTTTCTCCGTTTGCAAGCATTTCAGCATTTGTATACTGAACTGAGTGGCATGAAGTGTGGTAGTCATTTGATTAGTTTTTTACACTGATTTGTAATTTGATTTGTTTCTCCCGATTTGCTGTTATATCTGATAAAATTATGGAGGCACACATCCTCACTCACACAATTTATCAAACACCAAACAATCTCCTGGAAGAGATAAAGACGTAACATAGTTTGTTCATGGATAAATAAGGAAACCAATACAATTAGGAGTTGTCTTTTATTATATTAGTAATTGACTTTCCCCAATTTGGGCGATATTATCTAAATATTATTGATATTTATAAAAAGCTACCAGACCACCCTGAAAGAAAAACGTTGCCGACTAGCAGGGTTTTGCTGGAGAAAACCACTAAATATTGTTTGATATTTTTTTTATTGCAATGAGCCGTTTAGTAAGCGTAAAGTCTCATTTGATCGGTAACAGGATTTGCCAGGCTCAAGTATGCCACTGGTTCACTGTACCATGCATTGTCAAGTGCAGTACACTATGCCTATTTGACTGTTTCTCCAGGACTATAAAAATTTGCAAAACACAGCAGTAAACCCCCCTTAAGGTTAACTGTAAGTGTTCATGTGCTAATCATATTGTTTTTGTTGATGCCATCATGATCCCATTCCAGATAAAAGCCAGGCTGACAGGAAAGAGCAATAACATTGTGGGATTTGCCCTGATCTTTCAAGGTATATGCTCTTAGGAACATTATAATTGTTGGCACCAACCCAGGTACCTCTATAACAACAGCAAAAGGTAGACTTTGATGGTTTGGCATTCATAATATGTAGGTATGACTTTCTTAACTTGGTGAACTTCTCTGTTCCAAAATTCAAATTGCGAGCAACGTTTTGTTCTGTTCAAGGAACATTGGAAGTTTAAGTTGTTTGTTAAGATCCCCAAGTTTAAACTGCACCAATTTTGTGGGAATTCAGGTTGCATAGAAAGCAATTGCAGATGTGGTTTGTACTATTGATGCCCCTTTTTTTCTCTCTCAAGATTTTTTTTGTCAATTAAGGACTAACTTCAGTGTTTGTTGTTGGTTTGTTCCCAGGATGTTGTTATGGTTATGGAATGGAGTCTCATCAAGCTAGCAAATTGGACACTTCGAACTACATATCAGGCTCGTCGCTACGCTTGTTGTCAAGATCAAGCATTGGTGTTGCAACTCATTTTACTTTCTTTAGCTACCTAACTTGAACTTACATAACTTGGTGTTTTGTATAATTTAATACAAACATGAAACTTTCGGTGCAACTTTAATTCACTGTGTAGCTGAATTAAGTAAATGTCTGCATCGTGATTTATTTTGTTATTTTTTTTTATAAAGCTTGTGAGTTGGATTCACATACTGGTATTAGTCATGGATCTTCTTTTTTTTTTTTTCTTCGAAATCCATGCATTCAGCCACAGGAGATGAATGTGGCCTAATTAATTTATTTTAGCGCGAAATAAAATACAGCCACGGTCATGTATTGTGGCAAAAAAAGTACTAGCCACAGTAAAATCCCGTGGCGAATGACTCTTTTAGCCACGGGAGTTGTATTTGTGTGGCTGATTTGGAGGTGGCGCCTACGGAGGAATTAGCCACGGGAGTTGCCGTGGCAAAAATTCGCTCACGGCCCTTTACCGTGGCTAATACAAAAAACCACACCACTTTTCGCCACGGTTGACAAACGTGGCAACAACCGTGGCTAACATGTTTAGCCACGGGAATTGGAGCTTTCGCCACGTTTCTTACCCGTGGCTAAAACCCGTTTTTCTAGTAGTGCATATCAATGAGGACATGGAATTATAAGAAGACACAGTGTTATTTTCTTATACGAAGCATGTATAATTCCTGAGGTTGACCCATGTAGCTGACCCTGGTCAATCTGGGAACTGCTGCTTACAGTCTAAAGTTTTGATTGAAGCTTTTTTTGGTGCTGGAACCAGAATTTGGCAAGATGGGGAACAAGGGTTTTAATGCATATTACTGCATTGTGTTTTATTTGTGTTGTGGCTGGAAGCAATAATTGAACTGTTTAAGATGAGGAGGATGTGAAGGAATTTCAGGGATCCCTACATATTTCTGGTTTTCTGGTAAATGTGAGCTTTATTATTTTACTTTTAATCTTTGAGATTCTTGGTTTCTCAAAGATTTTAATTTGGGAATTGTATTTTGTAAAAATACTTAAATTATTTGGAGAATTACTTTGATCAGTTCATGCTTGTTGAGAAAAATGTGCTTGGCTGTCATTGAAGTAGTTAGGGTATGCTAGTCCAACATGTGAAGCCAATCAAGGGAAATGAACCAAGGGCGAAATTTAGCTAGCTTAGTATGTGAGCTTGGAGCTAAGGCCTATAAGATGGGTATGCTCTTTCACACTTTGATTTAATACTTCAGCTGTTTAAGAATGTATTTATTTCTTACGCCTAGTTTTTACAATTCTTTTTCGCTTTTAAATTAATTATTCTTTTCAGGCCTGGACTTGTACAAATCCAAGCAAGTTAGAGATAAGCAATTTGTGCATATACTGGGAAAACTGAGTTCAATTTGGCAGTTATGTTATGTAATTTACTCATGTAGGGGAAATGAGAGGTTGGCAACATCTATTGGGAGCTATGTAGCTTATCTGGCTGATGGTTCTGAATACAGACGTGATTAAATGCTCTTGCATACGACTTCTAAGCTTTTGTTTTATTTAGTCGTGAGATTATCCATATCCACTTCACTGAATATGTAATTAAATAACTCTGAAGAAATGGGCAATTTCTACATTTCTGCTGCCAAAAAAATATGTTTTATGGGTCATTGGACTAGAATTAACTTGATCTTGACATAGCTGTGTGTGTGTGTGTGTGTGTGTTTTTTTTTTTTTTTTTTTTTTTTTTTTTTTTTTTTTTTTCTGGTTATCACCATGTTCTGTGGGGATTATGGTGAAGCAATGAACCTGGAATTCCTGAAGGACTTTTACAGGAGGAGGGTTCAGGTTCTGGCTGGAGGGTTCACGTTCAACATGACTAATTAAGTGCCTGAACCTCTCGGTTAGTCTGTTTTTAGAGATCTTGCTACTGTTTGCTTATTATAAATATTTTTATGGCTTTATTAGGATGTCGCACAGGAAGTTTGAGCACCCCAAACATGGATCTCTTGGAAGCGTGCTGCTCTCAACAGAGGAAAAGGTAAACTTGGTTTACTAGGCCATAATTTATGGTTGAATCAATTGTTCTACTTGAATATCATGAACTATATCAGTTTACGTTTTGTTAATAATGGCCATTTCGTTCACCAATGGCATGTTATGAAATTGTTGTTAAAACATTTTCTGACTACTGATGTAGTCAGTATGAGCGGCCATTTCGTTCACCAATGGCATGTTATGAAATTGTTGTTAAAACATTTTCTGACTACTGATGTAGTCAGTATGAGCTATAACGAAATTTCATCTAATAAACTTTTCACTCCACAGTGAAGGCATTTCCCAAGGATGATCCCAGCAAGTCCTTCAAGCTGACTGCTTTCCTTGGCTACAAGGCTGGTATGACTCACATTGCCAGGGAGGTGGAGAAGCCTGGTTCAGGTAAGCAACTGTGCGAAATGTTATTTTCTTCATATAATTTGAGTAAATAAACATCACGATATGGCCGTTTCAGTAGTAGAGTATACTTGCTTAAGTATTGGCACATAGGCCAATGCTTTTAAATATTTGGATATACCATCAAATTTGATATATTGCTTTTTTTCTTTCCGAAACTCAGTATATACCATATGTCAGTATCACTTTCTGGAAAAAAATTATTTTTCTGAACATCCATTATTTTTGTTCATGTATTCTCTGTTTTGGAACCCTAATTAAAAAAGATGTGTTTTTCACTTTCCTTGGGAAACTGTATTTTGGTTCAATTGAGAGGTTTTGCCTGTTTTGCAGGTTTATTTGTGTTGCAAACTGTATTTTGGTTCAGTTGCTTCTGGGTTAGCCAATTACTAAGAGGCTGTGACGATGAATTTCTATATCTTGCAATTCAGACTACGGTTCAGACCCTCATCTTGGCGGGGTAACCTCAGCGAGAGTCACCTCTCGCTGTTGTTGCAGCCATGGCGGTGTCGTTGCAGTCTGATCGCATTTACGGATCTGAGCCTCTACAAATAACAGCATATACATATATGCGTCATAGCTTAGCCAGTGCAAATCTTTACATCAATTGTATCGACACTGCCAACGCTTTGTATTTATCATTACTTAGGGGTGAAGACATTGCACCCGATTGAGACCCAACTAGAAATGCTGCCGATGTTACATAGCAGCCTAAGCTTGTGAGGGCTGGTTTTTGGTAAAGATGCCAAGCATGTATCTACCTACCTCTAGCTACCTTACTTAAAAGAGAGGGTTTGCTATCCATCTAACACCACGTCGGCGCCACGTAGATCTTTTTGATGTGTTAGAGCAATCAATGGTTGGCTGGCCACTGTTCATATATGCTGTCAATCTTAAATACGGATATAACTCTGCATTTTCTTCTTATTTACTGGTTATTATTGTCGTGTGTATGCCTCGCCATTTTGCAGCTGACTTATCCTTCTTTATATATGCTCGTTTGGAGCATCTGAAAAAATACTCCTGAAAAGGGCAGTGATGATCAAGGAGTTCTGAGCATGATTTGGGCAGTTGAGGATCCAATCCGTTTATTGGCGGGGCAAATGGATTTTTGCAGCCATGGCGGTGGCATCTTCCTATGTCCACTCACTAGCAGATCTGAGCCCCATCCGCTTAGCTTATGCCATTGTCGGTCAAAATAAAAAGCTAAAATCCTATTTATCTTCTTGTTCTTCAAATGCGTAAAGGGTAATCTGTGCGTGTTCTCAATATTTTCTTTAGCTTCAATGTGGTATTTTAAGCTATATTTTATAACTAAATATTGTATTGTTGCAGAGAAAAGAATAAAAAAGGGAAATATCTGAATGTAGAAAGGCGGCATAGAAGACTTTGTTATATTATGCTTTGGTAATTTCTATTCCTTCAAGTATTTGTACAAGGGCTTAACATCTTAGTTATACTCCATGGGGAACATACCTAAATAATTTGCTGAAACTTTTTCTGAAAGAAGATGCAGTGGTAGCAGGAGGCATTGGTGGCTGCATTAGTGAAACAGACCCGAGATTAGTTACAACTGTTTAACTATGAAAAATAACTAAATTTAAGTGTTGTTAGAAGACATATGGTGTTTATAATCTGTATTTTCAATTACAAAAGTATTTTGGAGCAGAATTTGAAATTATAGTAACTGTAGAGAAGGTAATATTTTGGACAATTAGAGTACTCATTGTTAGCTGTCCAGCCCTGGGAAGTAAGACATGGACAGTCTAGACATAAGGGGATAACTTTAGAGATGACAACATTAACCAATATGATAGACATAGGGCAAGATCTAATAAATTTATTGATGCACAGAATTTTAAGCCTTGTTTATTTTATTGTCTGCGAGTACTCTGCATTGACGTTGGACAATAGACCGTTAACAAAGTGTAAGGGTATATCTCTTTTTAGATCATGCTACTTTTGCCAGATCATGCTACTTTTCTTTTAGTTCGACCTTGTATCGTTGTATCTTAATGTCTATTTTTATGACCAGGTTGCTATATGTATGTATGTATCTAGGTTTTGCAACTTTATTAATTTGCAAAGAAATGTTCATTAATGAGTTTTCTCTTTTCAGTTATCTTTTCAGGTTTCATAGGTTTTAACTACCTGACATGGGCATAGAAGAATCTCTGAGTCCATTGTGCACTGCGTTATGGCAATATGAGGACAAATTCCATCTTCCACTGATTCTCTGCTTCAGCCACACCAGCTTGTTCAGCACAATCAGGTTTTTCTTATTTGCCCAGGTTTTCCGACTGAGTTTCTGCTCCATGTCTCTTTTCTTCAGATACGATTACCCTTTCGATTTCTGTGTTTGTTCTTACTTCTAAGACCTAATCCTCTATGCTGCAAGTTCAATTTCAGTTTGCATGTTGTAATGATGAAATTTCCAAGTTTATTGCTATTTTGTCGCAGGTACTGTTAATATGTTTCTCCCTCCTCGCATCTTTCAGAAATATGTTTATTTGTGTGATACTACTACTGATAAAATTTACAAGTTTTATAGTATATTAAACAAAGACAAAGATAAAATAGGGTGTTTACCACTAACACGGTGAGGAATGTTTAGTTAGATATCGGAAAAATCAGAATGGGATTATTACTTCTTGTATGACCTCACAAAAAATCTCATATAGCAAGTTTGAGTATTACACAATAGACAATTTCTGAAGCTCTGTTGTTAATGTTACTGTTTATATGATAAGTGAGAGTAACTTCCATGTTTTGATAATGTAGGGGATGCTTGAGGAAATAAGCTTTTTGAATGTCCAGAACTTAAGTGCTCAGCTCAATTAACATGTAGATGATTCTCCTATTGAATCTGAGCTCCTTATGCTCGGTAGAAACTGGTATTTCAACATATCATTATGATTTCCAGCTCTTGATTATGGTTCTGTTTTCTCTGTGAGGTCTCAGTTGATCCTAGGGTGAAGTAGAGAATGGTTTATGTACAATTCCGTATGTAGGTTTCTCAGCATGCTCATTTATAGCTTCGTTTTTTTTCCATGACGCGTTATGGTCAGATGACTTGTCTGGTGTCCAATCTATAAACTACAACATTTCTCAACATCTTCTCTGGCATTCTTTTTGTGAGAATTACCGTTTACAAATCTAAATTAGGGGTTTAGCTGTTCATATTTGCGGCATTGTGGGGGTATATGTAGTTGTTTGGTGTGGATAGTTTTGTAGGCCTCTGAATGTGATTCTCTGTTTCGCTGTTGGTTCTTGATACGTATAATTTTGATAGACCTAGACTCCACTTTGTGTTTATTTTGGATCTTTTGATATGGTTTTGTTCAAAAATTGCATCAGGTTTTGATTTTGAATAAAAAAAAAATGGCAGAACCTGCTTGCAATATGTCGTCTTCCACTGGCACTCTGATTTTTTTCAGGCCATTCTCTCTGACGCGTGTTCATCCCATGTTGCCGTCTCTTGGGGTTGCATTGCCTTGAGAGCGGGAAAGAGCCCCTAACAGGGTGTCTATATAGATTTTCTCCAGAATCTTAGGTGGATCAACGTAAAGAAAATTGTGATATTAGTTTTTGCCAGACCTGAAGCAATTTGCATTTGACTTCAGTTGGATGCTCTTGTGTAATGTTTTCATTAGTTTTTGTCTCTTCTCTTTAAGGAAGGGCCGTGGAGTATTGGGAAGATGAGACATCAAAGACTTCCAACTTTTTAGATAATGCTGTGATGGTGATGAGAGATTGGTTGTTGCTGAGTACATATTTCACTGCAAGTGCAAGATTTGGGAGAGTTTGAACGTTGAGTTTTACTTTCCCCCAACATGTCTTGTTATTATTATTACTACATTGTTATTTACAACTTATGTGTAATGTATGTCTTCGATCTACTATCACAGTTGGTAAGATATTATGCAATGATACATATTGAGGTACTAAGCAAACAAAATTAGACAGTTTATATTAAAAGAAGTTGTGAAGAGATGTAGCAACACTAAAAGTCCTTGATTGAAAGAAGTCTGCTGTTCTCCTACTTATATTGAATCGCTCAGCATTTCAACTACACAGATTTCCGCAAAGCAACCGTGCGCGTTGCGCGCGAGGTTTTCCTAGTATTGAAAAAAGTGTACATAGAAAGCTGTAGGAATTTTATTTAATTTTGAAGGTACAAGTACAAATATTATCCACGAGGAACTCATAACAAAGCACCTGAGAATAACTGGCGACTTCTTTGATGGAACTATCTTTGTAAGTGCATCTCTAACTGATCGTCAAATCTCTATTTTGGTAAAATATTTAGAGATTTTAGCCTCTAACCGATAATCTCCAAAAAGATGAGATGTTTTTTTTCATTCTCCAACTGAGATGACCAACCAAATTTCCACTTATCAAATCTCCATTTTTTTTCTTCTCTATATCTCCAAGATTTCAAGACATGTATTCTTCGTGGTTGTTCATTTAACTCTTTTAGCATGACATTTACCTATAATTAGAGTCCATTAATCATAGCGAGTACGTTGGGCACGCACAACATATATTTATTAGTCATGAATTATTATTAATATTATAATTCTTTTTTAGGGGAATATTAATATTATAATTCAATGTGAGATGTTGGAGGGAAACCAATAATTGAACTGAATCAATCCATGGGCAAACATGTATGATAAACTATTTTGTTCGCATCTTATCTTTACTTTTTCGTATCTACTATTTTGTTCTCATCTTATTTTTACTATTTCAGTTAGCCGTTGGAGCTATCGTTGGAAGGGAAACAAAGATAGAAGTTTCGGTTGCAGGGGTTCATAGTGGAAAAGGAAAATGTACACGGCTCAGTTGCCAATGGAACAATCCAGTTGATCTATTTGCTGAATGGGCCTGAGCCTAAATAGATAGTGAGCATGTTTGGATGCGAGTAAAACGAGAGGTAGAGTATAGTTAATAATTTGATATTTGGGTCAAACTCTACCTCAAAATCCGGATTTCCGTGCAAATATTAAAATTCCGGATTTTTTTCAACCAGAATTCCGGAAATCAGGCGGAATTTTTAGAATATATACACCACGCCTACGAACTGTTCCACATGGTCGCCTATCATTGGTTGACTATTTTTAATGCAATTTCACTAATCTTGTAACCGCTGGAGACTCCCTTAATTTGCCCCACTTTTTCCGAAAATTGAGCCCACTCCATCAATTTTTGAAGAGGATTCCAGTTATTCTATTTGGGAATTCCGGATTTAGTTATTTGGGAATTCCGGATTTATGTATTTTTGTTACTTTTATTAATATTTTGTATCCATTTTTCATTTAAGGATTTGAGAAAAGTAATTAAAAAATCATTTTTATATATATAAAAATACATTAATCCAATTTAATCTATCGCAGCCAAACACTACAGATTAAATGAGCTTTTAAGCTCAACCGCTCACTTACTTCATCTCATCCAAACAACTCCAGTTTATTTAAAAAAAGTAAAAATAAAGAACTGTGTTGATGATTTCAGTTCTACCCTATGTAATTTGGCTAACTAGAGTCGTCAACGCAATGGATGAAGTATTTAATCAAAAGGGGAGAATGTCATAGTTTGGACCAAAGCACTAAATTGAATATGCTTATCATGAGATGCTTATCATGAGCATCTCCAATGGTAATAGCTATATTTCATTTATAATTTAATTAAAATTAGAATTTTTTATTTTAGCTCTTGAGATATTTTATGTTGTACTCCAATGCTATCATGTAAAAACTAGTTAAATTTATTTTTTAACGGTTAAAATTGCAACTACTTTTTGAACAAAAATTAACTGCCATGTTTTTGTGCGTAATACATTGAATTAGTTTCAAGATTTTATGCCTAAAAATTAGGAGTAATAGGAACAGCCTAAAATTTAGGAAAAAGACATCTTGAAATAGTTATCTCCCTTGCTATTAATAGCTATGTGGATAACTATCTATTTTTTTAAAATACTGAATAACTATCCCATTGGAGTTTGATATTTCTTAAACTTCTTTATTTTTTGATGAAAAAATTATTTAAACTAGCCCATTGAAGATGCTCTTAACTAGCCCATTGAAGATCACATTATTAGCAATGTTAGAACCTCATTAATATATGCAAAGAAGAGATCAAGTACTTGTATGTATACTTAAATCATCCGATTAGTCATTTTATACGTACAAAGATGGCAGATTGTCACGTTTAGTAAATCTCTCATGAATGTAACATGTGCAAAATTAGTTGTACGAGGATGTGCATGCATGGTTGTTAGAATCGCGATATGAATTGTAGGATCGTACAGTTCTACGATCAAGAGGGCGATTGGCGTTTTAGATCGGTTAGAAAATCGTTATCTAGTAGAACTGGGTAGGATCACGTGCAGAATGGTAGAATCTTGTATAATCGTACGATCCCACCGATCACACCTTTTTTTTTTTTTTTTTATTGGTTTGGGCCATTTTTTAGGGTCAGCCAATTACTTAAAACTGCAATATAATTGACCCAAAATGTCAAAATAAAGGAGAAAGAAAACATCTACTTTAGAGTTTTTCTCAATTTTGGATTAAGGCCTCGTTTGGGTAGAGGATAAGGAGAGAGCATAAGATAAGTTATGCCCTCTCTTTTATTATCAAGTGTTTGGGTGCTGGATAAGAGAGAGGATAAGTTATGTTGTCTTATGCTGATGGAGCTTTTAATGAACAAATTTTATACCCCCAACGTGGAGGTATAAGCTCGGATAAGAAATATAGCATATTAGGATGCTAGTAGTTTGACAAAAATACCCCCACAAACTATCTAATTTCCTACCCTTGTCCCCAAACCCTGTCAGCTATTACACCGTTTCACGTCCCTCGTTTATTTTGGAGGAGGTCCTTATGGGTTTGATAACTATTATTTTGGGGCTGCATAACTTTATTTCAGTATGTACGGTTGAGATTAATATGAAAGACATTTTACCGTGCTTGCTGAAATTTCGTGGGTTTAATTTAACTTGTTTATTGTAGGTTTTGTTACATCATGCCAATATGCCAATAATTACTATATAGTACTACCTCCGTTTCTTCTCTAATGCACCAGTTTTACTTTTACCACTATTCACTAGGTCACTTTGACCCGGTGATTTGGGTAGCAAAATGATGCAGTTTTTTGATAATTTTTTTATGGTGTTGTAGAGTAAAAGTTGTTCTATAACAACGTGAAAAAAAAAGATCAAAATATGCATCATTTTGCTATCCGGATCACCCGGTCAAATTTACCCAAAATGAGTAAAAAAGTCAAACTCGTGCCTTAGAGAAGAAACGGAGGTAGTAATTTATACTTCATATTTTGCTATGGCCATGTTGTATCCATGAATATTTGTTATGTTTACATGTTACTACAAGTTTATTTTGCGTATTAATATACATTTTGTATACATTTTGACTACGTCACTATTGTGTGGAAAAAAAGAGTATTAAAATGTAAACATAAATAGTGATACATTTTGTATACATTTTTCCTCATTAATTTGAAATATAATCTTTTATCAAAATAACAGCATTGAGTGCATGACAGTCATTTTGGCACATATCCTGCTTCATATCCTGCATCATATCCGACAGCACCCAAACACAGATAGCAAACATATCTTATCAGGGCTTATCAGACAGCATTCATATCCTTACTCATATCCCAGCATAAGCCTTATCCCTACATACCATATCCTCTACCCAAACGAGGCCTAAGTGGATAAGACTATTTGCATATACGGCTGAGAAGAAGAGAGAAAGAGGAAGAAGCAGAGGCGACGAAGACCACTGCGAAGCCCAGGCGACCGTCGCCGACCTTTGCAAGCTTTGCCGGCCTTTCTAGATAAACAATTTCTTTCCTTACTTCGTTTGCTTCAATAGTTCAACAGTTGCTTCAATAGTTCAACAATTGCTTCAATAGTTTAACAGTTCACCTTCTTTTGCTTCAATAGTGCAAAACATACTGCTCTCTCTTGTTTTCTGGTTTGTAGTTGCTTCAATTGCATTTTTTTATTGACATTTTTATGACATCCTAAAAATAAGTCATTTAAGTAGTCCCTGTATCAATAAAAAAATTAGATTTTGGTAGGATCTTACGATCCGATTCTACGATCCTCGATCCTGTAGGGCACTCGACGATCCTACGTAGGATTACGATCCAGAAAATCTTATGCGTAGGATCCAGTTGAGCTATTACGATGATGTAGCCTCCTATAAAGATTCTTGACTGTCTATACATTGAAGCTTCCCCAGTGCCAATCCTAGCTCTTAAGAAATTGCATAAAATCAAAATAGAATTACAAACTAAACTGCACCAAAGGAGGAAGCAAAGCCTTCTTTGACTACATTAGAGGCTGTGCTTTAGTGAAAACAAAAACACCACCAGGACCAGCACGACCAATAAGCATATCCCGGTCTAGATAGGAAAGGTAGTATAGTCCTCCCACTGCATGCTTGCACAATTGGATTTATAAACCATGAATGTACTTCCTTCCCCTTTAAGACAATTAGGTACTCCATCCGTCCCGTAAAGATAGTCCATATTTCTATTTTGGTCTGTCTTAAAATGATTGTCTATTTAAATTTTCAAGGTAAAAAATACAATGAAGTTACAATACTACCCATCCATATTCAAAGCACCTAGTCTTGGAGTGTTATGAATCCGGGTATCAAACAAGAACGACGAACAAAATAAACAACGAGAGACAAGAAATTTAACGTGAATCGCTAGTTTACCATACTAGCTACTCCACAACCCGACCCGATTTATTGAGAGAAACAAAAAACCGAACCCGATTACAAACACGAACACACACACGAGAAAGCTCTCAAAACCCCATTGCTATGAAAAGCCTCTGCCGTGTGTGCTAGTGTTGTTACTGACCACTAACAAAGCAAAACATGTTCCTATATAATGCCAATTTCCACCGCCATAGTGGATGGCTTATTTACAAACAGTTTGACTAAGTTATTTCCTAAGGCTTTTGATTGCCTTGGACCCAAAATAATTACGAAAACTGATTCATAGTCAAACTTCAAGAAATCTCCACCTTGACTTGAATCATCTCAGCAACCCGAAATCAGAACTGATGCTTCTCTCAAACCTGAAACAGATGCGTCTCGTTGAAACTGAAACGAGCACGCCTCTACCTTGAACCAGACTCGTATACATTCACTGAGAAAAGCAGGACCGAATGTATTCCCGATGCGCTCCAACAGAGCCAGAACCAGTGCACCATGACAAGTGCCAGATGTCATCCAGACCAGATGCACCGATGACGAGTGCCACAAATTGTCAAGCCAGATGCGCCCCGTCTGCCTCAGATGCGTCTGAAACCCTAGTGCATACCAGAAATCTTTTCGCACCTAGAACCAGAACCCAATTCGCGTGCCAGAGATCTCACGCGCCAGATGCTCCATTCCAAGAGCCCAGAATCGCCCCCAAGGGGCTCAAAGAAGAAGGTCGTCCTCAGAGGAGGTCCCTCCACCTAGAACCAGATTTGTGTGGTTCTTCTTGGGACACTCCCTTTTCCAGTAACCTTTCTCCTTGCAGTAGGCACAAACGTCATGTGGTAAGTTGGATCCTGCAAACCTTTTTTATCCCGTACCTTTTCCTGCTTTGACCATTAAACCACGCATAATGGTCACCTGAACCCTGACCTGCAGCTTTGTGCCTCAGACTTCTGGTGTGAAGAGCAGATCTAACCTCTTCTAGGGTTATCGTATCTTTCCCACCAATGAATGATTGCCCGAAACCCTCATACGATGGAGGCAGCGACACCAACAGAATTAAGGCCACATCCTTATCACTTATTATCTCCTCACCATTACGTAATACAAGCAGAACAATGTTCAGACATCTAAGTGATCACTAATTTGCGTACCTTCAGACATTCGCAGCACGAATAGCCGTTGCTTGAGCATCAACTTGTTTGCCACATATTTCTTCATGTAGAGCTCCAACTTGACCCACAAAACAGCCGCCTTCTCCTGATCTGCGGCACCGGTGATCACGTCGTCCGTCAGACACAACATGATCGTTACGTGCGACTTCTCCTCCATCTTCATATACGCCGATGTGGTTTTGTGCACGTTGCCCCGTTGCCCTTGTTGGATTCCAAGGGTAGCCAAAGATCGTCGCGTTTCAACAGCGCCTTCATCTTGACCTGTGACAGACTGAAACTGTTTCTCCCACTGAACTTCTCGATCTTCATAATACCCGACATCGTTTCTTCTTGAAACCCTAACCTGACCTGGCTCTGATACCACTTTGTTATAAATCCGGGTATGAATCAAGAACGACGAACAAAAATAAAGAACGAGAGACAAGAAATTTTGACGTGGATCGCTAGTTTAATATACTAGCTACTCCACAACCCGAACCCGATTTATTGAGAGAAACAAAAAACCCGAACCCGATTACAAACACGAACAGACACGCACGAGAAATCTCTCAAAACCCCACTGCTATGAGAAACCTCTGTCGTGTGTGCTAGTGTTGTTACTGACCACTTACAAAGACCAAAACATGTTCCTATATAATGCCAATTTCCACATGCATAATGGATGGCTTATTTAGAAACAGTTTGACTAAGTTATTTCCTTAAGCTTTTGATTGCCTTGGACCCAAAATAATTACCAAAATTGATTCATAGTCAAACTTCAACTTGGAGAAAACGAAATCAAGGACAACAGTGGAAATAGCTTGTCAAAAACTTGTAGTGGGATGCATTAATTGCATGTCTCCAAAAAAAATTGTAGTTTAAAAAATGTACTATCTTTGCGAGACAGAGGTAGTCAATGGTATAGACTACAAAACTAATTTGTGTTCCCAATGTGCAATCTACTTAAACCATATCACAACAGACACTCTTCACGTGTGTTGTTTCATCCCATTGGCTAAGCTAGGACAAGTATAATTGCAATTCAAATTGAATTAAAACAACACATGGTTTCGTTTCTATACAATCATGTAGTATAAACAAATTTCGATATCACCCACACACTAGCTTAGTATGGGATGAGCGATGAACTATACTAATGTAATGGAACCTGCGCACAACTACAATTTTAGATAATTTTGTGTTAATTATGAACCACACCAAAAAAGAGAAGAAAAAATATAATCTAGCATCCTCCAAGAGCCTACGACAAGTAATTCCAATAAACCCTTACAACAATTGTTATATTTTTGGTGATTCAAAGTACTTAGGCAATACTTGGATGAAGCGGCGAAGCAATTGCCAAAGCAAGGAAGAAGAACGAAGCGGCATTGGAAGTTTCTGTTGGATCTTTGTGCGAAGCGGAAAACTCTTCGTGCGAAGAGTCTTCGTGCGAAGGAAATCTGTCTTCGTGCGACGATTCTTCGTGCGAAGACAAACTGTCTTCGTACTAAGACACTGGGTCTGGTGGCGGTTTCGTTGTTTCCTTGTTCAATTTTGGAATATTTTTTCGTTTCTTTGGGCACAAGTCAGTATCCTAGGACTATATATTGACCTATGGTTGAGACTAATATAGTGTGGTGTATAGTGGTGCATTTTTAATTGAGTTCTCATCAATAAATTGGTTCGTTTTGGGCGTGGATGTAGCTAGCCTAAAAACTAGTGAACCACGTTAAATTCTTGTGTTGTTCTTCAACTTGTTCTTCATATCATCACTCTTCTTGGTTCCTAACACGTGGTATCGTGCTTCTGCATGCGTACTGTAACAAGTGGTATCAGAGCCTGGTTGTTGGGTTAAGGGGTTTTGGTGATAAGTGATGGCGAATTCGTTTGGGATGAAGATCTATCGTTTTGATGAGAATATTGTTGATACACCCACCAAGTTCCTTGTTGTGGGAGCTATCGGTTTCCTTGTTGGGGGAACAATCGGGTTCCTTATTGGGGGAGCTATCGGGTTCTTTATCATGGAGTATCGGACGCGCATTCCGGCGCGAATCTGGGCATTCACATTGAATCGATGTTCCGGCGCAATCGGGCGTCCGCCGTGGAGCATAGGGCACATGGATCTCGTTCTGGCTGCTAGGAGGATTCAAGTCAAGGTGGAGACGGCTCGAATCAACCGAAAGATTTGGCTCGTGGCATGGAGCAATTGGCATGTCTTGTTGGCACGTGATTAATCGGTGGCGCGAGATTTCGGGCGCGTATTGATTGAGATGCATGTTATTGCGCATGTATTGATTGGCGACATGTTATTGTGCACACATTGATTGTTGGCGCGTTATTGGACGTGTCTCGATTTGCGCATTGGTGCGTTGCTTTGGTTGCAGAATTGGCATTACTTGATTGATATATATTTTTCATCATTAAGTATCATTGTAATGTTCTTGGGGAGATGCATTACGTCATGGTGCATTAGGGTGTGTTGATTGAGACACACAAGTCTTTACGTTTGTTGAGACGCAAAGAAGCGCTTATTGTGGCGCATAGGTAATGGATTCCAACATCGTAGTTTTGGGAATACATTCGATTGGTTGATTGGATGATCGTTTCGATTTGGGTGGAGCACTTCAAATTTGATTTTGGGAGGTGCATCTACAATTGACATATTCGTTGAAAGGACGGATGGCAGTCGGATAAACAATTTGGTGAATTGGGTGGAGGGGTTCTTGATTGGGACGCATCCACTATTGGATTGCTGAGAGCATTGGATTGGTTGCTAGGGTATTTGAATCAAGGTGGAGATTTTTTTTGGTGATTCAAAGCACCTAGGAAACACTTGCACGAAGCGGCGAAGCAATTTGCGAAGAAAGGAAGAAGAACGAAGCGACATTGGAAGTTTCTGTTGGGTCTTCGTGCGAAGAGGAAAAATCTTCATGCGAAGAAAATCTGTCTTCGTGCGAAGAGTCTCCGTGCGAAGACAAATTGTCTTCGTACGAAGACACTGGGTCTGGTGGCAATTTCGTTGTTTCCTTATTCAATTTTAGAATATTTCTTCAATTCTTTGGGCACAAGTCAGTATCCTAGGACTATATATTAACCTAGGGTCAAGACTAACATAGCTTGGTGTATGGGGTGCATTGTAATTGAGTGCTCATCAATAAATTGGTTCTTTTTGGCCGTGGATGTAGCTAGCCTAAAAACTAGTGAACCGCCTTAAATTCTTGTGTTGTTCTTCATATCCTGGTTCCTAACAAGTGGCATCGCGCTTCCGCGTGCGTTTTCTAACAGCAGCAGCGGCGCAGGGACATGGTTAATGAAGAAGCGAGATTCAAGTTACTAAGGCTAAATCAAGTCTTACCTCGAAAAAAGAGTGAAGCAAATGAAGGAGTCAATATATTATACCGTCAGGCACTTCAAAGTACACAATTGCAAATTTTCACCGAATGATCTTATTTAACAAGAACATGTGAGGCTTGAGAAATGGAAAGGGTCCGTGGATCTAATGATTGTTTCATTGGACGACTATAAGTTAGTGCTTGGTGCCGACTTCATGGACAAGGAGAAGGTGTTTCCGATGGTTCTCTTCGACATATTGTGTATCGTTGGGGGAAAAAACCTGGTTTTCATGTGCCGATGAAGAGGGGTAGGGACGCGGGAAAAGTCATTTCTACAATGGAGTTGGAGACCACCGCCATAGCCACAACGAGGAAGAAAGCCGTGGATAACTGAGGAGACGACCCACCCAGGATCGTGGAGGTGATAGACGACTCCAAGGTCGCCAAGCCAAAAGAGTTGCCCAAATTTCTACCGCCACAAAGGAAGGTAGACCGTTAGGTGATGGTGACTACTTCGATGGCCGATACATCGGATAGTGAGGCTGAGTTGGTGGCCAAGAAGAAGAAGAAGGAACAAACCAACAAGAAGGGACATGACATGCAACAATGAGACAAATTGCAACCACGATAACTGAGTTGTAACAAAGCCGTCTTCAACAAGGAGGTTGAGGACATCATTGCCTAGTGGAACGTGCGCAAGATCGGGATGCCAAGTACTACAAGGAGTACTTGGTGTTGATGAAGGGACTACAGGAGATCGAGGAAATGTGGGTAACGCGTGATTCTCTATGGCGCTATAAGGAATTGGTCGACCGGTTCCATATGGCAACGAGGACGTTGCCAGATTGAGTGGGGGAGAATGTCATGGGCTGCATTATTTTATAGCCAACGGCCCAATATTGTGACCCATGGCATTATCTTGACCCTCATAAATTATTTTAGCCCACATTGATTATTAGTTTCCTAGCACTTGTTCCACCACTAGTTGTAAGAAGAAATATGTATACAAGAATCTTCCATATAAAAATATCTATATTGCATGGACGTGGGAACCTTCTAGGCTCTCAATCTCCACCATCGGATCTTAGATGATGTAGAAACTTTCAAGAGGAAGGCTCGTGTATAATTAGGAGTGGCCTCATTTGGCACATTCATCATCTAAGAATTGTAAGCTCTCTTCGAAGTGATAAACGATATCTTTCTCAAAGCTCTTATTGTTCTCTTTCGGTTGTTCTAGGCATACTTGAGTAGTTCAGGTTTCGCACGGCATTGCAAAAGAGTGTGCCCGTAACACTAGGCAAGTAGTATATGTGGTGGTCAAGTTAACAGTTGATCATGACAATAAACAATAACTGGAATGCATCATTCAAGGCATGTATTTGTCGTGGTTCTTCATTTAACTCTCTTTGCATGACTCTTACCTATAGTTACAGCGCATTTGTCATAGCGAGTACATTAAGTGCAATATATATTTATTAGTCATGATTCATTATCAATAATATAATTCAACATGGGATGTTGGAGGAAAACCAACGATTGAAATGAATCCGTGTACATGCACACATGCACGATAAATTAACTATATTGTTCGCATTTTATCTCTGCAAGTTTTTTAACCTCACAAGATGTCGAATGAGTTACAATTGTGACTTAGACTTATACAAACTCTATGATATTTGCACATGCACGATAAACTATTGTTCGCATTTTATCTCCGCAAGTTTTTTAACCTCAAAAAATGTCGAATGAGTTACAATTGTAAGATAGACTTAAACGAACTCTACGATATTTCAATTGACCAATTGGAATTGTCGTCAGGATAGAGAGAGAAAGACGATTTGTTTGCGGGTATCATAATGGAAAAGGCCTCTGGAACAATCCAGTGCAATTGATCTCATTGCTAAATCGATATAGTATAATTTAAAAATAAAAAATAAATAAAGAAATGCCCCTGATTGAGGTTTTCAATTCTACCCTGCATGACATTCGGCTCCCTAGAGTTGGCAGCTTAATGCATAAAAGATTCGAAAAATAAAAAGGAAAATCACCTCATTTGGATCACAGCACTAAATTGTAGAAGCTATCTTGAGAGGAAAACGAACTAGTCAAACTTTCACAACTTGTTTTAACTTAGCTAAAACTGTTTGGCTATTTAAAGTAAGAAACTAAATGCACACCCGGACGTGGTTTAAGAAGACACTATTAGCAATGTTAGAACCTCGTTAGTAAATGCAAAAAAGAGATCAAGTACAGGTATGGATACTTAGACCATCTGATCAGTCATTTTATACGTGCAAAAATGGCACATTGTCACGTGTAGTTAATCTCCCATGAAGGCAACATGTACAAAATTGGTCTTTTGAAAATGTGCAGGATCCAGTTGAGCTATTACAATGATGTAGCCTCCTAGTAAAGATTCTTGATTATCTTTACTTTGAAGCTTCCTGAGTGCCAATCCTATCTCTTAAAATTGCATTAAATCAAAATATAACTGCAGAATGAGCTGCACCCACAGGAGGCTGCAGAGCCGTCTCCGACTACGCTAGAGGTTGTGCTTTAGTGAACACAAAAACACCACCAGTAGCAGCCTGACCAATAGGCATATCTTGGTCCAGATAGGAAAGGTAGCATAGTCCTCCCACTACCTGCCTGCACAATTGGTTTTATGAAGCTTGAATGTACGATAACCGATGACATCTCGGAGTTTTTGATGTGATGTCCGAAGGTATATGGTCTACCTTCCTCCTGAATTTCACACAGGAACTTGTTCTTTGAATGTTTGAATAAATTGTAAAATCTGCAAAAAGCAATTTGAGCTTTCACGAGTTGGAGATTAGTTCAAAGGCATGCTCTATATAACAATCTATCTATAGTTCTGGGAAGTTCATAAAGCATCAGTGTACATTAACCGAAATGACAATCTGGGAAGTTTAATGTAATGTCCAAAGGTATATATGGTCTACCTTTCCTGAATTTCTTCTCCTGCGAACTTGGGCTTTGAATGTACGGATAAATTGCAATATCTACATAGTACAAAAAAAAAAAAAAAAAAAACAAGACAAACAATGTCAGCTTTCAGTGGTGGGAGATTGGTTAAAAGGCATGTTCTATTTAACATTCTATTTGAAGTTTTGGGGTACGCATATCTTTTTTTGAACTTTGGGATACGCACTCTGTGAACAAGGATACGGTATGTTGGGTCCAAGCCCAATGCGGTAGCCCAAAACCATGGTATGTCCAAACCATGGGATTTTCCTCATGATAGTACATGAGAGTTACTTGTTTCTAAGCCCATAGTTATTGGCCCATGTGTAGCGGTGATGATGTGGCTTTGCTTTGGCAGCAAGCCTAATAAGTTGTTTCCTTTGTGGATTGGTTCCACGGCCATGAACTCGCCTATTAAAAGGCTTGAGACTTGCTTGTTTCATCAATCTCACAAATTGTACCTCTCCAACAGTGGACAGAGAGACGAGTGACATGATTGTCACATAGTGGCTGCCTTGAACGTGCTTCAAGAGAAGAAGATTTCTCCTTGCTGATTGTGGATTGACAACGTGGAAGAGAAGAAGACACCGCGATGTGATCGTTCGCGACGACGACGAAGAATTCATTAACTAATTCCGGGTATTTTGTTAGCAATTTGTTTGCTTGGTTTCAGCCTAGCGGCGAGGGTTTTGTTTTTACCCGTTTATTAGTTTCTAGTTTGTTTACTCACATTCGTTGTGGAAGTTTGTCTACCCATTGTAATCGTTATAGTGGAAGTTTAGTGGGTTTTTTTTTTATCCTTCTCGATTAGAGGGTTTTTCCCACGTTAAATTATCTTGTCCTACATCTTCTACTTTTCCGCACTTGTTCGTGTTGGCATTGTTTTCGCATTCTAGTCCGTTTGATTCAGCCCAGTAACCCAACAAAAGTGGTATCAGATCCAGGTTCAATGGGGGAATCAACGGGTTCCATGATCAACTTGACAGCTAGCAACTACTTGATATGGAAGCGTAAGATGCAAGACTTGGTTTATTGCAAGGATTTGATGGACCCAATTCTTGCGAAAGGGGTCAAGCCAACCGAAGTTAAAGACGATGAGTGGACCAAGATGAATATGAAGACGATTGGTCATATCCGCCAGCGGATTGACAATTCGGTGTTCCACCATGTCGCTCAAGAGACGGATGCCTACCAACTGTGGATAAAGTTGGAGGGCATGTATGAGAGGAAGACTGCCAGGAACAAATCGTTACTGATGAGATCGCTCGTGAACTTGAAGTACAGAGACGGTCAACAAGTTGCTGAGCACTTGAGTGAGTTTCAGAGTCTCATAAACCAAATTGGCTACCGTCAAGCTCAATTGGGATGATGAGACACAAGCCTTGTTGCTGCTTAGCTCCCTACCAACCTCGTGGGAGACGTTGGTCGTGTCATTGAGCAATTCTGCCCCTGATGGAAAGTTGTCCATGAGTATGGTCAAGGACGAGATGTTCAACGAGGAGGCAAGGAGGAAGGAGATGGGCTCTGACAGCGCGCATGCTCTTGTCATGGAGAACAAAGACAAGAACAAGGATCGAGGGAGAAGCCAAACAAGGAAAAAGAACAGAGGTCGCAATAAGTCCAGGAATGGAGGTTCTCAGCCAAGATCCAAGGTCAAGTGCTAAAACTGTGGAAGTCAGGGTCACATGGCAAGATCGTGCCGATTCTCGAAGAATGATCAGAACCTAGGCGACAACAGAAGGAACCAGAAGAATGATAAGAGTGAGGATGATGATACAATTGCCACAATCTATCATGACCTTGTGGTACTCTCAGTCGGAGAAGAAGAATGCCTTCACGTTGCAGCGAATCAGGAAACTGAGTGGGTTGTTGATACAGCCGCTTCATACCATGCAACTTCGAGACGAGATTTCTTCACTACATACAAATCTGGAGACTTTGGAACTGTGAAGATGGGTAATACGAGTACCTCGAAGATCGCAGGGATTGGATACATTCGCATCCAAACCAATGTTGGGTGCAAGATGGTGTTGAAGGATGTACGTCATATTCCTGATTTGCGACTGAACCTACTTTCAGGTATTGCTCTAGATCGCCAAGGATATGATAGCTACTTTGTTAGTGGTAAGTGGAAGCTGACCAAGGGATCAATGGTCGTGGCTAGAGGAGAAGCTTGCTGCACACTCTACAAGACTCATGTGAAGGTACTTGGTGATAGCCTGAATGCAGTTGAGGATGCATCGTCACCAAACTTGTGGCACAAGAGGCTTGCTCACATGATTGAGAAAGGGTTGAAGATTCTGGCAAGGAAGTATTTAATTCCTTTTGCCAAAGGTACACCACTAATCTTTGTGATTATTGTTTATTTGGAAAACATCACAGGATTACGTTTAGTTCCTCTGTTAAAAGAAAGTCGAAGATACTGGAGTTAGTGCACTCTGATGTGTGTGGTCCCATAGAGGTGGAGTCTATTGGTGGTCGCAGATATTTTGTAACCTTTATTGACGATGCTTCACATAAGGTGTGGGTGTATTTCCTGAAGACTAAGGATGAAGTATTTGAACACTTCAAGAAGTTCCATGCCATGGTCGAAAGAGAGACATGCAATCCTTTGAAGCGTCTACGAACAGACAATGGTGATGAATATACTTCAAAGGAGTTCAATGCCTACTGTGATTCCCACGGCATTCGACATGAGATGACGGTTCCAGGTACCCCACAACACAACGGCGTTGCCGACAGGATGAACCGGACTATTGTTGAGAGAGTCTGATGTATGCTCAGAATGGAAAAGATGCCAAAGTCATTCTGGGGTGAAGCAGTTCGTACCGCCTGTTATGTGATTAACAGGTCTCCATCTTCTCCTTTGGGTTTTGAGATTCCAGAGAAGATATGGCACATTAGAGAAGTTTCATACTCTCATCTGAGGGTGTTTGGCTGCAAGGCGTTCGCGCACACACCCAAGAAGAATCGACTTAAGCTTGATGACAAAGCCAATCCATGTGTTTTTGTGGGATATGGAGATGCGGAGGTTGGCTACAGGGTATGGGATCCAGTGAATAAGAAGCTGATAAGAAGCAGGGATGTGGTTTTCTATGAGAACCAGACTATTGAAGATATCGAGATGTCTTCAAAGTCGAAGAAAGTTGTTACTCCTGACCTCAGTCCATATACCTCCCCTAGTGCTACGGGTGGAGAAAAGATTTCTGGAGATGCTCCAGAGATAGAGATTCCAGAGATGGAAGATGACGATGACGATGATGATTCCGATGAAGAGGGTATTGAGCAGGGGAGCAGCCCCATCCACCAGAGAAAGAAGGACCTCAACTGAGAAAGTCCACCAGGAATCCGCAACCATCTGTCAGGTACCCATCGTCTGAGTACATTTTAGTTACTGATCGGGGGGAGCCAGAAAGTTTCCGGGAGGCACAAACTCATAAAGATAAGTCCAGCTGGATGAATGCTATGCAAGAAGATATGAGTTCCTTGTAGAAGAATGATACTTATGAGTTAGTAAAGCTACTTAAGGGAAGAAAAGCACTGAAGAACAAGTGGGTGTTCAATCTCAAGAAGGATAATGATGGGAAGCTAGTGAAGTACAAAGCGCGATTGATGGTCAAAGGATTCGGCCAAAAGAAAGATATTGACTTTGATGAGATCTTTTCGCCAGTTGTTAAGATTACCTCAATTCGGGTAGCCTTAGAGCTAGTAGCTAGCATGGACCTCGATCTTGAACAACTTGATGTGAAGACTGCCTTTCTCCATGGTGACTTGGAGGAAGAGATATACATGGAGCAGCCTGAAGGATTGGAAGTGAAAGGGAAGGAGAACATGGTTTGCAAACTAAAGAAGAGTCTATATGGCCTTTAGAAAGCGCGTAGACAATGTTACAAGAAGTTCGACTCATTCATAATGAGTCATGGGTACAAGAGAACGCAGGCAGACCAGTGTGTTTACATAAGAAGATTCCCCGATGGTAACTTCATCCTGTTATTGCTGTATGTCGATGACATGTTGGTTATCGGTAAGAGTTCGGAGATGATTGGAAAGCTGAAGAAGGAGTTATTCAAGTCTTTCGACATGAAGGACTTAGGTTCCGCTCAACAGATATTGGGCATGAAGATTGTTCGTGACAGGAAAGCAGGGAAGCTTTGGTTGTCGCAAGATAAGTACGTTGAACGCGTGATCGACAAGTTCAACATGAAAGGTGCTAAGCCTACTAGCACTCCACTTGCCAGTCACTTCAAGTTGAGTAAGAGATTGTATACCTCTAGCGATGCAGCTAGAGATGGTATGGCAGCTATTCCCTACTCCTCTGCAGTAGGAAGTTCGATGTATGCTATGGTTTGCACCCAGCCAGACATCGCTCATGCAATTGGGGTAGTGAGCAGGTTTCTCTCTAACCCTAGGAGAGAATATTGGGAAGCAGTGGATTCTGAGGTATTTGAAGGGGACTTCCAATTGGTGCTTGTGTTTTGGTGGTTCCAAACCAGTCTTGGAAGGGTTTACAGACGCCGATATGGCAGGCGACCTCGATAGTCGAAAGAGCACTTCCAGATACTTGTTTAATTTTGCGGGGGGAGCTGTTTCATGGCAGTCCAGACTGCAAAAATGTGTTGCTCTATCAACTACCGAGGCCGAGTACATTGCTGCAGCGGAAGCTGGCAAATAGATGTTATGGTTGAAGAGATTTCTTCAAGAGCTGGGTTTGAAGCAAGACGTGTACGTGGTTAATTGTGATATTCAAGAGCTTTGGACTTAACAAGAATTCCATGTACCATTCTCGCACGAAGCACATTGATGTTCGGTATCACTGGATACGCGATGTGATAGAGAGGCAACTGATGCAACTCAAGAAAATTCACACTGATCAGAATCCGTCCGACATGCTGACAAAGGTGGTGACCAGGGATAAGTTCGAATTCTGCAGAGGCAGGGCAGGGAAGGACTCCGAGTGAGGAGTCGTAGTAGCATTCCCTCCTCCAGTTGGGCTTGGAGGGGGAGACTTGTTGGGCCCAAGCCTAATGCGGTAGCCCAAAATCATGGTATGTCCAAACCATGGGATTTTTACTCATGATAGTACATGAGAGTTACTTGTTTCTAAGCCCATAGTTATTAGCCCATGTGTGGCGGTGATGATGTGGCTTTGCTTTGACAGCAAGCCAAATAAGTTGTTTCCTTTGTGGATTGGTTCCACCGCCATGAACTAGCCTATGAAAAGGCTTGAGACTTGCTTGTTTCATCAATCTCACAAATTGTACCTCTCCAACAGTGGACAGAGAGACGAGTGACATGATTGTCACATAGTGGCTGCCTTGAACGTGCTTCAAGAGAAGCATATTTCTCCTTGCTGATTGTGGGTTGACAACGAGGAAGACAAGAAGACACCGCGATGTGATCGTTCGCAAAAAAGACGAAGAATTCAGTAACTAGTTCCGGGTATTCTGTTAGCAATTTGTTTGCTTGGTTTCCGCCTAGCGGTGAGGGTTTGTTTTACCCGTTTATTAATTTCTAGTTTGTTTACCCATATTCGTTGTGGAAGTTTGTCTATCCATTGTAATCGTTATAGTGGAAGTTTAGTGGGTTTTTTTATCCTTCTCGATTAGAGGGTTTTTCCCACGTTAAATTTTTTTGTCCTACATCTTCTACTTTTCCGCACTTGTTCGTGTTGGCATTGTTTTTGCATTCTAGTCCGGCTTGAGACTTGCTTATTTTTTTCGCATTCTAGTCCGTCTGATTGAGCCTAGTAACCTAGTAATGATTGTCCTTGTAACTCTCTACCTCCATCAAGCATACGATTCGAATCTCATATCTCATACAATGAAAGCTCACGAACTATTTAGTCATACTGAATACAGGATGTGCTACCGACGGAATGGCTTGCGGATTGCTGAAACCCTCATAAACTTGCAAATTTGTAGGTAAAGCAGTCTATCTTTTCAATTTTTATTTTTAATGCGTTTAAATTGAATTGAATTTAATTGTTGTGATGTGTAGCAAGGCGGTTAAATTGATTTGTTTCTGATGCATATCAATCTCTTTCGTTTCATCTCACAAGGAAAAGCGTCGCTGAATTGCGTTCTTTGATTCTCTGGTCCATTATATTAAGGAATGATCTCCTTATCTTTTCAATATTTGAATGATCTCCTTTTCATTTGAATATTGTATAGTTATTTGTTACGATCTTTAGAATATTGTATAGTTATTAGTCAAGATATTTAGAATATTGTGTAGTTATCATTTTGATTAGCTGCCATATCTTATCTCTTAGTGTACTATATATTTGTAATCTCCTCCTGTAAATGATTATGCAAAATACAATCTTTCTTCATTCATTCTATATGGTATCAGACTTTTGATCCTCAAAAACACCATCAAAACCACCATGTCCTCTCTCCTCAAAACCACCACCGGCCAATTCGCCAACTTCTTCAATCCCTCAAAACCCTTAAACATCATCAACACCCACAAATTCCACTCCGCCAACCCCCTCCTCCACGCTCTAACGTCAATCTCGCGGCCCGTCCGACATCAAAACCACAAACCCATACCTCCCAACTAAACCCGGCTCCTAACCCTTCCTCTTGGCTACTTGATAGTGGCGCTTCCCACCACGTCACAAACGACCTTGCAAATTTATTCCTTCATACCCCCTATGAAGGAATCGAGGATCTCATCATTGGCGATGGTAAGGGTCTTCCTATTACTCATTTTGGCACTTGTTCTTTTTCATCTCTCACATTAAACAATATACTTGTTGTTCCCTCTATCTCTAAAAACATCATCTCTATTTCCCAACTTTGTCGTGATAAAAATATCTCCGTCTCTTTTTTATCTAACTCTTTTCTTTTGAAAGACCTTTCAACGGGGACAATCCTATTTCAAGGGAACCCTAATCATGGAGTCTATGAGCTCCAACGTGTCACCCCTTCCGCCTTCACAAGCACCATCTCATCCCTCGAATGGCATCACCGTCTAAGCCATCCATCACGAAATATCTTCAGCCATATCAAGTCATCTAATAAAATCAAAGTTAGCCCTATCTCAATTTCAGACTGTAATTCTTGTTCTTGCAATAAAAGTCACAAACTCCCATTTTCTACCTCCTCTATTAGATCTTCCTCTCCTCTTGAATATGTCTACACCGACCTATGGTCTTCACCTGTCACTTCTCATGACAACTTCAAATATTATCTCATCTTTGTTGATCATTACTCAAAATATATCTGGCTATATAACCTCAAAAACAAATCCGACACAAAACAAATCTTTATTCGCTTCAAAGCACTCGTTGAAAAATACTTTCAACTTCCTCTCAAAACACTCTACTCCGACAATGGGGGTGAATACCTAGATCTTCAAAACTATCTAACCATCGATGGTGTCTCTCATCTCACAATACCTCCTCACACCCCCCAACACAACGGCTACTCCGAACGCCGCCACCGACACATTGTTGAAACCCTCCTTTCTCTTCTATCACATGCCAACATGCCTCTTAAATACTGGTCAAATGCCGCCTCTACCGCTGCCTACCTAAAAAATCGCCTTCCCACACCTACTCTAAACAACGTCTCTCCCTTCTTCAAAATTTTTGGTCATCATCCAAACTATACCAAGCTGCGCAGCTTCGGTTGCCTATGCTACCCATGGCTAAAACCATACACCACCCACAAACTACAACCAAAATCCACTCCTTGTGTCTTCATTGGATACTCCCCCACTCAAAGTGCGTACTACTGTCTCGATTGCAACAACCCCCTTATCCGGCTCGGACAAGACCGGGAGGGCGATGCTGAAAGTAACGGCGGAAATCAAAAGCATAACATCCCAACTTATTTATTTATTGCATAATATTAAACTTTACATGAGTCTCTAGATATTACACAAGTGTTTCCAAAACTACTACAATATTCTTGAAAACTATACTAGATTCTACTCGTGATGAAGTCCGTCTACGTGAGTCTCGTACCCAGCTACCCCTTATTCTTCAGCTCCTAAACTTGCGGTGGGAAGGAAAACAGGAACCGCAGTTTTCAAAGTCAGCATGGAAATACTGAGTAAGTGACAACGTAAAACAGAAGATGAGGCATAACTTTCTTTTCATAAAATATACAGAGGAAATAAAAATGTAATTTGCAAAGTAAATCAGGAACTGTAAAACTGTACATGATGCATCCAGCAAGAACAATTATAAAATTCTCATTCGTTTGATCTTCTTTTCTCAACTTTCAAACGCGGAGGATTAGTCCAAATCTCTTTCTTCTTCTCTTTCTTAAATATCTCAAATCTCATAAAATTGTATTATTAACTTTGTTGACACGGGGAAGAATCTACTAACTCTACGCATCCAAGACCTTAAGTGCCGGCACCCCCCTAAGACTTCTTGCGGCCAGAGAGGTGAGTACATGGAGCGACCCGGCAGGTTGCGACCGGGTTTAAACTAAAAACGGGTCGAGAGGACGAAGCCAACACGACCAATCTAATCACAGGCCGAGTGAACAAAGTCAACACGGCAATAATACGCTTCTCCCGTACAACTCTTTCCACTTTACTTAATTATGCATTAATGTTATTCGTGTGACAATATCAAGCAAAATAACTTCTTTAAAATGTAAGGAAATCTGAGATAAACATATAAATAAATAACAACACTTTTCGAGACAACTATTAAAATCAACTTGCGACACGAAAGGAGCTTGGCACGCAAGGCTTGGCATGTTCACTTACCTTACTTTCCGTAGCAAAAGCACGTCCTTAGCAGTGGCTCGGGCCTACAAAGACGTCACCTACAAATCGTGTCTTCTACGTCAACAAACATTCAAATAAAGGCTATAAGTCCTTAAAGAGTATTTATATTAACTTAAACCCCACTATTTATATTTCTATCGTTCTATTACGCACTTATAATAAAACCACTCATCTATTTTTAAACAACTATTATTATTATTATTATTATTATTATTATTATTTATTAAAAGTGATTAATTAGATTAATAAAAATATGAGCTAAAGAAATTATACTTAAGAGTTAATTTGAATTATAATGACAAAGTGATTCTCGACTATTATGTTTTTAAGAAAAACTATACACGACACTATAATATTTAGAAAAGTCTAATTTTACAAGTTTAATAACTAATGTTATAGACTTTGTGATTAAACAATATTTAATAAAAACTTTTACAAAAACGTGTCTATTTTAGTTTCAAACAACTTGTTTACTATTTCTTTAACCGAATATATTTTCCGAGACAAAAGCTACTATTTTTAGATATTATCTTTAAACTCAAAATTATTATTATTATTAGTATTATTATTAATATTTTTAACTAAAAGTGTGATTTAATTATATAAACTCTAATAAAAATCAGCAAATACTCTAAAACAGTTATATTAAATGACATTAGTCACCCTATAGTTTCTGCAAATATCAAACAGCTCCCCTATAACATGTTAAAACATTTCTGAAAATTACACTTTGACCCCCTTTTTCAAGAACAGCCCGTTTTAGCTCTTCTAATCATGAATCTAGCTATCAATTTCTGATTTTGATTATGTAGAATGACTAAACAGAGGGTATAGCACATACCTAGGCCAAAAATGGCCGGAAACCGTTGAGATATGCGTCGGGTCGAGGTCTCGAATCGGAGTCGCCGGACTTCGAAGCTCACCCGCCGGAAATAATGGCTTCTTGGCCGGTTCTGGGTCTTCTGCTGACTTAGTCGGGGCTCTAGGAGTCTACTGGAAGCATTGGGAGAGAGTGGGTGGCGCTGGTGATGATCTCCCGAGTTGGTCGCCGAATTTTGTGGAGGTCTGGCGGCCGGTGGGTCTCCTTCTTCCTCCGCTGCTGGGTGATCTTCTACAACCTCTGGGTTGGCTTGTTTGAGGCCTTAGAATAGAACACCGTGGAGGACTAAGGGAGGGAGAGTTGAGCAGTGGGTGTCGCTGCTCGGTTTTCACCACCGTCGGCAGCGGTGGTGGTGGCAGTGGCGTGTGGTCGTAGTTACTGCTACTGCTGCCTCTGTCGGTGTTTGTTTCAGAGAACAGAGAGGATGAGAGAGCTAGAGAGAGAGAGAGAAGTGGGTGGCTTCTCGGTGCTTGCTGCCGGAAACAATGGCGGCAGTGGTGGAGGGTGGCTGCTGCCTCTCTTCCTCTACTGCTGCTGTTGGCTCTCTGGTGGCAGATAGGTGAAGAGGGAGAGAGAGAGAGAGAGCTGAGTGGTGGTGGTGGGTTTTTGCCGAACAAAACAACAATGGTGGTGACGATGATGTTGACGGTGGTGAAGGTGGTGGTGGTAGCTACTGGTGGCTGTCGTGTGTGGAGGTAGGGGCTGCTGGGAAGGCCTTATATAGGCTGGTTGTGCTTGGGGACCAAGTAGTTGGGTGGTGAGGTGGCAATGGTGAGGGCGGTGAAGAAGGCTTGGGGCGGTGTAGTTGTTTTGCCGTGAAGGCAAAATTTGGTGAAGGAGGTGATGTAGAAAAAGTATAGGGTGTGGTTGAAGTACTAGAGCTTTTGGTGATTCGGTGTGGCAACCACACCTAGTCTCGCGGTGGTCGGGTACGCGTTTAAAATCATAACTTTAACTAAATCTACGAAACGTTATCGTATTTATTCACGATTGTAAATCTAATAACGATTTTAAAATTTTCTTGCAAATAAAACTCTAAAATATATTTAAACATTATTTTGTCAATAAAATTATTATTATGCTATTATAATGACTATTTTACCCCTACTAATTAAACGGGGTATTACATCGATCCTAAAACCAACCGCATCTACGTCTCTCGCCACGTCCAGTTTAATGAGTCGGTCTTCCCCTTTGCCGCAACAACCACAACCACACCCAATACCACAACTCTTCTTGATCAGTGGGCACCCCTATCCATCCTCACACTTCCCCCTCTCCTACCTCATCCCGACCCACCCCCCCCCCCCCCCCCCGCACACACCCCCTCAACCACACCTCAACCTACATCATACCTACAGTCCATGAACGCCACCCCTTCCCCCTCATTACCGACACCGCCAATGCCACACCCTCCTTCTCCGCCACCTCCCGCACCGCAACCCCCTCCCGCACTGCAACCTCCTTAACCCACCTCCCAAATATTCACTCGTCTCAAACATGGCATCACCAAACCTATATCCAAACTCAACCTCAATGTCGAAGTCCATGACACCACCCTTCCCAAAAACATCACACAAGCACTAAAAAGCCCTATATGGAGAAAAGCCATGGAAACTGAGGTTCATGCTCTTCAGAAAAACAACATATGGTCTCTTGTTCCCCCTCTTCCTTCCCAAAATGTCGTGGGCTGCAAATGGGTCTTTCGCATCAAAAGAGATAAGGATGGCACCATCACTCAACACAAAGCTCGTCTGGTTGCGAAAGGCTTCACCCAACGAGTTGGCATTGACTATGGAGAAACCTTTAGTCCCGTAATCAAACCCACCACCGTCCGACTTGTTCTCTCTTTAGCCGTAGCCCATGGCTGGCCTCTTCGCCAGCTTGATATCAATAATGCCTTCCTTCAAGGCACTCTCACCGATGATGTCTACACCGCTCAACCACCCGGATTCTTAGACACCAAAGTCCCTACCTTCGTCTGTAAACTAAAAAAAGCCCTCTACGGCTTGAAACAAGCCCCTCGAGCGTGGTACACCGAGCTACGCCATTACCTTCTTCAACTCGGCTTCCCCAATGCTATCTCTGACTCATCTCTCTTCATTCGCTCCACCAATGGTGTCACCACGTATCTCCTCGTCTACGTTGACGACATCATACTTACCTCAAACCACCCGTCTACTCTTGACACTCTTATCAGCACCTTAGCTTCTCGGTTCTCTCTCAAAGACCTCGGCAATCTCTCATTCTTCTTGGGTGTTGAAGTTCAACCTCACCCAAATGGCCTATTTCTAAGTCAAACACGTTACATCAATGACATCCTCGCCAAAGCAAACATGGAGCAATACAAGCCAACTCCCACCCCCCTTTCCGTTCACCCACCTCTCACCTCTCACGGTACCCCCCTCCCTGACCCAACCCAATACCGCACTCTCATTGGTAGCCTCCAATACCTAAGCCTCACTCGTCCCGATGTTGCCTTCACCGTCAACAAACTCGCCCAATACATGCAGCGTCCTACCACCACCCACATGCAATCTCTCAATCACCTACTGCGATACCTTAACGGCACCACCACACTGGGCCTCATGATTCACAAAAATAACCCTCTCAACCTTCATGACTTTTTTGACGCCGACTGGGCTCGTGACATGGAAGATGTCATCTCCACCACGGCCTACATTGTTTATCTCGGCAAAACTCCCATATCTTGGTGCTCCAAGAAGCAAAAGACACGAGCACGGTCCTCCACCGAAGCTGAATACAGAGCAGTAGCCGCCGCATCTGCAGAATTGCTATGGGTTCAAAATCTTCTATATGAACTTCATCATCCCTTATCCCACACTCCGGTCATCTACTGCGACAATGCCGGCGCTACCTATGTAAGTGCTAATCCAGTTTTCCACTCCCGGATGAAACATCTCGCACTTGACTATCACTTCGTTCGAGAAAATGTACAAGCCGGCAAGCTCCGCGTATCCTATATCTCGGCCAACGATCAACTTGCTGATGCTCTAACGAAGCCCCTACCCCGGATTCCGTTCTCTACACTCATTAACAAAATCGGACTTACATCAGTACAGTCCGTTTTGAGGGGGCGTATTAAGGAATGATCTCCTTATCTTTTCAATATTTGAATGATCTCCTTTTCATTTGAATATTGTATAGTTATTTGTTACGATCTTTAGAATATTGTATAGTTATTAGTCAAGATCTTTAGAATATTGTGTAGTTATCATTTTGATTAGCTACCATATCTTATCTCTTAGTGTACTATATATTTGTAATCTCCTCCTGTAAATGATTATGCAAAATACAATCTTTCTTCATTCATTCTATACATTATTCTTAGTTTTTTCCTTTCCCTCGGTTAGGGGTGTTCACGGTCCGGTTCGGTCGGTTTTGGAGGATATAAGACACCTAAACCGAAATGTTCGGTTTAAATTTTTTCGAAACCGAAATACTTTCGGTTTGAAATTTAAAATTCAAAAATCGCACTGAAAATTCCGGTTTGGTCCGGTTAAACCATTCGGTTTGGAACCCATTATATTATGTATTAATTCCTAACTTCGACGCAAAGTAAACTTAATATAAAAAAAGACCGGCTTACTTATATCTTTGTTACTTACCAAATACATCTAAATTTTTTTTTAGATAAAATCAACATTAAAAAATAAAAAGTGGTTCCCTACTTCTCTTTTTTTAACATGGAGGGCAAATAATTTTTGATTTAGTAAATTAGGACTATGGTGCGGTTGTACGACTTAAAGTGTAAAACTCAAACTGTGAGGAGTGAGTCACAACATGACAGGTAGTAAGCAAAATATTAAAATTTGTATTAAAAATCTTTCTCGGTGCGGTGCAGTTTTTTTCGGTTTTGTCGGTTCGGTCTCGGTTCGGTTGGTGCCCGGTTCGATTTTCAAAATAATAAAACCGTTCTTTAAGAAAAAAAATTTGTTGAACCATCGGTTTAGGTACGGTTCGATTTGGTGCGGTCGGTTTATAAACACCCCTACCCTCGATTCGTCCTTGCTCGGTCTCATCTAACCACACTGTCAATTTGATTCAGTGCCCCATTGCTCTGCCTAGCAGAAAATTATTTTACTATGGATTGACCATGACCTGAAATTATACATCCGACGGACTTGGAGGCAGAGGTGGGCTTGTGGAGATCTCACAAAGAAAATTTGATGAAAGAAAGCACTTAGCGAAACCTTGTCTCTTTTATCTTTTTGATGGTTCGTAGATCTTCAGCCCTTTCTTTAGTGTTTCAACCTTAAATTTATTTTTTATGGTTTGTAGATTTTCAGCACTTTCTTTAGTGTTTCACCCTTAAATCAGTTAAATCCCCATGCGATTCACTGTTTGGTGTATGCTGCTTGATTAAATAGTTCTCTTAATATAAATGTCTCAGAGTATTTGTTTTCAGCATTTTAGAATTTATATGTTGATGTACGCCAGGTGTTTGATGATTTTCTCAATGGTGGAGAAGTCGATGTACACCAGGTGTTCGATGAATTGTTGATTAGAAAAATGGGTTGTTGTTTCCTTGAATCCAGGTGTGGTTGGTAGATCAAGAATTGTCTTCAATGAAAATGGGTTTGACAGATGGGGACTAGGCATATTTGAAAGAAAGTATTCGAATTGTCTTCAGGTGATGTCTTCTTTATAACAAGTAATTGTGTTCTTACAATTACAACCTTCAACCAAAAATAAGATCATTTGTTTTACCACCCATATTTCTTCCATAATTGGTGCTTCTAAATTATATGTATAAATAAATTTTCGTGTTAAATAGTCATCAACTATGATGATGATGGAGAACCTGAGTTGATATTAACGTTTATCGTAGTTGCCTGCACCTTTTTCCTATTTTCAATCGTAACCTGAGACTAAATGTTAGTAAATTTGTTTCTTGACTTGTGCTCTCATCTGTGGAACGAAGAAGAGACTTCTCTCCTCAGGTTTTACAGCTGATGGATAATAATGCTATAATTTAACATGCCCAGAATTTCGTTTTTTAAGAAGACAAAACGAATCTAATTTGTGTACAAGATACTTGGAATGTTACATATGGACCACTTTAAAAAAGCATGTGTTCTCTGTGTGATGGTTTGTTAGGTTTAGAATGCTTTGTTAGGGTTATTTCCATACAGACAGTTTTCGAACTAATGTTTGAAAAGCATAATTGAAAATCTTAATTTCAGAATTTTTGTAGTGCTCTTTTCTTTGAACCTCAAATTACATTTCAGGTCACTTAATGATCGGTTCTTATGTTTCAATACATCTGATGTGGTACTGTTGTTGCTAATAGTATAGATTTGGTAAGTTACCTATGCCTAGATGGATTTCAATTTACTAACATTATGTGAAATTGTAATCTTTTCTTATGACTAAACAAGTACAGATACACAATTTCTTACAATTAGAGGAGAACTTTATGGGACTATATCGTAGGTAAGTGTAGAAGCATGACCTCAACTTCTCTTACAAATGAGTTCAGGAAGTTTTAATCTTGAATGATAAGCGGATAAGTTTAATAATTCGGATATCCTTATGTGCATTGTGCACTAATGATTTTGTTCTTACCCTTTCTAAATAATTCCTATTCCTCAAATGTTAGATATGCTCTATATTATACTACCTTCGTTCCCTCCAATATGTCCTCGCACGACTTTCGAGGTCAGTATGACCCGGTGATCGATTTGGTTTGCAAAATAATGCAAAAAGTTGATAATCTTTTATGAGGTTGTAGAGCAAACTATGATGCACAACACCATAAAAAATTTATCAAATTCTCGCATCGTTTTGCTGTACAAATCGCCGGGTCAAAGTGACCCTAGAAAGTCGTGTGAGGACATAGAGAAGGAACGAATGTGTTTTTAGAAATGTGATTTGATTTATTTAAAAAATATATAAGCACTTATCCAACCTTGTTTTTATTATGCAAGGAACCATGATTCGCTTCTTTAGCGTTGTAATGAGTGTTTGGAAAAATACATAAAATATGTAGGGCGAGTACCTGAAATTAAAATCCATCCATAGAAATTCCAAATAAAAGGTCAGCTTTTACACGGAAAAAACATTTCTCTAGATGGACTTTGAAATTCAGTTATCTCTGTGTCTTAATTTTAACTTATTGTTGTTTGACTGCAGATTATTTGTCTTTTCTGAATTTTTTAACTGTCCGAAATGCAACTTTAGTTGGAATTATGGAGCAAGTGGAGGTTAAGCATAAAGTATGGCGGTCTAACCCGATTTTTTTTTTTTTTTTTCGTTTACTCTTACAAAGTTAGGAAGTATGCGGGGTTTTTCTTTTGGTCACTTCATTACCGCGGTGAAAAGGAGACTATGTTATCTAATTACCTCCCCATATGTACCAATGACAAGTAATCGTACCAACGGTTAACATGAACTATCTAATTACACTCCCATACCCACCAGTTTCAAGTAATCTCACTAAGTATACACATGAACAGGGTAAAAAATATTGAAGTCTGTAGTAGAATGGACCTTTAGTAGGATTTTGGAAAAAGAAAGAAAATGTAGGTGTGGAAGGATATAACAGGAGAAAATACTGGTGGAATGAGGAGGAAGATTGACCTTTAAGTTTTTTTATTTTTTTTTTTTTATTTTTTTATTTTTTTTTTGTGTGTCTTTTGGGTCAGTAAGTCTTACTAGTATTGGGCTTAGTCTAGTAGTAGATCAGCCCTCTAGGTGGTTGGTTTTTTAGCTTAGCTTAATACAGTTAGGAGCGACTTTTAGACTGTAGGTACTCCGCTGTGGCGATGAAGGTTTACGGGTGTGCTTCTCGCTGTAAACTTCTGGCTGTACTTTGTTTCTAGTAATGAAATTCTTACCATTTTTACCAAAAAAAAAGGTTGGGTAAAGAGTAGAGAGTGATATTGGTAAGAGCTCCCAAGTGATAGCGTTTCTGCTATGATTTATTAAAATAAATTTCTAAATCCGTGTGTAAATATCTTTATGCTTTCTCAATACTTTTCGTATTCTACCAATTTGAAACAATTATTTTCATCTCGTCTCATATTACCTACCTCATGATGCTTATGTTTTTTATGCGTCCTTTGATTTTCAATGTGCATCAATGCAAAAAAATTATTTTGTAAAGTAGATTTTGCTGTGGCTGGGATGTGTCCTCAGAGCATGTTAACTTCAAAGGAAATTTTCATAAGGTAACAACATACCACTCAAATAACTAGAGTCTGCTCACGTGCAAAGCACGTGTCCCCAATTAGTGTATAAAAGGAATTCCGTATCACCCATGCACTAGCTTATTGGATGAGTGATGGACTATGAACTAATGAAATGGAACCTGTGCACACCTAATTTTGGATAATTTTCCGTTTTCTTTAGCACGAGAGGAGAACTTCAATGAATAGAAACAAAGTACAGACCGCGAGCATGTTTCCAAAACAACCACAAACCGAAGCAAGAGATCAAAGATATTTAACATCCAACACAACACTTAATATTACAAAAAGCCAACCTAGAACAACTAGAACCAAAACCAAAGAGACCCTGAGCTTGGACATTTCACTTGAGTTGTAAACCCTGAAGGTTGCATGATAGGTGAACACACAACAAACTTGAATTACACCCCCCCCCCCCCCCCCCCCCCCCAAACAAAGAAAAAAAAATCAAATCTACTTAACTATCCCTTTAAACATGCAATTAGGTTAATATCGTAGAAAAGTTTTACTTTAGTCTCACATGCATGTTGAGAGAAAATATTTAGAGCCCGTTTGACTGCTTTTCGAATCCAAAAGCAGTATTAATGTGTTTGGTAAATTTTTATTTTTTTTGATTTTTAGAAAATAATTGTTTCCCCACCGCATCTTTTGAAAAGCAGGAGAGGAGTTACTTTCTAAGACATGCTTTTTGATAAATTTATTATTTGACATTGTGATCCATTAATAAATATTAATAATTATTTATTATAATGACACTATTTACGACATTGTCATTTTGACATTAACAAGAACTCTAACGCACTAATTACCAAACACAAAATGTTAAAAGTGATTTCCCACAACATGTTATATATAGAGTTCACCAAACACATTTTGCTTAAATTTTCACAACACTTTCTACGCAGCAGCTTTCTAAAACGCCACAGCATTTCCAAACTATCCCTTAGTCAGAAAGCAAGCTTACATCAGTGTATTTATGAGGGTTTGAACTAAAACTGAAGACTCTGGAAATCAAGAAGGATACTCGGACTCTTACCTCTGTGTCGTCATGAAGATAACCACAATGGGTGCATTATTCAAGACATGTATTATGCGTGGTGTTTCGTTTAACTATTGTGGCATGACAAGTACCAATAATTAGATTTGCATATTCATATGCCAAGGACATCAACTGCATCCTCTCACCATGTAATGAACTATTACCGGTTAATTATAAATAAAAGTAGGATATTGGAGGACAGCTAAGAGTGGATTTATTCAAAGCATTATCGGACAAGTATGAGGAAAAGTTACACTCTCACCTAGCGTCATAACCAATCTCTCAAATTGTAGACTAGAAAGTAAGAATGAAAATAGATGAAAATTGAGAGTTATGGGAGGAATTCTTGGAACCTTGCTGTAGCCAAAGGTTTGGTCATGATGTCTGCCAGTTGAAAGTGAGTAGGGAAAAATATGGCCAGAGAGAACTCTGTCTCTCACAAAGTAGCAGTCAAGCTCCATGTGCTTGACTATACTATGAAGAACATGGTTGATGGACAAGCTAAGAGCTGAGAGATTGTCACAGTGAAGAGAAGGGATCTGGAGAAGAGAGATCTTGAGCTCAGTCAAGATGATATTGATCCAGAGAAGATCAGAAGCAGTGTGTGCTAATGCTCTAAACTCGTCTTCAGTTGAAGACATGGGCATAGTATCTTGCTTCTTAGGACACCAAGCAACTAAATTAGAGCCCAAAAAGACACGAGAACCAGTTACATATTTTTAATATGTGAGGTCACCTCCAATCATTGTCTGAATAGGCCTGAAGAAGTAGATATGATTTTTGAAATTGCAAGCCAAGATGGAGGGAGCCTTTGAGATATCTGAGAATTCTTGTGAGCATTCTGAAGTCTGCCACAGTTGGAGAATGCATTCCTTGCACATAGTGTTAACAGGGTAGGTGAGATCAGGTCTGGTGATGGTTAGGTATTGAAGAGAGCCAACCAGACTTCTAAATCGAGCTGGATTTTCAAGATTCGTAAGATCAAGAGAGGCTTATAACTTGGTCGCCATTGGAGTTGGTACTGGTTTGCATATTTGACTTGAGTCAAAACAGTGTTGGTACTGATTTGCATTCAAGAAACCCTACTTTGACCAAAATCTCAGTGGCATATTTGACTTGAATAAAAACAAAGCTAGTGTATGTTTGAGAATAATCCATACCTAAGAAGTATGAAAGAGACCATAAGTCTTTGATGGAAAATTATTGTTGCATAGCTTGTACAAGAAGCTGCATAAAAGTTGTGTCACAACTTGTTAGAACCAAGTCATCAACATAAATCAGAAGAATAGTCACTCTACTTGAAGAGTGTCTGTAGAAGAGAGAAGTGTCTGTTGGAGAAGTTTGAAGCCCCATAAAAGTTTGTGTAAGAGCTGGTACCATGTTATTGGAGCCTGTTTAAGGCCATAAAAATCCTTTTAAGCAGAAACATGTGTAGGGCAAGAAGCATTTTCAAAGGCAGGAGAGTGAATCATGAACACTGTTGGAATAGATGCCCTAGAGGCAATCCGATATTTAGTATGAACATTGTTATTGACTAGAATATTCATTTATTATATATTGTGATATTTAATATAATGAAGTCCTTAGATACAATGTGTTGTTTATCTTAAATATCCCTAGTCCATTATATTGATTAATAGGACGATCAAATATAGACTAGTATGTGTGTAGATTGATATGGAGATATCAAGTCTAACACATGGGTATGCATTAGGAGTAATGGCATACTGGATTGACCCACAACGAGAAGGATACATTAGATTATGTTAAGTCACAATCGCTTCTCGTAGTGTTAATATAATTGCAATCCTTAGACTTGAAGTCACTAGATACTCTAGTTGTGAAATACTTTGCTTTGATGTTATCAAACTTTACACCGTAATACGATGAAAAAGTTTTTTGAGTAATAGAGCTCCGACTAATTCGGATCGATTTCTAGGGTTTCCTAGGGAGCTTTTCGGCGGCGATCAATGGCGGAGAACAAGAGCAAATCTGAGTCTGAGTACACTGCGAAGGAGAGCAGAGTGGTAAGCTTTGATGACGAGTACTGTAACAAGGCGGAAGAGAAGTTCAAGTATTGTTTAATCGGCATGTTTGCAGCTGATGAGCCAATAAACGCAAAAGCTATGAGGAATACGTTTCAACGGATCTGGATAGATGGAGACAGGGTAAGTATTCTCCTTGTTGATTTTAATACTTATCTTTTCTCCTTCCCAGGTCAAATCTCTATGAATCGAGTGGCAGCGGGGGGCCCTTGGGTTTTCAACAAGAAAATCCTTCTTTTGAAACCCTGGCACCCCGGGGATTCCATCAAAAACGTGGGTTTTGCCGGCTTTGATGTCTGGATTCAAGTCTTTAATATTCCTATAACCCTAGTTGACGATACAACTGGGAGGAAAATCGTAGAGGAGGTGGCTGAAGTACTTGATTCCGATCAACGTATTCATAGTGAAGGGGAGGAAAACTATGTACGGATCAGAGCAAGACTCCCAATTTCGGAACCAATCCCAAGGGGGGTTCATGCTATATTCCGAAAAGAAAAGACTTGGATCGACTTCAAATATGAACGCCTTCCATCGATCTGCTGCTGGTGTGGGAGAATTACCCACGAGGGTAAACATTGCAGTGAGTTCTCGCCACAAGAGAAGAAAGAGATGGAAGAAGGATATGGGGATTGGCTTTTACAACACCCAACAGTAAGGAAGAGCAAACCAAGGGAAGACAGTACGACATAGGATCCAACCAATGAGCCCACTACAGTGGAAATCGAAGATGACCGTGATCTCAACCATATGGAGGATGGAGACCAGATCCACAAGCCAGGGTCGGAGATTACAGTGTATGGGAACCCTCTGGCGGACCAGGAGTCAGCCCAGACCCCGGGTGCTACTACCAAAACCTCAGAGGGCTTGAGTAGAGATAATCTGATCTCTATTGAGGAGCCTGAGGAGACGGTAACTACCGGGCTTGAACTTGATGTTCCGATCGCTACAGAGATGTCAATCAACAATCATAGTGGGAGGCAAAAGGGGGATGAACAACCAACTCAGGCCCTCCTAAAGTTCACCATTGAAGAAGGTTCAGTTAGAGATAAAATCAGATCTCTCAACCATGGCCTGGGTAGAGGCAGTGGTAATTGGAAGGATCAAGCCCGAAGTAAAGCACGAGTCAGAACAGCATCACAGGAGGAGGAAGTAGTTAAAAGAAAAGGTTCCACAACCAACTTTAGCCCCCCACCGAACAAAACCCCCCTGGAGATCCTGACCAACAAGAAAGGACGATCCCTGTCCTTCTTGGCCCCACCAACCAGCGAAGATGAAGAAGGTATTCCTAACACCCCCTTTACTGCACTTGCAGAACTTCCGGCGGCGGCTGTACACCAGCGCCGCCAATCACAATGAACATCTTAAGTTGGAATGTGCGTGGGCTTGGGAACCCTAGCACATTCCTAACTCTTCGCGATGAAGTGAAGAAACAAGTGCCCGACATGGTGTTCCTCATTGAAACTAGATTGGATGTTAAAAGGATGGAAAAACTACAACAAAAGCTCAACTACCAAAACGGATTCCACGTTAGCAGTGTGGGACAAAGTGGGGGTTTGTCGCTTATGTGGTCCTATCATGTTACATTCAAACTTTTCAAGTCAGACAAGTTTTTTATTACAGGTTGGTTATGCAATAGTGAAGGAGAAGAGGAATGGCATTTTACGGGGTTTTATGGTGATCCCGATGCTAGCCAAATACATAATTCGTGGGAATTACTCAAAAGAATCCAACCAAGGTCTAACAAACCATGGCTGATTATAGGAGATTTTAACGCTATTTCTTCTAGTTCAGAAAAGGAAGGAGGTAGAGAAGTCCGATTCAATCAGCTCGAACCTTTTTTGCAAGCCATGAGCCACTGTGATCTCCGAGATCTCGGATACTCCGGGGTTCCTTTCACTTGGTCGAATAGACACAGCGACGGAACACTCATCCGAGAGAGACTAGACAGGGCCGTAGCGAACAGGGAATGGGTCTTTCATTACCCGAGCAGCCGAGTGCAGCACAGGGTCCTTCCGAATTCGGACCACGTAGCGTTACTGCTTAATGTAGTAAGAGCCCCAAACCGGAACTTTAAGGAGAAAAGGTTCCAGTTTGAATCTTTCTGGATAAAACACCCAAGTTTCAAAGAAGAAGTAGCCGGAAACTGGAGTATCTCAGATCCAGTGGAGTCTAAATTGAAGTTTCTTGCGGGACAACTCCGCAATTGGGAGAAAAGCAATTTCGGAAACGTTAGACGGAGAATCTCTGACCTCAAAAGGGAACTCAATTCCCTTTGGAATCAAAGACAAACTCTAGCAGTCCTTGAACAACAAAAACGGATCCAGGAGGATTTGAACGAGCTTTTTAAGAATGAAGAAGAGATATGGAGACAGCGTAGCCGTGCTTTGTGGCTACAACAGGGGGATAGAAATACAGCGTTTTTTCACCGCAAGGCCTCACACAGACGTGCAAGAAACAGAATCTCCGGGTTCAAGTTAGCAAGCGGGGAATGGGTCGATTCCGAGGCAGACATTCTCCAACAACTAGATCATTACTACAGTGATATTTTTACTTCGCAAAATCCTTCAGAACTGCAAATTTTGGAGATTACGCAACATGTACCTCGGCTACTGGGACCTGAAGCCGAAAAGCACATGGAGGAAAAGTTCACAGCGGAGGAAATCTATTCGGCTTTGAAAGGGATGCATCCCCTCAAAGCCCCAGGTACGGACGGTTTCCCTGCTTTATTTTATCAAAATAACTGGGAAATAGTTGGTCCAGATATCACTAGCTTTTGTCTCTCAGTTCTAAATGATGGAGCCAGTTTTGGTGACATAAACGACACACTCCTGACTCTGATTCCGAAAGTTAAAAGACCTCAATCCCCAGCAGAGTATAGACCGATTAGACTTTGTACGGTCATTTATAAAATCATTGCAAAAACAATTGCTAATCGTATGAAACCTTATCTCGGGGAAGTTATTGCCGATACCCAAAGCGCCTTCGTACCCGGAAGGCAAATTACGGATAATATTCTAGCGGCGTTCGAGGTCATGCACACAATGAAAACAAGAGTCAAAGGAAGGAAAGGCTACGTTGCGCTAAAAGTGGACATGTCCAAAGCCTATGATAGAGTTGAATGGCCTTTCCTCAAAGCCATGATGCTCAAAATAGGGTTTGGCCAGAAGTTTACTAATCTAGTTATGAATTGTGCAGGTTCAGTTCGTTATTCTTTCAATCTTAATGGAGCCATAGCAGGAAGGATTATACCTGGAAGAGGATTGAGACAAGGCTGCCCACTTTCGCCTTATCTCTTCCTCTTATGTAGCGAAGGCCTGTCACGATCACTATCAGCTGCTGTACATAACCGCCACCTCTCCGGAGTGCGAGCTTCACGAAGTGGTCCGATCATATCACACCTATTCTTCGCGGATGATAGCATTTTCTTTACAAAAGCGAAGGAAGAAGAAATTGCTACCCTATTACAAATAATTACAAGATATGAAGCCGCTTCGGGCCAAAAAATTAATCTCGACAAATCGGCAGCACTCTTCTCAGCAAATGTGGCACCGGAAATTAAAGCTTCAATTAGCATGGCTTGTGGAGTGGAGGAGGTGGAGAAGCACGAGAAGTACCTTGGCCTTCCAACTACAATTGGAAGAGACAAAAAACAAACCTTCAATGGGATTGTTGATAAAGTAAATGTGAAAGTCAAAGGTTGGAAGGAGAAATACCTTTCGGTTGCAGGGAAAGAGGTTTTGCTCAAGTCCGCGGTTCAAGCCATTCCAAGTTATGCGATGTCCTGCTTCCTACTTCCAGTGGGTACCTGTTCAAAAATCGAGCAACAAATGAGACAATTCTGGTGGAGTAATGGAGACAGTAGAGGAATAAGCTGGCTAAGTTGGGACAAGATGAAACTACCGAAGAATAGAGGAGGCATTGGGTTCCGGGACATGAACCTCTTCAACAGAGCTCTCCTAGCCAAACAGGCCTGGAGATTGTTAATCAAGCCAGACAGTTTAGTTGCACAAATTATTAAGCACAAGTACCACCACAAAAAAGATCTCACCGAAGCAGACCTGGGCAATCAACCATCATTCGCATGGAGATCCATCTTTGAAGGCCTTAAAGACCTCAAAAAAGGTTTAAAGAAGAATTTGGGGAATGGCAGAAACATAAAGTTATTCGCAGATCCATGGCTTCACAGGCCTGGATATTTCAAAGTCATCTCAACTAAACCAGCTGACGCAGATGAGATGGTCAGCGATTACATCAACCACCAAGACAAGAGCTGGAACGTACAAAAATTAAATCAATGGCTATTACCAGTTGATGCAACTGAAATAGCCAACCAACCAATTCCCATGGAAGACAGAGAAGACGAATGGAGCTGGGCCTATGAAGATACTGGTATGTATTCAGTTAAATCAGGATACCTTTTCCTCTCTCAGACCAATACCACAACAGAAGGCTATGGAGGGTCCTCACCGAGAGATGCAGAGTGGCTAAAGAAGCTATGGAAACTGAAAATTCAGAGGAAAATCCTGTTTCTAGTCTGGCGAACCCAACAAGACATCATTCCCACCAGATTAAATTTATGAAAAAGAGGGATAAATATCCCAACACAGTGCCCCTTCTGTGAAAATGAGGAAACCACAATGCATGCCTTGTTTGGGTGTAGAACGGCAACTCAATTCTGGGAAAATTTCGCCTCAGTTCCCCTAAAATCAACCCTCCAAACACATAGATCGGACCCACACTGGATTGCAGATAGCTTGGCCAATCTTGCAGATCCAGATAGGGAACTTCTCTGCGTGGGATTATGGATGCTTTGGTGGAACAGAAATAGCAAGATTTTCAAGAACGAGGAAGCTTCATACCAGACACTCATAGCAAAGTCAAGAGAGTACCTGTCACCAGAAAGCGACCATCAAGGAAAAGGAGGCTCAGATCCGGAGGGAGGCGCGAGCTCATCTAGTGGGTTCAACCGGGAAGGTCAAACAGCAACAATAGAGTTTGACGGCGCGTGGTCATATGCAAGAAGGATCGCCGGCGCCGGAGCTCTAATTCGGAATCCTCATAGCCAAATCACCGTTGCAGAAGCAAGGAAGATCGATTGGGGAACAGGTTCGAAACATGCAGAAGCCCAAGCTCTCGAATTGGGGATAGATCTGGCAACCGAAAAGGGTCTCAAAGACATCACCATCGAAGGAGATGCTCAGGTTATCATCGACCAACTGAACGGAAAATTCGAGAGGGTGGTAGAAGATAGAACGACCACCAGAATAACAATGGAAAGAGTAAAGGAGAAGTTGAAAGCTTTCAACCAAGTACAGTGGCTCTGGAAACGAAGAGATAAGAATTGGAAAGCTCACAAACTAGCCGAGTTTGCTATTAATGTTAGTAACGGGAAATGGGTAGCTGATTTCCCAAGGTGGCTTGTAAATGAGTCGGTCCAAGTTCTAGACCCTTCGGGGTAATTCCGTTATAAAAAGACTTTTTTCTCAAAAAAAAAAAAAAAAAAAAAAACTTTACACCGTAATTGGGTAATCATAAAGGTAGTTATCGGGCATGATAGGAAGTAAGCTTAGAGATCGTAGTGATGTAGATAGGATTTGTCCCTCCCACATAATGGGAGTAAATATCCACGACAACTCGAGGGACGAGGCTTATTGAATGTCTGGCCAGACTCAGAATCAATATGGAGATATTGATGTTATTTGCATAAGCATAATCCCAGGATCGAGGAACTATGGATTGGATATACGAGTGCGACTATTTATGTCTCGTGTCCAATCCGGGTATCGAGACAAAGGGATAGTGCAATATGAGATATTGGGCACAATAGGTTTGTCGGGATCACTGACTATTTCTTTTAGTTGGATGGCATGGATGTGTTGCTAGACACCGCTCCTTGTTAGTAATAAGTTACTACCAACTAAGTAGAAACCTATGGGATCACACGTCAAATAGAGTAGAACTAGATTTGGGATTAATTAACATGATTAATTAATAATAATGATCATTGTGCAACACCTTGCAAACTTAGTAGGACTAATATGCAAGGAAGGGACTAATCCAAGTTCATGTAGAACTCGGAAGGACCTTTATGTAGTAAACAAGGAGTTGTTGGAATATATAAAGGATGCTCTAGCATCCTTCCCACTAATATTATTAGACATAACACAAGAGAGTAGGAGAAAGCAAAAGAGAGAGAGAAAGAACAAGGTAGAGGCGGACGCCCCTAGCCGTCCGCCCCCTTCCCGTTGGCTCAAAGAGAGAGCCGAATGCTTCCTTTGGTTGCTTGATTCCTTCTTCCCTCTTCCTCCGGTCCAAGCTAGCACTTGAGAAGGAAGAATCTGGATCTCACCTCTAGACGTGGATCAACCGTAGAGACGAGGACAATATTCTTGGTGTGATCTCCCAAACCAAAAAGGTACACAACTACTATGTCCCTTATCATGTTATGATGTCTCTTCCTTTGATCCTTGGTGGGATTTGAGTAGGATTAAATTTTGTTATTCTGCTGCGTTACCTACGTCAAAACCCAAAAGTGGTATCAGAGCCACATGTCGTAGTGCATAACATGATTTTATGTGTTACGATTTTAGTTTATACACCGTATTGTTATTATTACGCGAAAATTGAAATTAATTGGCATAGTATATGCAACTTGAATTTGATTCAACATAAACAAGATCTAACTTAACATTGGATGTTAGAATTGGTGAGTTTAATAAGATAGGATGTGAATTATTAGGTTCTTGAAAAATTAGGGTTCATGGGTGTAGATACTGCTTTATGACATGGCAGATCTAGGCCACGTGGCGACCATCCAGCACACCATATTGTGCTCCACACACACAGGATCACCAGCCGAGCTGATCCATGTGGGGGCTGCGAGACAGAGCCCTCGCATACCACTGCACGGGACTTGTAGGGACTTGTGGTTTGGAGGCTAGAGTAAGCCCTGTCGCGTGCGAGCCAAGCCCGCGCGCGACCTTTAGTAACTGTTTTGAGAGATCTATGGCACGAGCTCCCTAGACCCGGTCAATCCGGTCAAACCCGGTCAACCTCGTAACGGTTCCGGTACTCGCGCACCACGTGCTCTAACGGTTCCTATATACTCGGACGGACGTGCCGTTATGGTTAAGCTAATTAAGCCGCCATTAATGGGCGCATTAACCACACTACAACGGTCACGTTCTCCAGTATATATACATCGTTAACCTTTCCATACAAAGGAGAACAACACTGCCATACGCGGAAGCTCTGCCAAACCTCTGTCTCTCTCTCAGACACTGCTACTGACTTACTCTCTCCCTACACACACCCCTATTCTTCCTGTGCGATCCTTGATCCACTACGTACGGTGTACACGGAGGTCTCCCTGCCGGAATCTCTTGTGCACATTTTGGTGAACCCGACGTGAATCTTACCAGCAAAAGCAACCATGTCTCAGGAGGATGATGTCAGCAACCGGTCGCCTTCCACCGAAACTCCCTCGGGAGACGAAGCCCGCCGTACTCCGACGACTCCCGGCGAGGCACCAACTTTGGAATCTTTGGACGCCACTGTCCAAAGTCAGGCAAAAGCTCTCAAGTCTCAATCTGCGCAGTTGGAGCGGATCTTAGCCGTTCTGGGCACCCTTGCGCCAAATCCTCCACCAGGTACCGCCATCCCTCAGGGAGGAGGAACCCCTACCGCTCCAGGATTGGGAGTGTCGGCCACGCCTCCCAACCCTCATCTGCAAACTCCACCATCAGCCGCGCAGCTGCCTTCGGTCCAAGGGTCAACGGCGCAAATGCTACCCCCTGCCGCTCACGCCTCTCAGCCCACGGCTTTGGCGTCTAACCCAACTTTGCAGTACACTCTGCCTCCACCAGCGACGATTTGGGGAAACGCGGGCAGTCAATACACTCCCAATCCTCCGGCGGCATATGTGTCGCCACCGCCTACGGCAACCCCTCCGGCAGCTACCGAGGGAAGCCTCCCAGAATGCATGACGTCCTTGCAGAAGCGCGTGGACTCCATCCTAGCTCATCAATCGCTCGCGGATACCATCATCCCGAAGCTAGACAACGATCCACACATTCCACGAGAGATCTATCTCATGCCTAACCCGGCGGGGTACAAAGCTCCCAAATGGGATAAGTTCGAGGACGTCAACGGGAACGCTCATGAGCATGTCATGCGTTTCATTGACGTCATGGGTCCATACGGAGCTGATCCCAAGCTGCTGATGCGAGAGTTCCCAAAGACTCTTGGGAATGTAGCATACAAATGGTACCGGACGTTGGAGCCCGGATCTGTGAAGGCTTGGGACGACATGGTCCAGAAGTTCTACACCAAGTTCTTCCAGATGGAAGAGAAGGTGACGATGATCCACCTCTCGCGGATGTATCAGAAACGCGAGGAAGATGGAATCACTTTCATCAAGAAATTCAGAGCGAAATCCTTGGAGTGCAAGGATCCCATGCTCGAAAGCCGGCTCGTAGAGATATGCCTGCAGTGCATGCGAGATGAGTACAAGAGCATGCTAATCAATTTGCAAACACCCACGTTTTCAAAGCTCATCGAGTGCACGATGAACATCGAGCCCATCGTCGAGAGACAGAGAAAGAAGAGCGCTCCAGAACGACCTGCGAGCGGCACCACCTACAAGATCGGCAGATTCGGTTACAAGCGAGGACGCGAAGCTGAGGTCAATGCAGTTTCGCCCCAGAAGCAAGCAAAAGTTACAAACTTCGACGCACCGCCTCTGCCATGCTCGGTGGAGGAAGCGAGCGATCTCTGCAGACAGTGGCGCAAGGACGGCATCCTGCCGCCGCTTGAGAAAGCACCCTCCAAGGAGATGACGAGGGACCCCAAGTGGTGTGAATACCACGGCAAAGTCATGCACCCCACGGCCGAGTGCAAGAAGCTCAGATTCGCGTTCGACCAGAAGATGAAGAACGGCGAACTCATCGTCAGCGACCACCGGAAGGACGTGCGCAACAACCCGCTGCCTGCCCATACAGATTCGGGCTCAAAGGGCAAGGAGGTCGCCATGATCTCGATAGTAGACTTGGAAGAAGTCGCAGAGGATGGTCTACCCATCGTTGCTGAAGTCCATGAAGAGGAAGACTATAGCATGGATACGGAGGATGAGCGTGCCGACCGCATGAAAGGGTCGCACGGCTTCAGCAAATTCTTCGATGAGATGAACTTCTCAGAAAGATGCCGATCGGATATGACAAAAGCAATCTTAAGGATAGCGGAGGACTACGAAGAGGAGCTCGTGGTCTCCAACGGGAAAGTCATCAGGGCGTCCCGTCCTACAGAAAAGATCATGACCTTTTCTGCCAGCGACAAGAAGACAGATGCGAGCCACCAGAGGCCCCTGTACGTGACCGCCATCATCAACGGCGTCGAATTTAAGCGAGCATTCGTCGATGGAGGAGCAGCGGTCAATGTTGTTCCACTCCACACACTGAAGCTAGCAGGGATCCCCGAGCACAAGGTGGTCAAGCGTCCATCCCCGCTGGTGGGATTCGGGAGCGACTCTAGGATGACGATCGGATGGATCCGCCTAGGCGTTCAGATCGGTAAGATCAAGTGTTCGGCGAAGTTCTACGTCATAGATGCGAACACCACATATCACATGATCATCGGCCGAGCCTGGATTCATCGCTTCGACGCAATCCCTTCCACGGCTCACCAGATGATGAAAGCTATCTGGAACGACAGGATTGTCGAAATACCGGCCTCAACCAACCCATTCAACTTGGATGAAGCACATCTCAGCGAGGCGGTGTGGTTCACCGAGATGGCCGACGAGCAAACACCTGGACCATTCAACCCTACTCCTTTACCTCTTTGGGAGGACATCAAGGACCAGTCACCTGCAGGCGTGATGGTAACAAGGGGAGATGCAAACGAAAAGCCGCCTGCATACGAAGAGGCGCCGCGTATCGCATATCATCGGAAAAATGTGTATACCCTGAAGAGGATTGCAAAGCATGACCCCGAGGGTAAGGAGATAGAGAGCTTCTACGCCAACGGGAAGAAATGCTATCGCATATGAAGGTGCGCGGGGACGTCCTCACACGGGCATGGGAGTGTCCCTGGGCAAATCAATCGAATCAAACAAGTTGCGCTGACAGAAGAGCCAACACAGATCGTTTCAGACGAGAAACTCAAAGAAGCGCCCGAATGCATGGAAGACAGGCCAAGACCACAAAAGCAAGAGCTAAAGGAAGTGTTCCTCAGCCCGAACGAGGAAAAGAGGAGGCCAGTCTTCCTGAGTGCGGACCTCACAAGCGAAGAGGAACAAGGGCTGCTGCAGCTCCTAACTGAGTACAAGGATGTATTCGCATGGGAATACGATGAGATGCCAGGTCTAGACACGAGCATCACTATGCACCGTTTAGACGTCATCCCAGGGTCTAAACCGGTCAAGCAAAGCACCAGAAGCTTCAGGCCAGAGCTCAACGTGAAGATCAAACAGGAGATTGTCAAACTCCTGGACGCCAAGTTCATAGAGCCAAACCACCATCCTACATGGTTAGCCAACATCGTGCTGGTGGTGAAGAAGAACGGACAGCTCCGCATCTGCGTGGACTTCCGCGATCTCAACCGTTTCTGCCCTAAGGACGATTTCCCACTGCCTAACATCGACTTGCTCACCGATTCGACGGCAGGCCATCGCATGTTCAGTTTCATGGACGGCTTCAGTGGGTACAATCAAATCAAGATGGATCCCGAAGATGCACAGAAAACTGCATTCATCACTCCCGTGGGGGTATTCAACTACACGGTAATGCCATTTGGTCTCAAGAACGCAGGCGCAACCTACCAGCGAGCCATGATGGCTCTATTCCATGACATGATGCACAAAGAAGTGGAATTCTATGTGGATGACCTGGTAGTCAAATCCAGGCATGAAGCAGATCACCTTGCAGACCTGCGAAAAGTGTTCAACAGATGCAGGAGCTTTCAACTGAAAATGAACCCCATGAAATGCGCATTCGGCGTGACCTCGGGGAAGTTTTTGGGGTGCGTGGTCCATCGCCAAGGGATCGAGCCTGACCCTGCGAAAGTGTCAGCCATCACCAGCATGACGCCACCTCACAACCAAAGTGCCTTGAAAACATTCTTGGGAAAATTATCATATTTGCGGAGATTCATCCCGGCAATCGCCGAAATCACATGCTGTTTCAGCACTCTTCTCAAAAAGGACGCCGCGTACAACTGGGCTCCTGACCACGAAGCCGCATTTGAAAAACTAAAGGAGATACTTACATCCCCAAAGATTATGATCGCACCTCAACTGGGATCACCGCTGCTGCTATATCTTACATCAACAAGAAGATCTATAGGAGCACTCTTGGCCCAGGTATATGAGGGCCAAGAGAGGCCTATCTATTACATCTCTCGCATTGTGCAGCCTGCTGAATCAAGGTACACAGACATCGAACGTCATTGCCTTGCCTTATTCTTTGTGATAGAGAAGTTGAGACACTATTTTGCATCGCACAAAGTAGTGGTGGTCACCAAAAGCGACCCCATAAGATACTTGCTAACTCACACTACTCCGGGCGGGAGATTGGCGAAATGGTATATGACCATCTCTCAATACGACATCACATGCGTGAAACCAAGAGCGATCAAGTCGCAGGCGGTAGCAGATCTGTTGGCACAGTTCCCCGACAACAGTCACGAACCTGTGATCGAGGAGGAGCTCGAAGGCCCTGAAATCTACGCGATTGACGTGCCCTATTGGACCCTCCACTTCGACGGTTCGTCAACCAGAAAAGGTGGAGGCATTGGGATAGTCTTGACAAAGCCGGACGGTGAAGTCATACAGATGTCCGCAAAACTCAACTTCGCAGTCACGAACAACGAGGCGGAATACGAGGCTCTGATCGCGGGGCTCCGTGCAGCGAAAGCTTTGGAAGTGAGCAACTTAACAGTCATGGGAGATTCCAAGCTGATTGTTAAGCAGGCCTCGGGCGAATATGGTTTAAAGGAGATCAACCTCCTGCCATATCGTACCCTAGTCCAGAAGCTGATGCAGCAATTCTGCGACGTGAAATACGAGCACAAACCCCGAGCGGACAACAGGCATGCAGACGCCTTAGCAACTCTGGGATCTAAGGTCAGCATAGACAAATGCCCCGCAAGGATTTCCATCGAAGTGCGAACATCGTCGGCATTAACAGAAGATGCGTGCGACGACGAACACATGGATGACGCAGACTGGCGAAAAGCAATCCTGCAAGCTATTGCGAAAGGCACCAGCAGCGAGAGCTGGGCACTCACGAAAGGATACTGTATCCACGACAACACCCTTTACTACAAGGGTCCCGGAGGAATACTCATGCGATGTGTCTCCGAGCAAGAGGGACAACAGCTGCTGGAAAAGATTCACCAACACGCTTGCGGAGAAAGCGAGGTGTCAATCTACAGGAAAGCTCAGAGATATGGCATCCATTGGCCAAGCATGTCTACAGCCGCAGCCCTGATACAAGGGAAGTGCGAAAGTTGCGCACTAATCAAAGATTCTCTACTTGTCGCTCTAATCGACGACGACACAGACTGGAGAAAGCCATTGTTTGAATTCCTCACCAAGGGCACTGTACCCGAATCGAGAAAAGAGGCAGACAAATTGAAGAGGAAAGCTTCTCGATATGTGGTTCAAGAAAATCTGCTTTGGCGAAAAGGTCACGAAGGCAACTTGCTGCGATGCCTAGACGATAGGGAAGCACAAGAAGTCATGGACCTCTCCCATCAGGTGGAACACCAGGGAGGTGCGAAATTATGCAGACAGCTCCTCTCAATCGGATACTTCTGGCCCACGATGGAAGTCGATTGCCGCACCAAGGTGCGACGCTGCCAAGAATGTCAATTCAAAGGGAACCTAGTGCACGCTCCCGCCGTGGACCTACATGCACTAGGAACGCCATGGCCATTTCACACATGGGCTTTGGACTTCATTGGCCCCATCCGACCAACGTCACATGGGAACCATTTCATTCTCACCGCAACTGAGCTGTTCACCAAATGGGTGGAAGCAATACCACTGAAGACGGCAAACGCGCTGGCTGTGGTCAACTTCATCCAGGAAAACATCGTATGCAGGTTCGGAATCCCGAATACTATTCTTTCAGATAACGGTACTCCTTTTGTTAATCGTCAGGTAGCTACAAAACTTGCGGAGTACAATATCAGGCAGATATGCTCTACCCCCTATTATCCAAAGGGAAACGGGCAAGCCGAGGCGACTAACAAAACGCTGCTGAGAATTCTGAGCAAGATGGTCGCAGATGACCACAAGAAGTGGGCCGACTCTCTTAACATAGCTCTGTGGGCCTACAGAACTTCTCCAAGGACACCCACAGGGGCCTCGCCATTTCTACTATGTTATGGGGCCGAAGCTGTGGTACCTGCGGAGGTCAGAGTCAATTCGGCAAGGCTGGCCTTCCACGCGCTCTACGAAAACCAACGCGATCATGATTTAGTCTTGCTGGAAGAAAAGCGAGAACAAGCCAAAAGGACTAACAAGCGGTACCAAGAAAGAATCGCTCGCGCCTACAACAAGACAGTCCAGCGACGGGATTTCGCAGTTGGCGACCTGGTCTTGCGCGTATCTGACCACTGCATGCGAGAAGCAACTCACCCAAAGTTCGCAGCTAACTGGGAAGGACCCTTCGAAGTCACAGAAGTCTTCGATAGCGGCTACTGCAGCATACGAAGGTTGCACGGCACAACCTCAACTCCAAGCTCAGTCAACATGCGCTGGATCAAGAAGTACTATCCTTGACTTCTCTTATTTCATACGTTTTATGATAACGTTGCTTAATGTCTCATGTGGCTACGATATTCGCAATCTCCTCTCCCATATGAGAGGATTGTAATCCTATCTCTCCCATATGAGAATGTCATAATAAAAGAATTCTCCCAAATGAGAAGTTCATATTTTTTAGCTGTTTATATCGCTTTATCTAATTTGTTACGACTGTTAACAATGATTTATTCGCTGCAATAGTAACGGATACAAACACGATCTTGATTGATCATTAAAGCCTATCTCTTACGATAGCGAACACGATCTTGATTGATCATTAAAGCCTATCTCTTACGATAGCGAACGCGATCTTAATTGATCATCAAAGCCTATCTCTTACGATAGCGAACGCGATCTTAATTGATCATCGAAGCCTATCTCTTACGATAGCAAATGCGATCTCAATCGATCATTCAAAGCCTATCTCTTACGATAGCAGCAAATGCAAACGTGATCCTAACTGATCATCGAAGCCTATCTCTTACGATAGCAACTAAATACAAACGCGATCTTAATTGATCATCGAAGCCTATCTCTTACGATAGCAAATGCGATCTCAATCGATCATTCAAAGCCTATCTCTTACGATAGCAGCAAATGCAAACGTGATCCTAACTGATCATCGAAGCCTATCTCTTACGATAGCAACTAAATACAAATGCGATCTTAAGTGATCATCTAAAGCCCATCTCCTACGATGGCAGCCAATACAAATGTGATCTTAATCGATCATCTAAAGCCTATCTCTTACGATAGCAGCTACACGCGAACGCGATCTTAAGTGATCATCTAAAGCCCATCTCCTACGATGGCAGCCACTACAAATGTGATCTTAATCGATCATCTAAAGCCTATCTCTTACGATAGCAGTTACACGCGAATGCGATCTTAAGTGATCATCTAAAGCCCATCTCCTACGATGGCAGCCAATGCAAATGCGATCTTAATTGATCATTTAAAGCCTATCTCTCATGGTAGCAATCAAATGCAAATGCGATCTTAAGTGATCATTAAAGCCTATCTCTTACGATAGCAGCCAAACGCAAATGCGATTTTAAGTGATCATCTAAAGCCTATCTCTCGTGGTAGCAATCAAATGCAAATGTGATCTTAAGTGATCATTAAAGCCTATCTCTTACGATAGCAGCCAAACGCAAATGCGATCTTAATTGATCATTTAAAGCCTATCTCTCGTGGTAGCAATCAAATGCAAATGCGATCTTAAGTGATCATTAAAGCCTATCTCTTACGATAGCAGCCAAACGCAAATGCGATCTTAAGTGATCATCTAAAGCCTGTCTCTCATGGTAGCAATCAAATACGAATGCGATCTTAAGTGATCATTAAAGCCTATCTTTTGCGATAGCACCCAAACGAAAACACGATCTTACATGATCATCCAAAGTCTATCTTTTGCGATAGCAGCGGAATACAAAAACGATCTCAATCGATCATTTAACGCCTATCTCTTGAGATAGCGGGATATACAGATGCGATCTTATAATGATCTTCTCAAGCCTATCTGTTACGATAGCAATTTTGGTTAATTATCCAAACCCGTCTGATATGATGGCAACGCGAGTGCAGAATCAGCTTGTTAGATCTTCTAAAGATCTGTCTGCTATAATAGCAGTTTATACGAGAAACGATCTCAAACAAAGCCTATCTTCTATGATAGCAATTTGCACAGCTCAACGATCTTGATTGATCTCTGGAAAATTATCTGGAACGATAGCAACGTTGTGAACGTGATCTCATACGATTTACAACGACCAACTACAAGCCCATCCGTCAAGATGGCACAGTTGCGAAATTACGATCTCGAATGATCTAGCGAAATATCTGTAAATTGACATCGCATATGTGAAATCATTACATGGCATTATGCAAGGCAAAACAAGCCGAAACGCATGCGAAATTGTATTTTGTTGCAAAGAGAGCAAATAGTACAAAAGCTATATATCATTATGAGTCAAATGACTTACAATTTATCTATCTAGATAGCAGCTTACAAGCGAAAAGCTCGAATCTAACTACACAGCCAACATGGCTCACAATACATTCGAAAAATGGCTGGTAAGCCAGAAATGCGCCAAGGGAACTCTCGACTAAGAAAAGAGAGAATCCACCGGTCCTGACACCGGCAGCACAGTGCGCGAATCCGCGGCCAAAGATCTATAGCAAAAGGGATGCTGCCGCGAAGAGATCAACTCGTCATTCGCCACATCCCTAGCAGCAAGGTCAGGGATACGATATGCCCAAGACCCCAAAGAATGACTAAGGCCTCTGTCTGATCAAGATAGGCGCCGGAGGAGCTTCCTGTTCCGACAGATGCTACTCCGCAAGACAGGCGAAGCAGTCATTCCTCTGGTGATGGACTCCTTGTCAAGTTGGACAAGGGCATTGACGAGCACCCCGACCTCACAAATGAGAAGGCAACGGATTCTTCTTCGGAGATGCTGAAGGAGAATTACGCCGTTCATTACGAGACGGTAGCACGGTCACTTCGGCGCTGCACCTCGCCACGAGGCGGCCGGAAACATGACCTGCACACATAATACACGAAGAAATTTCTTCGAACACACATGAGGTATTATCTGCATCCTCTTTATGACGGTTATAAACAGCAATAAGCCTCATAAAGTGGATCTTGGAAACTATTTCTATAGCACAAAGCGCAAACTCAGGATTCAAAACTTGAAGTTGCCATGAATCAACGAAAAGCAAGCGTTGAAGCCAGCAGTCGCAAGGACTCACGGCAAAGCACATGTTTGGGATAGAAGAGCCCAAATGGCAAAGACGGGGTTTATATAGGCCCTGTGAGAACTCTTCGGTTGCTTAAGATGAGTCAGCAAATTCAAAAAGAGGGTAAGTTCAATCACTTACGCCTTGAAAAGCGGTAACAATCAATTACCCTACTAAAGGCTACGACGATTCGGTTGCGTATCCTAATAAATGACGGATAGTCATGATTCGGATGGACTTCCCAACGGAAGCGTGCTTATCTGCCGAGAAATTAGCGCGAAAATCAAGCAAAGAATCAATTGCTGATGTCATAATTGGATATGCACAGAAATGTCCAATCAAATCCCGAAAGGGGCAAAACGGGCAAACTCATTGTTTGTTGTTAAAAAAGAAGGGGGAGAAACCCTAGCAACATTACATTAATGTTTCAAAATATTACATTAATGTCTCAACCATTTTCCTGTTTTCTTTTCAAAATTCGAAAAGTCAAAACAAATTTTTGACTAAGGAGTCCTGGGGCTCGAACTGCTCGATCAGCCTCTCCACTTGTTGCACTTCTTGCTTTAGTTGCTCGCACTTGGCATTCATTTCATGATACAGCTTCAAAGCTTCATCAACCTTTTGCTTCTGCTGCTCCACCTTCTGCATCTCAGCTGCGAGATTCTGGTGCCCGAGATTCAGAGTTACAGCTGCGCGAATCAGTGTAACTCTGTCCTTGAGGAATTTGAAACCAAGTCTGCCTTGGACTTTGAGCACGAGATTTTGGCACATGCCACACAGCAATTCAGCACTCTGGGCCGAAATGGTCGCAGGTGTAGCCGCACACAGCTGCTCTAGTATCCAGATGGCTTCAGTAAGGAATAGCCTCCTGTCAAAAGGACTGATCTCCAGACACCTCACAAACGATCGGGGGTATCTGAGGCGCATTCGAACCACCCAGTCTACATCGGTTTGCTTCAAACCTGAGACATCAAAAACGAGTCATGATGTCAAAACTCGCAAGCAAATAATGCGACGTGTGAATGGTAAAATCTCTGCTTACCAGTGCCTTCCAGAATTTCATGAATAGAGGGAATGCGAGCCACCGGGTTGTTCGAAGACTGCCCTCGCTCCATGGCTCTCCTATCAGCTGCGAGCTCCAAACTCTCATAGTTAGGAGGAAGAGTGTAGGCCGCACCAGCTGCGACTACATTCCCAACCTGCGAGCCCCAAATACTCCACGCAGGAATAGGTGCTTCCGGTTCAGTCATCGCCGGAGGCGAGGGGACAGCCGAAGTCGCTGGACGGACACTCCCAGATGCGAAAATATTAGCATCACTTGTCCTTTCTTCCTCACCGCCAGTACGGACACCTTCGTCCATCGGCACAGCATCAGCTTCGACATCATCGGAAAGTTCGATGACATCCTCGAGACGCTCACTTACGTGTCCAGCAGCTGCGACGGGCTTCTCGGTATGGGAGCTCGAAATTGGAACATGGGATGCAGAAGGCTGACTTCTCTGCTCCAGTTCAGGTTCCTCAGCATGACCTGCGATACCGAATGCGATAATATGAGGTAACTTGTGTAATAAGTTATTTCGTTATCTTTGCTAAAGCTAAGGATAAGCACCTCCACGCGAAGGTGGGATTGAGGTATCCTCATCATACACTAGGGACGTGGAACCGTGCCCTATCAGTGTATCTTCACTAAGCAAGTCTTTAAGAGAGGCGTGACCTGGGATGCGATTAAACCAGTCATGACTTTGTCTCAAATGGTCACAGCCTAGTACATGCATATCACTCAAAATGATTACCTGAGGGTTCTCCGCATTTGCTTACCAACCAACGGCGAATGTCAGGCTTTGACACACCGTGCTTCAACGCACCCACAATTACATCTCTATAAGTAACTGCGAGATTGAAGATCTCACCTTTATCGCCACCTGCGATCTCTGCGAAGTCCGCTTGGACTTGCTCTAGCTCTGCTGCATCCTCGCCAGGAACCTCATCTTCTTCCTCCACATGAGGAGCCACTTCTTCGGGAAGCTCGTCTTCCTCGCCAACTGGACGCACTAAGTCGTCGACATGCTGCTCTTCGAGGCTCCGTTGCTTCACACGCTCGAGCTCCTCTTCCTCTCGCTGCCTTCTTCTTTCAGCAGCCTCCGCGGCTGTCCTCCGGGACTCAGCAAGAACATCCTCGCTTATGGGATCATCTGAAACGCCAGAGTGGGCATCTCTCTTTTGCCTCTTGGCCACGAGGCCACCAACGGCTTCATCATCATCATCTGCGAATACAAAATTGGCTCAAAGAAAAGAACTGCACAGAAGTCATGATAAAGGGCAAGGAGATGCGACGGAAGTACCTCCTGATTCTTCCTCGCACATCACAACTGTTGCTTCTTCATCACTTGCCTGGGGCTCCTGTCTCTCTTCCTCCTCTTGGTTGAATGGAACGAAAGTCTCAACTGCGAGATCTTTTCGCACTTTGCTGGGCATACGACCCTTGCCTTTGTCCTTGATGGAAAGGGACCTCACTGGGGGAGAAGCTGGAGCGCTCCTAGGGGAAGAAATCGTAATTCCCTTTTGCCTAGGTCTTTTCACTCTCGGCGCCACAGTCGCCGAAGGGGACGGGTCATCTCTAGGAGGAGACGGAGCCGGAGGGTTGTCTATCAGCGAGTCAGCGAAAGTATTCATGACTGCGCGAACCTTTGTTTCGACCTCGGCATCCATCCTCCATGCTAGTCGATACGATTCCCCTTTCCTTCTGGTGGCAACAATGGTGTCCACCAGCGATTTGGAACGGTCACCAGCTGCGAACCTCCGCACATGACACTAGACAATACAGAACAAAAAGCATCAGTGCAAGCAAATCAAAGAGCTCAAAGCACACAAGGAAACTGCTTACCTCAGCAAACGCCTTGCTATATTTGATGACCTGCGTGTCACCCTTCTTGATTGCATCGACCTGCTCCTTCAGAATGAAATCGGGGCACAAATGATTCTCGCGGTCCAACAACGAGTAGCAACCGTACTCAGACTCGCTCAAACTGCAATTGGGGCGAAACGGAAAAGAGTTTCTCTTGATCAAGGGGGCCCTTCCTGGCTGCGCCGCCGCCTCCGTCTCCATCCTCGTCTGCTGGGCAATCCAGTATGCGATCCAGTTCTGGGAACAACCACCCTTGCGAGTTCCCGCAGGCTGCTCGAAGGGAAGATTGCTCATGAGGACCGTCTTGCACTCCTTTGTCAGCAAGCGCTTGTAGCACCCTCTGACGATAGACTGGGGCCAGATTGATGGGGCCACCGCATCGAAACCAAACTGAGGAGAGACCCGAGTGGGGTCAACATCCACTGTAAGCCTTTCATATCGTGGCGCGAGCTCACGAATGTGCTCTGCAAGTGCAGGAAGAGAACCTCGCAGACACCAGCAAAAGAACTCACGATAGCGCTCGTGGAAATGCGGCCCCTTTTCAAAGAGAAGGTCTTCTGACAAGACCATACCTTTGGAAGGGTATAGCTTTGGAAACCACCGCACATTCTCGACACGTGTGGCGTAGGGCCTGGCAGTGAACTCCCTTCGTTTGTCGCATATCAAGCTCCAAGTACACTTGGTGTTGCTTGCTCCAAACCATCTCGCAGCTCTCCCGCTGTTGAACGCTTCCGTCTCGCCTGGGGGACACCACTTCTCAAGTGGGAGGGGAGTTGGAGCATAAGACGGCCAGCGCTCAAAAACCCACATTGTCAAAAAGCTGATATTGACAAAGGTCAGAACATCGAGACGGCCGCGCGATTCCCTCATCGCCAGAACCAGCTGGTCCAGCCTATAATACAATGTACCCAAGACCAAGGGTCCGAGCGCGACTCTCTGGCCAAGAGCGAGCCTCACCGCAAGTGGTAGCACATGGTAGAAGACCCCGTCATGGGGGTGACCATCAATCAGATACCTCGACAGCCAAGCACAAAGAAAGGCGCAAAGGGTCAGATGATAACCCTTGCCCTCTACGTAATTCTCGGCCTTCGGGTTTCCGCTCAAAAGCTTCTTAGTAATGCTGCTGCTCGCATAGTCTCGGAAGAAGTACTGCAACCACTTGTTCCAGGTATTCTTCGCAGATGTATCAACAAGCTGCCAGTTCGGAAGAGGTTTCGTACTGGTCCACCGAGTGGAGATTTTCTTTACCTCTGCTAGGCACTCCTCCATCTGCGCGTACAAGGCCAATTCCGCAGATGTTCTTAAGTGACTCAAGGGGTCCACCTCGCCCATGGGGGAAAGCTCATACAGCATTTGAACGTCCTCGAGCGTGGGGGCAGCCTCGAACTCAGCAAAGTGAAACGTGTGAGTCGCAGGCGAATAGCGGGACAGAAGGTCTAGAAGCATGGACTGATCCAACTTCACGGCAGCACCCTTCATAGCACGGACAGCGAAGAAAATGCCGGCTTCATCGAGAGTTTCGGCGTAATTACCCAACACGTGGTCAGTCCACTCATCCATATAGTCCAATTTCTGGACAAACGCCTGAGTAGAAATTGCAGTGTATGGGAAGTGCCCATTCTCGATTCCCAATCGAACCACATCCTCGGAGCCAACTAACTCGAGCAAGGCTGAGTTAACTGGGCGAGTCAGTGTTAACAACTGCTCAACGGGAACAGGATCAGGCATCCTCTTCGCCTTCACCCTCGCGTGGTAAAAATCTTTCCCACCCAGAAAGGGGGCTTTTCGCCACAGAGCCTGCGGAAGCTCCGGCATCTCTTCATCTTCCTTGACGGGTCTGGTTACTCTTGTTTTGGCCATTCCTGCGAAAGGGCAAAAAAAGGGGGGGAGAAATACCACACTTCAGTTTGAATTTTGGAATTCGAGATCTATGCAAAGGAAAGCAGACAGTTCCGGTGCCGATTTCAGAAATTGGGGATTTGCAAGACCCAATATTGTTGAAAGATTAAAAACGAAGCAGGTTTAAAGATCAAAGCCTCTTCACAGATTTCATGGGTTTACAGATTCAACGCAGTTCAAGGCAAACGCCGGTATTTTAAAATCAAAAAGTAAACGAGGCCAACCTTGTTTCCTTGAAGCCTGCTTGGATATGCACAGTTGAAGAATACGATTTGCAGTTCTGAACTGGTGGTTGATGATTTGGATCTGCTCTCGAAGATCTCCGGATACCATTCACTTTAAGAGAAAGAAGTGATGCTTTGCAATAATGGGATACAAGGTATTTATCCAAAAGAATGAGGGGTTGCGTCCCTTCAGTAGTCGAATCGCAACCGTCACCGTCGTATCGCGCAATCACAGGACGGGCTGACGTCACGCCTAAAACCCTAAAGGTCAGACGGCACGACTCTAGGGGTTTTAGGTCATAATGGCACGCACGGGGGCTGAACTTACCCGTATTTGAATTGGTGCGTGGCGACGACGCGCATGTTGGTTTCCGCGCATGGAAGCCTATACAGCTACGAGCCTTCACGCGCAGAAAGGGGGCTAATGTAGATACTGCTTTATGACATGGCAGATCTAGGCCACGTGGCGACCATCCAGCACACCATATTGTGCTCCACACACACAGGATCACCAGCCGAGCTGATCCATGTGGGGGCTGCGAGACAGAGCCCTCGCATACCACTGCACGGGACTTGTAGGGACTTGTGGTTTGGAGGCTAGAGTAAGCCCTGTCGCGTGCGAGCCAAGCCTGCGCGCGACCTTTAGTAACTGTTTTGAGAGATCTATGGCACGAGCTCCCTAGACCCGGTCAATCCGGTCAAACCCGGTCAACCTCGTAACGGTTCCGGTACTCGCGCACCACGTGCTCTAACGGTTCCTATATACTCGGACGGACGTGCCGTTATGGTTAAGCTAATTAAGCCGCCATTAATGGGCGCATTAACCACACTACAACGGTCACGTTCTCCAGTATATATACATCGTTAACCTTTCCATACAAAGGAGAACAACACTGCCATACGCGGAAGCTCTGCCAAACCTCTGTCTCTCTCTCAGACACTGCTACTGACTTACTCTCTCCCTACACACACCCCTATTCTTCCTGTGCGATCCTTGATCCACTACGTACGGTGTACACGGAGGTCTCCCTGCCGGAATCTCTTGTGCACAATGGGCACATAGTTGAAAAGGAGTTTTCAATTATGGAAACATCCATAAAGGAAACAACCAAGCTTGGGAAACAAGGAAGAAGGGAAGGAGACTAGGGCCGAAACCCTAGCCGTCCGCCCCTCTCCTTGCGCGCCAAGCAAGGCCGCGGGTCACATACGGCCGCCGGCCTTGGGCCGGGCCCAAATGGCGGGCGGCGGTCCTTGGGGTTCGGCCTAGGCTTAGGTTGGACCCCTTGGACCGTTGTAACCCTAATTACCCAATTCAATTAAAATTAAACAAGCGCGTTAAAAATTGGTTTTAATTGTATTATGTGCTTTGTTTCATGGTGGATGGATATGGCCTAGGTTGTGGATGTTTATTGCTTTGTGCTTTGGTTTACGGCCTGCGAGCTGATCAAATTAATGTAATAATTAGTTAGGTTTTATGGCCTGCGAGTCGTCTTTTATCCTCGACATGTGAGGCTTTTATTATCTATTTATTCTAGATGTTAGGCTAGAATTAGAAATATTTAGATGATAGCCAAGAGCATGGAGAAGAAGACCGGAGAACCAACGAAGCCAAAAGACAAAGAAGACACCCCCTAGGCGCAGCTATGGTGTAACACATGAAGATGAGCTTGTCACTTTTGGGCAATTGGATATTATCATTGGCTTGATAATATCTTAGTCTAGGGGCCATATCCATGCCACTTTTTTTCTTATTTTGTGGATGTTTATTATTTATGTCTTGTTATTTATTTTTGTGTGTATAGCGATACTAGCAAAACGACTAACAAGATAATAATAAACAAGGTTGGTCTTTTAATGTGGATTTCCCAATCCAAATAAGTAGATCATGTTGATTGGATCAACCAAACAAATTAAGAAAATTAAATCCCTCAATTAAATATTGCGTTTTGCCTTCTCTTGCCAAAACACCCTTCATGATCAGGGTTTATTAAAACTCGGGTTTGCCAAAGCAAGGATATTTTAATTTACCATGGTGTGTTGCGGACGACACAAGCTAGTAATGTGTGTATGTTGAAGCAAGAGGTTGGACGCAACCGGGTAAGACTCAATTTGATTGATGAACCTAGAGGCATGACAATTAGGCGTTATCCATGGGATAAAGAATAAAGAGTTATTCGCCTAATTGGACCAAGAGTTTCATGGGATGCAATTGGAATGGTTCCTACCTAAATAACCTATTCTTGGGTGACTTGCCAAAGCAAGCTCAAGAAGAAGTGAAAAGGGATCTTGGACCTACTAGAAAATATAATGATATTTTCCGCATTAATGGTGAGGGCTATTAATCTGAGAAAAATAGTGGGAGCTATATTTGATGATCTAGCCATTGTTGAATATAGTTAAATTGTTCAAAATACTAAAAATTGCACATTTCTCGTTTTGTAGAATTCGAAATGGCAAACAACAACGCATCGACTTCATCCCTACGATCTTTCCTTGAGAAGGATAAACTGTCTGGAATGAATTTTCTTGACTGGTACAGAAACTTAAGGATTGTCCTTAAGCAAGAAAATAAGATGTACGTCTTGGACACTCCAATTCCAGCCCCACCACAAGATGAGTCTGTTCTAGCGGATGTGCAGGCACATCAGAAACATATTGATGATTCTAATGACGTGACTTGCCTCATGCTTTGCACCATGACGCCTGAGCTTCAAAAGCAGCACGAGAATATGAAAGCCTATGATATGATCATACACTTGAAAAAATTGTTTCAAGAACAGGCAAGGCATGAGCGCTATGAGGTGTCTAAAGCATTGTTCAAGAGTAGTCTTACAGAAGGGAATCCTGTAGGGCCTCATGTACTCCGAATGATCGGGTACATTGAGAACCTTGAGAGACTGGGATTTCCACTTGGCCAAGATTTGGAAACTGATCTTGTCTTGCAATCGGCGCCTGACAGTTATAATCATTTCATCATGAACTATAGTATGAACGAATCAGTAAGACTCTGCCAGACTTGTTGAACATGCTAAAGACAGCGGAACAGAGCGTCAACAAAGGCAAGGGCAAGGCCATAATGATGGTGCATAAGAAGAAGGGAAAAGGAGTTGCCTCTACTTCCAAAGGAAAGCGCAAGAAAGTTTCGAAATACAAGGAAGCCCTAAAGCCTAGTGGAGGCGTGGCTAATGGTGAATGTCACTACTGCAGCCATCCGGGTCACTGGAGGAGGAATTGCCCTAAATATCTGGAAGATAAGAAGCTTGGAATAGTGATTCCACCACCACCAAGTATTTATTTATAGACGTCAATCTTTCTATTTCTTCATCTTGGGTATTGGATACTGGATGTGGTTCTCACATTTGTCGAAATGTGCAGGATTTGAAAAGAAGTAGAAGATTGAGTAAAGGGGAGATAGATCTGCGCGTCGGGAATGGAGCAAGAGTTGTTGCATTAGCTGTAGGCGTTTATGAACTATCTTTGCCTTTTGGAATTATTTTATAATTAGACAATTGCTTTTATGTGCCTGCTATGAGCAGAAACATTATTTCCGTTTCTTGTTTGGACGAGAAGGGTTTTTCTATTTCAATAAAGGACAAGTGTTGCTCCATTTATTTTGATAGTATGCACTATTGTAGTGAGTTGTCTAATGGATTGTATATCCTTGATCCAAATAGTCCAATCTATAACATAAATACTAAAATGATTATTACTAACGATTTAAAACTTACATATCTATGGCACTGTCGTTTAGGCCATATAAATGAGAAACGCATATATAGACTCCATAAGGATGGACTTCTAGACTCATTTGATTTGGAATCATATGAGACATGTGAATCTTGTTTATTAGAAAAAATGACAAAGTCCCCTTTCAATAAGAAAGGTGAAAGGACTAGTGAGTTATTGGCACTCATACATACTGATGTATGTGGGCCATTCCCCACGCCAGCCAGAGGTGGTTACACCTACTTCATCACGTTTACTGATTATTTCAGTAGATACGTATCTGTATACCTAATGAAGGCCAAATTCGAATCATTTGAATTGTTCAAGGAATTCAAGAATGAAGTAGAAAAGCAACTTGGTAAAAATATTAAGGCTCTACGATCGGATCGTGGAGGAGAATTCTTATGCCAAGAGTTTGATGAGTATCTTAGAGAGTGCGGGATAGGATCCCACCTCACTCCGCCCGGACCGCCACAATGGAATGGCGTGTCTGAGAGGAGGAATCGCACACAATTAGATATGGTGCGATCTATGATGTCTCAAACAGATCTTCCGATATCATTTTGGGGACATGCTCTAATGACGGCAGCTTTTACCATTAACCGTGTTCCATCCAATTCAGTCATGAAGACACCGTATGAGATATGGAATGGGAAGCATCCCATAGTGTCGTTTATAAGGATTTGGGGATGCGATGTCTATGTAAAGCGTTTACAAACAGACAAGCTCGGGCCCAAAGCGGATAAGTGTAAATTTGTGGGATATCCTAAGGAAACTAAAGGATATTATTTCTACAATCCCACCGAGAACAAGGTGTTTGTTACTCGGACCGGCGTGTTTCTAGAAATAGAGTTTGTCTCTAAAGAAGCAAGTGGGAGGTCTGTAGAACTTGAAGAGATTCAAGAACCGCAAACCACTGAACCAACGATGGAACATGAGTAGGAACCGCAAGCTGTTGTGGATGAACCTGTTCAGGTAACACAGGAACCCCGTAGATCAGGAAGAGTGCGTCATGATCCAGAGAGGTACGGAGTGCTCGTGACTGAGCCCGATGACGTACCACTCATGGATGATGAGCATGCAACCTACGGGGAAGCCATGAAAGGCCCAGACTCTAAGAAGTGGCTAGAAGCCATGAGATCCGAAATGAATTCCATGTATACCAACAAAGTATGGACTTTGGTGGAACCACCCGAAGGGGCTCGGACCATAGGGTGCAAGTGAGTCTTCAAGAAGAAGACCGATATGGATGGCAAGGTAGTTGCCTATAAGGGGCGATTGGTAGCCCAAGGGTATAGACAGATTCATGGTATTGACTATGATGAGACCTTTTCACCAGTCGCCATGACTAAATCCATTCGAATCCTACTTGCTATTGCAGCATAATATGACTATGAGATTTGACAGATGCAGCGTTCCTTTATGGGAACCTCCTCGAGGATGTGTACATACACAACCGGAGGGTTTTGAGGATCCAGAGAATGCCAATAAAGTCTGTAAGCTGCAAAGATCCATTTATGGATTAAAGCAAGCTTCTAGGAGCTTGAATCGATGTTTTGATGACGCGGTCAAAGAATTTGCCTTCATCAAGAACGAAGATTAGCCTTCTGTTTACAAGAAGGTTAGTGGGAGCTCTGTAGTATTTCTGGTCTTGTATGTGGATGACATACTAATCATTGGCAACAACATTTCTACTTTGCAGTATGTTAAAGATTGGCTAGGAACGTATTTTGCAATGAAGGACTTAGGAGATGCAGCCTATATACTTGGTATAAATATCTATAGGGATAGATCTAGAAAGCTGCTCGGCCTAAGTCAAAGTACACATATAGACAAGGTGTTGAAGAGGTTCAACATGCAAGATTCCAAGAAGGGATTCTTTCCCATGTCGCATGGAGTCACTCTTTCCAAGAATGACTGTCCCTCCAATGAGATTGAGAAGGACCGCATGAGTAGGATACCCTATGCTTCGGCCATAGGATCCATCATGTACACCATGTTGTGTACTAGACCAGACGTATCATACACGTTGAGTATGGTGAGCAGATGTAAGTCCAATCCGGGTGAGAGTCACTGGATTGCTGTCAAGAACATCCTAAAGTACTTGAGAAGAACTACGAATGCGTTCTTGATATTTGGAGGTAAGGAAGAGCTAAGTGTAATGGGTTACACTTATGCGAGCTTCCAAAACGACAAAGATGACTACAGATCGCAGTCAGGATACGTGTTTTGCATGAATGGAGGAGCTGTGAGCTGGAAGAGTTCCAAGCAAGGGACAATTGCTGATTCTACAACAGAAACTGAGTACATTGCTGTTGCGAAAGCAGCAAAAGAGGCAGTTTTGATAAAGAAGTTTATCACTGAGCTCGGTGTGTTACCTAGCATCCTGGATCCCATAGAGTTGCACTGTGACAACTCTGGGGCGATCGCACAAGCCAAGGAACCAAGAACACACCAGAAATCAAAGCATGTACTTAGGATATTCCATCTTATTCGTGATATGATCAATCGAGGAGATGTGAAGATGTGCAAGATTCCAACGGATTATAATCTTTCAGATCCGCTCACAAAAAATCTTGCGCAGCGAAAGCATGAAGGGCACGCCAGATCTATAGGCATAAGAGATGCACCAGATTGGCTATAGTGCAAGTGGGAGACTGTTGGAATAGATTCCCTAGAGGCAATCCGATATTTAGTATGACCATTGTTATTGTCAAGAATATTCATTTATTATATATTGTGATATTTAATATAATGAAGTCCATAGATACAATGTGTTGTTTATCTTAAATATCCCTTGTCCATTATATTGATTAATAGGACGATCAAATATAGGCTAGTATGTGTGTAGATTGATATGGAGATATCAAGTCTAACACATGGGTATGCATTAGGAGTAATGGCATACTGGATTGACCCACAACGAGAAGGATACATAAGATTATGTTAAGTCACAATCGCTTCTCGTAGTGCTAATATAATTCAAATCCTTAGAATTGAAGTCACTAGATACTCTAGTTGTGAAATATCGTGCTTTGATGTTATCAAACGTTACACCGTAACTGGGTAATCATAAAGGTAGTTATCAGGCATGATAGGAAGCAAGATTAGAGATCGTAGTGATGTAGATAGGATTTGTCCCTCCCACATAATGTGAGTAAATATCCACGGCCACTCGAGGGATGAGGCTTATTGAATGTCTGGCCATACTCAGATAAGTTAATATAGAGATATTGATGTTATCTGCATGCATAAGCATAATCCCATGATCGAGGAACTATGGATTGGATATACGAGTGTGACTATTTATGTCTCGTGTCCGATCTGGATACAGAGACAAATGGATAGTGCAAAATGAGATATTGGGCACAAGAGGTTTTTCGGGATCACTGACTTTTTCTATTAGTTGGATGGCATGGATGTGTTGCTAGACACCGCTCCATGTTCGTAATAAGTTACTACCAACTAAGTTGAACATATGGGGTCACACGTCAAATAGAGTAGAACTAGATTTGGGATTAATTAACATGAATAATTAATAAGAAGGATCATTTTGCAACACCTTGCAAACTTAGTAGGACTAATATGCAAAGAAGGGACTAATCCAAGTTAATGTAGAACTAGGAAGGAATTTTATGTAGTTAACAAGGAGTTTTTGGACTATATAAAGGATGCTCTAGCTTCATTTCCACTAATGTTATTAGACATAACACAAGAGAGTGGGAGAAAGCAAAAGAGAGAGAGAGCAAGAAAAAGCTAGAGGCCGAAGCCCCTAGCCGCCCGCCCCCTCCATGTCGGCTCAAAGATAGGGCCTTTGCTTCCTTTGGTTGCTTGATTCCTGCTTCCATCTTCCTTCGGTCCAAGCTAGCACTTGAGAAGGAAGAATCTAGATCTCACATCTAGACGTGGATCAACCATAGAGACGAGGACATTATTCTTCGTGTGATCTCCCAAACCAAAAAGGTCACAACTACTATGTCCCTTATCATGTTATGATGTCTCTTCCTGTGATCCTTGGTAGGCTTTGAGTAGGATTAAATTTTGTTATTCCGCTGTTACCTACGTCAAAACCCAACAACACAGTCTCTGTCAAAAGGGCCATGTGGAAAGGCATGGTTCACATCAAATTGCCAAGTAGGCCAATTGAAGTGATTTGCCACAGTGAGAACAATTTTCATGGTTTGTTGTTTCAGTACAGGGCTGAATGTGTCTGAGTAATGAAATCCTTCTTGCTGATTAAACCCTTTGGCCACTAATATGGCCATATACCTTGCAATAGAGCCATGGAAGTTTATTTTGAGTTTGAAGAGCCATTTGCATCCAATAACATTTCTATCTGTGGAAGGTGGCACTAAAGACCAAGTTTGTTGATGTTGACGTGCTTGAAATTCATCAAACATAGCCTCGTACCACAAGGGATTAGCTACTGCTTCTGCAACAGTCTTGGGTTCAGCAGGTTCACAAGAAAGAAGAGCCTTGACCAGGTAAGAAGTAATATGTTTAGGCTTGGTAATCCCAACCTTAAAGTCTGGTAACCATAGAGTGTGTAGACACTGTAGGAGCTAAACCAGTATCTGCTGTGGAAGACTCTGGGAGAGAGGCTGTAGAAATTATAGAACCAGGACGAGTGAGAGGAGAGGGAGAAATAATGAACCCATGTGAGACAGGAGATGGAGGCTGGGCAAGTGAAGAAATAGGATAAATGGAAGAAGTAGAGAGACGGGCAGCTGTGGAAAAAGTACTTGAAGGTGGAGGAGCAGGGGATGATGACGGAAAGACAGTTTGATGGAGTGTGACAGGTGCTTCTGTAGTAACCCTCATATTTATGTTGCACGTTAGTTTTTACGTAATATTAGTATTTTCTAAATATGTGTGTTAAGGATAATATTTTATTAAATATGTCAGATTTTAAAGAAAATATTTTAACAATGTTATTTGTGCCAACTTGCTAGTATTAAATTCCTACTTTACCCCAAATTTTATGTTTAATTGTAATTGTTTTGCACACTTTAAGTTTTTTATGTATCAACCTCTCAATTATTGGATCGAAGCATCATTTATCCCAAATAGCATGTCTTCCAATTAACAATTGCATCTCAATCTTTCATCCACTCATCTAGCCAATTATAATATAATATTATACTCTCATTACATGTATGGCTCCATAAATACCCCATATGTAGCATCAAGTCAATCTCAAGCCCTCTCCACATCTCTCAAGCTCTCACTCACTCTCTTCCACAATCAAGATCTCCCTCAAGAACATCAATTCTGGTTTTGGGTGTTGACCCTCACAAAACACCACCAAAACTTCATTTTCTACCTCTCAAATCATGAGTAACAAAAGCCCAAGGTTATACTATGCATTGGGGGGAGTCTTTCCTTCAACTTGTTCAAGAATTCAAGCTCCTCCAACTTCCAAGAACCCAATATCAATCTCTAATCCCTCTCAAAACTTATAAGTAAGCACTCTATCTTCTTAATGTGTTCACTTTGTTGATAATTCATGGTCTTTGTATTAAAATTGTTTGATCTTGAGTTGCATGTGTTGTTCGATCTTTGATTTGTAACTTTTAAACTTGATATCCTTAATCTCCAAGCATGATTCTTCATTTTCTTGGATAAATCATAAGATTGATAATTGAATGTTGCATATTTCATAAAACTCTAGAACACACATGCATGGCATAAAAATAAATTTGTAGCAAGATTCATGAAAGAAAATGTCGTGGGTAGTAATGTGTATATAATTTGGACCTCGTGTTAGTTTAGTATCAGATTTTTTTGTGGAAAGGTTATTTCATGCAACAAGTTTTTGAAGTATAGAAAACAATTAAACACGTGCTTGGAGCTTTTTTCACGAAATTGAGAAAATAAGTTAACCGTTTCTGAAAGTTATGAAACATTCATGGATCGTGTATTTTTTATGATCTTTCTAAAGTTAAAATTCCAGAGTCATTGGACATATATTTAATCTTTAGTGGTAAAAAACAGAGGCTATTTTGGTAAATTTTCTCAACCCATACCAGCGTAGTTTTCACCATTTTCATGTACTTCTACTAATTTAATGCTTACTAAATTTTGATATGTTGTTATCATGGATTTTATCTACCTTCACTGAAAATTTCATAATTTTTCGTAGTTTATATGAATATTTTATGAATTTAATCCAAAGCTTGCTGTTAGCATCTATTTTTACACCCAAACTGATCCAAAAGTTAACGTTTAAAAATACTCATAAGTTTTCTAAATTTTTAAAATTTTTATATGTTATGGTTAACCTATATTATATAAAAGAACTTTTGACAGAAAACCCCCTCGCAATTTCGTCTCGCTGATACTTAGCTATTTGCAGTATTGGTTTTACCACTTATCGTCTCTGGGGTTTGTAAAATTGCCACACTTAGGTCAAAATGGACTAACACTGTTAAATTTCGTTGAATACATATGAAGAAGAAAAAAAGAAAATGAAAAGATAAATAAAATTAGAAGAGAGAAAAACGAAAAAGAAAAAAGAAAAACAAAGCAGAAAAGACCACACTATCCATTTTGATGTATTAAAATACTAAAATGCCACTTACTTATCTAACGAAAGTTAACGGTGTTAGTCCATTTAGACCCAAGTGTGGCAAATTTACAAACTGCAGAGACGATAAATGGTAAAATCAATACTGCATGTAGCTAAGTGTCAGCGAAGCAAAACTGCGAGGGGGTTTTCTGTCAAAAGTTATATATAAAAAAATCGGGTCCCGGATAACTTATTTTATTTACTTATGAATTTGTGAAATGTCGGTAGTCACACTTTTCTAATGAGCAGAATTTAGAACTTGTCAAGTTTCTTAAAGGTAGTTTATGTAAGTTACTTTTTAGTTCACTGTATATCATATTGCATTGATGTCATGCATTAGACATCTCATATACATCTATAAGACGTCTAAGGATCTAAAAGTATATCAATATGGGTAAAGTCTCTAAAAGTATATGGATATGGGTAAAGTTAGTTCATTTTGCATTAATAGGATTAGTGTCATTTAGCTAAGAAATGTAGGCATGTGCTATGCTTTGAATGAATTCATGCTAAGTGATTATATGTGTGATTTGTAGCCTTCTTGGCTATTTATGTGAAAATGGAGTTGATGCTCATATGCTTAAAGATGGTTGAAATTGGACTAAGGAATGTGAAATAAATGTATTAAGCTTGCAAGGTGAGTTACACTACCTCCCGACGTCTGTATCTACCCTCAAGTTTCTTACAAGATTATGTATGTTGATGTCGTCCCTATTATTATGTATGTATGTATGTTTTCTTTACTCAAGTGAAATGTTTATGCCCACATGGTTGCTAACAAAGAAAATGAATGTTTCATAAGCTTAAACACGCTTTCAGAAAGGCCACGTTACTGGATTGAAACTCCCTATCGAGTATAGGCAGGCTATGGTTCTTTAGCCGGGGCAATATAAACGGGCTCACGCGTCACCTCATGAGCCGTCGCGTATGGACATGTCACACATTATTTTAAGTCACGAAGGTATTCTCGGGTCAATAAGATTATAAACTAAGCAAGCATGTTCAAGTATGATAAGGTCTCCACATGAGACAAAGCAAGGTTCCTACTTGAAATAATATGATTTCACACGACTCAAGTTATGCTTTACGTTGCTTTATTTATGATACAAGTTATGTTTTATGAATGTCAAGATCTTTCACGTGCCACTAGTATATGTATGTATGAATATGTTTATGTTCATGATGCTCCATGGAAAAGTTAGTCATTTTTAGTTTTCTAAACCTACGGAGGGGCGTAGATGTAACTCACTGAGCTAGTTGAGCATATCCTTTCAAGTTACATTTTTTTTCAGGTTTTAAGGACACGTCAGAAGCAAGAAGTAGCAACGATGTTAAGTTCGTATGTGTTGACTTGTTGGTTTGATGATGCTTATGTGCTTAGATGTTGATAATATACTAGACGACTTGGAGCTATTGTGGAATACATATTGGTGATTTGTTATAAAAAATATGAGAGTTAAGTAATTGTGTATATAAGACCTTGTATTAGCCCTCGTATGATACCTAGAAACATTCCCGAGATATGATATGATTACGTTATGAGTCGGGATGGATAAAAGAGAATAATTTCCAAGTTCCAACTTTCTTTACATGAACATCTTTCCATTTATGTTACAAGTCAAATTGTTTATCATGACAACCCCAAGTAAATTTGTCATACGCTTCCGCAAAGTTTTTAGAAGAAAATTTTGATCAGGAATTATATAAATTAATTATTTAGCCTCTCGACGAGTCAAGGCCTCACTGGCATGTCGCGCCCTCCTCTGGTTAATGCAAAGTTTTATCATCGCTAATCGCGGTCGGCGGGAGGGAGATGTGGCAGCTGCTGTGAAAGAGACACCATTATATGTGGTAATAGTAGTTCTTAAATGGGAGACCTCCTCATGAAAGGTCACATGCCTACTGATGTAGACATTTCCAGTGGTGGGGTCAAGGCACCTTTCGCCACAGGGGGTATGGTACCCCAAAAATACACAAGGTAAACTCTTGCTATCAAACTTGTTGTGAGTGTAGGTTCTGATCCAAGGGTAGCATAAGAATCCAAAAACCCTTACATGATCCAGATGTGGAACCTGTTAATGTAGAAGCTCATGTGGAGAAAAAAACCCCAAAGATGGTAGAGGCATTTTGCTGATAAGAAACACACTTGTGAGCAAAGCCGCAACCCAGAATAAATGTTGAACTTCAGCATGATGAAGTAATGTTCTAAGCGTTTTAGTCACATGTCTATGTTTCCTCTCAACTACCCCATTTAGTTGAGGGGTGTGAGGACATGTGACATGATGTTGAACTCCATTAAACTTTAGATATTGAGACATAGCTTGATTACAAAACTCCTCACCAGCATATGTGTGGATTGATTGGATTCTTGTCTTGAATAGAACTTGAACTTGAGTAGCAAACTCAACAAAAACTGAGTACACATATGACTTGAGATATAGAAGAAATACCCCAGCAAATCTGGAGAAGTCGTCAATAATAAAAAGATATATTTGAAACCTTGATTAGAGACTTAGGGACTCCACTCATCCATATGCAACACAGTGGAAGCTCTTGTACTAGAAGAGGGATATGGGAGTTTCTTTCTCTTATAAACAACACAAACAACACAGTGAGAAGTAGAAGAACAAGTGATGTGATACTTCTTGGATGGTGCAGCAGAAATATCACAAGAGGGGTGACCCATCCTAGCATGCCATGGAGAGGCATGTTTGGTAACAAGAGCGTTTGCAAAACTAACTGAAAAAGGTTGTAAAACAGATGGAGCTGAAGATGGCACCATTGTGTAGAGGCAATTAAAAGAAAGTTATTGATACAAAATCTTCTTCGTATACTTCGCATGAATAATCACAGAACATGCATCGAAGATAATATAACAATTGTTATCTTTGGAAAGTTGTTTTACAGAGTATTGTGATCCAAACAAGGAACATGAAGTAGATTATTAAGATATAGTGTACCAGATGAAGTGGGAAATAATCCATCACCAATATGTGAAGCTGAAGTGTGAGATCCATCTATAAAAGAGATGGTAGCATTACTAGCTTGAGCATGATGAAGATTAAACAAATCATGAGTGAGATGCCTTGTGGCACCAGGATCAAAGAGCCATTTTTGTGGGGGAGATGAGCCATGAGATTCAGCCAAGAGAGATCTTGGTTGATAATTTTCCTTGAACCTATGCCAACAAGTAAGAGTTGTATGACCTTTCTTTCTGCAAATCTGACAAGCAACACCAGAACTAGATTGTGATGGTTTGGAAGAAGCATAAGTATGTGACCCAGAAGGTTTAGAAGGCTTGGAATATCTGTTTTGAGAGCTTTGTCCCTATTTAACAGGAGGCTTGATTGACTTGTAGCCATGAGAGTGATTTGCAGCCAAGGAAATTGGTGTTGCAGTAGAAGAGATCATAGACTTGTGTCAAGCTCAACATGAACAACTACAGAGAGGATACAAGCATGTACTTATTCAATATCCATAGAAAAAGGAAGATTGTGAATACCAGGTTTAATTAAATTGAATTCACTAGGCAAGCCATGGAGTGAATAGAAAACCAGATCAGCATGATTAACCGGAGCTCAGGGAAGAGCAAATTGCACACTAATTTCCCGAATACTGGCCAAAAACTCTTTAACCGATTGAGACGAGGTATTTTGCAGACTATGTAATTTACAGCGAACATTATAGACATTCGTGGAATTTAGACAAGTAAATTTATGCTCAAGAATTTTCCACAAATCAGAAGCAGTACCCAGATGCTTGACATGAACAAGAACAACTGGAGTCAAAGTAGCTAGAAGACAACTGCGAATATACGAATCCTCAAGGCGCCAAGAGAGATAGAGCGGATCAGGATATCGATTACCTTCAGAATCAACAAGTTCTGGCTTTGGAACCGCCGGCGAGTGAAATCGATCAAGAAGAATACTTGCAGAAAGCGCTCCTTCACACTGAAGCTCCCAAACACTGTAATTCGATGAATCAAGACAAACGGGAACTAGATGATGAAAATTTGCAACGAAGAATTGAAGATTCAAAGGAAACGAAGAAGATTACGCCATGGAAATCAATCAATCCGAGCACCGCCGAGCTCTGATAACATGTAGAAGAACTTGTAATATGGCTGGAAAGAGAAATTAGAGATAGAAGTAATTGGGAAAGTTAGGAAGTAATTGATTTTTTCAATAATTCACTAAATATCAGTACAACTCATTATATAACATTAACAATTTGATAAAGAATATGTGTATTACACTTGAGCTCGTCTACCATCATAACATTTCAACTAGATCCTTATCTCATATCATATACTCGTAACATGTTGGAGGACCACTAATGGTCGAATGCATCAGAATGATGAGCCCACATGCGCAATAAACTATTTTGTTTTTGTCTTTTTTTTGGATTCTTCTCATTTAGAATATTGATATTTTTGTAAACAATTGTTCTTTTCGAGTTCTATTTTTGAACTTATAATTCTCATCCCAATTCTCATCCTCTCGACAAAATTTGAGAAATTGTGACATATCGACTATAGGAATAGATGCCTTAGAGGCAATCTTGTTTAGTACGAACATTGTTTTTGGCTAGAATAATCATTGTATTATTTATGGAGATATTTAATATAATGAACTCCTTAGATTACAATTATTGTTTATCTTAAATATCCCTACTCGATTATATTGATTAATAGGACGATCAACTATAGACTAGTATGTGGGTAGATTGATATGAAGATGTCAAGTCTAGCATATGGGTATGAATTAGGAGTAATGGCATACTGGATTGACCCATCCACGAGAAGGCTACATACAAGTTATGTAAAGTCACAAGTGCTTCTCTTAGTGACAATGGTATTTGGGTCCTTAGACTTGAAGTCAGTAGATACTCTAGTTGTGGAATATTGTGTTTTGGTATCCTCAAACACTACACCATGATTGGGTAGCAATAAAAGAGTTAATCGGATAGAATAGGAAGCAATCTTAGAGATGGTAGTGAGGATTTGTCCCTCCCACATAACGGGAGCGAATATTCGCGGCCATTCGAGGGTTAGTGCTTATAGAATGTCTGGCCAGACTCAGACAAATCAATATGGGATATTGATGTTATCTGCATGGATAAAACTATTCCCAGGATCGAGAAACTATGGATTGGATTTACGAGTGTGACTTGTATGTCTCGTTTCAAATCCGGATATAGAGACAAAGGGATAATACAATACGGTAACATTTGCGCCAGGTTTGTCGGATTAGTGACTATTTCTATTAGTTGGGTGGCATTGACGTGTTGCTAGACACCGCTCTATGTTAGTAATTGTTACTACCAACTAAGTATAAACTTATGGGGTCACACGCCCTATGGATTATACTAAACTTTGAAATTAATTAGCGGGACTAATTAAATAGAAGGATTAATATGCAATCACAAGCAAACTTAATAGGACCAATTTGCATGGTGGACTAATCCGTGTATGGACATGATTAGCATTGGGGCAACTACGTAGTTAACAAGGAGTTGTTAAATTATAAAAGCAAACTCTAGATTTTTATTTCATTAATTTTCATAATTAAGTGAAATAACAAGCAAGGAGAGAGAGAAAGACAAGGCAAGGCCGAAGCCTCACCCAACCCGCCCCTCCCTGTGCGCCGTCGGCCTCAAGGAGGCGCGCCGCCCCTTTTGCTCCGTTTGCGTGATCTTCTTCTTCCTCCTTCCATCAATTGCTCGCACATAGGATTGGAAGGACTCTAGACTTGACCTAGGAGTGGACTTTCATAGAGACGTGGACGCTATTTCACGTGAAGTCATAGAAAGGAGACAAACAAGGTACACGATGGTTCTAACCCTTACCACCGTTATGATGTCTAGTCCTGTGATCCTTGGAGGCTCTTGAACGGAGTTTATTATTGATTATTCCGCTGTGCAATCCGTATCAAAACCCTACAGAGGTATCAGAGCTACAGGTCGTACTGCAAAACGTGGTTTATGTGTTACTTTTCACTCAGCTATTACACCATAATTATGATTTATCGTGTAAAACTGAATTTGACATAATGAAGCAATTTGAATATGATACGATGTACAATGAACTAATTTTACATATGATGTAAAGATTAGTGACTTTGGATCACATATGATGTGAAATATTGAATCAAGAAAACTAGGGTTTGGGACAAATTATAAAAAAAGGTTTTTCTTAATTCGGAAACAAGCAAACTTGGGAAACAAGGAAGGAGAGGAAGGAAACAATCCTAGGGCCGAAACCCTAGGGCCGTCCGCCCCCCACTTGCGCGCCAAGGAAGCTACGACCACGGGTCCGGGCCGGCCTAGCTAGCGGCTTGGCCGCACGGGCCAAGGTTGACCGGCCCAAGGCCTCGTGGCGGCCTATTAGGGGTTCAGCCAAGCTACTTGGTGGGCCCTCTTGGACCGTTTTGACCCTAGAACATCCAAAATCAACTAAAATTGACCAAGCGCGTTAAAATTGGATTTTAACTGAATTATGTTCTTTTGCATGGTGATTGGATGTGGCCTTAGATGTTGATGTTGTGAATGTTTATTTGTATGGTTTGATTTTATTGTAATAATTAATTAATAAGGTTTTACGGCCTGCGAGTCGGTTTCTCCTCAACTTGTGAGGTCTCTCTATTTAGTATAGATGCTAGCTAGTATTATATAGAGTATATGATAGCCAAGACTTGAATAAGAAGCCTAAAGAATAGAAGAAACCACAAGATGGCGGCATTCCACAAGCTAAAGGCGCAAGTACTAAAAGATGGAGGCACATGGAGATGAGCTTGCTATTTTTAGGGCTTATAGATATTCTCATTGGCTTGGGAATATCTTAATATAGGAGGTCACATCCACATCACGTTTATTTTATTTTTGTGGTTGTTTATTTATTGTCTTGTTATTTATTGTTGGTGTATGGATGATGCATGTAAATTAGTAACAAGATAATACAACCCGGATATTTTATCTTAGGATTTCCCAACCCAAGTAAGTAGATCAGTTGATATGGATCAACAAAACAATTAAAATTAATTGGAAAGATCCCTCAATTTTAAATACTGCGTTTTTGCCTTCTCGTTACTTAACACTCATCATGATCATGATTATCATGTTCGGGCTTGCCAAAACAAGGCGACTTGATTCATCATAATGTGACGCAACGACACAAGCTAGTAATGTGCGATTGTTGAAGTAAGAGGTTGGACGCAACTGGGATACTTCAATAGGATTGAAAGCCTAGATGCAAACAATTGGGATTATCTATGGGATAGATAAATAAGGAGTTATTTGCCCAATTGTACCAAGAGTTGCATGGGATGCAACTGGAATTGTTCCTACCTAAATAACTAATTTTTGGTGACTTGCCAAAGCAAGCTAAAAAAGAAGTGAAATACAGATCTTGGCCCACTAGAAAATATAATGACATTTTCCGCATCAATATGGAGGGTAATTAATCCGAGAAAAATAGTGGGAGCTATGTTTAATAATATAGCCATTATTAAATGTATTTATTTGTTCACAAAATACTAAAACTTGTATATTTCTCATTTTGTAGAATTCCAATGGCAAAAAATTCATCGAATTCATCACCATCCATGCAATCGGTCCTGGAGAAGGACAAGATTTCTGGAACGCACTTTCTGGACTGGTACGGAAACTTGAGAACCATTCTCAAGCAAGAAAAGAGATTGTACATTCTAGAGGAGGAAGTTCCTGAGGGTCCAGAAAATAATACTGCTGCAGCCATAAAGGCACATAAGAAGATCGTTGACGATGCTTGCTTGATGTGGCCTGCCTTATGCTTTGCACCATGAGCTCTGAGGTTCAGAAGCAACATGAGAACATGGCTGTGTTTGATATGATCATACACTTGAAGCTGCTCTTCCAAGAGTAGGCGAGGGTTGAGCGGTGTGAAGTTTTCAAGGCATTGTTCAAGTGTCATCTTTCAGAAGGAAACCCTGTGGGGCCTCATGTACTGCGCATGATCGGATACTTGGAGAATCTCACACACCTGGGGTTTTCGGTGGGTCAAGATTTGGCCACTGATCTCATCTTGCAATCGTTGCCTGATAGTTATGGACAGTTCATCATGAACTATAACATGAATGCGATCAACAAGACTCTGCCAGATTTACTCAATATGTTGAGGACATCTGAACAGAGCATCAACAAGGGAAATAGCAAGGCCATAATGGTGGTGAACAAAGGAAAGAGCAAGCGAGTTGCTTCTACCTCCAAAGGGAAAGGCAAGGCAGTTTCAAAGCCCAAGGAAGTTTCCCTTAAACCTGCTGGTGGCGTTGCTAAGGGCGTGACTAAGGGTGAGTGTCACTACTGCAGTCAGCCTGGACACTGGAAGAGGAACTGCCCAAAGTAGCTGGAGGATAAAATGCTTTTAATAGCGATTCCACCACCACCAGGTAGTTTTGTTATAGATGTAAATTTAACAATCTCTTCATCTTGGGTATTGGATACTGGATGTGGATCTCACATTTGCCAAAATGTGCAGGATCTAAAGAGAAGTAGAAGATTGGCTGAAGGGGAGATAAACATGTGTGTTGGGAATGGAGGAAAGGTTGATGCATTGGCCGTGGGCGTGTACGAGCAATTTTTTCCTTCAGGATTAATTTTAGAATTAGATAATTTCTATTTTGTGCCTGCTATGAGAAATACATTATTTTGTATTTCTATTTTTTGTGCCTGCAATGAGCAGAAACATTATTTCTATCTATTGTAGCGCGCAATTATCTAGTGGATTGTAAATCCTTGATCTAAGTAATCCTGTCTATAACAAAAATACAAAGAGAACTAAAGCTAATGATTTAAATCTTACTTAACTATGGCACTGTCGCTTAGGCCATATAAACGAGAAACACATCTCTAGACTCCATAAGGATGGATTTCTAGACTCATTTGATTATGAATCATATGTGACTTGTGAGTCTTGTTATTGGGTAAGATGACAACGTCCCCTTTCAAGAAGAAAGTCGAAAGGACTAGTGAGCAATTGGATCTTGTGCATAGTGTTGTATGTGGGCCATTTGCCACGCCTGCCAGAGGTGGTTATCTTTTTTTCACTACATTTACTGATGATTTCAGTAAATATGGGTTTGTGTACCTTATGAAGGCCAAATCCTAATCCTTTAAAAAGTTCAAAGAATTCAAGAATGAAGTAGAGAAGCAACTTGGAAAAATTATTAAGGCTCTACGATCGGATCATGAAGGAGAATACTTGAGCCAAGAGTTTGACCACTATCTTATAGAGTGTGGGATCTCTTCCCAACTCACTCCACCCGGAACGCCACACTGGAATGGCGTGTCCGAGAGGAGGAATCGAACAGTTTTGGACATGGTTCGATCTATGATGTGTCAAACTGATCTTCCATTATCATTTCGGGGTCACGCTCTATTATGTGCAACTTTCACCCTTAACCGTGTTCCATCTAGATCAGTCATGAAGAATCCATATGAGATGTGGAGTGGGAGGCATCCCAAAGTGTTTTTCATGAGGATTTGGGGTTGCGATGTCTATGTAAAGCGTTTACAATCAGACAAGATCGGGCCCATGTCAGATAAGTGTAAGTTTGTGAAATACCCTAAGGAAACGAAGGGATATTATTTCTGCAGTCCACTCGAGAAAAAAATGTTTGTTGCTCGGACCAGTGTGTTTCTAGAAAGAGAGTTTGTCTCTAAAGAAGCCAGTGGGAGGACAGTTGAACTTGAAGAAGTTCAAGAACCACTGATCCTACTATGGAACATGAACAGGAACCGCAAGATGTTGTGGAGCAGCCTGTTCAGGTAACACAAGAACTTCGTAGGTCAAGTAGAGTACGCCATGAGCCAGAGAGGTATGGACTTCTCGTGAATAATCCTGGTGACGCGTTGCTCATAGATGATGAGCCTACCACCTATGGAGAGGCCATGATATATCCGGACTCTCAGAAGTGGTATGAGGCCATGAGATCCAAAATGGAATCCATGTATACCAAAAATGTATGGACTTTGGTGGAACCACCCCAAGGGGCTCGGCCCATAGGGTGCAAGTGGCTCTTCAAGAAGAAGACCGACATGGATGGAAATGTGATTGCCTATAAGGGCCGATTGGTGGCAAAAGGATTGAGACAGATTCATGGTATTGACTATGATGAAACCTTTTCCCCAGTCGCGATGACCAAATCTATTTGAATCTTACTTGCTATTGCAGCTTATCACGATTATGAGATTTGGCAGATGGATGTTAAAACATCATTTCTGTATGGAAACAGGATGTGTACATGACACAGCGAGAGGGTTTTGAGGATCCAGAGAATGCCCATAAAGTGCGTAAGTTGCAGCGATCCATCTACGGGTTGAAGCAAGCTTCTAGGAGTTGGAATATACGTTTTGATGACACAGTCAAAGATCTTGGCTTCATCACGAACGAAGATGAACCTTGTGTCTACAAGAAGGTTAGTGGGAGCTTTGTTGTGTTTATGGTCTTGTATGTGGATGACATACTACTCACTGAAAACGACATTCCTACCTTGCAATCTATTAAATATTGGATAGGAAAGTGTTTCTCAACGAAGGACTTAGGGGATGTAACTTTATACTTGGTATCAAGATCTATAGGGATGGATCTAGGAAGCTGCTCGGCCTAAGTCAAAGTACATATATAGACAAGGTGTTGAAATGGTTCAACATGCAAGACTCCAAGAAGGTATTCTTGCCCATGTCGCATGGATGAGATTGAGAAGGAACGCGTGAGTAGGATTCCCTATGCCTCGACCATAGGATCCATCATGTACGCCATGTTGTGTCCTAGACCAGACGTTTCATACGCGTTGAATATGGCAAGCAGATATCAGTCCAATCTGGGTGAGAGTCACTGAATTGCTGTCAAGAACATCCTTAAGGACTTAAGAAGGACTGAGGATGTGTTCTTGATATATGGAGGTGAGGAAGAGCTGCGTATAAGGGGTTACACATACGCGAGCTTCCAAATCGACATTTATGATTTCAGACCGCAGTCGGGATTTGTGTTTTTCCTGAATGGAGGAGCTGTGAGATGGAAAAATTTCAAGCAAGAGACGGTTTCTGATTCTAAAACTAAGGATGAGTACATTGCTGCGAATGGCGCAACAAAGGAGGCTGTTTGGATTAGGAAGTTCATCACTGAGCTTGGCGTGGTTCTTAGTATTGTGGATCTAGTAGAGTTTTATTGTGACAACACTGGGGCGATCGCACAGTCCAAGGAACCCATGTCACACCGAAAATCCAAACACGTACTCAGAAAGTTCCTTCTTATTCGAGAGATTGTCAATCGAGGAGATGTGAGGATATGCAAGATTCGTACCGATGAGAATCTGTGAGATCCACTCACGAAGCTGCTTGTTCAGCGCAATCTTGAAGGGCACACTAGATCTATTGGCATACGAGATGCACCAGATTGGCTCTAGTGCAAGTGGGGGACTGTTAGGAATAGATGCCCTAGAGGCAATCTTTTTCAGTGTGAACATTGTTTTTGTCTAGAATAATCATTGTATTATTTGTGGAGATAGTTAATATAATGAAGTCCTTAGATTACAATTGTTGTTTATCTTAAATATCCCTAGTCGATTATATTGATTAAAATGACGATCAACTATAGACTAGTATGTGGGTAGAATGATATGGTGATATCAAGTCTAGCACATGGGTATGCATTAGGGGTAATTCATACTAGATTGACCCATCCACGAGAAGGCTACATACAACTTATGTAAAGTCGCAAGTGCTTCTCGTAGTTACAATGGTATTGTTTTCCTCAGAATTGAAGTCACCAGATACTCAGGTTGTGGAATATTGTGTTTCTGTATCGTCAAACACTACACCGTGACTGCGTAGCAATAAAGGAGTTAATCGGATACAATAGGAAGCATGCTTAGAGATGGTAGTTACGTAGAGATGCATTTTTCCATCCCACATAACGGGAGAAAATATCCGCGACCACTCGAGTGTTAGTGCTTATAGAGTGTCTGGCCAGACTCATACAAATCAATATGGGATATTGATGTTATCTGCATGGATAAGACTATTCCCATGATCGAAAAACTATGGATTGAACATACGAGTGTGACTTCTATGTCTTGTGTTCCAATCCGGATATAGAGACGAAGGAATTATACAATACGGTAACATTGGTCACTAGGTTTGTCGGATTACTGACTATTTCTATTAGTTGGGTTGCATTGATGTGTTTCTAGACACCGCTTTATGTTAGTAATTGTTACTACCAACTAAGTAGAAACCTATGGGGTCACACGCCCTATGGATTAAACTAGACTTGGGAATTAATTAGTTGGACTAATTAAATAGAATGTTCAATACGCAATCACAAGCAAACTTAGTAGGACTAATTAGCAAGGTGGACTAATCCGTGAATGAACATGATTAGTATTGGGGCAATACGTAGTAAACAAGGAGTTCTTAAACTATAAATCAAACTCTAGCTTATTAGTAATGTTCCATCATTAAGTGAAATAACAAGCAAGGAGAGAGAGCAAGACAAGGCAAGGCCGAAGCCTCACCCGTCCGCCCCCTCTACGTGCGTCGTCGGCCTCAAGGAGGCGCGCCACCCCTTTTGCTCCGTTTGCGTGATCTTCGTCTTCCTTCTTTCATCAAATGCTAGCACATAGGATTGGAAGGACTCTAGACTTGATCCTAGGCGTGGACTTCCTTTGAGACGTGGACGTTATTTCACGTGAAGTCATCAAAGGAGACAAACAAGGTACACGATGCTTCTAACCCTTGCCATCGTTATGATGTCTAGTCCTGTGATGCTTGGAGGGTCTTGAACGGAGTTTATTATTGCTTATTCTGTTGTGCAATCCGTATCAAAACCGTACATCGACTCGTGTCTCTTTCTACCAAGAAAAAGCTCACATCTCTAAGCCGCATAAAAATTTAAATTTCTAAAACATTTTCTATGTAGAAGTGGAACAAGCCAAATGCATAAAAAATAAAGACGTTTAAAATCATGTATATCCATATACTTTATTTTCCTTTGCGACACGAATTGGTTACTAGGTAGCTTCCAAAACATGATTTACAAGTTTTTTGACGATATCGCTCTGCAAATTTCTCTCTCTAGAAAATTGGCTCTGCAAATTTCTGAGTAGAGCTTTTGTACTTTGTGAAAATTTCCTCACCTGAGTGGTTTTCTCTCCGTTACCTGGAGCTTCTTCCTCTCTGCTTTCTTATTTGTGGTTTTCCTTCTTCTCTGTTTCTATCCTCTCCTCTTTGAATTCTACTCTTAGGAATGGAGAGTCCCCTGAACAACCCCCCAGTCTTACACCTAAAGGAAGATGAAGATCTAGCTGACTACCTAAGTCAATCCATTCTTGTTGGTAAATTGGTACAAGAAAATCTAATGTCAGCAAAAACCATGATCTATGTGCTTAAAGGGATCTGGAGAACCTCAGAACAACATTTGAAGGTGGTGATGTGGGGAGCTAATGACTACATCATAAAATTCAGTAATCCAGTTGATTGTCAGAGGGCTCTGAGAGAACCCCATGGTTTATCAATGGTAGCATTTTGAATCTAAGAAGGTGGCCTGGAGTAGTGGCTCTGAAAAACATAGATTTCTCAGAAGTCTTGTTCTGGGTTTAGGTTTTGTTGGAATACATGCCCTAGAGGCAATCTAGTTTAGTATGAATTATTTGTGGCTAGAAATTCATTTACTATTTATTGGTTATTTAATATAATGAAGTCCTTAGATTTACAATTGTGTTGTTTATCTTAAATATCCCTAGTCAAGTATAATGATTAATGGGACAATCATCTATAGACTAGTATGGGGTTGGATTGATATGGAGATATCACGATCCAACACATAGGTGTGCATTAGGGAATGTTGCACTGGATTGACCCATCTCCGAGAAGGCTACATACACGTTATGTTGAGTCACAAGCGCTTCTCGCGGTGCAATGGTATTGTCATCCTTAGACTTGAAGTCACTAGATATTCTAGTTGTGGATTATTGTGATTTTGGTAGCGTTAAACGCTACACCGTAACTGGGTAGTTATAAAGGCGTGTACTGGATACAATAAGAAGCAAGCTTAGAGATCGTAGTGGACGTAGATAGAATTTGTCCCTCCCACATAACGGGAGCAAATATCCTAGGCCACTCGAGGGATAGTGCTTATAGAATGTCTGGCCAGACTCAAATAAATCAATATGGGATATTGATGTTATTGCACGAATAAGGCTATTCCCATGGATCGAGAAACTATGGATTGGATATACGAGTGTGACTTGTATGTCTCGTGTCCAATCCGGATATAGAGACAAAGGGATGAGACAATTACTTGTACGAGGTTGTCAAGGTGACTACTCTATTAGTTGGCTAGAATGGATGTTTTGCTAGAGACCGCTCCATATTAGCAAATAGTTGCTACCAACTAGATAGAACCTATGGGGTCACACGCTATATAGAGTTGAACTAGATTTGAGAATTAATTAATTGGATTAATTAATTAGAAGGATCACTTTGCAAAACCTTGCAAACTTAGTAGGGACTAATTTGCAAGGAAGGGACTAAATTGAATTCTAGTAGGACTAGAATAAGTCCTTTAGGTAGTTGGCAAGGAGTTGTTGGACTATATAAAGGACCTTGCTTCCTTCCTTCCCATACAACTTATGCTCATTATTGAACATAACAAGAGTGGAAGAGAACAAAAAGGAGAGAGAGCAACAAGCAAAGGAGCCGACCGCCCCTTTGCCCGCCGCCCGTCCCCGTCGGCCACAAGGAGGCCGAGAGCCCTCCTTTGGGTCTCGTTTTGCGTGATTCTTCTTCCTCTTCCTCTTCCGGGCTGGCACCAAGGACTTGGGAGATTCTAGGATCAACTCTAGGCGTGGATCAACCATAGAGAACGTGACACAATCCGCGTTTGAAGTCATCAAAGGAGAACCCTAAGGTGTGTTATTGATTTCTTCCTTTACCATCGTTATGTCTCTTGACTTGTGATCTTTGGAAGGTTTTGCATGGTTTTATGATTTTTTGTGTTTCCGTTGCGCATCCATGAATCAAAACCCTACAGGTTTCTGGTCTCCCACCGGAAATGATGTCAATGGAAAATGCCCGGAAGATTGGGGATATGTTAGGATCCTATGTTACCGTAGATCCAGAAATGGTGGGTGCGGACCTTAGCTATCCTTTTATGAGGATTAGGACAGCGTGCAAGGTGGAAAAACATTTTATTGAAGGATTCATTCTACCTATAGGATCAAAGCGCTACAGAATGTCTTGCAGTTACGAGAAATTGGGCAATTTCTGCTATGGATGTGATAGTCTAGGGCAGGAAGCAGGGAGGTGTTCCTATGTGTCCAGAGAAGCTGCTAGAGGAGCGGAGTATGGTCGATTCATGAGAGCAACTCCAAAATCTCGTTCGCATGAATATTTTGGGGTCAAATCTCTGTTTCGAGACGAGGAGAAGTGGATTTAAGAAATGGGATGAAGCAGTAGCAGAGGTCACCGGGAAAGATGAAGATCTGCAAAATTTGTCTCAGAACGAGTCGACTCAATCGTCGGAAACTCAGCGAGTAGAGATGAGAGTACGTGCAAGGGAGATGAAACATTACCAAATCAGAGTCGAACAGGTGGCAAGGTGGATCGTGGTACAACTTCTAATCCTAGCCGTCCACAAGAAAGACAATTTGGGGATACGATGACATGTCATACGTCAGGTACGGAGAGGACACCTGTCGAGGACAAGAAAGTGGCAAAGAAGCTTCCTTACAGTACGAAGATACCTCAAAGCGCAAATCCGATGAGGATAAGCGAATATTCCTCGAGAATAACAGTAAAGATGGTTGTCGGCGTCTCAATGGTGAAATTTGCATCCCTATCAAAATAGAGAAAAGGCCAGGTAAAGAGGCTTGGGTCAGTATGAGTGGGCTGGAAAATAAAGTCCAAAATGATGTTCAGGCCTATTTTGTGGAGGAACCTTCTAGCCCAGAACGTAGTCTTATTTTGGCCCCTACTGGAATTTGGGCCTCTCGAAGCCCAATAAAAAAGTTCAAAGAGAAAAAATCTGGGCTAAGGGGGTTGGGTCAGAAGGGGTTGAGCTTGCATGAAGATGGTCCAGTTCTTGATACAAACTCGGAAGATTTGGAAGCTCGAAAAACCCATACCTGGATATTGGGTTAGCAACTACCACTCCGTTTCTTCTCTTTCTCCCCCTATTGACTTTTTCACTCGTAGTTGGGTCACTTTGACCCGGCAATTTGGATGGCAAATCGATATAATTGTTTGATAAATTTTCCATGGCATTATAGAATAACACTTACTCTACAATACCATGAAAGAATTGTCAAAAAATAGCTTCGTTTTGCTATCAAAATCACCGGGTCAAATTGACTCAGTGAATAGTGGTAAAACTCAAAAGGGGGAGAAAGAGAAGAAACAGAGTGGTATATTCGACCGATTTGTGGATCTGAAACGTAAGCGCACGGAGATTGCAGAAGAGAGAGAAGTGAAGAAGGAGAAGAAAGGGGCAATTCAGCAGTGGGAGAATGAAGATGATAGGAATTCGCCGGAGTTCCAAAAAACAGTGGCACAATTGGTGGCAAAAGGAAAGTATGCGTAAGGGGTTAAAAAATCAGAAAGGAAAAGGGAAATAAAGGGAGTGGAAGCGCTCTCCGAGTGTTTGTAGGATCGGATGGTAATCGAAAAGAGGTTGGAATTACGGAATTGCAAGCAGAGCTCACGGACAAGCAAGAGGTAATGTCTGAAACCCCTGGTTCTAAATTATACATATACTGCCCTATTTTGAAAAACTTTGATCAAATGGTGGATGAAGAGGGTAGTACTGAAAAGGCGGTGGCTGGCTGGCCAAGAACAGCCACAAGAAAGATGTTGAGCCTAATCAAGTCTTGGGGCGTAACCTGACACTCCAGAGATTACGAAGTCTCTTTAGAGACTATCGTCCTTCCTTTGTTTTTCTTTCACAAACATAAAACAAAAAAGAGAAATTGGATCAAATAAGAAGAGGTCTCCATCTTCCAAATGCAGACTACGTTGATCCTGTAGGTTTGGCAGGTGGTTTAGCTCTTTGGTGATCGGATGACATAGAAGTTGAAATTCAATGGAGTTCTAAAATGTGTTTCAAGTCAAGATTAAGTTTGATGAAGGGGAAGCAAAAACCTGGTTTTTTATTTATGCACCTCCTACAGCTTCTAGCAGAATAAAGTTTTGGAAGGATTTACAGGTTCTCACAAGACAAATCCAGGGTGCCTGGGCTATTCTTGACGACTCTAATGACATGTTAGGTGGGATGGATAAGAAGGGAGGAAATGGTGTGCCCTCTTGGAGGATTAATCAGTTCAGAAGCTTCATCTCCAAGAGCAACTTGCTGGAACTTCATGCTCAGGGTTTAAATTACAGCTGGTGCAACAATAGAACTTCGGGAAATGTTAGGGAACTCTTAGATAGAGTCTTCTTTAACCCTAGTTGGGGTCTAAACATCAAAATGCCAAGCTCAAAAGAGAATTCCTCTTGGGATCTGATCATTCGCCTTTAATCTTGGATACAAATTGGCGAGGAGGAAAGAAAGCAAGCCCGTTTAAGTTTAATAAAGTTTGGCTTCAATTCACGGGGTGAAAAGAAACTATTAAGCAAGTTTGGGTTAAGAGAACTCAAGGGAGTGCATTACAGAAGCTTACAATGAAGCTCCATAATACAAGATTGGAGCTTAGGAAGTGGAGTAAGAAAGAAGTCTCCAATAATTCCCTTCAGATCAGGAGAGTGAGCCATCAGTTATTATTTGCGGAGAATCTTCCATGGAATTCTCAGAATCAAGAGGTGCAGAACAATCTTAAGAAGGAACTCTCTTTATCTTGGGAAAGGGAAGAGATATATTGGAAATAAGTCTAGAATTATGTATTTAAAGGAGGGTGATAGGAATTCTAAATTTTTCATTTGTCTACTATCCAAAGAAGGAAATTTAATAGACTCAACAACATCAAAGACCACATAGGAAAATGGAGAGAAGATAATGAAGAAGTCAAGGAAGTTGTGAAGAAGTATTATGTAGATTTGTTCCAATTTGTGGAAGCACAACAAGAAGAAAGTTGCTTGCAGAATATTCAAGGCCTACTCCATGAAGTGGACAATGTGGAATTGGTCAGAATCCCTTCTGAAGATGAGGTGGAAAGAACTGTGTTTTCTTTAAACCCAGAAAAATCCCCTGGTTATGATGGTCTAACTGGAGTTTTCTATCAATCCATGTGGGATACTATTAAATCTGAAGTAGTAAATGCTTGCCAAAGTTTCTTCATACACAAAATCATGCCTCCTAGCATCAATAAGACCATCAATTCCCTCATTCCAAAAGTGAAATGCCCTGAAGAGGTTAGTCAATATAGGCCAATTTCTTTATGTACTTTTCTGTACAAGATTATGGCAAAATTATTGGAGAATAGATTGAAGATTATCCTTCCAAGACTCATCTCTATTGAGCAATCTGCCTTTGTCAAAGGTAGACAGATTCAAGATAATATTATTCTTGCACAAGAAATGTTTCATGTCATCAAAAAGAGGACGGATGGTTCAACCAGCTCTTTAGCTCTAAAGTTGGATCTCATGAAGGCTTATGATAAAGTAAATTGGAAGTCTCTTTGCTTAGTTTTGAAGAATATGGGTTTTGTGAAGACGTTATGGATATGATATATCAATGCTTGTCTACAGTCTCCTTTGCAGCTAAAATTAATGGGGAAGTTAGTACTTTTTTTCAAACTAAAAGAGGGTTTAGACTGGGGGACCCCCTAAGTCCTTTCCTCTTTGTTATTCTGATGGAGGTGCTCTCAAAAAATTTGAATACTGCCCTTGCAATGGGAGATATTAAAGGAGTAAAGATTAATAGAAGGACTCCCGCTCTAAATCACTTACTGTTTGCAGATGATGCATTAATCTTCTTGGATGGTAAGGTTGCTGAAGTTGAGAAGTTCTTAGATATTCTCAGTGAGTTTTGTTGTTTCTCAGGGATGGAAGTAAATGTGAACAAATCTGGGGTCCTGTGCTCTCCAAACCTGGATCTTCCAGAAAAAGCTGAGTATCCCAGCCTTTTGGGGCAGATCAAAAACACATTCTCTTAACTTCTTATGTGAGAGGGTAGTGAAGAAGATGCAAGGTTGGGAAAGGAGTATGCTTTCTCCAGCTGGCAGAGAGGTGATGATCAAGTCAGTAGCTATGGACATAACTTGTTATACTATGTCAAGTGTCTTGTTCCCAATAGGAGTGTGTGAAAGTTTGGTTAAAACCATGAGAAAGTTTTGGTGGGGAGGAAATCATGAATCAAACAAGATGTGTTGGCTTAGTTGGAAAGAAATGAGAAAAACAAAAGTTGAAGCGGGGCTAAATTTTACAGATATGAGGTCTTATAATCTGACTCTGCTTGCTAAAAGTACATGGAGAATCTTGCATAACCCAGAATATCTCTGTGCCAAAATCCTCAAATGTGCTCATCTTCCAAATAGCTCTTTGTTAGAAGTAAAGATTGGTAACAATCCCTCCTATGCTTGGAGTAGTATATTAGCAGGAAGAAAGGTGCTGGAGAATGGCTTACTTTGGTATATAGGAGATGGGAACAATGTGGATGTGTACAGGGATGTTTTGATTCCTAACCTAAATTCAGGGAAGATCAATCCTCCAGATGATTTGCAAAGTATTCATCAGAAAGTAAGCTCTCTTATAAATCCCCATAGCAGAACTTGGAAAGTAAATCTGATTAGAAATTCCTTTCCCCCTGAAGTAGCCAAGGGTATTCAGGGGATTCCACTTTCTTGGTCTCCCGAAGAAGACAAGATAATCTGGAAATTCACTCTTGATGGAGTTTACACGGTAAAGTCTGGGCAAAAAATAGCCAAGATGATCTTTGAGAAGGAAGCTTGCAGAGAAGGAAAGGGCTTAAATGAGTACAGGTGTGACAGAGGTTCTTCTTCTTTCAATTTCTCAAAAGAATGTGGAAGAACTTATGGTCTCTTATACTTCCTCAAAGACTAAAGTGTTTTGGTGGAAAGTAAGCAAAAATGTTTTGGCTACAAAAGATAATTTACATCACAGATTCAGCCATACTTCAGAGCTCTGTCCTGTGTGCTATCAAAAAAAGGAAAGTTTGTATCATCTTTTCTTGAATTGTAGTTGGACCAGAAGTGTTTGGTTTGGCTGTGGTTTTGTCTGGGTAGGGAAGAATATTTTGAAGAAAATTTTGCTAAGTGTCAATTTCAAATGTTTATGAAGCTTAAAGATCGGAACAAGGTAAGATGGTTTCTGGAAAAGATAGTTATCCCTTGTTGGCATATCTGGAAAGGAAGGAACAATCAATGCTTTCAAAATATCAGTGTTAATCCCAAGCTCACTACACAATACAACTTAGTTCAGCTTGTTGAAATGGGTTTTGTGCAAGAGGAGAAGAAAGAAGCAAGGTTGAGAGAAGAAAATACTGAACTGGTGAAACATTGGTCTCCTCCTTTGGAAAATTTTCTGAAATGCAATACAGATGCTAGTTGGGATAAGGAGACAAAGAAGATGAGTTTTTTGTTGGATTTTAAGAAATCACTTGGGTGAAGTTATAAACTGCAATGGAGGTGTTGGCATTGCTCTATCTGCTTCTCAAGCTGAGATGGAAGCTCTCAAGTGGGCAATTCTGCAAAATTTTGGTTCTGAGAAGTTGATTATCTTTGAAAGTGAGAGTCAAGTTGTGGTCAATATGCTCCTAGGCAGGTGTCCCAGGAGAAAGATTTTGAAGAACCAGGAGGAGGTGAAAATCTTTGTAGTAACTACAACCACTCTGTTAAGTGGATTGGTAGGGCTACCAATAAGTTAGCTGATGTAGTCGCTAAATTATGCCTGAAAATGGTAGTTTTAGTAGCAGTTTGTTAAATCATAGCTTAGTGCTTGAGCAAATTGTAAAAGAAAATGTTTTTTGTCCCCCCCCCCCCAATAAAAAGGTTTGGTTTGACCAAAAAAATTTTTTTTGACGATAATGCTCAGTACATACAATAAGGTTTGGGAAAAGGGTTCAATGCGGAAAAAAACACTACATGGGTCGGGTTTCGGCGAAAAACAAATAATACCCGAAACTATTCATGAAATTTAGTGACCGGTGACTTGCTGTAACCGGTAAACCATGAAATGATAACACAAATCATGAAAAACGTTCAGCGGAATATCATTCAATAACCATGGTATATGAAATATTGTTTGAAGCCGTGTAACTTCGACCACGTGTGTTCGGAAAAACCCTCGGCAGCCATTGATTGAGGAATTGTCACGAACTTTGATCTTCTACAGTTTTCATTTATCAGAGAACCCACGGCAGCCATTGATTGAGGATTACTCACGAACTTTGATCTTCTACAGTTTTCATTTATCAGAGAACCCACGACAACCATTGATTGAGGATTACTCACGAGCTTTGATCTTCTACAGTTTTCGTTTATCTAAGAACCCACGGTATCCATTGATTGAGGATTACTCACGAATTTTGATCTTCCAAAGTTTTCGTTTATCTGAGAACCCACAGCAACCATTGATTGAGGAATTGTCACGAACTTTGACTTCCATTATACGCAACCGCAACAGATACGTCAGCGGATTCCGTTTTATAAAACCTTAATCTGACCTTGGATTTCAACGAAGATGTTCCGACCAGTCCTTCAAATATGGAAGCTGAGATGGATGCATTGATAGGAAAGAATGTTATGACAAAACTTTCAATCTGTGCATTGGCATGCATCTGATCACTAGCGGTTGTAATTAGTAATGGCATTTTCCCCAGAAGCATGAGGGTTATAATATAGGAGGTTGCGTTAGAGGAGGCTGATGGTTGCATTTCAATTTTGTCTTATGTAAGACTGTCTCTTCTGAGCCATATTTTACGAGTTATGCACTCTATATCGTAAATAAATGTCCCCATATACCACTAAATTTTGTGGCAGGAGCGATCAAATTCACTCGTATTGTTATAATGTATTTGAGATGTAGAGCCGGACCCATTGTTTGGTGAGGTAATTTCAAGTGATCGATTTGTCCTTATGATTTTTGTAGCTGGTGTGGGAACATCAATTCTCTTCATCTACGGCACATATTGGAACATTCTTGTAATTTTTAGTAAGGTACCCCGACCTTTAATCTCGCCAATTACTACTACACCAATGATATTACACCTCCACTTATGCTGCATACAGAAGTGTGCAATGGCGTGCAAAACCTACATTTAGGACCAAGAATTTTAGGACCAATAATTTTCTAATTAGTACTATGAACCGAATCTTCATTAGACATATAACCAGATCCAACATTATGCATATTGTTGCCATAAATTACGTTATTGTGGCTGAAAGGCAGTGAAAACTTGTACATGAACATCTGCGGTGGTATTCCACTTGGTAGACTCAGATTGTAAGTGTTGTGCCTCGGAGAGAGACCACAAGCGCAGCCGTCAAACTCTTCAGGCGTTCTTTTCGAGATATGAAAAGTAAGATATTCACTGTGAGGCTCACTTCATTTACCCCACAAATAAGAAAGAGTGAAATTATTCCATTTTATTGTTGCTACTGATGTCTGATGACATAGATAGATATCACTTAGAATACACATGATTTGTAACTGCTATGAATTGGGTGATCAATACCTTAGCACCAAATTGGCAAAGCAACCAGCTAGGAGGCATAGGAATCGATGCTGCGTGAATTTGGTTGCTCAGAGGTCGTGTGACCTGGATTGGGAAGTGGTGCGTCCTGGTTTCGTGACTTGTTGTGTCGTGCGACCGTGTTGATCAGTCGGAAGCGCGAGATACCACTTGTTAGAAAACGATGCGTAAGCGCGAGATACCACTTGTTAGGAACCAAGAAGAGATCATGAACGAAGAACAAGATGAAGAACAACACAAATTTAATGTGCTTCACTAGTTTCTAGGCTTGCTACATGACTTTATCCACGGAACAAATGAAACAATTTGTTGATGAGAACCAAATTACAATGCGTCACGATACACCACACTCTATTAGTCTCGACCCTAGGTCCTTATATAGGCCTAGGATACTGACTTGTGCCCAAAGAAACGAAGAAACATTCCAAAATCGAACAAGGAAACAACGAACCCCCCCCCCCTGCCCGACAACTTCGCACGAAGACAAATGTATTCGCACGAGGAATATTCACAAGAAGATTGTTCGCACGAAGACAAAGTGTTTTCGCAATAAGATAATTCGCAAGAAGACACTGACAATATCCAATTTTCGCGTCTTCGTTCTTCTTCCTTGCTTTGCTGTTTCGTCCAAAAATATCTAGGACCTTGAATCACCAAATACATAACACATACAACATCGTCGGGGGAGGGATCCAGCGTGTGCTTTTCCAACTATAGTATTTTATGCAAGCACAGTTTATGAGAAAAAACAAGATTAGAGATCTTCAACAGAGAAGTAACTTTTGATCGTAGTATTGCCCAAATGAAACTACGTTACAGAATATTTATAGCGTTGAACACGGGAATGAAGAAAACAATCAGGCCACTACGCAAGTAATTCCATATGTATCAGTCAGACTCCATACTCGTAGTTCAGGTCAGGAATTCATAACACAAATCAAGAAGCTATGGGTAGAGCATATCAATAATATAAGTTGCAAGAAGCAGATTTTACCGCATTTCATTCATTCCGCTGCGACATGTCTTTCTTTAGTTTACGTGACTTGTTATGAATTGGATGATCAAAACCCTAGATTGAATTGGCAAAGCTACGAGCTAGGAGACAAAGGAATCGAAGTTGCTGATTTTGGGTACTATAGGAGGTCCTGCGACCTACTATAACAGGTCGTGCGACCTGGTTCGGGCTGGGCAGTTTTTGGACTTGTTTCCTTGTTTGTTTTGGCAACGTTTGGATGATGCTTTGGGCACAAGTCAGTAGTATAGGCCTATATATGGGTGCAGGATTCTTCTATTGAGAAGTGTGTGGTTAAATTGTACCATATTGGTCTCTCTATCATCAATAAAATTGGTTCGTTTTAGCAGTGGATGTAGCTAGCATCAAAACTAGTGAACCACGTTAAATTGCTTGTGTGCTTCGTCTCGTTCTTTCGTTTCATGGTTTCTTCTTGATTCCTAAAAAGTGGATCATCTCTTCCACATTCGTTTTCCAACATCACATCTGATTACTTCAGTTGGTGGGTCGTCTGTTGTAGCGTATTCTTGCAACATGGCTTGCTTATTCATCTCTTCAATATCCATCCTCACGAGTATTTTGATCCACATGAGGCATGTACCGAAATTTCTTTTCTTATGCTATTTGGTTCTTTAGAATCTGTAGGAACAATTGGATGTTCAGATGGAGGCAGTACTTTTCGGTGCAAAACAATTAGCCGGGGAGTTTGGTCGTAAATTTTCGCATTACACTGTGTTGATACAATATATGTAAATTTAAGTAAACAGATACATATATACATACGTTGCTTGATAGATTACCAAAAGAGCTGATATTAGCGAATTTATGTACGCTAAAAGACGTTTGCATACATACATACATACATATATATATATATATATATAGAAGTTATTATTACTAATATTATACAGCTTGATATACAAAAATTAAGCGATAAAATCAGTTCTTCAAAACTACCAGCCTAGTATCACAAATTCCATTACATTGACTGGACTTGCTTTCCCACATCCTTCAAAGCCAACAATATACTGACCAACAGTGGAGATTTGGATCTAAACGTTAGAGCCATTGAATGTTTTCTGTTCATCTAATATATCTAAAGTTCGGTGTAAATAGGATTCTCTTGTAAAGTCGGCGAGAGTTTCTATGGATCATCTTACCCGCAAGAATTTTTCTTCAACTTATAGCACATTGTATAAGTGAAGTTAAACCTAACATAGTACTACATTGCAGTGAATTCATTCAGATTTATAACCTAAACCCTCAATGATGTTGATATGGATTGCAGCACAGAACATTTGGCACAATTCTGTGACGCACCTCTAGCACATGGTATGTGATTCAGTAATCCAAGCATAGTGTACCTAATTCTATAAGGTATGGGATTCAGCAATCCAGTTCCCGTACCACTCATAAAAGATCCGCATTCGAGGTAAGTTACTTAGGGGCAATGATCTGCATATACTGTTGACAATTTCCAAAATAAAAAACAAGCATTCAAGGGGGAGGACACACCCCTACAGTCCACAATCAAAATAGGCTCCATAAACACAGGAGCAATCAAACATGGAGATTGTATATATGTAAATAGAAACACAGGGACAACTACAATTAGAACCAGGAGCACCAGCATGCTTGGCAAGATCTGCAGCCCTGTTGGTTGGTCTGTGACATACTGCCGAGGGACAAAGATGTGGAACCCATTGGATATATGCCTGCACAAATCGAGTATGGGGACAGTGTTGTGAGAAGTATGAGCATACCAATGTTTTAAAACATTAGAGCAGTCAAGTTTAATAAAATGGTAATGCAGATCAGTAGCAGCGGCCTGAAAACAGAGCACGGCTACCCACAAGGTCATGCAAAAGAAACTATGTATGCAACTTGTACAACCTGCCACAAACATCATGATATGTGGAAAGCATCTTGACTGACAAATGGCTACAAACCAAACTAAAAAGATAGAAATATTCCAGAGACTGATGGCCGAATGCCAATCCGACTTATTGAAGTATTTGTTCGACAACAAATAAACTTAATCCCAGCTAATATGCTTGTCATTGCTTTTTATGTTTATATTAGCATTCAAGTTAACCATCCTGCCCATCCACAGCAAGTATATCGCTCAACAATCACGCTACATATATAACAATTAAAGATAGTTCCAAGAGTGGCACGAGGTTACGTTACTAATAGCATTCAAGTTATCCATTCAACCGAGAACAACACGATACAAGTTTCAACAGTAGCAACTAGTAGTAGTAGTAGTACCAGATTAGGAAACTATCATTTTGAAGTTGCGATTATTTGAGGAGTGCTTTACCTGGTCCTACAACCTTGAACATCGTCCCCCTACTGACCGACCACATCCAGAACTAACCTCGTGCCAAATTTGATCTTTTCTATGTCTATTTAAAACGATAACGTCAAAAATAAGGAAATCAGACATAACAAATGTGTATAGTAGCAACCGAGTGATAGAGAGAGAGAGAAAGAAGACGTTTCTTACGTTTTTTGAAGTCGTCCAAGTCACGTGAAACAACCAGGTAGCCATATAGTTGGCTTTCACAACCAGAATGGTTGCCTATCTCCCATTCAGCTCTACCACGTCTTTCAAAACTAAAACGTTCATGCAGGCACATAGCATACAGAAGTCCTATAACCGTCTCTTCAAAAGTGAGAATGCTAAAACCACTGTGCCTTTCTGGCGCATAAGCATGATAGCCATTCATCAGGTTATATTATCCAAAGACAACAACCAGCTGCTGCTTGCCCATACCGGTCACCTGCAATTCAAAAAGAGACATTTGATTGTCATAAAAGTAAGAAAATTGGTCGATAAAATGAACCATCACGGAGCAAGAAAAATCACAGATCTCTCGTTCATAATACGACATGTGTGAATGAAAAAAAAATCCCACCTTGCCATCAACATCCGAAGAGGTGTTCCTGATACAAACCATTGGAGGCGACAGTGGTGGCGGACCTATCCATTCCTTAGGAGGATCGACTGGGGGGCACCGCTCTTCTAGCTTTATTTTAAGAGATTCTGCAAATTTTCGTTAGTGAGAACGCTGTTTTGGCGTATCTCTGGCGTGATCCAAAAGGGACATCAGCCCATACAGCTTAAAACTGCCAGGACCGGAACCAAACGAACATAGTGGACACCTCCTTTTTTTTGAAGGTTGACCGTTAACATTTCCCTTCTCCAATTCTCTGAGAAAATCAGCATTTTTTTTGGAAATCTTCTCGCCGTCGACATCGTCGCTGTCGTAAGACTCCGAACTCGTCCAATTTTCAACTTCTTGTCGTTCATGTCACAGTTAGTCGTAAGACTCCGAACTCGTCCAATTTTCAACTACTAATTGATAAGATACAATATTTCGCGAGCACGATGTAAAAAATAATGAGAGGAAAACACAAGAAAAATACTTCAACAACCTGAATTCAGCAATCCAGTCCCCGTACTAGTCAGGAACTAGCATGTCTAGAACCCAAACCTAAAGATTCCCTGTAAGAACGAGAGTCGAGATTTCGTTAACCTAAAATTCATTCTTCAAATTGTAGCTAGTTCAGCTTGTAGGTATTAGAAGATGAATGATTATCAATTCCAATCCCAGAAAAGTGGATTTAGCAAAATAGATGCAATCTAATATCTTTCCCAGAAATGAAGGACAAAAGTGAAAGCTTTCTCTTCATCACTTTACAAATTATATTGTAATTTATCCGTTAATTTTGCAAAGTCTTGCCTTACTAACTTAATGGGCAATCAGCAATTACTTTAACTTAGCTTTCATCCAACGGCACAGATTGAGACAGTTTGATAATCTCCTTTATAGACCCAAATTAGGGTTTATGCACGTTCGTTCAGCACACTTCTAGTCCCATTTTATTATGAGCGAAAATCTATCTGTTCTTCTTAATTCTCTGTGAATTTTTGTTGATTATTCCAGAAACCTCCAAGGTCTCTTTCAATAGAAAGCACATGAGACTAGATATACTAAGCTATGCAAACAGCAACATAACAAGGTATGAATACTGTCATGGAGTGCTAAAACTGACATCATGTAGGATTCCAAACTTGGCCAGAAGGGAAAACTATAGGAAGATATTAAACAGAACATGCAAAAAATTCAGTTTGTTGACCCTCACTAAAATTTTGAGGCAACATTATTACTAAAACGATTGTCAGTATATTAGACTATGCTTGAAATACCCAGTTATTTGAAACGGGTATTTCTGACAAATATTATGTGTTAATATGTTAAAACGGGTATTTTATAATAAAAAAGGGTGTTAATATGACATTATTATAAGTTTGGGTACTAGTTGTTATTATTTAGAAAGTTAATTTTAATGTTATAATCCATTAGGGGGTTTTATGTAGTTTTCCCTAACCTAAAGTGTGTCTTTTAATTGAACTTTGGGGTAGTAGTTGTACTAAGCCTAAACCAGTAGGGGCGAAAGTGTCTTTTCCATAAAGTAATCATCTTCTTCCTCATCTCCTCCTATGAACAGGAGACTTCTCCGACCATAGCACCGCCCCAACGCCTAGCCGCCCCAAAACTCCACCAAAATCACTTATTTTTGTCCCAATTCAGTCCCAATCCGATACAAACTCATCAAAGCTCGATAATTTAGCTTCAAGCAATCCAATTTTTCAAATTTTTTGTCCCAATTCAAAATCGAAGTTTTCAAAGTTGGTCTCCTACCACTCGCCGGACTTCTCATATCTCTAGCCTATTTAAACCCGTCAAACCCAGAGAGAATTCACACAACTCAAGCTCTCAATCTCTCTCACCCATCTCTCTCCTTCCCATTCGGATTCACCAGAATCCACTGTCGGGTCCGACCGAGCCGCTGCCGACGCCGCTTTCCCGCCGCCTTCCGCCACCGGTGACCTCGCCGCCGTCGTCCGCCCTATCCCCGAAGCCACCGTCGGCCTCCACCACTCATTCCCGTCGTTCTCGCAGTTCGGGTATGAATACCCGTCTGCTCCTCTTCTCTTTTTCTTTCCTTTGTTTTGTTTTTATGGTTATTAATATTATGAGTTAACTGTTAGTTTAAGCTAGTAGTAGTTGGGAAGGAGTCAACAAAAGGGGCTGTGGCCCAGTCGTTAAAGTATTGGCTAGTATTAAAGATGGTCTTGGGTTTGAATCTCATAGTGGACAACTATTTTTTTTACTACTCAACATACAAAATTTAAAGGAGAAGTTTTGAGGGAATGAAAGCCTTGTTAAAAACTCTTTAGAATTATTTCTTTAGGAGTTTATTTCCTTGTTTAAGACTAATATTTTGTAAAATAATACTCTTGGGTTATGTTTTATATTAGTAAAGAGTTAGTTAATATTATAAGCCATGTTTTATAATAATAAACGATAGTCCGTATAAATCATGATTTATTAATAGAAATATTATCATTAGATTTTGGAGAAATAGTAGGGGGTCACACTTGCGTGTACAAGTAGGATTTTGTTTGTGTTTGCGCTAGCATTGTATTAATTAGGGAATTATATATTTGAAGGCAACAAGTTCTCCGACGAAGGATACGCCGAGTACTACGTCTAATTTGCTGTGATTGCTATTTGTTGAGGTAAGTAAACATGCCAGGCCTAGCGCCCTTTCCTTTTTTCGTTCTACACGATATTTTATACGTCTCAAACTGTGTTTCATGAATACATGTTTTAATTGGAAGTTGGTTTTTACTTGATTTACTCTTTTTGAGAAATTACATGGAACATGAGATATTAATAAAACGTAATGACGTAAAGTGAAATAGTTGTACCGAAGAACATTTATTTTGGGAATGGTCGATGTGGACTACGGTCTCTCGAACAACTTTATTTTATTTTGCTCGGCCGCAACAGCCCTGAGTTTGCTCCTTGTACTTACCTCTCTGGCCGCAAGAAGTCTTAGAGGGTGTCGACACTTATGGTGTTGGTAGTGTGTGATTGTTGGTTCTTCCCCGTGTCAACAGGATAAAATATGGATTCCAAATACTTGGACTTTTATTGTTTAAATTTGAATGTCCCAATTGGACAAATGGAGAAGAGTTTGGGAATGTTTCCCCAAGTGAAGTGATAAAAGGAAATTTGGTGAATTCTTATGTCATACTCTTACTCAAATATTTTACTCTTCAAACTCATGTGTCGTTTTTAAACTACCTCATAATCTATTTACATGCTTGGGTGTTGCTTACTCAGTATTTTCCGTTGACTTTAGAAACTGTGGTGTTTCTTTTTGTTTCTGCACCACAGGACTAGATGGATGCATGGAGTACTTGGGGAGCGCGAATCATCACCCTAGTAATTTAGATTTCCCATTTAGACTTATTTCATCAAGTAGTTTTAAGTTTCAGTTGGATAATGCCCATATTTGTGGCGAGACAAGTTTTAAAGTTCTAATTAATTATTTTGAGGATTTAGTTTGAAATTTCAGTTGTAAAACCTCCTTGTATTCGGGTTTAACCCCGGGTACGGAGTGACTTCCGGCTTGGTTGTTTTGGGGGTGTTACAATACTCAAACAAAAAATAAGTATTTCAAGATATACATCACTGACTTGGCCAGAGCAGCAAGAACAGAGTCCCGTCACCCATGGCATTACAGGGGTATCCTAAAAATTCCGAACTCCAACCTATCATGATCAAAAATGAAATCCACAAGGAGGTAACAGCAAATATCACTCTACCGAATCAGAATCAACACAACATGCGGAGCACCTTTCAAAGACTACCACTCTGAGTCTCTGAGCATGATTACAAAACCGAAAGACATGCATGCATCACTATATTGTAACCAAGTAGATCTACAATGGTTGACCGTTGACATGTGAAACACAACCAAATATTGGTGTTGCAGATGGATGATACAATAGATTAGAATACCTTCTTGGAGTTTTTTTGAGGTGCCTCTGGATCTGCTTCTGCTGCTCTCTTCTTGGCTCCTCTTACATCCACCTTAGTTCACAAAACAACAACAACAACAACAACAACAACAACAACAACAACAACAACAACAAAAACAACAACAACAACAACAACAACAACAACAACAACAACAAACCTGTGATTTCCAGTTGCTGGCCATGAACGCCAGAGATCGACAAGCGGGAGTAAATGGCATGGTTCGAGTTGCAGGGTTTTTTTATCTTCAGCCTCTAGGGTCTGATGGCGTCCGAGAGTGAGTATACAGATAAAGATTTCATTAGATTCTTCAAAGTGTGGCCTGTGTGTGTGTGTGTGTGAGAGAGAGAGAGAGAGAGAGATTTTCTGATTCTTCAAATCATGGACTGTGAGAATGAACTCTTCGGTGACTACACTAACAGTGGCTATAATTATGGTTGAGTTGGAAATAGTGTTGAACGTTTCAACTTTTTTTATGTCATGATTTCTATTCATTTCTTGATACATTAGACTATCTACTAGTAGTATCACTCTAGTAACACTACCACGCGATGCAACTGTTATAAAATCAAGGAAGAAAAGAGAAAACTAGAACACGTTATTAAAAACAGTGTGTTTTTTTAAAACTCTTGGTATGCCTGTTTTTTTTTTTTTTTTTTGCCTTTTTAAAAACAAAAACATGCTGAAAAACAATTGTTTAAAAAAACAGCAAATGTGTTGGTTTTTGGTGTTTTTTCATACTATTGGTATTTAAAGACATTGCAACTATGATTCGATGCAAAAAAATATCAAATACATGTCGCCATGTCGGTATTGTACGTAAACTGATATTAAAGCAAATTAACATTGAAATTTAGTGCATGTTTGGCATCCCTATTTTTAATCAATTTTGATTAAAAACATGGTGTTTTTTTAAATCATTTGGTATGCCTATTGTTTTGCCTGTTTAAAAACAAAAACATGTTGAAAAAAAGCTGTTAAATTATGGAGCTAGCTTTTACAACATTCACAGACAGCTTCAAAGTATGGCCTGTGTGTGAGAGAGAGAGAGATTTTTTCTGATTCTTCAAATCACGGCCTGTGAGACTGAACTCTTCGGTGACACTATCGTGGCTATCATTAATGGTTGAGTTGGAAATAGTGTTGAACGTTTCACCTTTTCATGTACTACTGGTACATGTTAGTGCATTCATTTCTCTCAATACATTTTTGTTTCTTTTTTTTTCAGAAAATTGTAGCTTCATTTCATTAATGAAAGGACCATCGCAGTCCAATACCGAAAGGCAGAGAGTAGTACTACATCCCACCAACTCTGAATGAGAATGCTCATCAAGAGAGCATAAAAATAAAATAAAAACAAACACATCGAAAATCAACTACCGCCTGCTCCCAATGCACATTGAGAAATACACAACTTTTACGCTTCCACAGGCAGACTTTTAGAGTTCCCCAAAACTGAAAACGGGAAGACCGCCGGTGAGAGTGGCGAAACTTCCGGCAATGAAAAACCTCTGGCGGAGCGCAAAAAGTGACCACATAATTATACGCTCCAAGCCTTCAATCGTTCCCAGCTCCATCAATATCTGCGAGAAATGAATTGCAGCAAGAGCTCCCAATATATTCCAACAGAAACGTGAGACCAAATACCGAGCATCAATTGGCGTCCACAAAACAGAAAACAAAGCGAACACAAAAACTAAAATAAAAACCTAGACTACATCAACTAACAGATCTGAGCATCAATCGGCGTCCACAGAGGCAAGAGCGAGAACGCCGAGGAGGAAGGTAACGGGTCACGGCCTCTCTTGACGAAGAGCCGAACAGAAAACCGGTCGCCCCAACACCATCACCGCCGGAGACACTTCGCCATTGCCACAAAGGAGGGGCGGGGAGACCCCTAAACGCTTCTTGCTACCCTGATCAACTAACTAGAGGGCTCGCCGCCGCAAGAGGGAGCGGCGACGGCGAGCCCGACAAACACCCGCGGCGGAGACTACAGAAAGAAATCTAGAGAGAGATACTGATAGAGAGAGATAGGGGTCTAAGTTTAGTCAGTTGAAGCAAGAGAAATGATGGATAGAATGGAAAATAAAGACAATTGAAATCTCGCCGGAGCGAGAAAACGATTGTTGCTACCCTGATCTACTAAGTCTCGTTTGTTTCCTATATTTTTTGAGTCATATTTTATTTTAAGTTGGCTTATAATCTGCAGATAATATAACCTCCGATTTTGGAGATTTTTTAGGTATAACGTCTGAAATACCATATTTTATATCATCTGGTTAATGCATGAATTTTTTAATTTGTGAAAACACATATCATAAGTTCAAATAAAGACATTTATTGTAAAATTTTTAGTAAAAGCTACATGTGTTGCCGGACGCGATTAAATTTTAACTCCAAATTTCTCAGTGCATGCCAAACAGTTTTTAGATTACAATTTCAGCAAGCTTATTCACCCCAGATTATTTTCTTCAAATTATTGAGATTTTAAGCTGTAAACTCTACCTATTTCCTAACCATTTTTTTGAACAAAAATTTCCTAACCAATGTAGTCATTCAAAATTTAAACCACTGTCTCTTTGTACGAGATTTTGTGTTAAATGCCAATCTGGAAGACCTTCTCGAGCTCCGTTCCAACCCGTGGGCCATAAATATTTGAGTGCGAATAAGGAGTGCATTTTCATGTTCGTTAGCATAAGTGGTTGAATGGACTTCTCAAATATATATATATATATATATATAAAAAAAGTGGTTGAACGGGTAAGTTTAAAGATTGTATATTTCTCCAATTGTCGAAATGTCTAGAATTTTAAATCACAACCCTAACTGTATAACAAAATCTTTGTAGTGTTGTCTTGTTGGAAAGTTTTCGGAAGCGATTTCAGCCGTTCTGGTATCAATGAATGTCGCTACAACAATTCTGTGTAGGGAGATTAAGCACCGCGAGAGAGGAGCACCATAGTATGATTTGGGACACCCATTTACTCAAAAGGTCAACCTTGTGAGTTAGGGCCCAAATCATACTATATTAACCATGGACATCATGTCCACCATCCCGATGTGGGACAAACCACTCACACATGATACACAACATTCTGCTTATTAACAACCAGTTTCATTCCGACAACCAGGTTTCTGGTTGTAAATAGCAATACAAACAGTCTTGTTGATGTGTATATGATGTCTATTTCCGGGCAGAATTGTTTACTTGATACGTAGTTTATAATGTGTTTTATATGAGTATGTTTAGCTGGCGATATTATCAGTGATAAGACTCCGTGATGATACGGATCTATTGATTACTAGAGAGATTGTTATACACATGGTGTTAGGATCCAACGAACAACCAGAGTACGATCAAGAACACATGAATGAAGTGGTTCACTATTTTTGAGACTAGCTACATCAACGGCCAAACCGAACCAATTTATTGATGTGTAAAATCAATAACACTTGAATTACGTGGTTCACTAGTTTTGAAACTAGCTACATCCACGGCCAAACCAAACAATTTATTTATGAAAGATCCAATTACAATTCAAGACACAACACGTTTGTCAATAGAAGAATCCTACCTATATTTGCAAAAACATTCAATGAGTTGTATTCTAACTATGAAATCGTAGCAAATGGGTGCTAGCCCAAGTGGTAGAGCATGTAAAATCAGCTGCATGAGGTCCTGGCTTCGAACTAGTTGTCAACAAACAGGTCAGTCTAAAAGAAACTATGAAGTCGTAGAAATGCACTACACTATTGGAACCAGCATTACAAAAGCATGCTATGAATCGTTTAAAAAGTGGCGAGATTGCGCAATCATGCGTGTTGCCATTGGAGATGCCCTCACCTAGGGGTCGGGGTGTCATTGAGATCTTTTTTGGTATTTAAAATTCTCAACAGTCAGACTTCGAAACAGTTAGTAATCGGGAGTGAATTTTTTGAATGAAGTTAGAATCTGAAACTAATTCATGCCCACGAACCTTCGTTAATGCGTGCACTACCCCCATCTAAGAACGCATGTGAAAACGTGTAAGCAACATAACTCTTCCACTACCCAAAAACGTGGGTGTTCATGGGATTAACCGTCCTGTAAAGTCGTTATATACAAAAATGGACGAGTGTGTTGTGTTCAATCCCATTGCAGCCCCAATCAAAGCATATCGCAGATTGAACATTGCTCACCAACCTCGTTGGCATCTGTGACAGAACGATGGTGCCAGGCGGTTCCCTTCATCCCATCTCCAAACACAGAAAACTCTTCAGTCGTGATTCAGATGACAGCCCCACAGGTGCGCTCAATGGACCGCTGGATTCTGAGCAACAGGGACTAGTGTCACCGGGGACGCCTTAACCTCCATCGTAGTCGAAGAAGAAGCAAAATCGATGAAATAAGTGGTATCTTTACAGGATCATGGACGAAGCAAGAAGAGGAGGCAAGTTTCAACAGAGGAAAAACTAACAACATCGTGTTGGGTGGGACGTTGTACAACACAGGATGAAGAGGTCTCGGTGTTGTGTCTTGTTGTACCAAAGGCTAGTGTTATTGTGGACTTAATGTGCACGGGTGAGTACGTACACACTCTACTACCAAAGAATTGGCTGGTGGTTGGGGGACCAATGGAGCCGCGCACGGTCACCGTAAACTATCCGATTAAAGTTCTGTTATGGAATCATGTTGAAGCAGACTCTACTGGGTTCTGGAAGATTTTAAGGACAAGATGGCGTTGCATAATCCCAACATTGTTTTCATCACGAAAACAAGGCTCGCCGGGGAAAAGGCAAAGAACTTGTGTGCCTACCTTGGGTTCGACAGGGCATTTGTTGCTGACCGGGACTCATGTGGTGGTGGTTTGTGGGTTTTGTGGGACAGTTACTGTGTCACCTGCGATGTCCTAGCAGTTTGTGATGTCAAGTCCATGCCTCCGTGACAGCTGTGGAGCACTGATTGGCATTACTTTGTGTTCATAAAAGGCCAGTTACTGTAGGGATGTGGTTATGATGTGTAATCCGGCTTAGATGGAGACAAACATTCTCGTAATCAAATTGTTTTTGGTGCCTTAACATATTTCGCATCTATTTCGACGAGTACTGGTGCTAATATGTCCAACGTTGATCACCAATCACTACTAGAAAAAGGTCTTGTTACGGCAGTTTATTAAAAGGCGGATGAGAAAACCGCCGTAAATAGATCACTATTCGGCGGTTTTTGTTATGCGACGAAAATAAAATAATTTTCGGCGCAATATTTAATTTCCGCCGTAAAATATTCGGCTTTTTTTATTCTTTCCGCCGTTCATTTTTCCATTAGCGGTGGTGTTTTTCTGAACCGCCTTTCCTGTCATTATTTTATATTTATTTTTCAGAAGTGTATTTTATATTAATCTTCTCTCCCCCAAATCCCTAAACCGCGAAGACGAAAGTGAGAGCGCCAAAACAAATTTTTGTGGGGATATTGGCGGTGACGCCCTTTCGGTTTCTCAATCGCAGATGGTATCGCAGGTATCTTCTTCTTCTTCTTCTTCTTCTTCTTCTTCTCGTTCTCCTTCCAGTGCGGCTGCTGTAGTTCACTTCAGCTATTTGTAGATCTGTAGTTTGAGATCGATTTTGCTGTGTTATGTTGACATAGGTGTTTGACGACGGTGATTGAGTTTCAGACTTGGTTTGTTCTGGTTACAGATTTGGGTTTGTGATCCTGTGATTTCGGTTCAGGTTAGGGTTTTGCAGAAGCTGTTGCAAACACAGGCTCGTTCTTCTTCTGCCCCTTTAAAGAATTGTGAATAATTTTGTTAACGTAGAAGTCATTAGGAGAAAGCTATTACCCCTATGTTAATATTTACTGATGGGACTCTGTTATTGTAGTAGCATTTTATACTTGTCATTTAATTATGTTCTCTCGAATTGTTTAAGTTCAACTGTCTCTCTGGAATTCGTGAACCGGTGTATGAGGTATGATCTAGTTTGAAGCAATAAACATTCTCAATTGGGGATTTTTGGAAATTTAATTACCCCATTAGGGAAGAATGCAGGGGTATCATGAATATGAGGTTTGTGTTTCAGATTGTTAGGGTCATTGATTTACTGATGTTCATGTGCTCAGAAATTTGAAATCTTAAATCACGCAAAACGTAGTGCTGAAGAGAAAGCTAGGTACTAGGGAGGGCTTATGCAAACTGGTAAATGTGAAGCTGATTTATCAGGAACCTGAATAATGAATCATAAGTACCAGTAATTACCTACAATACCCAACTTGTCTGGCATCTGTCTATGAAGTCTGTATCGGACATACACCTTATAGTTGTTAAAAAGCGAAACTTGTAGGGTTGTTTAAAATTTAACAGTTACTCTTAGAAGCAAATTTAGATTGAATGATACCGTTTTTTAAGTTTGGTTCTCCGCCAGCAAGGGAGGTTTGGCAGACATTACTAAACCTGGCGTTCTAACCTCTTCTGGGTAAATGGCAGGCAAGTTAAACTATGTAAAAAGTCTTAGCACACAAGACTTGCTGCCTCGCAAATTGAAAATAAGAGAAGGTCCAATGGGGGAAATTGAAACACTGGACAGTTGAATCAATGTATTATAATGGAACTCTTTGAAATGAAGCTTGTGTGTGACTATATGTAAGATATTACAAATAATTGATGAATTATTTGTGAGGACTAATATCTGATTCTTTTCCAGCTTAAGTTGATGCTCATTAGTTCTCAAACTCTGAATTGTGCATCCATGAACCAAGTTTTTATTATATTTTCCTTGCTTTCTTATCCAACCCATCCATGTTTCTTGTTGAATTACATTAGTTCTTAATGGACCTCTGCTTATGCCATGTGCTATATATACTGTCTTGACTTTCTGGTTCTCTTTTAAATTTTTAGGTAATTGGTGTGAGTTATGGATAAGAGTTGGATTGGTACAAAAAAGTGTACTATTAAGTACATAAGAGGGTGTTAGGCTTTTTTGGACTTTGCTTTTGCCCATAATGAAGGCCGAGGAGACATTAATTGCCCATGTAAAAGATGTCTAAACCGCTTTTATTACAACCGAGATAGAGTGCGTGAGCATATTTTAGTTGACGGATTTAGTCCAGATTACAAGATATGGACAAGTCATGGAGAGCACTATGGTGAAAGTGAACATGTCAATGATAATCATGAGCATTTTCCAGTACATAACATGTTCGAAATGGTGCATGACATATATGGGGATCATGAAGTTGAGGGTGGGTGCTCTAGTATGGGTCCAGATGGAGATACAGAGAAAATGCTAAAATTGATTGAAGATGCAGAGAGAGTATTGTACCCAGGTTGTGAAAAATACACAACGCTGTCTTTTGTAATTCGATTTTTGCAATTGAAAGTTCGTTTTGGGTTCAGCAACACTTGTTTTGACGAGATGATGTTGTTACTTAAAGATGCATTTCCTAGTGGTGAAACATTACCTGTATCTTATTACGAGGCCAAGAAGTTCAGAGATTCGTTGGGATTTAAATACGTAAAGTATGATGCGTGTCCAAATGATTGTATGTTGTACTGGAAGGATAAAGCCATGGAGACGAAATGTGATATATCTTCCGAACCAAGATATAAAGAGATAGAATATGAAAGCTACAATGGGCAGAAAAGAAAGAAGCAAACTCCACGGAAGCAGGTTCGGTATTTCCCTATCAAAGAAAGGTTGCAGCGACTGTACATGACTTCTAAGTCTGCTAAGTCGATGCGTTGGCATGCTGAAAGTTTGGCTGAAGATGCAGCCAAGATGCACCCCGCTCATTATAAAGCATGGAAGGCTTTTGATGAGAGGCATCCAGATTTTGCTAATGACCGTCGTAATGTCAGACTTGGCTTGGCATCAGACGGCTTTAATCCATTCAATACAATAACTATCCCCTACAGTGTGTGGTCGGTCGTGTTAATACCATACAACCAGAAACCAGGGCGTTGTATGAAACAAACATCCATGATGTTGACATTGTTAATTGATGGAGATCGTCAACCAGGTAATAACATTGATGTGTATTTGCAGCCGTTGATTGAGGATTTGAAATGTATGTGGATTGAAGGTGTGCGTACATACGATGCTGACAGTGATGAAATGTTTCAGTTACGGGCTGCACTATTGTGGACAATTAATGACTTCCCAGCGTTTGCCAATTTGTCTGATTGGAGCACAAGAGGAGAATTTGCTTGCCCCACGTGCAATTCGGAAACTGATTCGAGATGGTTGACATATGGCAGGAAGCACTCGTACGGTGGACACCGGCGTTTTTTGCCAACTAATCATCCATTTCGGAAAGACAAGAGGAATTTTGTTGGAAAAGCTGAGACAAGGGCCAGGCCACCGGTGTTATCTGGAGAAGATCTCTTTAGGCAGGTTGAGGGCATTGAAAACAAATTTGGGAAGAAGGCCCAGGCTTCTAAGAAGCGACCACGCAGCTCTAAGAAAAAGGGAAGTAAACCCAAACACAATTGGAAGAAACGCAGCATCTTTTACGAGTTGCCGTATTGGAAGTATAATATGTTGCGACACAATCTTGACGTCATGCACATAGAAAAAAATGTTTGTGAGAGCATAATTTTCACACTACTTGGAGTGGATGGTAGGACAAAGGATAACTTGAATTCTCGACGCGATCTGAAAGAGTTACGTATCCGGAAGTCATTGCACCCCATCATACAAGGGAAGAACGGTAAAGAGGTTTGTCCACCAGCCCCGTTCACACTAACAAACGAGCAAAAAACCAAGTTTCTCCAAATCCTGAAAGATGTAAAGTTCCCTGGTAATTATGCATCAAACATTGGACGATGCGTGAACGTGAAGGAAAGAACAATTCAAGGTCTTAAGAGTCACGATTATCATGTTCTGATGCAACAAATACTTCTGATTGCCTTGCGGAAAGTTTTGCCGAAGCACGTGGCCAAACCCTTGATTGAGCTGTGTACCTACTTTAGGCATCTATGTTCCAGGGGACTTAAGGATATCGATGTTGACCAGCTGTCGGAGAAAATAATTTTGACCCTCTGCCACCTCGAGAAGATATTCCCGCCATCGTTCTTCGATGTGATGGTTCACTTACCTGTCCACTTAGCTGACAAGGCAGCCATTGGTGGGAGTGTACACTTGGAGAAAGGCGTCAACGATATCTAAGCGAGCTTGAGCGAGATCAAGCTCATAGATATGTTTTGGCTAACTCTGCATGCATTGATCCATTTAAAGTGTGAGTTATTTGGGAAGTTAATTAGATTTTCTCGTGGTTGCCTAGTATTCTGAAATAAGCCATTTCATATTGCAGCAAGCACATTGATTACTTGAGACAACGACATCGAATTGATGAGTTTCGGTTGCTGAGTAAGCACCATGAGGAATTCCCTGAATGGCTTCGTTCATACGTAAGTTATCACTTAAATTCTGCAAATGCAGTCACCGATCAAGTGTAATACACATAGTATTTTGTTTAATTATTACACTACTGTTGTTGCCCGTAGGTTGAATCAACAAAAACTGACCATGAAATCACAATGGAGGTTAAGGTTCTAAGCAGAGGTCCCAGCCCTTGGGCATCTTCTTTTACCCAAGGCTATGCCATTAACGGAAAGAAGTTTCATACCATGGCATATGGAGCAGGATTGAAGACTCAAAATACCGGTGTAATGTTGCGAGCGTCTACCCCTAGTTTTGCCACTGTTAAAGACAAATACCCAGTTGTTGGAGATGTCAACTACTATGGGCGGCTGATAGATGTTCTAGAAATACAGTACTCTATTGACATGAAATTTACAATGTTAAGGTGTGAATGGGTTGATAATGTACGTGGTCAGAAAGTGGACGAATATGGCTTAACCCTGGTTAATTTCAAGCGTCAATTGTACAAAAATAACAATGTGAAAGACGAGCCATTCATTTTTGCTTCCCAAGCTGAACAAGTATGGTATGTTGATGATGGCTTAAAATGGAAAGTGGCAGTGCCAATGAAACCGACTGCGAGTTACAAATTTAGTGTTGACGTCTCGACAGAAACCTGTCCGGAGGCAGAGCCATTCCCTGACCAACAATTGGGAATTGAAGATAACATAGTTGATGATGGCGAGAGTGAAGGTGAGGACGAAGAGGATACTTATGAGACAGATGATAGCACACAAGGTGAATCATGGGAGGAAAATGAAGACGATACTGACGACGAAGATGATGGTGCATGTGACATCGATGAAGACGACAAGGATGATACCAATGATTCTGATTTTTTGGATGACTTGTGATTTTAGATTTAGATTAGATTAATGATGAATTGTAATTTCAGAATTATATTAAGCTATTGGATGATTGTAATTTCAGAATTATGTCAGAATTAATTAGAATTTGGACTATGTTAGCGCATTGCACGTGTCTATTCCGTGTTTTTAAAATTAAATTCCAAACACTTTTTAATGGCTACATTATTAATTTGTTTAATTTATTATTTTTGTAGGGGTGATGACAACAAGACGTAACCGTAGCTGTACGGGGAGGCGTATGGAGGATCTTTTTGCTGCGGGGACTCCTCCAGCTGCTCAGGACGGACTCTTACATCCTCCTCATCAGATGTCATCATCTTCACGTCCGGAGATTGCTATTCCACCAGGGAGTGTAGATGGTAAAAGAGTTATTCTACTTGATTTATCTTTTACTTGGTCATTATAAATTAATGTGGTATTCAACCATGGGATATTGTTGATTCTGTTGCTTTTTCCAGGGAATATACTGCAGAGACGTAATTCTAGTTGTCCAGGGATGCGTATGGAGGACCTTCTTGCTGCGGAGACTCGTGCAGCTGGTCAGGACATACATCCTCCTCCGGTGTCATCAGTTTCACGTCCGGATATTCATTTTCCACCCGGAAGTGTAGATGGTAAAACAGTTGTTCTATTTGATTTATCTTTTATTTGATTCATTATTTATTAATGTGGTATTCAACCACGGGATATTGATGATTCCGTTGCTTTTTTTTACAGGGAATGTGCTTCAGAGAAGTATTCCTAGCTGTCGAGGGATGCGCGTGGAGGATCTTATTGCTGCGGGGACTCCTGCAGCTTCTCAGGATGGACCCTTACGTCCTCCACCGTCATCATCAAGCATGGTTATTCCTACGCATTTGGAGAGTGAGGAAGGTAAAAGAGTCTCTAGTTGTAGTTTATTTGTAAACATATTGGTAACAACTATTCTGCTGGTTAAATGACATTTTACAGAATCTGATGATCTTGAAGAGAACATGGACACCAGTGGATGTAAGAGGAAGAGGTCATTTCACAACCTAGTGAAGAAATGGAATTCTGGTGAAATAGCAATTCAAGTACAGTTTAATGAGTTCATGCAACCAGTTGGTGACAAACAATCGAAATTGGCTACCCAACTAGGGGTTATGGCTAAGAATGGTAAAATGCTACCACTAAATCACACTTCTTGGAAATCTAAAGATCTCGACGAGTACAAGGAACGCGCATGGCAGGAAGTTCAGGTAAGCGACATAATCGTATGTTCAAGGACCAACCATTTGTGCTTTGGATGGTTATTATTTTCTATTGTTTAGTATATTGTAAATATGCTTGGCGTAACGGCTATTTGTATGCCAAATCTTATTATTGAACTACTGTTCGCAGAAAAATACCAATTGTCCAGACGAGTTCAAGGAGAACTGCCTGAAGAGTCTAAACAAGATGTGGCGAGACTGGAAAACGAAGGTGCACCAAGAGTATAAGAAGTATGATAATGATAAAGATCGGCTTGCTAATTGTCCGGATAGGGTAGAAGCATCACAGTGGAAAGTACTAGTTAAGTGGTTTGGCACAGAGGCGGCAAAGGTACATGTAAAAAATGAAATTGAATTAAATTGATTTATATGAATAAATAACCATGTTTTAAGTTTTTCTTTTGCACTACATTGCTACAGAAAAGGAGCCGGACGAACACCCACAATCGATCACAGCAAGTTGACCCTCATAGGACTGGGAGAAAGAGTCATGCTGTAATTCGTGCGAAGGTACAACGAAAAGCAGGATCATATGCATCTTTCTTTTATTGCTGGCAATCTACTGTTTACATGGAATGATATGTACTAGATGTTTCTGCATAATGATAAATGTATTTTACATCTTAACAGAAAAAAGCACAGAATGAGAGATGTGATCGAATTGCAATGTATTTCAGTACTCATACATGTTCGAACAGACTTCCTTCTGATGAGACCGCTGGTATAAGGATGGTAAGTTTTATCCTTGCAAGTCAATTGTATATATGCATAAATTGTGTGCTCACATAACTTCATATATATATTGTCGATTGACAAGCATTTGAATTTCAGGCAGAGATACTGCAGAGGCTTGAAGCAGCACCGGCAGAGCGACGTGATGATGTTGAATTTAGGGAGCATGTTTATGATGAGGTTTTCGGACCAGAAAAACATGGGCGTGTGAGATGCATGGGTCTGGGAGTAACGCCTACACAAGTATTTGGTTCATCCTCTTCGCGCCGTTCCAGCCAGAATGTAGATGAAGTAAGAAAAGAACTGGAGGAGACGAGGCATGCAATGGAAGAGCAGAGGAAAATGTTCGAAGCTCGACAAGCAGCGCAGGACTTGCAACTGGAAGAGATGCGGAATTTCATGACATCATTGGGCAAGCAACTAGGTCAGAGTTTCACATTCACGGCGTCGCAGACACAATCACCATCAGAAACTCAGTCACCATCAGACACTCAGACACCCTCTCTTCGTATGCGGTAATATGATATTGAACGTATAATCAAACTTGCAGTGTGCACATAAAACAAAATGTACCATCAGTTCGTTAATTAATTGACAAAGATACATAGCAGGACAAGAGCACAGAAAAGAACAAGGAAAAAAATGTGCACAGAGATTACCAGTGTGGATGTGGCATTTCATCAAACATGTTGTGGGCAGTATGAACAACAACAACAACTAATGTAAATTATTTAAGTATGATGAAACCTTGAGAAGTGGGAGATATGTACATAGTAGATTATATAGCCTCTTCCTTGCGGTAGACCTATGCCATCTGAAAGCCCATCTTGGAATTTCTCTCGAATTAGCCTAATTGTTTCATAGACAAGTATAACCAGACCATGTTTTCCCACTTGGATACTGAATTGGAAACTTCTTTGGCGCTATGGCTATGGTAATAAGAAAGTTTAAATATGATAAACTTTTCTATTGAAAGCTAAAATTTGTTTCAGGATTATGGATGTTGAAATCCAAACTGCTCCCCATTACTGAATTCTGTTACTACCACTTGTCATTTGTCAGTGTTTAGGATGTAGTTGTGTGAGGAATCATGTATTTGCATTTTGCATTTCTGCATTTACGTGGAGTTATAGTCAGGGGATTATGCTTCTATTCGCCTGTGAAGTAGTAGTAGTATCTAAAATCAATTGGTAGCGTATAACCTTTTGACGAAACTGTTCAGGAGCACGGACTAAATTTTAACGCGAAATCAATTGGATAATCAGAGACCTTACTGATTCTTTTATAGATTTGTTTCTCTTTAATAATTTTCAAATATGAATTCTATTTTTTGTGAAGCATTTTGTCGGGGAGAAGGTTGTCGTGTACACATGGAACAATCCTCTGCAAACTTTGGCACATGGCACCATTATTTCAATTGACCCGAACAAAGAGGTTTGCGGGGAACTTGTAGGTGAAGGTCATGCTGAAGTTCGCATTGATGTATGCAAGAATGTTCTATTTCCTTTGTATCGGTATAGAGAGGATTCATTTGTAACTTGCATTGGTGTTGCGAAAGGGAAAACTGTAGTGTGGCCTCTTGCAAAAGTATAAATCGTCCACCTTTGTATTTAATTAGACCTTAATTCTTTTCCGCAAAGCTAACATGTAATTTTTTTTTTGCAGCTGGAGTCGTTGGACAAATTGAAGTCGAAGAAACGCGCCAGATCTTGAAGCAAGTCAGTAGAAACAGTTCTTGGTGGGGTTCTTTGTTCTGTGATGAATGTTGAAGCAAGTTATTAGACACAGTTTTAGTTCGTCCTTTGTTCTGATCTGATGAATGGTGAAGCATGTTATTAGACATGGTTTTGGGTTTTCTTCTCTAGTCGACTAGCTAGACAAAAAGAAGTGTTAACTTAATTTTGGTTGATAAATATGTTCAATGACTACCATTTTGGATAGAATGTGTTTAACACTGAATTGGTGTACTGTGTTTTAGCAGATTTGTGTTCGAAGCAGGTTTATTGGCTTGATTGGAGTACTGTGTTTTAGCTGGTTTGTGTTAAAAGCAGGGAAAAGGCAGGGGTGATATTTCAAAAAAAAAAAGTATTTATATAACGGCGGTTTCAAAACCGCCGTATAATTTTTAAAAAAAAAATATTAATATCTTGTATGGCGCAAATACAACCGCCGTATATTTTAATGTACGTCGCTTTTTATGAAGCGTCGTTTAGGTAGACATTTACGTAAAAATCTACGTCAGTTGAGCAAAACCAACGTAAAAATAGGTATACGGCGGTTATCAAGCGCCGAAATATTTACACGACGGTTAGTTTGAGGGCAGAAAACAAACCGCCGTACAAACCGCCGTCTACGTAGTTTACGGCGCTTTTGGTACTCTTTATGGCGGTTTTAAACCGCCGTTTCAAGCACCATTTCTAGTAGTGAATGTCGATGGTTTACTTCAAATTTGTGCAGGATTATTCATTTCAATCAACTCTAGAACATTTTATAATAATTTTTATCTATTTCGTAAAAGCTACTTCGTATTTCAGAAACCAGTAATGGAACCGTTGAATATTTCATGACATTTGTAACCTGTTTCATAGTACTGGGCGAGTCGGACCTTCCGGCGCACCGGTTTTGTCCCAACCCGCGAAAACTTTTGTCGTTTTGCAGGTCTTTTCGTAAATACAGGCGAAACCGGCTGCCTTTTGGTCCAAACCGGTAAAAAAAACTGGCCCCCCAGGAACCCTAAAAATTCGCCCGCACCATAGCCACACCCTAAGGTTTGGGGCTTGTGCCTTTGCTCCAAGAAGCGGGAGAGTGCCTTGCATTCTATCAAAAGTGTGCCACAGTAAACTTATGCATTATTTGGCTTTGCTCTTTATAATTTCTAATGCAAGTTACAAAAAAAACCTCTTAACAGGAAAACAACAAAGTCAAACTTCCACCAACTTTTACATGATTGGTTGTTTAAGAAAGATTAACAAGCTAAGACTCGGAGACTGAAACTAGTTAGAGCTCCTACAACTTGCGAAGTTCGAACCTCAATACTAAACGCAACAAATAGATAAAGTAACTAAACGCAACAAATGGATAAAGTACATGTCTGATTTCATTATCTGATCAGTCATTTTGTACAAATGTAGCAACTGTCACCGTGTCACATATAGTAAATCACCCATGAATGAACCCAGGGGCGGAGCCATGTAGGGGCACGGGGGGCACGTGCCCCCCCCCCCCCCCCCCCCCCAAATTTTCCGAAAACACTAAATAATTCTTAATTTTTTTTTAAAAATTAACCAGGCTTTTGTACAAATTAAAAAGGGCCCCCCCCCCCATCCTAAATGATTGACCAGCGCAGATGGTAAGGTTCTCTGTTTAACAACAAGTTGACGCAGGTTCGACTCTCCTTATTTGTGGTTTTGATTTTGTTTTCTACAAAAATAAGAAAAACAAGATAAAAAGCGCCACTGGAGACTCAAATCCTCGTATACGAGGTCAATAGGGCAGCGCTTTACCAACTAAGACAGAAGGCTTACTACAACTTTTTAGATATTTAATTGAATTTATCTTAAATAACAGTACAAATATTGGATTGTGCCTCCCCCCCCCCCTTCGGTCAAATCCTGGCTCCGCCACTGACTGAACCTCAATAACCATGAATGGATCCAGTTGAGTTATTATTACGAAAGGGTGTGGCTGCTTCATATGATGCTTGATTATCTACATTTTCAAGCTTGCAAAGTGCCAACACTAGCTCTTTACATTGAACGACGAAATCATAATATTACCGCAGAATGAATAGGCTCATTGAGCCTAATTTGAAAGGTTCATTTCTTATCTTCAAAGTTTTGGCTTAACTCGCAAGTCGCAACAATTTTTCAGGTTAAATGAACTTCCTCTTCAATTTGACAACATGATTCTTAAAGTTTCTCACTAATTTTCACTATTTTCTCTGAATACGTCCAGTTTTAGACACTCGAACTCTTCAACCATCCACATCTCCCTTTCTTTCTCCCGGGCGTATTTTCTTTTGTGCGTGTTGCAATATTTAGTACATAAAATAAATAAATCAATTGTATCTTTTTTTGGTATATTTCATAATTTAGTATAGTCATTTTCTCAATAACTTGCCTAATTAGTTCTACTAGTGATGCACTGATGCTCTTACTATTTCTGACACTAAAGAATAAGAAGACTCAGTAAGGAAGTAGTCTTCGAGGTGATACTCTTTCGTTATGACAACAAACCATAATCGGAATGCATCACTCAAGGCATGCATTTTCCATGGTTGTTTGTTTAACTCTTAGCATGACATTTACCTATAATAAGAGTGCACTACTCATTTTCTCGAAGAACAAAGAGTACACTAGTCATAGCAGGTACCTTAAGTGCAAAGCATTTTTGTTAGTCGCGAACTTATTATCAGATTATTTTAGCATGGGATGCTGGAGGAAAACCAATGATTGAACTGAATTAGCCCATAGGCACATATGCACGATAAACTATTTTGTTCCCATCTTATATATATTGCTTCATATCATCAAACTCAAAATATGGAATTAGTTACAATGGTAACTTAGATTTAAACGGGCTCTACGAGATTTTGATACGTAGCTGAAGCTATCAGTGGAAGGGAGAGAGACAAGGACGCCAATGTAATGTTGAGAGCCTTGACGTTCAACACTCTAGTTGATCTCTTTGCTGAATCTGCCAATTGATCCTGAGACTAGAGCTGCGATTCGGTTCGGTTCAACCGGCGGTTCCGGTTGAAACCGAACCGAATTAACCGAAAATGTAGGACCGGGAACCGAACCGGTAACCGAATGACCGGAACCGGACCCGGACCCGGACCCGGTATTATACGGTCCCGGTTCGGTTTCCCCTTATTACAGAACCGGAACCGAGCCGGAACCGGAACCGGTTTGGAACCGGAACCGGCCCGAACCGAACCGAGAACTGAAGAAACGGCCGGAATTTTGAGAAATTTGAACGTTGCCTGAGTTGTCACATCACGGTCAGTGACCGTTTGGCAACGTCCAGAACCGGTTTTTTTGGTTTTTTTGACTTTTTTTTTTTACAAACACTCCCCCTTCCCTCCCTTCAACTCCTATAAATAGCCAACCACTTCCACCATTTTTTTCACACTTCCTCATCAAACACTCTCCATATTTCTCAGACTTCTCCACTCAAAATTCATCATACACTCTCAAATTTCTTCATCTTTCCTCACTACAAATCATCATACACTCTCAAGTTTAAAAAAATCCTCAAACTTCCTTGGTTCTCAACGGCAAATTTCTCATCTTCAATCTTCGACAAGCAACGTTTCTTTCGACAAGCAATTTCACACCTCCAAGAATTATTCTTGGAGTTTGTAAGTTTTAATTTTTGTCGTTTACAATTTTATTGTGTGCTCTTATTTGTGCAATATTTATTAAACTTTCTTTTTTTATCCAATTTTTCTAGGAAACAATGACTTCCTCTTCTCATTTCAATGACCAAAACAACCAAAACGTAGACGTAGACATAACTATTGAGTATGAAATTGACATTTTATTTGGCGACGGTGCCGCTAATGATTTTGGTGGTTTAGAGGAAAATGAGCCGAATGTAGGGCGTAATAAAAGAACTCGTAAGGAGGATGGTAAAAAACGCAAAGTTTGGGATCAAATGGATAAAATAAACGATGGCGTAGACGCCAAAGTAGACCAAAATTTAGGGCCGTTTGAAAAATTTGTCAAAAATCATTTGTATATCATCACACCGGTGGATTAGGATCCTTGAGAAAACATTTACAAAATGCACACGGACTTTTGAAAGATTCACCCGCCGTAGGTGACCCTATGGTCCAAACCCAACTAGGATACGATGCACACGGTAACGTATTTACTTTTGTCTACGATGAACCTAGGGCAAGAAAAGCAATAGCTCTTTATATCACCGCCACCGAAAAACATCTTAATATGACCAACTACGTAGAGTTTGTCACAATGGTCCAAACCGCTTTTTGCCCGAGTTATAGGCATATTAGTAGACACACTATTAGGAAAGATATAATTGAACTTTACAGTGAAAGGAAAGCGGAAATTATGCAAACTTTTTTAAATTCTGATTTCACAATTGCTTGCACTTCCGATATGTGGTCGGGTAGAAATGATAAAGGGTATATTTGTGTCACCACACACTACATTAACCCAAATTGGACTTTACAAAAACGTGTTATTGCATTTCGAGAAGTTCCATATCCTCACAACGGTGTAAACATGGGAGAAACCATAGAGTCAGTTTTTGAAGAGTGGGGTATTGATCAACGAATTACATCAATGACTTTTGACAATGCATCGGCATGTGATAGTGTGATAGACCATATGCATACTTTGATACAAACACCCTTTCACGAAAAAATTGACCATGTTCGTTTTGTGTGTCACATTATCAATTTAATTGTACAAGAAGGTTTAAAACAACTAGATGAGCATGTTAGTCCTATTCGTGAAGCTATTCTCTTGATTTCTTCTTCAAACAAAAGAACCAAAGTTTTTGCGGAATATTGTGAGAAAAACCGCAAGAAAAAAGAAAGTTTGGGGCCGATTGTAAGACAAGATGGAACTCAACCTACTTGATGTTGAAAAGTTGTAAAGGTTATGAGACCACAATTTCACGTTTTTTGAATGAAAGTGGTCATCCCGTTTCCGTTTCACTTAATGATTGGAAGGCCGCCGCCGTCTTAAGAGATTTTCTTGAACCATTTTATAACACAACTACTCTTCTTTAGGGTGTTTATTATCCTTCTACTAACAACGCTATTCCACAACTAATGTTTTTAACCGAAGCTTTTAATGAGTATAGGAATAATAGTATTTTATTCGACGCAATTGCGGACATGGAGGAAAAATTTCCCAAATATTTTGAAAGAATCCCTATGATTTTTTGTTTGGCAAGTATTTTGGACTCAAGGCAAAAGGATGCAACCACACGTTTTATGCTACAAAAAATTTCGGAGAACATGACTACCGAGTATAGAGACGTAGTGATATCACCAAGTATTGAAGAAGTTAAACAAACTCTTAATGTTATGTATGAAAAATATGTTGTTAAGTTTGGTATTGGTGATCAAGGTTCTCAACCATCATCGAGTGATCCGAAGGGTAAGGGTAAGAAAAAGTTTGGTATGGGTTCTTTATTTAAGGGTACACAAACCACCCCAACCTCGTCGAATTGCGTCTCGGAATTATTGTTGTACATTAACCAACATTATTTCAAAAAACTAACGGAGGAAGAAATAGAAAATAAAGATTTACTTACTAGGTGGAAAAATTATGAAATTCAATATCCGATTGTTTCTAAAATGGCACGCGGTTTACTAACCCCTCACGCTTCTACAGTCCCTTCGGAATCAACTTTTAGTGCAGGTAAACGAGCTTTGTCGGAGAAAAGATCGTGTCTAACCTCGAAGATATTGGAGGTACTTATATGCTCAAAGGATTGGAGCGACGCTAACAAACGCACACAAGACCTACACCCTTTGGACGTGGCCGTGACCGAACTTTACCAAGAAATTGGAATAGACGTGGACACTCCGCTAGATGTGGACGAATTGCCTACGGCTAAGCGTTGAAAAATGAAGACTATTATTTGGTATTTTTGCTCATTTCAATAAGTTTGTATGTAAGTTAGAAAAAATGCAAATGATTGGTAGTTAAGTGGGTGCCAACCTAGTTGGGATGTACTTAAACTATAGTGATGCAAATTTTTCGAAGATTTGATATTTTTAATTAACAATACAAGTTTGTTTATTTTATTTTTATTTATATGTCCAATTTTATGTCTTACATTTATTATTACCACAAAAATAACAAAAAAAAAGAATAATACAAGTTTGCTTATTTTTATTTTTATTTTTTTGATTATTTGTCCAATTTTATGTCTTACATTTATTGTTACCACAAAAATAACAAAAAAAAGAAGGAAAAAAAACAGCCCGGACCGGTTGGGAACCGGAACCAGGACCGTCTTGAGACTTTGAGAGGCCTTAGGCAAATTTTCAAAAGGAGGCCTTCATCTTTTTCAACACAAGTAATTTTGTATTAATAGTAAAATTGATAGCATTAAATTTGAGGTAAAAATTCTACTTTTATTCTCAAATATTGTAGACTCTAACTCTCCTCCAAAACTTCAAACAATATCAATGAAAAGGACATCAAAAACATGAATTGCATAAACTCTGGATTTGAAATCCAACTCGTCCATAAAGAGAAGATCTGCATGTAATACTTATGGTGTAAAAGAACATTGAACAACACAAAAAATTGACTTCGAAAATTAACATAATGATTTCATAGGAGCATGTCAATTTTCCACTTCCTAATTCCTATTTCATTTTTTATTTTTATTTTTTTTAGTATCTCCTCAAACTTATCTAAATTTTCTTCACTCTTTTTTAATAATACCGTTTTCTTATTATCTCTATCAAACTTAACTTCCTAATTATCCTTGTTCAAAAAAACTTCCTAATTATCCTCTGAGTTCGCGGGTGATCCTGTCCATTTTCTAAGTAACTCCTTAATTATCGCTCTCCAGTTTGTTCTCCTCACCAATTTGTCCTCCTAATTTTCCTCCTACTCTACTAGTGTACTGTCGTGTGTCTCCTCACATTGTTAATTTTTTCTCTCCTAAGCTATATTAACAAATCCCCTAAATTTGAGACCTTCCTATTTTTGAGGCCTTAGGCAACTACCTAAGTTGCCTTATGGGCAGGCCGGCCCTGACCGGAACCGAACCGTTAACCCAACCGGTTTCGGTCTACGGTTCCGGTCCGGTTCCGAATAAACCCATTGACCGGTTCCGGTTTAACCGAACCGAAAAAGTGGCTGAAACCGGTAAACCGAACCGAAACCGACCGGTTTCGCGTATATCGGTTCGGTTCCGGTTCGGTTAGAACCGAAATCGCAGCTCTACCTGAGACTACATGGATAGTGTAATTTTCAAAAAATACACCTCTGGTTAGAGAGCTGATGGCTAGAGTTTATCAACTCTAACTTGCATGTAAGTTTATCAGTCCTACTAAGTAATTCGGGTCACTGGGAAGAAAAAGGAAAAGGGTTCTAGGTTGGATTCTGGACCAAATAACTAACTTGAAGAAGTTTATCTTAAAGAAAATAAAGTGGTTAAACTTCCACCAACTCTTCTAACTAGCTTAAACTTTCACCAACTTGTTTTAACTAGCTTAAACTGTTTGGCCATTTAAGAAAGTAACAAGCTAATCGCAAACTGAAATGTTGTTTGAAATCACACTACAATGTTATAATCTAGTTACTAAATGCAACAAAGAGATCTAGTACATGTATGTATGACCATCCTATGAGTCATTTTATAGGTACAATGATGGCACATCGACACGTGTAGTAAATCTCCCATGAATGTAACATTTACAAATTTAGTCTTTTGAAAATGTGCAGGATCAGCCTCCTGTTAAGATTCTTGACTATCTATACTTTGAAGCTTCCTCAGTGCCAATCCTAGCTCTTAAGAAACTGCACCCACAGGAGGCTGCAGAGCCTTCTCCAACTACGCTAGAGGTTGTGCTTTAGTGAACACAAAAACACCACCAGTTGCAGCACGACCAATAAGCATATCCCGGTCTAGATAGGAAAGGTAGTGTAATCCTCCCACTGCCTGCCTGCACAATTGGTTTTATAAAGCATGAATGTACGATAACCGATGACATCTGGGAGTTTTATATGTGATCTCCAAAGGTATATATTCTACCTTCCTCCTGAATTTCTCACAGGAACTTGGGCTTTGAATGTTCTGATAAATTGCAATATCTGGAAAAAAAAAAAAAAAAAAAGCAATGTGATATATTTGGGGTACGTATTCTGTGAACAAGGATACGGCAGACCCTTTTTTTTCGAATGGAACATCCATTGGATGAAAATGTATGATGACAACTATATCATTATTCTTATATCCCACCAGCGAGCTCCCTTGTTCCAATGTTCATTAATGTGGACTAACTTTGCCATCTCACTTGAATATTGGAACCCCAAGGACTGGGTACCCTATTATAAACCGGGCTCAACTGAGCGAAACCAACTTTTATATGTACCGGTAGTACTTCCCTCCCCTTTAAGACAACTAGGTAACTGGTATAGACTACAAAACTAAATCTGCATTCCCAATGTGCAAATCTATTTAAACCATATCAAAACAGACAAGTATTTCATCGCATTGGCTAAACTAGGACAAGTATAACTGCAATTCAAATTGAATTAAAACAATATATGGTTTTGTTCGGTACAATCATGTACTACTATAAAGCATTTTCCATATCACCCATACACTAGCTTAGTATAGGATGAGTGATGAACTATACTAATGAAATGGAACCTGTGCACAGCTAAAATTTTAGATAATTTTGCGTTATTTATGAACCACCCCAAAAAAGAGAAGATAAAAAAAATCTAACTAGCATCCTCCAAGAGCCTACGACAAGTAATTCCAATCAACTCCTACAGCAGCAACGGCGCAGGGACAAGGTAAACGAAGAAGCGAGATTCAAGTTACTAAGGCTAAATCAAGTCTTGCCCCGAATACAGAGTGAAGCAAGTGAAGGAGTCCAAATATTATACCGTCTGGCACTTCAAAGTACACAGTTACAAATTTTCACCGAATGATCTTATTTAACAAGAACATCTGAAAAGAGAATAAAGGCTCACCTGCAAGCTCAAAAATGAGCGGGGCAGTATTGCTGGAGCTATTATAGCTTGCAACTCTTCACTGATTTTTAAGTTATCAACAGTGATCTGCCAAATAAAACTGGCAGGTCTTAGGTAGTCTCAAAAGTTATATAACTTCGTCCTGGATCTTTCTTTCTTATTGTGGAACACAAGATACAGAAGGTAAGCAATTACAGCAATTTTGTCGAAGAGACGAAGTGGAAGATTAGACGCAACCTCAAGTGATCCAGTCTAAAATTGAAACTTGCAGGAACCGAATTCGAGTTTACAAGAAATGATGCAGGAAGTCAGCATAAGCAAGAACTTCACTTCATCTTATGACTAAATTCGCAGCATTTTCTCCAAATCTTTTCATTTAAAGAGAACACAGAAAATATATCATCTGTATTAACAGAAAAAGAGACCACGTGCTATTTTTCAAGCTTTCAATCAAGGGAAATCAACAAAAAAAGGAAATTACCAAAATAAAACTAGATGCACTGGCCCCGTAATTCAGTGGCCACTAGAAGCAATCATACATGTAGGATATTACATAGGAACCTGCTGAAGTATTATAATTCTAATTACTTAGCAGACTTATTAGTCATCTTCTTTGAAGGTTATATATTTTAACGCAAAGAAAACTAACCTCTTCAAACTGAAGGTATATGTTACGCTGAGATACGACAGAAAATTTTGCAGAGACTAGCAGAGTAGCACCTTCTTGCTCCTGTGAGTAGGAAGAATATAAGTTGAACTTTGCATCAGCATTAGGAAAATAATTTCAACAGAAAAAACGACCAGAGTGATGATAAGTGAAAATGCATTCTTTTGTCAAACACATGCAGTACTACTTCAACCTTAGAGAACTAACAAAAGCCCATAACCCTTTAGTGCACACTGCTCCCTCCCCAGTGCCGGTTCCACTTTTCTCTCTCTCTCTCTCGATCGATCAATCTGCGAAATTGGTTCTTGAGGTGACACTGATGATTTGGGTTTTGTGTTGTGTTTGATATGGGGTTTGAAATGTGTTTGATTCAGGATTTAATCTGGGGATTGGTTCAAGTTCAAAATGTGGTTCATTCTTGGTTATGACTTTCCGGATTGACCAGATTTCGGGTCAAAATTGGGACTTGCAACATCATGACGCCGAGCACCCACACCCATTAGGTAATTCTGTTACAACTGTTCTTTCTAAAAGTGCGGATGGTATTGCATTGATAGGTATGAGTGACCTTGAGGCGTGAGGTATTTGACCTTGGGTAGGTATATCATATATGGTTTAGCAAATTCATATAAGTTCTTGAATCTCTATATGAGGCAGATTACCGCTACTCTGGGGTGAGCGCCCGGTGTTCAGATAATCCAATAGAATCTCGCCACTGCATCATAATATAAAGATTATTGAACCCTTGGAACATTGATTTTCATAATCAATTTGTTTCCCCGTACATGGAAAATGACCATATTTTACATATTTGATTAGGACACTTCTAAAATGGAGCTGTAACCTGTGGACACGTATCGGACACAACACGTTATGTCGGGATACTCTGATCCTTTTATAATGGGTTGGACAGGCCTGGGACACAGATCTGAACACGGAGGGTTGTTATTGTGATTCTTTAAACATCATGTGTGTCTTTTGTAAAAGTTCTAAAACTTTGAAGGGTTACAAGGAATAGCTTTATCATAAACATCTAATATTCTCTTATCTTTAGTAGAAGGCAGTTGGGTACTTAATGATTTTGAATAGATACTGTATTATGAGTTTATTATGGCTATGACTTTGATCAATATTGACGAAAATGAAAGCAATATTCTTAATTTAATTCATTGATCAATGTGTATATCTATACGTATATAATACACACACACACACACACACACACACACACACACACACACACACACACACACACACATATATATAATAGGCGCATCCTTGCCGTGTCGTGTGTGTGTGTGTGTGTGCGTGTGTGTGTGTGTGTGTATATATATATATATATATATATATATATATATATATATATATATATATATATATATATATAATAGGCACATCCTTGCCGTGTCGTACCCTCATTTAAAAAAAATGGAGTATTCCGTGTCCGATCCCGTATCGTGTCCGACACCCGTCTCTGTGATTCTTAGGTACATGGTAAACTATATGTATCAAATACAAATCAAGGGAAGAAACACGTAAAAGAGCTTTTACCTCTAACAAGTTCGGAATGCTCCAACGAACGACATTTCGTACCACACCTCCATCAGACTGATCACCACATTCAAATTTCTGAAAGATTTGGCCAACCTGCAAACACCAAAAAGGTATTATGAAAGAAAAGAAACACGAATATTGATTTGTCTTTGTACGGTTCGCTATTGGTCAATTTAACATCTGATGTTTCAAAAACATCCTTTTGGTCTCTGTTCTTTTAGACATTCACATATTGATAATATTCCAACCAAATATTGTCCAGAAACTTCTTTTTGTTCCTTTTGGGAAACCTCGGGACAACCCAGAAACTTGTAAGCACAGCTATCAGTACTTTTACTGTGTACAGAAACAGATATTTATTGTCCCTCGAAGATGGTCCATTTTCATATTCGCAACTGCAAGGAAACATGCAAGTATTCCACCCAGTTTAAACTAGTATATTTGTCAATCCAAAGGACTCTTCAAACGTGCACTCTTTTTACTTTTCTTACAAATATGTAGTTGTTGCAAGTTACTTTTTATAACATCCTTCTCCAGTTTTCAGGACAACTACGATAACTTCTTGGGCTGTTCCAGAACCAGCTAAAGTGGACCGACATTTGAAACACCTGCGATAAGAGAAGTGGAATAGTGAAATGGCATAGCAAAGTATTATCAAGCACCGCTGCAAATCTGCAACTTCCAGAGTCAAATGATTACACAAGAGGGTGGCCAACAAATAACATCGTGAACAGGAAAACCAAAACATATGAAGTTGGTAGTTTAGTGTGGGATTGCAGTCATGGCAGAATGTCACAGACAAGTGGTAGCTGTTGGAGGAATTTAATATTAACCCTGGCATGTGAACGATACCTGCATGTATTACATCAATTTTGCTTCTGAACATACAACAACAAGCCTTTTTTCACAGTTTAACCAGGGTGGGTTAACTCATTTCCTTCGGTAAAATTTGACTAAGTTGTGTCTTCTTTTCTCTACACAAGTTTGTTTCGGTCTCCTCTCCCTCGTCTACAACCGTCGATTTTAGCCGTATCCCTTACTCCTAACGATTCTCCCTCGTGTTATCTTCGATAAGTGTAACATCTAGATTCTTTCTAATTTTGCTTATGAACTTAAAGGATCTAAAAACTTAGCCATTGTATGGAAGACCTAACGAAGTGGCCCTAAAAAACTTCTGTTTTGGGGTTACACGATCGTTTCATGTAGACACATTGAAACGATTTTGGTTATAAACTCAAAATTGTAGTTTAACAGGTTGTGTATACTTATATAGTACTCCTTCAAAGTTGTAAGCTATGACCTAGAAAGATTAGGTTTTTGTGGTGTATATTAAACTTGTTATATGCATGGAGGATTATACATCAAAATAATTTAGGCAGCCAACGTAAACTTCATCTTCATATTGTTAATATGAGCAGATTTGGAGGCTTTAATTTTGAAACTGGACAAACCTCTGCAACAACATAAAATATGCGGCTCTTAGGAGGATTAGTATCAACCGGATACCGAATTTTTCCCCTATGGTTGAGTAAGGAGTGAAGGAGATAATAGATTACGGGGATGGTAATGCATAGGAGTTTGTGTAATGAATTGTCACTTTTTGCTTCTTTCAAGTTGCCGGCTGAGAGTGACATTCAGATAAAAAAGCAGTTGGAAGATTAGGTAGTCAACTCAGAAGTGTGCATCTCATTTATCTAGCATTGTGTTTTGTATTTCCATGACAGCTTGGGTAAACCATCAATGCTATAATCATCAAGAGTCAGGTAGACCAAAGGCCTCTTACGAGTGTTTACGATGGAAATCACAAATCATCTATCAAGAGAAACTTAAACGACACCAATCTAACTTTTTAAACGATATCAAAGATGTAACTACAAAAGAGCACAAAGAAGCTGATTCAAGAGAGTACCTGAAAAAAGGGAAACCTCACAGAGGAGTCCAGAAGAACAAGAACATCAGCTGCAGATGTGTACTGCAGTCTCCACGTCCCCTCCAATTTCCCCAAATCGATCGCTTTCCCGGCGTCACCGCTCTCCACTCCCACCTATCCAATTGTCCCAATTTCTATACCCCATTTTAGTAATTACTCATTTCCACTTCTAGGGTTTTACAAATTCACTCAAACAAGCAAAATTTAGAGAAGAAGAAAAACCCACCAGCGACTCCTCAATGGAAGAGCGTTGATCAGAAGTGGTAACTAACCCTCTCTGCGTGTCTTGGGTTGCTCTCAGAAGCTCATGCTTTCGCTTCTCTAGCTCCATTTCGTTGTCCTGTCGATTCCAAAACACAAACCCACCAAAAAAAACAAAAACCCACCTAAATCGTTTAATCAATTATAAAAAAAACGAAGCAGAATTGAGATTGATTGATAGAGAGAGGGAGAGGGAAGGAGAACCAGTGTTGGGTAGGTGGCAGCTGACGTGGCCAAAGGGATTAGACTTCTCCGTCTGTGGGTCAGCAATTTCGTCATCGGCGGTGGAAAAGCGGAGGTGGTTACTGTGGCGGGACAACATCTGGTCGACGGCGGCGTTAGGTGGTGGGGATGGAGGATAGTGGATGGTGATGCAAATGCCAAGTCCATCTCTGTCCACTCTCCACAAGATCGTTGGAGAGAAGTGTAGTAGACTGGTACTACCTATGTTTTGTCTGTTTCAGCCTACTTCACTTTTTGTCACTATTCACTGGGTTACTTTCATCCGGTGTTTTGATTAACAAAACGATACAAGAATTTAGTAATCTTTACATGGTGTTATAGAGGAAAGTTTATTCTAAAATACTATGAAAAAATTGTTAAAAAATTACATCGTTTTGGTACCCAAATTACCAAGTCAAAGTGACTCAGTTACGGGTTAAAAAGTCAAACGCAGACGAAACAGGCGAAACGGAGGAAGTACTAAGTAGTCTGTTAATTTTTAAATTGGTAAAAGACACTTTCACCCCCTTTGGTTGGATGCAAAAACACTATTACCCCCTTTTGTTTGGAAAATGACAGTTTTACCCATTTTGTGTTCCAAATTTCCGGACACTTACATCCTTTGTCTGTGTCATATCATAATGTACCACTCCGTCCCACTTCTTTCGCACCATTTCGACTTTTTGACTCGTATCTGTGTCACTCTGACCGGGGCAAAATGATGCAATTTTTTTTTATTTTTCACCGTGTTATAGAGCAACTTTTACTCTACAACACCATGAAAAAATTATTTAACAATTGCATCATTTTGCTATCCAAGTCACCGGGTCAAAGTGACCCAATAAATAGTGGTAAAAGTCAAATTGGGAGGAAGATATTATACAGAGTGGTAAGAGAGAGAATTTATCCCCAAAACTATTATAGTGATGGAATCACCCAGACTAACAATATCACAAAATAGTGTAAACATTCTGAAATTTCACAGACAACGAGGGTAAAAGTGTCGTTACATCAAACTTGAGGAAGGTGAAAGTTTGGTCATGGATTTGAGTCTCCAAGCTAGCAAATGAAGGTAATTTTAAAAAACGACAGTTTTGACTGGTTTCAACAGTTTCTTTAGCATGGGCGTTTTGCTAAGCTAACTGGACCGTACGTCCGTACCGTGCCCGATTCGTGCTCGAACCGGTAAGCCTGGTCCATTTTCTGAAACTAGGTGTTGTTGTAACCAACAGTAAGAAAACTCTAAACCGACTCAGTAGTAATTTTAATAAACTCTCGGCTTGACACATCAAAAACTACACTGATACAAGCCCTTAACTTTTCTCCTCGAAGTAGAAGTAAAACAAAATCTTCGGTTTGGAAAATACCTATTTATCTTCAATGTCTAGTTTCCACATAGCACTCTTTTGGTGAAAGACTCACGAAGGATAAGCACTTTAGTAAATACGGGTAATTTAAGGGTCTTGTTGAGGAACTATTGCAAAACTTTCAAAAGTGCAGGTCCAAAACAGGCATTATTGTTTTTTAAAGTTAGTACGGACATGTGATCCTGTTGAGCCCAACGTGCCTCTGCCCCTAACTGTAAGCATAGCCAAAAAATGTGATATCATCCTCAGCCTTAACTTGAACTGTGGGTTCTAAACATCTTACAATTTCCTCAAAATAACTAACCATGCCTAGCTCCCCCTCTTGTGCTTGCGAACAAGATTAGAGACAAGCTCACTCGGAATACCATCCTTTGGAGCATCATATGATCTTTTCATAGACCATGTTTCTGCAACTTTCAATTCACCAATTAACAAGCCAATTGGTTTTGAGGTGGAAGTCCATGTATTTCGACATAGTATCAGAGGAATTCACTAATTAACATGAAAAAAAAACTTTTAAATTGTAAATATCTACAAAACTAATGACTCCAGGAGTTCTCTATCTCAACATGAAGGAAGTGGAGAAACACAACCTAAGTAGCTAGTATACAAATAAATCAAATTTCTAGAAACCAGAACAGTAACTACGCTATTTAAGCTTAAAGACACAATGAAAGGCTTTTGGTCAGTACCGAAAACAGTGTTTTTTTTCAAAGGAGTACTTCTTTTGTGGAAACCGGAACCAGAAAACACATACGAGGCACAACGGTAAGCTGATATAATTAAGCGTATGTAAAAAGAAGGAAGTTAGATCGATATCAGACATATGTACTCAAAAAATTAGAAATGTCGATTCAATTGAAGCAGAAGTAGACAGTACAAAAGGATGGAGACGAAACATAAACCAACACAAAATCTGTATTACAAATGGAAGGGCTGAATACATCATTGTCAAAAAATGTTGAGCTCTCTAATCCCATCCACCCTTTTTTTATTTCAACCCTAAGACACTGGCACAGTTCACATCCAAATTTTGCACAATCAAAAACTACCACCTATTTTTCTTTTTCATTATTCTTAACAAAATAAATTACTTTTTTATAAATAAATAAAATAAAAAAATAACGATAAACGCCCTTCGGTTTCTTCCATTGCCTAACTCGAAGTACCTTCACATCGTCGTCTTCTGTGTGCCGAACCAGTGCCGGTTGACCAGCTCTCGGGAAACTTAAGTATAAGGAGCGGGTTTGGGCAAGTCTTTGACGATACCACAAAGCAAAGTACCTTCCGGAATGTTGTACTCGTCGCGGAGTGAGCGCTCGGGAGAGAGCACGCTGAGATAAACTTCTTGTCCCAAATACTGCTTCTCCATAGCCACCGACCTCAAGCTCCACATCCCAGCGTTATCGAATGTCAACATGATCGCCGACCACGACTTGGGGTACACCTGGATCGTGTTCCTGCTCACCGCGTCCACCAAGTTGTAGTTCTTCCTCTTCTCTGGTGTCCATGTTCCTGGTTCCATCCTACAATTACAGACATTCAAAATAGAATATTCAAATAGCATCGTTAAAAACCGAGAAATGAAATAAACTAAATTCTAGAAATGACTGAAAACATAAAACAGACATACCCAACAGGGAAGAACGAGTATCCAGACAAATGCCAGGACTGGACGCTCTTCTCAGGATTCTCAAAGATGATCTCCACGAAAGTACGGTAAGTGATGTTAACAACGTTAGGTGCCGTGATGGTCTTGTCGGTCTCGTAGGGAGGGGTATCCTTCATGATGTTGTACTCAAACACCTTGTCCGCGACGCCAAAGTATTCGGCCAATTTTAGCGGGGTCGCGGGGTTAATGTGGGAAATACCATTAGCTGAGTAGCGAAGCTTATCGTCGACTTTCCCAGCATCGTTAACGATCTTGATAGTTCGGGTAATGTTGATCTGCCCGTAGTGGTAGGACCCCTGTGGGTTAGGTCGGGCGGCGGAGGCAGTCAGGTTCCATCGGAAGGACCTGAACTGGTTGAGTGACCAGGCCCAACCGACCGGAGCCGGGGGGATGGGGATAGTCGCCTCTCCCTGACTCCCCTCGTAGGCGATGGTCACCGCCGCGTCCAATTCGTGCTTGGTGAACCTAGAAGAGGCCACAAGTTTGTAGTCCTTGGGCTCTTGGTCAGCTGTGACCAGGACCGAGAGGCATTGCCCCAAATGAACATCAAGAGAGGTGTAAACATTCTGAACAGTGTGTGAGCCTTCCATTTCCACCAGTTTCATGTTGTGGCCTTGGATTCTGAAATTGAGACTGTATTTTAACCCAACATTGCACATCCTGAACCTATAGGTCTTGTCCTTCTTCATTGTAAACATGGGCTTGCCCCCTTTGGTGGAGCTGTTCAAGGACCCAGCCACCCCGTTGATGAGGATCCCGTCAGGCCTCGCCAGGGTCCGCCCACTATCCAAAGTCTTCTTGATGGCTTTATGGTCGTCCTTGTACCAATCGCCGGCCAAAACAGTGTAGTCGTCTTCTGGGTCAGGGAACGGGACAGGGATGAGGAGACGACTGTAGACCCGGATGAGCCCGTACCCGCCCGCGGCCCGGTGGGTCGAGGTGGATGGGTAGTAAAAGTAGCTACCGATTTGGTCCTTGACCTGGAATTGGTAGGTATAGTTTGTGCCCGGGGCAATGGGGCAGTTGTTCCCGGGCATCCCCTCCTGCCAGGAGTTCTTCCTCTGCTGGATACCGTTCCAGGTAAACAGCAGAGGCTCATCCAGGTTGTTGAAGACGTTAACAACGATGTTGTTGTTGGACGAGCCGTTGATCATGGGACCCGGGAACATGTCGTTGATGAGAATGACTTGTTGTTTGCCGCCGAAGTAGTCGCGGGTCCCGTAGGTGACTTTCCATGTGTAGAAGACGTAAGGATCGCCTGCCCGGACGACAACGGGTAAGGCGGAGAGGAAGGATAACAATGTGAAGAGAGCCAACCTCACATTCAAGTTATTCATGGTGTGTATCAAAACTCTTATACACTCTTTTGAGAGGTGGTTATTATTCAGGGGACAATCAAAAAACGGTGATTGTCTTTATGGAATGACAATGGAGAGTGTGTTGTGTCTTTGTTTGCACAGGAGATGGCCCTTTTATACAACAGCAACTATGTCTGTGTTGAGAAAACTTCAGCCTTTCGTTTCCTCTGAAACTTTTCATCCTTCAATTTTTCTTTGGTTGATCCGTAGGTTTCTCTCTTCCTCCCATCTCTTTGTTCTCCTTAAATTGCGGATCCTCTGCTTTCCTTCCCTCCCCTCTGACTTGGATTATTGTCTATTTTAAGGTTTAGGGTGGTTCTGATGTTAGTTAGTAACAATTTAGTTATTAATAATATTGTCTCTAATTAAACATTTATCCCAAGATCTGATTTTTTTTATGAAAAATTAACCTATCCTAGATAATTGCATGTCGGCTTAAGTATACTAAGCCGATTGTCCAACTGGTTTCGTTATTGAAACTTGTATGTAAACCTTCATGTCATAAGATTATTAATCCCTCCGAACCACCCTTCTGCGTTTAACTGGGTCCAACTCATTTTATACACACAGAGAGTGAGATACATACAATTTTATACACACAGAGAGTGAGATACATACATGTTTTTGATATTTTTAGGTCAAACTCATTCCATATACAAAGGTCAAGGGCGTATCTCGGCTAGAGAATCGTACTTCACGTTGTGATCATTTTAGGGTTTAGGTTGTGCTTAGGTATGGGTTGGGTTTGGATCAGATGAGCCTCATCTTGCTTAGGCATCTATACATTCAGATCGTGGGATCATCAATTCATCGTGATTTTGAGTTTTCTAATTGAACAGTATGGTGATACATTCCCTTTCGAGAAATCTGACAACAATGTGCGACATGCCGTGTGCTATTGCCACTCCATATAAAGGAAGTAAACGACTGGAGCATATTGACCGCAGATGAAACAAATGGAAGTGCGGAGCTTTTTTTCAGGATTTTATTTTGACACTGAGCTTACGAATTCGTAACTTCTAAGTTGGCAAAAAGTCTGCAACAACCGTGACTACTTAAGACTGATAAGTCTTTTTATTTTTTGTACAAAAAGCTGACTATATAAGATGAACTGACAATAAATATGCTCAGACCAAACTAGCCCATATTCAAACTGAGAAAAACCGATGAAGCAGTTCCCGTAAAATGATGCTACTATCATTAAAAAAATTGATGAACTGAGTGAACTACACTGAATAATGAATTGGTAGCGAAAATTTTACAAGAGCAAAACTGGGGTTAGACTGAAGAATAAGAAGACTCATCTCAGGCCGGGCCAATTACGCCGCTGAGGCCACCTCCCCATCATCGACGAGGTCAGTAGACAGAGGAGAAGGTATCCTGTGACGCTTTAATATCCGTGGAGTGGCTGCTTTTGCTGATTCATAATTCAGTGCAATAACCCGATCGTCGTCCAAATCAAATCTTAAGCTCTCTTCTGTACAACCATCCACAAGACGGCGTAAATGTTTCAGATTCTCTACTTCAACTCCGTTTACTTTATTCACCTGTTTCCAAAACACAACTTATCAGAATTCTGAGGAAATTTTCGAATTAGAAAATAAAAATAAGTAATAAATAAAAGAACACCCGTGTAACATAACAATGAGTACAAGAATAACATTTACTACCGTTGCACGAGCACACTCAGCTCTGATTGTTTTATGTTGGTTCAGTATTACGGGCATATATTGTTTTAGTGCCCCGTGCACGCATTTTTAGGTCTGTGAAAGTCAAGCCGCTAATTGAGCTCAAGCTCGACTCGAACTTGGAAATATGTTGACGAGCCTAGCTTGAGCTTCATTTCTTGGCTTCTACAAAGATCGAGCTCATATAAAATTTAGAAAGACAGGCTTTGAGCACGCACAAACTTGATTCGCCTATAACTACGCCTCTAAGTAACCCCCCCCCCCCCCCCCCCACAACCAAAATTAGACCGAAAATGTCCCATAGTTTGAGCCGAGTCCGCCTTACTGTAAGATTTGATAAGCTTTTGTAAATGCTAATGTGTTCCACCCGACGAAATGACAGGTTAACGTCCAGAGCCAATTTGGAAGGCACGAGCAAGGCCCACTCAGAGCGTTCCAGCCCGTCTAACCAGGGGCGGATCCCAGAATCTGTTTAAGTGAGGGCTGAAATATCATTGCAAGTTCAATAGTGACTAAACAAAAAAAAATAGGTGTAGTTTTCAGTATCTCAATTCTCTCCAGGATTGTGTGAATATTCTTTGGTTAAGCTCCTATATATGTAGTGACGGCTGAAGTGCGATTTTTGTGGGGGTTAAACTGAACAAACTAAACAAATTGTGGGGTAAAATACTACTTTCAAAATGATGCGTGGGGGCTGTAGCCCCACTTGTCCTGAAATACATCCCCCCCCCCCCCCTCCACCCCTGTGCCTAACATCACGGCTCGCCTGGCTACATGGTCGTGTCGGGCCGAGAGTTTGTGGCACATAGGAAGGGACAGCCAAAGGCCCATTTAAAGTGCGTCACCGCCCAGCTACTCCAACAACTATTTCATGTTGTTTGACCATTGTACCCCTCTCAACAGCATATAATGTCTAGTTCAGAGGTGTTTTGGCCCAACAGCTTATAAACTTGAATAAATGTCAAAATTACCCCTCCCCAAAATATTTTGAAACATTTGAAATTAATAGATATATTTAAATGTTTTTCTACGATTTTTCTAATGTCTTTTTATTAAAAAAAATTGTGAGGCATGTGGGCGGGCACGGGGCGAGTACAAGTGGGCCGTACCGGGCCGAGGTGTAGCCACGGCTGGTGGGCCATGCTGTGGCTGCCCACTTGACATCTCGAGTAGTGTCATTCCGTAATCGTTTACCTCTTCATCTATGACCAACTAGGGGCAAGGTATTATTGATCTACTACTTGTTTAGGCTTCATGCAAAGACATGGCAGTACACAGGATATGATGATTCTACTGCAAAGGAAAAGCAAGGTCACCTGAAATTCAGCTAGTCGCTCATAACCCGCGTTGATGTCATCCATCAGAACCTGAAATATGAACAAACAAATGTCAATAACAATATTTAACTGCTCACATAGACTAAACAGCACATTAACCTTCTAAAAGCAATTTAATTTCAGAGACAATCGGGCGTAGTCATCCGACAGGTACATGAATCCAAGCTTAAAAACTCTCTTTCAAATTGATATTGCAACAATAGACTGGAAAAAGTTAATTATACTAGGATACAATAATTGGCAACACCTTCTTGAACCTTAAAAGACTATTCTTTCGATGATTAGATATTGCCTAAATATCCCCCCTCCCGCCAGAAAAATAATAATAAAAAAGATGAGATTCGATTTGCGAGCGGTGAACTGGAGGTTCAAGTCGCCCGCACGTCTAGTCAAATTTAGTATATCGATTCTTGAAAAGAAGATTTGATATCTTGACGAAACCAAAGGTTGTGCATGACATGTTGTGCATGACATGTTGTTCATCTACAGTTGCCGATTTTGTTCTTCACGTACTATTCATCTGGGTTCCCAATGAAGGTTGTTCGTTTCTTCTTATTTGCTGTGATCTTGTAAATGAGACGTGACAAATAAAATTGAAAATAAGAGATAGCAGTTGACCAATTTTTAACTTCTTTAGATCAATTAAATTATACATGAATATGGGTTAGAATTTTATGTGTAAACAGATAATTAAGGAGATAAGTGTTAAATAACTAATAAGATAATATAGGGAATTTTTAAGATATATTTTCAACATCTCATCATTGATCTACATTAATTAACAGAATGGTCAGTCAATGGATCAAAAATGTCCTGATACATTTTCTTGAGATTGAACGGCTAGGATGTTTCCGGTCGACATTTTTTTGGGGCAAACCTAGCTCTCTTATTTTACAGATTTACATCAAACTAAGGAAATTGCATACCAAGGTACCTAGAGAAATGAACGGTTGGTACCTCAATATGATCAATGCACTCATCAGTCAGGACTCAGGATTAGGAACATCAAATTTAATCTTTCTTTTTAATTCCTTGTCTGCTGATGTTAATTTTCAATTTTTGTTTAGCATATGCCACATTTATATCTGATCAATTTTAAAGGTGTTAATCTACATCAGTCAGGATTAGGAACATCAACATTTCATCTTTCTTTTTCGTTTCCTTGTCTGCTGATGTTAATTTTCAATTTTTGTTTAGCATATGCCACATATTTACCTGATCATTTTTGAAGGTGTCTTTATTTTCTGCACCTCCCTTCTTTTGCTCATTCTGATCTAGTTATGTTTAGAATTTTCCACCTAAATAAACCCGTCTGGCCACCTAAATACGAGAATGAGCCTCGTATTGGCGTAAACACCCACTTTTGTGACTGAGACTTGATGCCTAGGTTTGTAAACCAGACGGCAAATCTAGGTTTCAACACTTACGACATGCCATTTTGAAAAATTGGGTCTCTTCTCAGTTCCCATCAAAACGAGATCATTTTGGAGTTTTGACCCCAGACCCAGAGAGCTAAACAGGCCCATTTCAGTGGGAAATTTGTGATGTTCACTAACAGTCTGTTTGGATAACATTGGATTTGGAGGTGGATTTGGATTTGAAGTAATTTAAGATGAAAATCCAGTGTTTGTATACATTTTAGGGGTTTGGATTTGATTTGGAACAAATCCAACCCCTCAAACTGTGAATAATTTGAACAAATCCAACCCCTCAAATTGTAAATAATTTGAAATTCCCACTAATAACTTGTCATTTGAAATTCCCATGTGGAGCATCCCCATAAGTGACGAAGGTGAGATTCATCATGCGACTTCAACATACGAAGCCAATTTTTCATCTGTTGGTTTCAACAGATTTTATAACTGTTTCGAGGACTCCAACTGGACCTCAGCAGCCTCTAGCACACTTCAAACCCTTGAGGGTTAGCTGATTGCCGCTGGGCCAACACCACTCTCAGGTTAAATTTTCACATTAGATATACAACAAAAAAATTGATTCAAATAAAAAATTCAAATTCTATACTATTAATACCATCCAAACAGAGGAATTTAAATCCCGTCATATTTGAAATTTTAGAATTTGAAAGTTTTGATTTGAAATCCAAATTCAAATCATGGTTGCAAAACGCAACCTAAAAGAATTCTATCTTGTGTTTGTTGGGGAGGGGGAGCCTGGTTTGGGGGGCGACCCGTATTTATGGACCAACACGTTTCGTGTTTTGCTACGACCCAAAAAGGGAGACATGATTTGTGGAGCGAAGGCTCGTTCATGAACATGTCTCGCGGGGGTCCAGCCCGTAAAAAAATATTTTGACCTGGTTTGACCTGTTTTGGGTTTGGATCCGGCTCGGTTTAATAAGTCATCTATTTATAGAGTTCTTAGGGTTCGTAGCAAGTATGTTGAGCGTTTTCTGGTTTCGCTTGACGTTTTATCTGTTTTAGTGAAATCTCTTTAACTCCGTGGATGTAGGCTGTTTTGCAGAACCACTTCAATATGTGTGTTTGGTTTCTTTCTTTTCTACATATTTCTTTTCTCATACAGTGTTCCATAAGTTAGCTATATTTATATTTCGTCTCTATAGAAGTAAAATAGCCAATTGGTTTGTCTATTGAAGTGTTTCTTGACTTGACTTTTTCCAAGATTATCATGATGTGCAGGTTACCATAATAAAAACAATAAACCGTAAAGGGGGTTATTAATCTGTGAATACAGAATTTAGTCGGGGCCAAACCATTACTGAGTAGACTTATGCCGGATGGAACCCCAAAACACGAAGCAATTTCCAGCATAGTATATTCAACTATAGCAGGTAGTCGCTGCTTTCTGGTTGTTTTGTGTACAAACAATCTTTCATAACTAATAAAGGAATTTACCTGAATTACATGTGCTCTATAAAGCAAATGTCTGAACTTTTATATGTAAAGATGTTCGAACCTACTAGTTGTAGTCTTTTTGTAGCTAGCAAATTTCAAACAGAGTCTAGAGTACAATTTATCTATGTGCAAAGCAGTTAAACTATTGTATAAGACCATTGCTTCAAAAGGAGAATAACGAACCTGAGATAAAATAACTAGTTGTTCGCCAGGCTTCTGAGGAAGTTTTCTCAATGCCCGTTCACATAACCGACGGGGTGAAGTATTATACCAGTCGTCTCCATACTCATGAAGGTACGGTTGGGTCAGCGGAATAAAAACCAGACCCGCAAAGATGAAATATGATGGAAGTTTATCAAACTGATGAACTGGAACAAGGGGTGTCAACTGCAACATCATTGAGACACTGTTATACACAAGGCAGTTAACTATTTACAGAGGAAAATTAGAACATTCTTAAATAGTGCAAGATTAAGGGTGCTATTATAGTTGATTCCGTTGCAATCGCTTAATCTTCCTAAAACGAGGTATGGTTTACGATTGCTATAAATAGATTTTGATACAATTTGGACAATGTAAACAGTTTAAGAAGCAATAAAATAAATAAAAGCAAGAAGGTGACACTCAATCTCCTTGCTCAATATGCCATTTTAGGAAGCATTCTGACTGTAACATTTAGCAAGCAATTTCAAGTGTCTTTAGTGTAGGAATCATAACTTACCATGTGGAGTTAAATTTTGACGAGGTGTATATGGAGTGCAAATAACCAAGTATGAAACTGGCAAAGTATTGCGCATTTGGTTGAGTCTTAAAGGGCAAACAAGTAAGTACATAATTGGCTACTAATGCAATTAAGATAAAAAAAAATGTTTTCCTGGGACTAACCTGGAACTCCTAAACGTTGGGAGACTTGCGAGAAAAACCAAGCAAAGCAAGACAAGAGATGATCAAAGACCATTACAGGTCTGTGCAACACAACCAACCTGCTATTCTCTTTTATCTTGAGTATTTGTTGTTTTATAATCTACACTCATTATTACAATAAGCAAACACCTCTGTCTGGTGCTACAAAGCTTCTGTGAGACTTTTGGTGACCAAATTACCCATGATTTTATATAAACACTATCCTAGACTGAAAGGGTAACAAGTAAGTTGAAAAAAAACTAACAGATACATAACTTCACCATCTACTTTTTCCTAAAATGTTGGAACTTTTGGCAATTACTTTCAGCAATAGAAAGCACTAACTTAAAGTTATCTTAAATAATAGTAGTTCTTTACATTCTTTGTTGGCATTTATAATAAACATACACCTTGTGTGTCTTACATTTCTAATTTGGTAAATGTTCACAAAAGAACTATAATGATTGTCATCATCTTTACCTAATTCTCCTGTCTAAGGTCACGGCATAGAGGTAATGAAATCAGTCAACTACTTTCCCAAAAGCCGTACTGACTTGCTCGATTCATTTGTTGAATTTTAATATATACAATTTACACACGTCTACCTGGGGACGACAAACTCTTGAGGGGGTTTGCCGGGGTGACAAAAGTGACGACGAGTGGAGATGAGAACGTCCAGAGAGAGGAGACGAATGTCGTGGTGCGTTGTTTCAAAGCCTTGGTGGAGTTCTGGTTACTTCTAAAAGCCTCGGGTGTTTCTTTTTTTTGTGTATAAGAAACAGAGGTAAACATAATCCACAGGTTGTGTGGGCAGAGATGCTAGTTTGTGTATATAGTTTGTGTATATATATATATAGAGAGAGAGAGAGATAGAGAGAGAGAGAGAGAGATCAGAAATGTAAATATTTTCATTCAAACTCGTCCAGTCTAAATGTAGTGATATTGAAAAAATAATCTGGGGAGTTCAATCCCCAGTTGCAGTGAAGTCCCCTCTCTACCCCTACTTCATCGTATCAGTCAGCTACACATTATGCTCTTCGATCTATCCAGTATACGCTATACTTGTATTCAAAATGGCACTTCTCGAATCTTGATGTCTTTAGTAATTCCTAATCTGGGGAGTTCAATCCCCAGTTGCAGTGAAGTCCCCTCTCTACCCCTACTTCATCGTATCAGTCAGCTACACATTATGCTCTTCGATCTATCCAGTATACGCTATACTTGTATTCAAAATGGCACTTCTCGAATCTTGATGTCTTTAGTAATTCCTTTCCCATCCCAACGAATGCTTACAGAAGTAAGAAGCAGATTGTTCAACTACTTAATCAAGTTTTCCATCTCTAATGAAAGCAATGCTCCAATTTTATAGTAAACTTCCAATTCTCATACACTTTGCTATCTGTTTTCTGTAGCCTGCATACTCACGAAGTTGTCACTGCAGGTGTGCACAAGCCACGTATTTTTTTGTCAAATGACTATTGAATGCTCTCCACAAAGCAAGAAATCAAATGTTAACAGCTGAAATAAGTTTTCTTTTCCAACGATATAATGGAACTGTTCCCATCACTTTCTGTGGTATTGCAGGAAAAAAAAATCTCCATAAAATGATCGATAAGTTTGATATATAAAAGTTGACACACTTTTGGCTTTAGCGAAGGTATCAATACCACAAGTAGAGTTGATATCTTATTGATTATTGTGGATTCTTCAGAATTGTAAGAAATACATCTCAGTTGGCTGGTTTCCAGTAGGATGGCTTTTCAAATTCATTGATAAATTGTATTAACATGTTCATTCTTACTATTTTATGCATGTTAGTCCTGTTGTACTAACCATTTTATTTCTTTGTTCACCTTTACATTTATTGATTTCTTTACCTTCACAAAGAAGTGCAGCTCGAGAACTTAGTTAAACCAAATTTCTGAAAGAGCATGTCAATTTGCAGTGTTAAACTGTTAATACTGCCATCAGTACGTATCAACCTCAAGTCAAACAATCGGTACATACATATCAACCTCAAGTCACACTGCCTATCAGAATTAATCAACCTCGCACCAACGACCAGTAAGTACCTCAAGAACTACAAACTTGACTAACAGTGTCCCCGCAAAACTATAATTCTTCTGTTTCATCTCATTGTTCTTATTCCTTATACGTAAGTAACAACGTCATCTACTCAAAAATGTTTAATCCTTTTCACGTAGTTCTCAAGACCAGCCGTTTCAACCGAACAACCAGATCTGGATCACTGACTAGTCCAGGCTGGTAAATGGAAACAAACAGTCAGACCACAAAACCAATGAGTGACTAGTCCTCACTCTTCCATAAAAAGAAGGCAACAAGCTTTGGGTTACTTGAATTTTTTACCTAGTGGCTAAAGGTCATCATATATACTTCAGAAGAGAATAATACTGGACGGAAAGTAACAAGTACCATAACATATTTCTTATTATTTTGTATTTCATGCGGGTAGTACATTTTTTTTTTTGAAATGCTACTACTATTTCTGAGACTCAAAGTTTGATGTACTTATATCCATAATCCTATGTTTTAATTACATTTTAAGCCAGTTGTCATCACTAACATCATGATAAAAGTTCTTATATATAATTACCATAGCTAAATAAGATAGTTATATTTATTTATCCATCAATGATACAGCTATTCAACCACTAACCCACCAGTTCAACCGGGCAAACCATTGACCCATAGATATACCATATCTGCCCTGTGTTCTAGACTGAAGTCGCAATTTAATACAGGACAAAACCGTAAGCAAGTCATATGAATTTCAGACGATACCAAATAAAGGATTTGTATGAGGGAAGCATGCACAACTTACTGGACGAACAATGATCCTGAAATCGTGCTCTTCACCATCTCTTAGAACTCGAACCTTAGCCACATCATTGGGCTTTTTCATGGATACCAGATGATCAAAAGTTATCCGCTCTCTGTTTCTGAAAGGAACTGCAGATCATATATAATGCATATTAGCAAGGCAAAAATTGACAAGCTATCTCAAGAAAGGAAGAAACAAATATTTCACAGAGAAGTTTCAGTCAACCAATAACTCGTGGTTTGCAGCTCAGGTTCTTCGAAAAGGTAGCAGAGAGGTTTACAAAAATCGGCATGTGGTCACAGGAAACAGTCATTTCCTTTTTCTGACTCTTTAGGTAAAGAAACATTCATTTTTTCAATTACGGGTACTGAACAAATTTCAGCCAAGGAATGGAGAAAGAGTAATTGGTCAGTCATATTTGCCAAAATAAGAAACAGGAATAGATAAGATAGGAGAAGTCGGAAAGGGGCTACAATCTTGAAACCAAGTGAGGGTTGTAAATGTATACCAGTTCCATCATTCGCAATAGGCACGCCATCAAATGCAAGGAGAATGTCATCTTTTCTCAGGATATTGTGAGCTTCAGAAAGTGGGTTAATTTTACTCACAAGTACACCAGTCATCTCAGAACGCATTTTGAAGTATTCACGAAGTTGAACATTTTCAGTGGGCTGGCAGGACAACCCCAGTGAACAGAACCCAACATAACCTCCTTTTTCATCCACTCCAGAAATAAAATGCTTTATGACAGGGACAGGAATAATATAACTGCAGCGAAAAATCAGACTTATTAGACCAGGAAGAAGTAACTACAACCTGAAAGAGGTTCCTGATGCACATACAACGGATACTACTTGATATGTAATTCCGTGGGTTTCTATTGGACGACCGTGACTAGAAGCCTAGAACAAAGAGATGTAATAGGATATGCATCGTAACTTGCCACGCATCCACTGCATTTTGAATTTGAATTGTTGTAGTGCACTCGGGCACAGGTATTGCACTATATCATACAAAAGAATGTATAATATATGTGACTTCTGAGGCTATCATCACATAATTGTAGATATATTTCATGGACTGCACTTAGTGTGTGCAAGTGGCATTTCTGACACCTGGATAATGAAAAGTAAGGTCTGTATATAATTTAGCTAAACATAAGCAAAACAAAACTGAAATTACCACATAACCATGCAGAAACTAATACTACGCATATCACCCTGCGTGTACAATACATGTAATTCGAGAAAGTACAAGTGTTTGGACAGAGTAATTCAACCGTTTGTTACATTTTATGTTCGACACTCTACAGAGTCCATCTCCCCATGAATAATAGGAGGTACATTATCACAAGGGTTCATAAAGTACTCGCCACCTCTTAATTTTGGTTTATCCATTTCTAATCAGTTACCCCACAGTGACGATGCCGCCTCTTCCTAGAAAGTGTCTTAATTTTTAGGCCGAGACAGATTGGGGATATTGATTTTAAGATATAGCTCGGTAAAGCTGTAATCAAATAGCAAAATTCTCATGACTGCGAAAAACATGTTCAAGAATGTCCTGAATAAGGAATGACAGAGGGGTAGACCTAACTTCAAGGATAACTTAAATTTTGTGCCTTCTAACATAGAGTTGAGCAGCTCAGGATCACAGGGTTCATATTTCTTTCCACACAGATCACATACTACGATGCAGGTGATGCAATCTTCTCCCTCTTCGAGATATCTGAAGATGTTTAATTACAGCTGGGATAACTCAACAAGATCCAAAATAAGTTCTGCTGTTATTTAGCTTTCATCAAAAAGTTGATTAAATTGGCGTATTTTTCACCAATGAAGACAACTTGTGGCTACTGTGGTCAAAGAATCAGATAATTCTATGATATGGTACAACATTTCTAGCAAATTAGAACATGACTAACATATCATCCTAGTTAGAAGAGTTTGTATTTGTTTGTGTTGTTATTTTAATGCTACAGTTCAACCAGCTAAAAAAAATGGTCAATTCGAATTGGACAAGTCAACTTCATTCATTTACTTCAGATTTGTGCAATTGACATAGGAGGAGCTTGAGAAGAGCATTTAAAATTACACCTAGTTGAATATGCATATAACCTAGTTAAAAATGTTATTAATTACTATCCCGGTCCTGGTTCCTATAGATTCATCCATGATATATATGCATGTCCTCTACACAGTTGAGACAATTCATTAGCTTTACCCATTGTTATGAAAATTCCAAAATAACACTGAGTTACACAGATCTATGAGAGCAAATAACATAAGAACAAAACTCAAAGAAGCAAACACGGAAAGAGAAACAGTGACACAGCAGGAGCTCTAAACCAAGGGATGAAACACCGCATAGGAATTAATGACACATTTTGTTACTAAGAACAAATAAAACTCACCCAATATTCTCAGCACCTGAAAGGTTTTGAAAAGCTACCCCAGCAACCTTGTTACCCATGATAGCTGGTCCTCCACTGTTCCCTGGATTTATAGCCGCATCAATCTGTATAGCCATCAGCTGGGTTGCGCCATGTACATATTGTGTTGGTTCAACTCGGGACACAACTCCTTTAGTAACAGAAATGTTGTCTCCCCCTGCAACCAACATGGTTACGGACATATGAGCAGAGTAAACTCAGCAGATGAACATTTCAACAATAAAACAACTGGCACTTGGAAAATAACTCAACATAATCAAAGAAGTGACCCACCCCTAATTTACATATACAGGCCAAGTCAAAGAGGAGATATCAGGTGGGTTTAGTAACTTCAGATGACAAATTTTACATCTGCCACATACTCTACAGGTTTTGACCACCTCTCTTTGTAGTCTCCTCGAGAAGTAAAGATGTGGCAAAGAACTTTCTAACCCCCCCCCCCCCCCCACACACACACACACACACTTTTATACAGATGATCGAGTTGGAGGACAGCATTAAGATAAAGCAAGGGTTACTGGATCATCATGCCCTTCAGACCTAGGTCAACACTCCTACAACATTTATGCGGAAGATAAAATTTGCTCTTAGGCCTTAGTCTGTTTAGATTGGATGGATTTGTCACTACGGATAGAGTTTGGCCATTTTTTAAGGATCCCTCTTATACCAACCTCTCAATCTTTGTCACTACGGATAGAGTTTGGCCATTTGTTAAAGGTCCCTAAGGATCCATGACCTCTTCTTTTTCAGCAAACTGATGAAGACGAGACACAATCTCCACGAGCTGAAACTCCCCTATTGGGAGGGGCTTCCCAGTCAACGGTGCCACCGCCTTGATGTCCGTTTCCTGCCAAGGAGCAGTTTTCCTTCTACTCCAATTAAAATAAAGGTCCTGAGACTTTCATATCTAATCCTGGTTCTCTTTTCAGTCACATATGCTTGGACCCACCTCGCTTTATATGATTTCTTCTGAAAGAGCGGACCAACTCTATGGCGATGACTTCTGGTCGTAGCAAGACCTAGGAGGAGCTTCTGAAACACAAAGACCAATTAAGAAGCCCTGTGTGAGGTGAGCGCCGTCTGAAAGCCCATGCAGAGACGTACCTTTCTTATCCATGTGCTTCACACATTCAATCTGTCTTCTCCCTTACATGATTAGGGCTCCAAAACCAAGTGCTTTAACCCAACAAGTTATAGAAGTACGATCCAGCCCAATCAATTCGGGTGAACAATAAAAAAACGCGCAAACGCGAGCAGACACACACACACACAAGAGCACAAAAGGAAATATACTTGAAGGAGATGGTAGGTCTGAAACGACTTGCTTTTCTACATGAACCTTATTAGACTATTCATTTATTTAATCCATCCGTCCAACAAAAACTGTCCTCCCCCCCCCCCCCCCTCGAAACTCCTAACTTTTTAAGGGGACATCCATTAATTGCAGACATATTTGGATTTTTGTGATGGTATTGACACAATTATCTTTTATTTCTCAATTGTCACTACAATTGAAGTACTTTTTGTTGATATTGTGGTCAATTCATACAATTTCAAACATGAAAAAGGGAAGTGGACAGTTATATCGATATTCCAAAATAGAGAAGTGGACCAATTTTGCACATCAGAGGGAATATATTGTCACCTTGAGGATAACCAACAACAGCCACAGCTTGTTGCAGAAAAGGTATGTCTCCGAGCTCCAAAAAGTTCATACCCTCCCAGAACTCTTTGCTTTCGACAACCAGAATTGCCAAATCACATTCATGTCCAACTGCCTGAACTTCTGCCCTATACTTTGTAGGAGAGCCATGCTTCCTTACAAGTACAAATGTATGATCGGCCACTACATGAGCATTCGTCAGAATTCTTTTACCAGGAATGACGAAACCTGTATGATCAACAAAGATACTAGTGACTTGAAATAACAAACAAGTCAAAACATAGGATGTTCTGCCATTTAAGAATAAGCACTCCCAGACATAAAGACAGACACAAGCAGCTCTTATTTTGGAAAGCAGTTTCCGTAATTAATCAGAGTTCATACTAGATTGTGCAAATTGTTATTACGTAGAACACAGTGAAGGCCAAAATAGATCATGTATTCTTTTAGCAGATTCCAGCGGCTTCCAATATTCTTCCAAATCTTCTCCTGTTCTTGTTTTCAGACAGAGGAAATAAGCCTTGATTTTGTAGCAGCACAGATTGAAGTACATATAGATATGTGAACTTAAGCAATTCAACTTCTACCTAATACTCCGAACCCTTAAGCAAACTTGCAATGGGGGTGTTTGGGTAAGTGGTTCTTTACATATGCTCTCTATCACCTCACCTCAACCATTCAATTCCAACAACCAAAGCCATAAAACTGCAAAAAAACTATGGATCCAAACACATTACTGGCATGTTTGATGCAGGGATAAAGAAGGGGTACAGTAATAATAATACCGGTAGGGGGTAATAAGTGGTGTTTGGTGCAGGGATAATTTTAATTGGGATTCAATCCCTCCTTATTATCTATACCCCCTATATGCCTAAAATCTAATCCCACCATGTAGGTGGGACTGAATGCTAAAGTCTTAATACCCATATTTATAGTGGTGCAAACAAACATGTTACATAATCATACCTATATAATACCTATATAATTAATACTCACTTAATATCAATACACCCTATAATACTGTACCCCCAATTTGCAATCCCGACACTAAACTTGCCCTCAATGACTGTGCTGCTCAAAGGCCAAGACAAAATTAGAATCAACTGAAACCCATAGCTCAAGGTTGTGGAAGCTAAACAGCAGCAAAGGCATTGAAAATAATCAATAATAAAATCGGTGATTGAGAAGGAGAAAACTAACCAGAACCCATCGATTCACGCTGAGATTTGTTCTGCCAGGGGAGGGTGTAATTCGGACTACTGGAGACAGTGAAGATCTTCACCACAGAGTCTAGGGCTAGCTCTATCGCCGAATAAGCATCTACCTCAGCTTTCGAAGCATCGCTCGTGTATGAAGGGCGGTTAATCAGGTCCGTACACCCATCATCATCATCATCACTATCTACTTCCGTCGCAGCAGAAGAAGACCCAGTTGCGGCGGCGGAGTGATCGTGGCGGTGGCGAGCTGTGAATTGGGTGGAAAAGGAGCACGATACGATTTTTAACGGTGGAAGAAGGGAGAAAGACGTGGACGGAGAAGATAGAGAGAGACGGGTTTTGGTATTGGTGGGGCGGAGAGGGCGGGGAGAGTAGAGAGAGGAGAGCCGGCGAACCGCACGGCCACCGGATCTCAACATACCGGAGACCCTGACTGGGTTTCGTCTTTGAAGTTCGGAGGTTGTTAAGTTGTGCTTTGTAGACTGGAACTACTCATCGGAGGAGAGCGCGAGTGTGCAGGCGACGGAGATTTTGATTTGTGAAGAGAGGGTTTTTGGTTGGGAGGTACGAAATGAGTTAATTGCATTTTGTCCACGACTGTTTACACTATTTCTCACTTGGGCATCTGAAGTCGGATGCAAGTTCAAACCCGGAAACTGAAAACTGCACCCGACTTCTTTGAATGATTATGTCCAGTGAGCCTCTTAAATGTCTTTTCTTTTTATCTATTTTTAAGAATTACATCAGTATAGTGGACCTCATGCAGAAGCTTCAAACGATATACCACTTAAATCTATTCATTTCTCATGTGCTTTTGTCTGAAGTCCAAAACTCGAAATATGTGATTGAAAATACACGATGAGCAAACCGATGTTTCGGGTGATTAAAAAAGTCATTGGAATACCTCGAAATTGTGCCTTATTAAATCAATATTCGCCATCAAGTCTTTTATAATCGTTCTCTGCTGATCTTGATTACGATTCTCTCTGAGCAATTTGATGAGAACCTGAGCATTACCTTCAATAAAAAGATTGTTGATATGTGCCTTTATAGCCAGCTTTAGACCCATTTTCAGAGCTCGAGCCTCCACTTCCAAGGCATTGTTACCGCAATGCAAGCTCCGCCCTCGAGCCTCTATAATCTTCCCATGCTGATCCCATATGACACAACCAGTCCCGTTAGTGCGCTGACGGTAGGACCACGCCCCGTGGAATGTGAGTCAGGCTACAGCTGGGGAATTCTAGTCCGAACCTGCTGCGGGAAGAAGTTGCGAAACTGAAAAGAGGGAGATTGTTACGAGAAGGTGATCTGAATCTCGAATTTAAGACCAAAGAAATATGTCGCAAGGATATATGCGGCTTTACCCTTCTCCTTGAACATGTGCTTGTTGCAATTTACCCACAACGTCCAAATCCCAATTCATAACGATTTGCGGTCTAGAGTTAACTTCTGATGAAGAATTGTCGGACCCAATCTTTGTGCCCTCGCGGTGCTCCCAGTTTGTAGAAACATAATCTTTTTACCTTAGAAAAGTAGAGACCTCCCTGTTTACTTATGTAACATAAAACATCAGCATTGTCTTACTTAATAGTAGAACACCCGGTAGATTCACATAATACTTGTAGTCATGAGATTGAGTGAGCTGAGATATGGATGACTAACGGAAGTGAAAGCTAGGGACATGAAACAAATTTTGAAGAACCAAAGAATCACTCAACTGAACCATCCCAACATGAGCTAATCACAATGATTTTTTTCATTTGGTAAATGCACAAAAGTATCTGACACAAGCATATAAGTGACATAATATGAATGTCACAACACACATGGTCGGTTTTGCCATTGTCTATGATCCGAGAATTAGGAAGATCTAGACTAGTGGAGGCACTTGACTGAAAGGAATAAGAACTGGTAACACCTTCCATGAAGGAATGTGCTAAATTTGAGAAGTTGAACATGTTTGCTGCATACCGCTGTAGATGACTGTCTAGATGCATCACATTAGCAGAATGAGAAATAAAACTTGGTGAAGAATCAACTACAGAAAGGTTGGCTGAAGATAAAGCTCCATCACCATACTTGTGTTGATGTATGTATTGCATAACTTTTCTCACATTGGGACTTTAAAAGCTGAGAAGGAATAGAACCAAATTGTGAAGATTTATTAGTCTCACCAACTACATTTTGTTTTTGTGGTTTGCTAGATTGAGGTGGCTTGTCCTTAAAACTAGGTGGATATTTCTTTAGCTTCAAACATTTTTCTTTAATGTGAGCAATGCATCCACATGATTACACACATGCTTGGTTGTACTTCCATATATTTGAAAACCTTGAGCAGAGTTAGCTGCATATTCTTGATACTGATTACCACCATGATTGACATCCATAAACTGAGAATATATAGCCCTAGGTGAAGATGAGACTGTATTACCAATCTCTCTTTATTTTCCTTGTTGAGGAACCTGAGAAAAAACTTTGTTCATTGAAGGTAATGGTTGATCCAAAATAATTGTTCTCTAATAGTTGTACAACAATCATTTAAACCCATGAAAAACTGCATAATAAGCTCCTCTTGATGTTCCAAAAGTAAATGATGTGAAACATGACAAGATGTACACCCTCCTACATGAACAAATAGCCATGGATTTGTGATTGTTGAATTCATCACACAAAGAACAATATTTAGTAACAAACATAACATCTTTCAAAACAGAGAGTGTCTTACGCAAATTAATATTTGTGGTCTGTTTTTCTCAGAAAAACTTTCTAAGAAATCTTGTCAAATCTCAGCTAAAGTAGATCTATAAACAACACTACTAGCAATCTCATTTGAAACAAAATTCAAAACTCAGATCACCATACTATCAAAACGCCGCCATAAAAAGAAATAGACTAGTGATAGGAGGAGCGGGAAGAGACATGTGACACAATCAAGCTTATTCGTGACCTCGAACGCCAAAGTCATAGATCGAAACCAAGTATTAAAATTGTCGCCAGTAAGAAGCTGAAAAACAAGAGTGATACCCGACTTGTCAGAGTTGGTGATAAAATATGGATAAGAAGTGTCAATAGCCACTGTAGAGATGCTGGAACTAGCCAGAGAAGGAAGCTCACCGGTCAACGCCATCACAGAAAAGACGAATCAACAAAGAAGCAAATCGAAAATGCTAACATAGAGAAAGAATCAAGAGAGACTACAATAAAAGAAGCGAACACCAAGGACGCGTTGCCCTGTTACCATATCATAAGAGCTCCATAAAAGAGCAAATCACGGATATATTTTGGGAAGGAAAGTTCAAAAAACTTAACGAAAAATTGAGTAATACAGAATTGGGAAATCTATATATACTATTTGAGAATGTCCTCTCAAGCTTTGCGTGATGAAATGCCACGTGGAATTTCAATTAATTAATCAATATATAATTAATAAAATGTGAGAACCCATATATGGAAATTGTGATTAAATGTTAATATAATTGATTCATTCAAAGTTTTCAGAACCGGACCGGTTCAATCGCACGTTATTTTTAATAATATATAAATATATTTTTTATTTATAAATGTAATAAAAATATAATTTAAATATGAAATTTACCAAGAATAGCTTTAAAACCCTAATATAACCAATACTTTTTTGGCAATGCCGATATAACCAATACTTAGAATGCATGGATTAAATTACACAACAATTAAGCTTTCAAAAAATAGAAGTTACTGGTACACAATTAGCAAAATGAACCAATTAGCATTGATAATTAATAAAAATAGTAAAAATAACCTAATAGAAGCAGATGTGGTCACGTGCCAACGTGGGTTCCTAGTCTTTTTTTTTTTTTGAAAAAGTCAATATCCCAACCAAATCGGCCACAATCAATTCCATTTTGGATAAAGTTTTTCTCTCTTTTGATCTTATCTCTTCACTTTCTCTCTCTCTCTACGATTTCTCTGTTTCACCACAGTACAGACCCATACGAAGAAGGTCGCCGTCGTACACCCACAACTCTCTTGATGAACGGCGATCAACTCATCGACATCACTCCAGGTTCCAGACGATTATCGTCGACGTCACTCCAGGTTCTTCGTCATTGGCGGAGAAGGCCGTGGCGGCCGCCGGCTTCAAGTATCCGTAATCCTGGATCTCGAACTAAGGAAGTATACAAAAACCGGTGAAACCGTAAGAAACCGGCCGGTTCACCGGTTTGACGATTAATCAGCGGTTTTTCCCTAATCCGACTGGTTCAGTTACATGAACGGTCCAATACCTTGACCGGACCGGCGAGACACCGGTTCACCGGTCGAACCGGTCGAACCGGACGGTCCGGTCCGGTTTTAAAAACTATGGATTCATTTGTCTATTTCGTTTGTCTTAAATAAAAATAAAATATATGGTAACTTCTAATTACCTCATGTTTTTTAGGAGAAATTACATCATGTTTGGTAACGTTTTTCAAACATTTTTGTAAGTAACGACCAACATGGAAATCGATGTAAAAGTTGTCATATAAAAATAGACAATCCATCCCCAAAGACATGAGCAAAAATGGAAAATCCGTCTTAAAAAAGAAATGTGAAACAATGCGGTTTAAATTGTCACTCAAAACAGAAATGTAAAATAATAAAAATAATTTGATTGCATCAATCAAACCAATGTAGTAACAAAAAATGTCAAATGTGATTGGTTCAAATATTTATATATAAATCAACTTTGGTCTACTGGAGAAAGCCCCACTTTTTCCAAACCCAATTTTTTTCAAATTCCATGTTCTAGAAAAAACTTTGCGAGAGAAAACTCAAACCTGTCCAGAGCATCCCCCCCCCCCTTCTCACTCCGCCTCCTCCAAGAAACTCAGACAACCTCAGGCGGTCTCTACCAGCATTGACTCACACATACCCTAGTCATATCAATGACCCCTTCCATATACAAGTCCCGATTAGGCGAACCAACCATGGCATCGATCCTACTCTGAGCGAAAAGCCGGTTCTCGATCGATTGTGTTTCTGTTACCATTTGCATGTCTTTGTGTATCTTTTAATATGTATGACAAAGAATATGAAATTGAAATTTTAGCTTTCCTCTTTCTCTTAATTGTTTATTTTGTTAGGATGGTCTTTGATGTGTTAAGCAACTCATTGGGAATTCTTTTCAGTCTTACCTTCGATGGCTAGCAAAATGTTTGTTTCATTTTGCTATTTGGGTACTTTCTTTTGATTCTATCTTATGTCTAATGCACTCTGTATTGTGCCTCAAGTATGTTGTTTGGCTTTTGGTAGATCATTTGCTGAAAAGACGACTCGAGGTAAAGGTGCAAAAGCCTGGATCTTTACATTGCTATGTTCCGGCAAGCGCATGTTCTGGCAAGCTTATGAAATATTGATAGTGCAACACAGCTTGGTAGGGCCATGCTTTAGGAAAATTGAACTACATTTTCAAATAAATGTGTGGAGTTGAAATCCCATCTGTGGGTTTATAAGGTTTTTTATGTTCAATTATTTTCATTAACTTCTCAGCTAAACTGATTGTACGGGATAGAATTAATTCGTCATTTTTATTGAAACCATTTACATGTTGATGTACCTTCTTTATGTCACGAATCAATTATTGATATTCACATATAACAACATGTCATTCTAATTTACTTTAGTATACATAATGAGTTCATACAACTTTATTTTAGAGTTTTGTGTTTCTAAAAGTAAAAGAGCAATGAGTGAAAACCGTGTGTGCAAAATAAAATGAGTAATATGAAAAACTTTGCAAATGCAAAAATTATTTGAAACAAGGTCTATCATTTCTTATTTAATGAGAGAATTACTCTCTAACTTTTGGAATTCACATAAACATATAAATATCTTAGCTTATACATTTTTGGATGAGAAAAAGAAAATGATAGATTAATTAAGATAAAAATCAAGTTGATAACTAAAAAATGCTAACATTGGACCTATGTAAAAGTAACAAATTTGGTGACCCTTATATTAGTTAGGTTTGTTTAAGAATCTGAAATACATTTTTAGTCAAAACATATCTTGATATTTGTATTTTCAAAATTGGAAAATATATAATACATATAGATATGGATTGTGTAATTGTTCTATCCGTTTTCGTTGGGAGTACTTCCTTCATCCCTCTTTAAGTCTTAAACATCATATCGTACATTGATGACCTTGCCTCTATAGAAGTCATGTTTCCGTGCATCGCACGGGTTCAAGGCTAGTGTATTAACTAAGCAACCAGGGCAACAAGTGACGCCTAAGCAGGATGACACTCACAATGATGACTGTGTAATATAACTAGGCAAGTGCAGAAAGAAAAAAACTACACAAAACCACCCTCAACTTCTTGAATCAACATGAACAAAATTACAACTGCATGCCCTTATTGTTATAGTTCATACATAAACTTGATGATAATTCAAAACTTAGTCCGACAAGCTCTTGGACATGAATTTCCTTCCAAATCCTAATCCTTCGTTCGCTGAACCACCACGTGGTTTTGCGTTCATGGTTGCTATTTCCGCTTTCCCTCCTGGTGTTGTCGACCTTCTAGCATTCATGAACTTGTCCACCATACGGCTACCCAAAATTTGCGATCCATTTGTATGCTGCATCTTACACTTACTAGCATTAGCACCTCCACCATCGCCAAACATCTCTTGCTTTGTGTCTACTACCAGTCTCCGCCCTCTTGTGACGCTTGGTGAGCACGACGCCAGCCTCCTTGACGTTTCTTTCGCAATGCTGTTTGCATTCTCTGACTTCTTCTCTTGGTTTTGAACAGTTGGGATGGCTTGATGGTTCCCATACCTTGCGCGCACTGCAGAAGTTGACCGGTTTTGGCGGTGTTGGGGGTCTATTGTTGTCTTCAAATTAGGAGGGGTTTCATGATCAGAAGGTTGGGAACTCTTGATCCCTTGGTTTAGAACAGTAGGGACTGTTTGGTGGATTCCATACCTTGCTCGCAATGCAGAAGTTGATCGCTTTTGTTGGTGCTTAGGGTCTATTTCCGTCTTCAGATTCATAGGAGTTTCAAGTTTACTAGATTCTGAACTCTTCTTGGTTTGATCAGATAGTACGGTTGATGATCTAGCTTGTGACACTGCTCGTCCTCTACTGATTGGTCTCGGTATTGAGTCTAGTGGCCGCGTGCTCTTTGAGAATTCCTTTTGTTGTTGTTGCTGCTGAAGTTGATAGTTTATGGGTTTGGAGAACCTGTTTCTGTTGGTGTTGGTGTTGGTGTCGATGTGGCTACTGGGTATCAACTTAGTTTTACTGACTTCTGCTGGCACCATAGTAGCAAGTTTTTCACCCAGAGAGTCGGTTGATTTTGTTAGACTCAAAGGAGGAGCTTTTGGTTTTTGCGAAATGGGCATCGCGCTACTTGATTTTGCTGGCATTGATGAAATGTTGAGGGCTGAAAACTGTGTAGAAGATAAAGAAACAAGATGAGTTCAGATAAAATTGTCATACAAACCTAGATTGCATCAACCAAAACATAGGGCGAGTAACGAGTTTGGGGCTGAAAATCTGAGTAATCGGCTGAGAATAATCTTAGAAAATAAGCAGACTTAAAAGTTTAAAGTATTTACATATTCTAAAGCTGTTTCGTAGAAGTTGAAAATCGGTAAACTGTGAGAGCATATCCAAAATTGGAGATTATATAATCTGCAACTTTTTGGTTCGAAACAGTTTTAATTGAAATTGCGCAACAGTGTGCCAAACATAATTAAATTAAAGTGACCGATTTTGACGACTTTTGATCAAAATTGGGGTTTCCCAAACAAGCACATAGTCCTTCATTGTCGATTCACAAATATAGAGTTGTTCTCATAATCAAGTTAGCTAGATTGTTCAGACCTTTCTATTTTTTGATAAGTTAGCTAGACTGTTCGATAACAACTCTATTTTGGTGTCTATGAGTTTCGAGAATGGGTACAAAACCGTGGTACGGTTGTTTATTGAGAAGCAATCTCTCGATCAATATTGAGTATATAATGGTCTAAAGGAAAACATACCCTTGAAAGAGGTTGGATAATTGGTATCTCCCTCTGGACAACAAGTTCAGGAGCATTTGCTTCCATCTCCAGAGATGGAAACAGAGGAGTTGCTGGTGGTGTTTTTAACCTGATCAAAGAAATCAAAACGAAACAAAAACACACTATTAGCCAATTATTTTCTTAAAGATGAACACATTAATATAAATAACCAATGTCTGAGTACAGCACATATATGTCCATTAGAGCAAGCGCGGATCTATGTAGGACCAGTGGGGGCTACGACCCCACTCAGTTTTCGGTAGTTGTATTTTTTGCTCCTACTTTGTTTCATTTCAATCAATTTAGCCCTCACAATAATTGTGCTATAGCCTTCACTCAATTTTATAAAATTTAAATTTTATTTTTATTTTATTTAATTATTTTAATTACCCCCCCCCCCCCCCCCCCCCCAAGTACCGAATTCTTGAATCCGCCCCTGCACTAGAGGCAAAGAGTAACAAAAGACACAGATACAACAAAAGCAGCTAACAAAACTGGAGGCTGGCGTTTCCGCGATAAGTTACATGAGTTCCTACTTTTTCGCTAGCTTACCAGTCGTAGTCGTTTTTCCCATTGTCGCCAAGAAATTCATACCCGAACCCTTTCTTCACCGAAGCCATCTTATAAAGCTGGTGATTCCCTGTAATTCTAAGACTGATAAGTCAAATCTCGCACAAATATAAAGAGAAAATAAGTTCATAAAAAAAATAAAGAGAAAATAAAACTCTATCGATAGCGAATGTAAACATTCTAATTTCTACCTACTCTGGAGTGGACCTTGGACTTACTCTGGAACTCTTCTGGACATGTCATGAGCTTAGAACTCTGGACATGGACTTCTAATCTTTTTAACCGTGTTGTTATGTATTAGTGACAAACTGACAATATTGTAAAAGATATGACAAGGGTCTCGGACTCACCACCAGTCGCTTCAAATTCATCAGAAACAGGCTGAAGTAGGCTAACCATGCGGTCTCTATCCTGTCTGTGCATCTCCCTGAACAAAATCAAAGACGGTTCCTCATCGTCTTTCAGAGCCACCTTAGGTGGTGGCATAGGGACTCTCCTTAGCCCACCACTAGCTCCGCCACCAAAACCTCCATTCATAGTTGTTGGTTTTGCTTTGTGTCTCTGATCTTTCTCTCTTCTGCCGCTCTTTATTTGGGCATTTTCCATTCCAAATGGATCAGAAGCGCTAATAAATAGGAGAAGATTTCTGAAGAATTCCCAACAATTGACTGACCATTTTCATTATAGTACAGGGCTATATAGCAAGTGTGATCATGCCGTTGTCTTGCATGCGTAATAAAAGAAAATGGATGGAGATTACAAAGAAGAGAATGGATCAATGGAATGGGGAACTATTGCCGGCTAGTTCGTGTATTTGGTTATTTTCTACAAGGAAGAAACAAAAGTACTCAAATAAACCAAACAAAAATTGGATCGAAAACTAGTATCTTAGTACGGACAAATTAGTTTAAGATTCCGCTTACGTGAATCTAATCGAGGATGTAACATTTGGCAGAGATAGAGATAATACTAGGATTAATCTGGCTGAAATCCGTTAGTGGCGATGATTGTCGAATAGAATACAATGGCGTTGACATAATTTTTTTATCTTCCTTTTGATTGCATTGCAGAACTTCGTTAAATAATCCTAAACCATCCTACCAATAGCAAGAACTGAAACCTCGGGTAGAGGCTTACATACATGCTCTACCACTGATATGGGCTCACTAAATGTGTACTTGCTAGAGAGGTCCAATATCGAAATAGTACTCCAATGAAAACTAAGGCCCAGTTATCACAATAATTGAAACTTATATAAAAAAAGAACTAGTACTACCTCTGTTTCTTCTCTTTCACCTTACTTCACTTTTTGACACTATTCATTGTGTCACTTTGACCGGGTGGTTTGGTTAGCAAAAAGATACACGAATTTGGTAATCTTTGCATGACCTTTTAGAGCATCCACAGTAGTATAATCTACAAATTAGCTAAATTTTAATGCAAATTCAACTTATTCATTTTAGTAGGGTAGATTTGCTCCAATAGTGTTGTACCAATACTATCTAAAATTAAAACAAATAATAAAAAAATATAAGTAGCTAGGATGTGTTGACTCGCCACATCTAGCTAGCATGAAAGTAGGAGACTAAAATAGTACTTGGTTTAGCTAGTCTGCTGGAGACTGAACTTATTCAAATTGACTTGCTATTTTAGTAATAACTTTTATTTGAATAGTCTATTGTGGATGCTCTTAGAGTAAACTTTACTCTACAATACTATGAAAAAATTGACAAAAAGTTACATCGTTTTGATATCCAAATCACCGAGTCAAAGTGAACCCACCTACGGGTAAAAAAGTCAATCGAAGGGGAAAGAGAAGAAACAAAGGTAGTAAGTGCTAAAAGACTGAAGGACTAAACTGAAGTAAGAAGAACCTCTGGAAGGGCCAATTGAAGATTCTCAAGACTTTGGCGCCGACATATCAATTTCAGAACTTGTGTGGCTGCTTTAGAATTAACTAGGACGTCTTTGTAATAATTTCCAAAGTCCCTAGTCATGTATTTATATTCCCTTACAGTACAATGAATCCAACGATCTCAATTAGAGCCGTTCGGATCAGTACTATATTAGTTGTATCTTGCACAACAATGAATCTATGGAGTAATTAAGGTTTTAACCCATTTCTTTCTCTGCGTTGTCATTTGATTCCCTTATCAATTCTTTGAATTCTATCACGGTATCAGAGCCTGATCGATCCATTTATCTTCTCTAGGTGATTGATTCACTCTAGGCGTTTGATTCATCATCTTTTATTTCACAAATCAATCCATCTTTCATTCTGTTTATGCTCTGTTACAAATCCGGTCACCACCATCACCCCCACCACCTCAAATCCGTTATTTCTACTATCACACATCAATCAGCTTGTGCCATACAAGCTTGATATAATACCAACTATGTGTTATGGCATCACCAAATGACTGCTGTTCTCAAGACTCAATCGATGTTTGGCTATGTCGATGGTTCAACATCGACCCCAGATCTGATCATCACCGCCGCTGACGGCTCACCTTCTCCGAACCCGGAGTTCACTGCATGGCAGATCCAAGATCAGGGTATTCAAAACCTAATCAACGCGACTCTCTCACAGGAGACACTACTTCAGGTTATTGGTCAATCTTCTTCCTTTGCGGTCTTAATTGGAGCGAAGGTACGCCTCTTTGACTAGGGCAAATACCATTCAATGGAAAGGTGAACTGCAATCTCTCGAAAAACGATTTGATTCTATTGACTCATACATGCAAAATTTGAAGTCTATTCTTGATAAATTAGCCCTCTGTTCTGTGTTATTGAAGATGAAGACATGCTTATTCATGCTCTTAGTGGGTTACCCTCAGAATATAACTCGTTTAGGTCTAATTTGGGTGTTCAATCTTCTTTTATGAATTTCAAATTTAGGTCTATTTCTTTTGAGGAAATTCATGTTCTTGTTAAAGATGAAGAACAGTTGGTGGAAAAACAATCTAATTCTTAACTCAATATGGCCTTTGCTTCTCTCAAAACTGGATCTCAAAACTATTCCCACCGAGGTTGGTCATGGGCGAGGTCGTGGAGGAAGAACTCCACAGAACTCTAACTACTATAACCAAATTGATTTCTCTGGTTATGGTAGAGGTGGCAATCACAGAGGTGGTAGGAATGATAATCAAAGGGGAAGAACTGGGAATAACAGAGGAAGAGGAAATTATAGAGGTAGAGGTGGAGGTGGAGGAGGTGCTGTTGGAATAGATGCCCTAGAGGCAATCTAGTTTAGTATGAATTATTTGTGGCTAGAAATTCATTTATTATTTATTGGATATTTAATATAATGAAGTCCTTAGATTTACAATTGTGTTGTTTATCTTAAATATCCCTAGTCAAGTATAATGATTAATGGGACAATCATCTATAGACTAGTATGGGGTTGGATTGATATGGAGATATCACGATCCAACACATAGGTGTGCATTAGGGAATGTTGCACTGGATTGACCCATCTCCGAGAAGGCTACATACACGTTATGTTGAGTCACAAGCGCTTCTCGCGGTGCAATGGTATTGTCATCCTTAGACTTGAAGTCACCAGATATTCTAGTTGTGGATTATTGTGATCTTGGTAGCGTTAAACGCTACACCGTAACTGGGTAGTTATAAAGGCGTGTACTGGATACAATAAGAAGCAAGCTTAGAGATCGTAGTGGACGTAGATAGAATTTGTCCCTCCCACATAACGGGAGCAAATATCCTAGGCCACTCGAGGGATAGTGCTTATAGAATGTCTGGCCAGACTCAAATAAATCAATATGGGATATTGATGTTATTTGCACGAATAAGGCTATTCCCATGGATCGAGAAACTATGGATTGGATATACGAGTGTGACTTGTATGTCTCGTGTCCAATCCGGATATAGAGACAAAGGGATGAGACAATTACTTGTACAAAGGTTGTCAAGATGACTATTCTATTAGTTGGCTAGAATGGATGTTTTGCTAGAGACCGCTCCATATTAGCAAATAGTTGCTACCAACTAGATAGAACCTATGGGGTCACACGCTACATAGAGTTGAACTAGATTTGGGAATTAATTAATTGGATTAATTAATTAGAACGATCACTTTGCAAACCCTTGCAAACTTAGTAGGGACTAATTTGCAAGGAAGGGACTAAATTGAATTCTAGTAGGACTAGAATAAGTCCTTTAGGTAGTTAACAAGGAGTTGTTGGACTATATAAAGGACCTTCCTTCCTTCCTTCCCACACATAACTTATGCTCATTAGTGAACATAACAAAGAGTGGGAGAGAACAAAAGGAGAGAGAGAAAGCAACAAGGAGGCCCGACCGCCCCTTGCCGCCGCCCCGTCCCCGTCGGCCAAAGGAGGCCGAGACCCTCCTTTTGGGTCTCGTTTTGCGTGATTCCTTCTTCCTCTTCCTCTTCCGGGCTAGCACCAAGGACTTGGGAGATCTAGGATCAACTCTAGGCGTGGATCAACTATAGAGAACGTGACACAATTCGCGTTTGAAGTCATCAAGGAGAACCCAAAGGTGTGTTTATGATTTCTAACCCTTACCATCGTTATGTCTCTTGACTTGTGATCCTTGGAGGGTTTTGCATGGTTTTATATTTGTTTATGCTTCCGTTGTGCAATCCATGATTGAAAACCCTACAGTGGTATCAGAGCCACATGTCGTAGAGCATAAACGTGGTTTATGTGTTATGTTTTAGTTGTTTTACACCTTAATTTGATTGTTTATCGCGTAAAACAAGACAAATCAAGCATGGGATGCAATTTGTCAACAATTAATCATAACAAGATCCAATTTTTGCATTGGATGCATGAATTGGTGAGTTTGAGAAATTTTAGGATCTTAGATCTAGGGTTTGGGCATCCTTGGGGAAGAAGGAGTTCTCCCAAAACAAGGAAACAACCAAACTTGGGCACCAAGCAAGGGAGTTGTTTTGGAAACAACTCCCTCAAGGAGGTTCGGCCCCCCTCGGGACCGCCCCCTTGCTTGCCGCCCAAGCTTGGACGCCCTAGGGGCCGGGCGGCCCTAACCCGCGGGCCTAGGCTCGTGGGTTTTGGGCCGGGCCGGCCCTAGGGCCTTATGGTTCACCTTATTGGGCCCGGGCAATTTGATTGTTGGGCCCATGGACCGTTTTAACCCTAGAAATCCTAAAATCAATTAAAAAAATTGACCAAGCGCGTTAAAATTGGATTTTAACTGTTTATGTGCAAATCGCATGGTGATTGGATATGGCCTTAGGATGTGGTTTGATGTGGATGTTTAATTTTGTAGTGTGGTTTTACGGCCTGCGAGCTGATCAATTAATTGTAATAATTAATTAGGGTTTTATGGCCTGCGTGCCATTTTTTTCTAAACTTGTGAGATTTATTTTATTTAGTATAGAATTTGGCTAGTGCTAGATAAAGTAGATTGTTAGCCAAGATTGAAGAAAAGGAGCCCAGAGCCAAAGAAGCCACAAAAGATGGAGCATGGAGCATGGAGCATTCCACAAGACTATGAAGGATGGACCAAAAGATCAAGACGCATGGAGATGTGTTTGCTTTAGGGTTCATAGATAATTCCATTGGCTTGGAATTATCTTAGTCTAGAAAAGGCCATATCCACATCACGTTTAATTTCTTTTTTGTGGTTGTTTATTTTAAATGTCTTAATATTGTGTGGTTGGTGTATGGATGATGCATGCAATTAGGATAATAAGATAATTAGACAACCCGGATTCATTATTTGGAGTTGTGCCCAAACTCAAATAGATAGATTAGTTGATATTGATCAACAAAACAATTAAAATTGAATTTAAAAATCCCTCAAAATTCAAATATTGTGTTCTTGCCTTCTCGTTATTTAAACACTCATTATCATCATTATTTATCAAGTTCGTGCGTGCCAAAGCATGGCGACTTGGTTCATAATGATGGAATGCGATGGCACGTAACAATGTGCAATTGTTTAGATAAGAGGTTGAACACAACTAGGCTATTAATTTGATTAAGAAACCTAGAGGCAATCAATTGGGATTATCCATATGGATGGATAAATAAGGAGTTATTTGCCCAATTGAACCAACAGTTGCATATGGGATGCAATTGGAATTGTTCCTACCTAAAGTAGTCAAATTATGGGTGACTTGCCAAAGCAAGCTCATAAGGAGATGAAAGATGGATCTTGGCCCACTAGAAAATATAAGGATATTTTCCGCATTAATATCTTGAGGGTTATTAATCCGTAGAAAAATAGTGGGAGCTATATTTGATAAACTAGCCATTATTAAATATAGTCAAAAATTCACAAATACTAAAACTTGCGTATTTTCCTTTTGTAGAATTCCAAATGGCAAACAACTCATCGAGTTCACAACATTCCCTACGATCTGTCCTTGAGAAGGACAAGCTCTCTGGAACCAACTTCCTTGATTGGTACAGAAACTTGAGAATTGTTCTCAAGCAAGAGAAGAACCTGTACGCAATGGAGGAGCATGTTCCAGAAGGTCCAGAGAACCAAACACCTGCTGCCTTAAAGGCGTATCAAAAGCGTGTTGATGACGCTAATGATGCGTCCTGCCTAATGCTTTTCACCATGAATTCTGAGCTTCAGAAGCAACACGAAAACATGAATGCTGTCGATATGATCGAACATCTAAAGCAGCTCTTCCAAGAGCAGGCGAGGGTAGAGAGGTATGAGGTCTCAAAGGCACTGTTCAAATGTCATCTGGCAGAAGGGAACCCGGTGGGACCCCATGTACTCCGAATGATCGGGTACTTGGAGAATCTCGCCCGACTGGGTTTCCCGGTCGGCCAAGAGTTGGCAACCGATCTCGTGTTGCAATCGTTGCCCGAGAGTTATGGACATTTCATTATGAACTATAACATGAACGAGATCGTGAAACCACTGCCAGATTTACTCAACATGTTGAGGACGGCTGAACAGAGCATCAACAAGGGTAAGGGCAAGGCCATAATGATGGTACAGAAAGGAAAGGGCAAAAGGTTTGCCTCTTCCTCCAAGGGCAAAGGCAAGTTAGTTGCCAAGTCCAAGGAACCTGCCCTTAAGCCTGTTGCTGGCATTGCCAAGGCCGTGACTAAAGGTGAGTGTCACTACTGCAGTCAGCCTGGACACTGGAGGAGGAACTGCCCAAAATATCTGGAGGACAAGAGGCTTGGAATAGTGATTCCACCACCACCAGGTATTTTTGTTGTAGATGTCAATTTAACTGTCTCTACATCATGGGTATTAGATACTGGATGTGGATCTCATATTTGTCGAAATATGCAGGATCTAAAGAGAAGTAGAAGATTGGCTAAAGGAGAGGTAGATCTGCGCGTTGGGAATGGAGCAAAGGTTGCTGTGTTGGCCATAGGCGTGTGCGAGCTATCTCTGCCTTCAGGATTAGTTTTAGAATTAAATAATTGCTATTTTGTGCCTGCTATGAGCAGGAACATTATTTCTATTTCTTGTTTGGACAAGGATGGTTTTATTATTTCAATAAAGAACAATTGTTGTTCCTTTTATTTAAATAATATTCACTATTTTAGTGCGCAATTATTTAATGGACTTTATGTCCTTGATCTAAGCAATCCTGTCGACAACATTAATACCAAGCGGACTAAAATAAATGATTTAAATCCTGCTTACTTATGGCACTGTCGTTTAGGCCACATAAATGAGAAACGTGTATCTAGACTCCATAAGGATGGATTACTAGACTCATTTGATTTTGAATCATATGAGACATGTGAGGCTTGTTTATTGGGAAAAATGACAAAGTCCCCTTTCAATAAGAAAGGTGAGAGGACTAGTGAGCAACTGGCACTCATACATACCGATGTGTGTGGGCCATTTGCCACGCCTGCCAGGGGTGGTTATGTCTACTTCATTACATTTACTGATGATTACAGTAGATATGGATTTGTGTACCTTATGAGGGCAAAATCCGAATCCTTTGAAGTGTTCAAAGAATTCAAGAATGAAGTAGAGAAGCAACTTGGCAAAAGTATAAAGGCTCTACGATCGGATCGTGGAGGAGAATACTTGAGCCAAGAGTTTGACGACTATCTTAGAGAGTGTGGGATCGTGTCCCAACTCACTCCACCCGGAACGCCACAGTGGAATGGCGTGTCTGAGAGGAGGAATCGAACCCTATTGGATATGGTTCGATCTATGATGTGTCAAACCGATCTTCCATTATCATTTTGGGGATACGCTATATTAAGTGCAGCTTTCACCATTAACCGTGTTCCATCTAAATCAGTCATGAAGACGCCATATGAGATGTGGAGTGGGAGGCGTCCCACACTATCGTTCATGAGGATTTGGGGCTGCGATGTCTATGTAAAACGTTTACAATCAGACAAGCTAGGGCCTAAATCGGATAAGTGCAAATTTGTGGGGTATCCTAAGGAAACTAAGGGATACTACTTCTACAATCCAACCGAGAACAAAGTGTTTGTTGCTCGGACCGGCGTGTTTCTAGAAAGAGATTTTGTCTCTAAAGAAGCAAGTGGGAGGAATGTAGAACTTGAAGAGGTTCAAGAACCACAAATCACTGAACCGATTATGGAACATGAACAAGAACCACAAGAAGTTGTGGAGCAACCTGTTCAGGTAACACAAGAGCTTCGTAGATCTAGTAGAGTGCGCCAGGAACCCGAGAGGTATGGACTTCTCGTGACCGATTCCGGTGACACGATGCTCATATATGATGAGCCTACTACCTATGAGGAGGCCATGAATGGCCCAGACTCTTAGAAGTGGCTGGAAGCCATGAGATCCGAGATGGAATCCATGTATACCAACAAAGTATGGACTTTGGTGGAACCACCGGATGGGGCGCGGCCCATAGGGTGCAAGTGGGTCTTCAAGAAGAAGATCGACATGGATGGTAATGTGATTACCTATAAGGGCCGATTGGTGGCTAAAGGATTCAGACAGATTCATGGTATTGACTATGATGAAACCTTTTCACCAGTCGCTATGACCAAATCCATCCGAATCCTACTTGCGATTGCAGCATACCATGACTATGAGATTTGGCAGATGGATGTCAAAACAACATTCCTTTATGGGAATCTCCTCGAGGACGTGTATATGATACAGCCGGAGGGTTTTGAGGATCCAAAGCAAGCCAACAAAGTATGTAAGCTGCAACGATCCATTTATGGATTAAATCAAGCTTCTAGGAGTTGGAATCGACGTTTTGATGAAGTGGTGAAAGAGTTTGGCTTCATCAGAAACGAAGATGAGTCTTGTGTCTACAAGAAGGTTAGTGGGAGCTCTGTAGCTTTTCTGGTATTGTATGTGGATGACATACTACTCATTGGAACGACGTTCCCATGCTGCAATCTGTGAAAGATTGGCTAGGAAAGTGTTTCTCAATGAAGGACTTAGGGGAAGCAGCCTATATACTCGGTATAAAGATCTATAGAGATAGATCTAAGAGGTTGCTAGGCCTAAGTCAAAGTACATATATTGACAAGGTGTTGAAACGGTTCAACATGCAAGATTCCAAGAAGGGATTCTTGCCCATGTCACATGGAATCACTCTTTCGAAGAGTGGTTGTCCTTCCAATGAGATTGAGAAGGAACGCATGAGTAGAATCCCCTATGCCTCGGCCATAGGATCTATCATGTACGCCATGTTATGTACTAGACCAGATGTGTCATATGCCTTGAGTATGACAAGCAGATACCAATCCAATCCGGGTGAGAGTCACTGGATTGCAGTCAAGAACATCCTAAAGTACTTGAGAAGAACTAAGGATGCCTTCTTGATATTTGGCGGTGAGGAAGAGTTGCGTGTAAGGGGTTACACTGATGCAAGCTTCCAAACCGACAGAGATGACTTTAGATCACAATCGGGATATGTGTTTTGCCTGAATGGAGCAGCGGTGAGCTGGAAGAGTTCCAAGCAAGAGACGGTAGCTGATTCTACAACAGAGGCTGAGTACATTGCTGCAAATGGCGCAGCAAAGGAGGCTGTTTGGATCAGAAAGTTTGTTTCTGAACTTGGTGTGGTCCCCAGCATTGCGGATCCAGTTGAGTTGTTCTGTGACAACACTGGGGCGATTGCGCAATCAAAGGAACCCAGATCGCACCAGAAGTCCAAGCACGTGCTCAGGAAGTTTCATCTGATTCGATATATTATCGATAGAGGAGACGTTCGGATATGCAAGATTCCTACAGATGATAATCTGTCAGACCCGCTTACAAAGCCTCTCACGCAGTGGAAGCATGAAGGGCACACTAGGAGTATGGGCTTACGAGATGCGCAAGATTGGCTCTAGTGCAAGTGGGAGACTGTTGGAATAGATGCCCTAGAGGCAATCTAGTTTAGTATGAATTATTTGTGGCTAGAAATTCATTTATTATTTATTGGATATTTAATATAATGAAGTCCTTAGATTTACAATTGTGTTGTTTATCTTAAATATCCCTAGTCAAGTATAATGATTAATGGGACAATCATCTATAGACTAGTATGGGGTTGGATTGATATGGAGATATCACGATCCAACACATATGTGTGCATTAGGGAATGTTGCACTGGATTGACCCATCTCCGAGAAGGCTACATACACGTTATGTTGAGTCACAAGCGCTTCTCGCGGTGCAATGGTATTGTCATCCTTAGACTTGAAGTCACTAGATATTCTAGTTGTGGATTATTGTGATCTTGGTAGCGTTAAACGCTACACCGTAACTGGGTAGTTATAAAGGCGTGTGCTGGATACAATAAGAAGCAAGCTTAGAGATCGTAGTGGACGTAGATAGAATTTGTCCCTCCCACATAACGGGAGCAAATATCCTAGGCCACTCGAGGGATAGTGCTTATAGAATGTCTGGCCAGACTCAAATAAATCAATATGGGATATTGATGTTATTTGCACGAATAAGGCTATTCCCATGGATCGAGAAACTATGGATTGGATATACGAGTGTGACTTGTATGTCTCGTGTCCAATCCGGATATAGAGACAATGGGATGAGACAATTACTTGTACAAAGGTTGTCAAGATGACTATTCTATTAGTTGGCTAGAATGGATGTTTTGCTAGAGACCGCTCCATATTAGCAAATAGTTGCTACCAACTAGATAGAACCTATGGGGTCACACGCTACATAGAGTTGAACTAGATTTGGGAATTAATTAATTGGATTAATTAATTAGAACGATCACTTTGCAAACCCTTGCAAACTTAGTAGGGACTAATTTTCAAGGAAGGGACTAAATTGAATTCTAGTAGGACTAGAATAAGTCCTTTAGGTAGTTAACAAGGAGTTGTTGGACTATATAAAGGACCTTCCTTCCTTCCTTCCCACACATAACTTATGCTCATTAGTGAACATAACAAAGAGTGGGAGAGAACAAAAGGAGAGAGAGCAAGCAACAAGGAGGCCCGACCGCCCCTTGCCGCCGCCCCGTCCCCGTCGGCCAAAGGAGGCCGAGACCCTCCTTTTGGGTCTCGTTTTGCGTGATTCCTTCTTCCTCTTCCTCTTCTGGGCTAGCACCAAGGACTTGGGAGATCTAGGATCAACTCTAGGCGTGGATCAACTATAGAGAACGTGACACAATTCGCGTTTGAAGTCATCAAGGAGAACCCAAAGGTGTGTTTATGATTTCTAACCCTTACCATCGTTATGTCTCTTGACTTGTGATCCTTGGAGGGTTTTGCATGGTTTTATATTTGTTTATGCTTCCGTTGTGCATTCCATGATTCAAAACCCTACAGGTGCACCCTCTAACTCAAATGGTCAAAGATCAAATCAAGGACATTCTAACAATGTCATAAACTGTCAAATCTATGGTCTAGACAATCACTCTGCTCTAGACTGTTGGTATAGGATGGATCGCTCTTATCAAGGAAAGAAACCTCCCTCTTCTCTTAGTGCTTACACTGCCAATACCTCTAATGGTTCTGCTCAACTACCATCAAATTATTGGCTTTCTGATACTGGAACTACAAATCATATGACTACTGATTTAAGTCAACTCTCTTATGCTAAATCTTATGGTGGATCTGATCATGTTGCTGTTGGTAATGGCCAAACACTACCTATAACTCATTCTGGTACTGTCTTTCTATAAACACCTTCACATAAGATTCAACTTGATAACACTCTTCTAGCTCCTCAATTAGCTGCAAATTTACGTTCAGTTCATAAACTTTGTCTACAACACAACTGCACTTTTTTGTTTGTTGCTGATTACTTTTCAATTCAGTACAAGGCTACGGGTCACCTTATATACCAGGGTCAGGTTAAGAATGGGTTGTACCCCATTCACTCTATTCCTCCAAACTTGCTGAATTCTGTCAAGAATAAAGTCCAAGCTAATATGTCCACTATGAAGCCTAATAGTCAAGCTTTTCTTGGTCAAAGAACTCTGTCTCATTTATGGCATGTCCGTTTAGGACATCCAACTGATATTGTCTTAAAAAATATCTTTCCCAATTCTGTTTTGAATGATGTTTCAATTGTTTGCAAACATTGTCTTGAAGGAAAAATGTCTAGGTTGCCCTACAAGGCTTCTACATCTTTATCTGAGAAACCTCTATATTTATTACATTCTGATGTTTGGGGTCCTGCTTCCACCTAATCTCTTAATGGCTATAGATTCTATGTTACATTCATTGATAATATGTCAAGGTTTTACCTGGTTATTTGGTACGCATCAAAAATCTGGTATCACCATGTAATTTCCTAAGTTCAAAGCTCAAGATGAAAAATTATTTGGACATTCTATTACTATTCTGAGATCTGATGGTGGTGGAGAATATATTTCATTTGTGTTTCAAAAATTTGTATCTGATTCTGGCATTTCTCATAAAAAATCATGCCCACACACACCACAGCAAAATTGTATTGCTGAAATAAAACACAGACATATAAAATAAACTGCGATCACTTTGCTTCAAAAGGCCTCCATGCCTAAATTTATGTGGTTCCATGCTGTAGAAACTGCAGTTTATCTCATTAATAGAATGGCAAGCAAGAACACTCAACATAAATCTCCTTATGAACTTCTGTACAATAAAAGACCTGATTATGATTTCTTGAAAGTGCCTGGCTGTGCTTGTCATCCATGCCTTAGACCTTATACAACATCTAAACTTGATCCCATAACTAAATAATGTGTTTTTGTTGGATACACACATCAATATAAGGGCTATTTGTGTCTTGATAGAAGCAGCAACAAAATCTATATTAGCAGAGATGTCAACTTTGATGAAACTTCATTTCCTTATTTTGCTGCTACCACATCATCCACTACTTCTACTGACTCTTCGACATTCTGTGACATCAATACAGGACCTAGTCTGACTTCCCCATCTGTGACGCATATGGAGAGACATGGTGGTGCTTCATACCCACCTTCATCATTGATGAACACTCCAAGACACCAGAGTCCTGTCCCACATATGAAACCAACTGACAATGACATCCCTTTGAGTGATTCTGAGCTGCACACAGAGGGGAACCCCAACTTTGTAAGGGCATCTCGTATGCATACATCTGGGGGTCCTAGTATTGTGAGGGCACCTCAGCAACACTTAACAGATGTTGTAATACCCCGTCATATTTCTAAGGGTAAAGTAGTAATGTAGGAAGTTAAAATTTAGTTGCAAAATAAATAGATAAATAAATTGGTGAATTATTGTGTTTTTAGTAGTTGAGAAATTTGCGCGTAAGATTTTATAAACCGTTAGAAAAATATAAGTGAAAGATTTTTTTTTAGTGTTTAGCGCGTGTCCGACCACCGCGAAACTCACTACTCGTTCCACACCTAATTACTCAACCCCTTGGTGTGCCCAACCACATACTACAACTTCTCTTGAGCTCATCTTCTTCCTCAAGCTCTTCGGGAAGTTTTCACCGCCCTTAGTTTTCTTTGCCTTCACGGCAAAGACTACCACCGCCCGAAGCTCCACCGCCCCCAGCTCCCCTATAAAACCCAGCTCCCCCTCCCCTGCACGCCAGCAGCCACCTCAACCATCATCACCACAACCACCGTCAACATCATCACCACCACCACAGTTAAGCTCACGGCAACAAAGAAGCAAACCCATCCCATCTCTCTTCACTCTCTGCCCAGCTCTCTCTCTACTTCCCTGTCTCTCGGTTACTAGAAACCAGCAGCAACAGCGAGTAGCAGCGGCCTCAGGCCACTACCACCACCTCTGCCGACGAGAGAACCCGAGAGCAACACCCACCCTCGTATTCTCTTATCCTCCCTGCTTCTGTATCATTTTTCTCTCTCTCTCTCTCCATCTCACTGGATCTACCAGAAGGAAGAAAGAAAGAAGTGCTAACCTGCAGCAGAGACTGCCGGAACAGAGCAACCACCACTGGCCGCCGAACCTCCATAGAATCCGGCGATCAACTCGGGAAATCACCACCAGCACCACCCACGTCCTCCAATAGCTTCCAGTAGGCTCCTAAGGCCCCGAACAAGACATCAGAAGGCTCATCCGGACCCAAAACCTCTCTGTTCGCCGGCGGTGTGCTTCAACTCCGGCGATTCCAACATCGAACTCCGACCCGCTTCATCCCTTGACGGTTTCCGGCCAATTTAGGCCTAGGTATGTGCTAAATCCCTTCATTAGTTGATTTAGACAGTCAAAATCGAATCTTGATAGCTAAATCCATGTCTAGATTAGCTAGTTTGAAGTTGTTGTCGAAAGGGGGTTAAAGTGTCTTTTTCAGAAACTTTCTATAGCACAATATGGGGGGTAACTAGTTGTCATTTTGGAAGCACTAAAGGTAGTTTTGTCTTTTAATCAATCTGGTTTGTGAGTAGTAGGGGTTGTAGCTGACTTTTAGCATAACTTAAGGGGTCTCAGTTGTCTTTTACATAAACCTGACACTTTTCGCTTAAAATAAAAATATTTATTCCGGATTAAAACTAATTTCTAAAAATACTAGGTTTCGTCCCCGTCTCGGGAAAGTAACTTGGATGTTGAAATAGTGTGCGGATTATTCGTTAGAAATAAAACAAGAAATATCTTTATTGAAAACTAATAAACTTTGTTAAGTCACTTAGCTAGTATTTTGGATGCTTTAAATTTGTAAAATTGATATTTGCGCTAGCTCTTTAACATTATAACATTGTAGCATCGTGTACAAGTTTTCTTAAAACATAGTAGTCAAAATATCATTTTCGAAATAGTTTCTAAATATAAATTCGCGTTAGTTCTCATTTTTATCTCTTATAAAATAACTACTTTAATTAGCTAATCACTTTTAGATAATAATAATATCAATAGCAATAATAGTGACAATTTATAGTCGCTTAAAAATAGATGTTTTCTTTATATAACTTCGACTATAAACTAATATAACTAGAAGAAAGACGGTATTCAATTATCAAGTGGGGATTGGGTTTATCTAAAGACTAAATAGAACTCTTGATAGGATTTGTAGCATTATACTTGGACTTGTGATTGAATAAGAAAATATAATTTTTAAGTGACAGGTTTGAAGACGACGACAAAGTGCATTTGCGAAAGTTTTTACGTGCTAGTTGCTACGGAAGTAAGGTAAGTGAACATGCCAAGCCTTGCGTGCCAAGATCCTTTCGTGTCGCCATTTGATTTTGATAGTTGTCTCAAAATGTGGTTGCTATTTATTTACATGTTTTATTTGAGATATTCTTACATTTTTCAGAAGTTGATTTGCTTGATATTGTCTCACGAATAATAATAATAATAATTCGTAATTAACTTAAAGTGGAAAGAGTTGTGCGGGAGAAGCTTATTATTATTGCCGTGTTGACTTCGGTCACTCGGCCTGTGATTAGATTGGTCGTGTTGGCTGCGGTCACTCGACCCGCTTATTTTCACCCGGTCGCAACCTGCCGGGTTGCTCCATGTACTCACCTCTCTGGCCGCGAGAAGTCTTAGGGGGGTGCCGGCACTTAAGATCTTGGAGTATGCGAGATGGATAGTAGATTCTTCCACGTGTCAACAAAGTTAATAATACGATTTCTATGAGATTTGGATATTTAAGAAAGAGAAGAAGAAAGAGATTGGGACTAATTCTCCCGGTTTGAAAGTTGAGAAAGGAAGATCAAAAGAATGAGAATTTTACAAGTGTTTACTGGATGCATCAGGTTCGGTCTAACAGTTTTACAGTTATTACTTGAGTTCCTGATTTACTCTGCAGGCTTACATTTTTATTTTCCTCTGTATATTTATTGTGAATATAAAGTTATGCTTCGTCTTCTGTTTTATGAGCTTGGGTGTCACTTACTCAGTATTTCCATGCTGACTTTGAAACTGCGGTTCCTGTTTTCCTTCCCACCGCAGGTTTAGGAGCTGAAGACTAAGGTGTAGCTGGGTACGAGACTCACTTAGTTGGATTTCACCTTCAGTAGAATCTAGTTTTGTTAGCAAGAATAACGTTGTAGTTTTAAAAACACTTGCGTAATATCTAGAGACTTTGTGATGATTAATATTATGAAATAAATAAAGATTTTGGGATGTTATGCTTTTGATTTCCGCCGTTACTTTTAGCATCGCCCTCCCGGTCTTGTCCGATCCAGATAAGGGGGTTGTTGTAGGTGGTATCAGAGCGTTCATTCCAGTTTAAAACCTTTAGGGTAACTTAAAATGAATATAGGGAAAGATTATTAAAATTGGAAAAGCCGTTCGGGTTATGGGTAGCCTAAGTATAAGTTTTGATTATTCCCGCCCACCCCCATCCATCTTTGAAAAGTGTTGTGTGTGAGATGGTTTGATTTGATATTCATTTAAGTAATTATGGATAGTTGTTATTTTCATGATGAGAATAAGGATGGAGATGGAGTTTGATTTCTGCTTATTGTGCAGAGAAGAGTTATAGGAATTATATGTGTTCTGTTGTGAAATTGCTAGGTGATAACTGTGTTAAAGGTATTGCTAATTGTGAAATTATGAAATAGTCGTTATGATTTTCGCGACCATAACCCAGGATACCGTAGGGTAAGACTAATAGACCATTACGATATCACTTAGTAAAGTTTGACCGGAACAGATGGCTGAGAACATCACCATGGAGCAGTTCTTCGCGCAAATGACTCAGATGATGAATAATGGAGGACCGGCAGGAACTAACTGGGCCAAGCAAGTGGCAGACATGAAGCCAATGAAATTCACGGGAAAAGAGGACCTTGTCTAGTTAGAAGATTGGATTATCGAAATTGACAAAATCTTCGAGACGGTAGATTGTCCTGATGATCGGAAAGTCAACTGTGCTGTCTTTTACTTAAAAAGCGAAGCGCATCTTTGGTGGAGGAATGCACGAGAACTCTGCTAGCCGACCCCAAATTAACCTGGGAGGCCTTCAAACTGCACTCAGAGACCGCTTCAACCCTCACCATGCGAAGAGGAGCAAGGAACTAGAATTCCAGAACCTGCAGCAGGGAAGCGACTCAGTGACGGATTATTTCCGGAAATTTACCGAATTGACACGGTTCGTAGGAAACATGGTGCCTGATGAAGATTCCAAGATTTCCAAATTCATATCTCGACTGCATGAAAGGCTAAAAGAGTCTCTCCTGAACATAACCTATTCTACCGTCCACGAAGCCTACGACAGAGCAGCTGATATCTACCGAGTTCGTGTTGCTCAAGAAGAAAAACGCAAGAAACGTAAGCTAGAGGAGGCAGGAGGTAGAAACAACAATCAGAAGCTTAAGAATGGAGAAGGTAACCAGGGGCAATACCAAGGCAATCGGTATAATTCTGGAGGACAGCAACCCCGCCGCTATATCTGCAACAAGTGTCAGCAGAACCACTCTGGAGTTGACTGCATGGGGATCCCGGTGATATGTCACAACTGTGGTAAGAGGGGACACCGAGCTTATGAATGCCGATCACACCCATCCAGGAACCAACAGAAGAATCTAGGAGGTAACTTTGAAAGGCCACAAGGAAAAAACTGCCAACCGAATGACTTTGGGCGTAAACAACACGTTGAGAGTCAATAGAACAAGAAACGTAACTACCAGAAAAGTGGAGGCAATGGCTATGGAAGGCAGCAGAACTTCAACCCAGGAAATACAGGACAGAATGGAGTTCAACCCAGGAATGAAAACCATAATGCCGGATACAGGATGAACAACAACAATGGAGCAGGAGGAACAGGAGCTCAGAATGCCAATGTAGGAAGAATTGTGGTACTGACAAAGACTGAGGCAGAAGCTGAATACGGAGTTGGCACGGGTGATTTCCCTAACTATGAGCAGCCAACTTCGGGTTGACAATCTACTTGATCAGGTACTGGGGGCTAGTATTTTTCGAAGATTGAGTTAAGTTTTGAACCTTAACCCTTTGATAAAAAGGTGTTACGTTCTTGGTACCCTTGAGATGTGCTTAGCCTTGAGACTTAGCAACCGAATGAGACCAGGACCACTTAAGTAGATAGACGTACCTACTACCTTATTTTATATTAAGTGCATTACACAAAATGGTTATTTGCTATTTGCTGCGTGAAACTACTTGCTTGCTGTGTGATCTTGATTCTGATAGATAATTGCGTGATAAATCGTCTGAGCATCTTGATTAGTTTTGTGATATTAGCTTCGAGGACGAAGCTCTATTTAAGGGAGGAAGGATGTAATACCCCGTCATATTTCCAAGGGTAAAGTAGTAATTTAGGAAGTTAAAATTTAGTTGAAAAATAAATAGATAAATAAATTGGCGATTTATTGTGTTTTTAGTAGTTGAGAAATTTGCGGGTAAGATTTTATAAACCGTTAGAAAAATATACGTGAACGATTTTTTTTTAAGTGTTTAGCGCGTGTCCGACCACCGCGAAACTCACTACTCGTGCCAAACCTAATTACTTAACCCCTTGGTGTGCCCAACCACATACTACAACTTCTCTTGAGCTCATCTTCTTCTTCAAGCTCTTCAGGAAGTTTTTACCGCCCTTAGTTTTCTTTGCCTTCACGGCAAAGACTATCACCGCCCGAAGCTCCACCGCCCTCATCTCCCATATAAAACCCAGCTCCCTCTCCCCTGCACGCCAGCAACCACCTCCACCATCATCACCACAACCACCGTCAACATCATCACCACCACCACCACCACCGTTAAGCTCACGGAAACAAAGAAGCAAACCCATCCCATCTCTCTTCACTCTCTGCCCAACTCTCTCTCTGCTTCCCTGTCTCTCGGTTACCAAAAACCAGCAGCAACAGCGAGTAGCAGCGGCCTCAGGCCACTACCACCACCTCTGCCGACGGGAGAACCCAAGAGCAACACCCACCCTCGTATTCTCTTATCCTCACTGCTTTTGTCTCATTTGTCTCTCTCTCCATCTCACTGGATAGACTAGAAGGAAGAAAGAAAGAAGTACTAACCTGCAGCAGAGACTGCCGGAACAGAGCACCCCCCACCGGCCGCCGAACCTCCATAGAATCCGGCGATCAGCTAGGGAAATCACCACTAGCGCCACCCACGTCCTCCAATAGCTTCCTGTAGGCTCCTAAGGCCCGGACCAAGACAGCAGAAGGCTCATCCGGGTCCAAGACCTCTCTGTTCACCGGCGGTGAGCTTCAACTCCGGCGATTCCAACGTTGAACTCTGACCCGCTTCACGGTTTCCGGCCATTTTTGGCGTAGGTATGTGCAAAATCCCTTCATTAGTTGATTTGGACAGTCAAAATCGAATCTTGATAGCTAAATCCATGTCTAGATTAGCTAGTTTGAAGTTGTTGTCGAAAGGGGGTTAAAGTGTCCTTATCAGAAACTTTCTATAGCACACTATGGGGGGTAACTAGTTGTCATTTTGGAAACACTAAAGGTAGTTTTGTATTTTAATCAATCTGGTTTGTTAGTAGTAGGGGCTGTAGCTGACTTTTAGCATAACTTAAGGGGTCTCAGTTGTCTTTTACATAAACTTAACACTTTTCGCTTAAGATAAAAATGTTTATTCCGGATTAAAAATAATTTCTAAAAATACTAGGTTTCGTCCCCGTCTCGGGAAAGTAACTTGGATGTTGAAATAGTGTGTGGATTATTCGTTAGAAATTAAACAAGAAATATCTTTATTGAAAACTAATAAACTTTGTTAAGTCACTTAGCTAGAATTTTGGATGCTTTAAATTTGTAAAATTGATATTTGCGCTAGCTCTTTAACATTATAACATTGTAGCATCGTGTACAGGTTTTCTTAAAACATAGTAGTCAAAATATCATTTTCGAAATAGTTTTTAAATATAAATTCGCGTTAGTTCTCATTTTTATCTCTTATAAAATAAATACTTTAATTAGCGAATCACTTTTAGATAATAATAATATCAATAGCAATAATAGTGACAATTTATAGTCGCTTAAAAATAGATGTTTTCTTTATATAACTTCGACTATAAACTAATATAACTAGAAGAAAGACGGTATTCAATTATCAAGTGGGGATTGGGATTATCTAAAGACTAAATAGAACTCTTGATAGGATTTGTAGCATTATACTTGGACTTGTGATTGAATAAGAAAATATAATTTTTAAGTTACAGGTTTGTAGACGACGACAAAGTGCATTTGCGGAAGTTTTTACGTGCTAGTTGCTACGGAAGTAAGGTAAGTGAACATGCCAAGCCTTGCGTGCCAAGATCCTTTCGTGTCGCCATTTGATTTTGATAGTTGTCTCAAAATGTGGTTGCTATTTATTTACATGTTTTATTTGAGATATTCTTACATTTTTCAGAAGTTGATTTGCTTGATATTGTCTTACGAATAATAATAATAATTCGTAATTAACTTAAAGTGGAAAGAGTTGTGCAGGAGAAGCTTATTATTACTGCCGTGTTGACTTCGGTCACTCGGCCTGTGAATAGATTGGTCGTGTTGGCTGCGGTCACTCGACCCGCTTATTTTCACCCGGTCGCAACCTGCCGGGTTGCTCCATGTACTCACCTTTCTGGCCGCGAGAAGTCTTAGGGGGGTGCTGACACTTAAAGTCTTGGAGTATGCGAGATGGATAGTAGATTCCTTCCCGTGTCAACAAAGTTAATAATATGGTTTCTATGATATTTGGATATTTAAGAAAGAGAAGAAGAAAGAGATTGGGACTAATTCTCCCGGTTTGAAAGTTGAGAAAGGAAGATCAAAAGAATGAGAATTTTATAAGCGTTCTTACTGATGCATCAGGTTCGGTTTCACAATTTTACAGTTATTACTTGAGTTCCTGATTTACTCTACAAGCTCACATTTTTATTTTCCTCTGTATATTTATTGTGAAAAGAAAGTTATGCTTCGTCTTCTGTTTTACGAGCTTGGGTGTCACTTACTCCGTATTTCCATGCTGACTTTGAAACTGTGGTTCCTGTTTTTCTTCCCACCGCAGGTTTAGGAGCTGAAGACTAAGGTGTAGCTGGGTACGAGACTCACTTAGTTGGATTTCACCTTCAGTAGAATCTAGTTTTGTTAGCAAGAATAACGTTGTAGTTTTGAAAACACTTGTGTAATATCTAGAGACTTTGTGATGTTTAATATTATGAAATAAATAAAGATTATGGGATGTTATGCTTTTGATTTCCGCCGTTACTTTTAGCATCGCCCTCCGAGCCGGATAAGGGGGTTGTTGCAGCTGTCACTTACAGTCTTGTGATGGCACCTGCTAGTGATGACAACACAATAAATTCTGAGATGAACTTAACTAAAGAAATCCATCATGTCTCTCCAACAGTTCCAGGTCATCATATGCAGACTAGGAGCAAATTAGGTATTTTCAAAAAGAATTTAGGCTTTAATATGATAACTTATAGTAAAGATCCAACCACTTTTTCTGAAGCTGTGAAACATCATAAATGGCAACAAGCCATGAATGATGAATTCACTAGCTTAACAAAACAACAAACTTGGATTCTGGTTAAACCTCCCCCCTTCTCAAACACTGTTGGGAACAAATGAGTTTTTAAAACCAAATACAACCCTGATGGCTCAGTAGCAAGGTACAAAGCCAAACTATTTGCAAAGGGTTTTCATTATACACCTGGCATAGATGATGATGAAACATTCTCTCCAGTCATCAAGCACACTATTGTTAGGACCATACTTTGTCTTACTGCAAATTTCAATTGGCCTCTTCAACAGTTAGATGTTAAACATGCTTTTCTCCATGGTCACTTAAGAGAAACTGTTTATATGGCTCAGCCTCAAGGCTTTGTTCATAAACAGTATCCCATTTTTTTTTGCAAATTGCAAAAATCTATTTATGGTCTCAAACAAGCTCCCAGAGCTTGGTTTGCGAAATTCACCTATTATATCCACTCATTGGGTTTCGTCACTTCTGGAGCTGATTCATCTCTCTTTATAAGACACTCTAAGAATGGTATTACACTGCTTTTGCTTTATGTTGATGATATTATCTTGACTGGTAGTGATAAAAGATACATCACTTGTCTTATTAAGAGGCTGCATATATAATGAGTTTGATATGACTAACTTGGGGCCATTAACTTATTTTCTGGGACTTCAAATCAAAAGGTCAAGCCAAGGCATATTTGTTCATCAAACCAAGTATGTCAAAGACTTACCTGCTAGATACAATATGATCACTTGTAAACCTTGTCCCACACCACAGGCCTCAGGTGTGAAGTATCATTCTCAAGAGGGTATACCCCTACATGATGCTACTGTTTTCAGACATGTGATAGGAGCTTTCCAATATCTCACCTTCACTAGACCTGACATTTGCTTCACTGTGAATCATTTGTGCCAATTTATGAACTCTCCTACTGACATTCATCTCATTGCTGCTAAAAGAGTTCTCAGATACTTGCAAGGAACTATCTCCCATGGAATCTTCTATCAACAAGGTCACTTGCCACTTCAGACCTTCAGTGATGCTGACTGGGCTGGCAATGTCACTGATAGAAGGAGTACAACAGGTTTGGTTATCTTTCTGGGAACAAATCCTATTCACTGGTCCTAAAGAAGCAACCTACAGTTGCTAGATCCTCAGCTCAAGCTGATTATAGAGCATTGGCTACTACCACTGCTGAACTTTCTTGGTTACAAATTCTCTTTAGAGATCTCAAACTTCCAATGCCACAAGCTCCCCACATTTACTGTGATAGTCAATCAGCAATAGCCATGACAACAAATCCATTTTTTTTCTAGAATAAAACATGTTGAGATTGACTATCACTTTGTGAGGGAGAAAGCTGTCAGAAAACTTATCAAAATTTCTTTTGTGTCTAGCAGGGAACAGATTGCAGACATCTTCACCAAGGGGCTCACCATTCATCAATTCAACACTCTCAAGCACAAACTCATGGTGAAGACTCCTCATCAGTTCGAGGAAGGGTAAAAGACTGAAGGACTAAACTGAAGTAAGAAGAACCTCTGGAAGGGCCAATTGAAGATTCTCAAGACTTTGGGGCCAACATATCAATTTCAGAACTTGTGTGGCTGCTTTGGAATTAACTAGGACGTCTTTGTAATAAATGTCCAAAGTCCCTAGTCATCTATTAATATTGCCTTACATTACAATGAATCCAACGGTCTCAATTAGAGCCGTTCGGATCAGTACTATATTAGTTGTATCTTGCACAACAATGAATCTATAAAGTAATTAGGGTTTTAACCCATTTCGTTCTCTGCGTTGTCTTTTGATTTCCTTATCAGTTCTTTGAATTCTATCAAGTGCCACAGCGGATGAAATTACAAGAACGTGTTGTATTTGGTACAAATAGGTGCTAGCTCAGTGATAGGGCGTTTAAGCACTTGCATAAAGTCCCGGGGTTCGAATTCGGCTATATGATATAATTTTCTAGAAAAAAACGTGTTGCATTGAGTCGGGCACTAAGGTCATCCCACTTTATCAATTTTACAAATTGGGAGCGGACTTATTGTTTGAATAATACGCAGAATTATGGTATTCTATCAGAGTGGTAAATCCTTAAGAGAAAATAGAGTTACATTTTAATTTCAGAAAGAAAGAAAAAAAAGTCCAACATTTTTTTTTGAACCGGAAGGTGTATCCAGATTACAGACCGGTAGCAAGAAATTTACCATCACACCCACTAGCACTCATTTGCAAAACAAAAATACTTTTACTGCTACAATCTTCCGCTTGTATTTTTTTTGTTAGTATTTTGTATATAATTCTTTTTCACGAAAATATCTTACCTCTTAATTCTTATTTTGCTCAATCTTGTTTGATAAAATAATCAGATGGTTCTATTCGACAAAAATGAAAATTATAGCAAGAGAAGAAAATTCACCCCAACATCATGCGAAGGATGAAAATTAGCAAGCAACGTACCCAAACTAAGCTACAAAATAGGGATCTCTCTCTCTCTCTCCCTACTATTCCGCGGCAGTTTCTTCTCACCATCTTTATATGGCTTGTCTGGGTAGAAAGATTTAACCGAAATGATGGACAAAAGCAAGAAGATCATTGCGCATGAATCGTTAGGTAAGTAGTATATGTATTCGATTTCCCAACTAACTAAAACAGATGAGCCTGATACATCAGCAACTCCAAGGGATGGACCAAATCTCACTTTTAGACCAAATTTGGTCCGAAATATCAAAACTGGAGCTCCAACGGTAAACTAAATTCTGGAGCAAAATTGGTCCAAGAATAAAGGGAGGACAAATTTGAAGGTTTCACTGTTCATTGGACCAAGTATTAAAGAAATCTAACTTATTCATAATGTTTAACTGTTTAGTTTTATAACAAGTTCTTAATTAAATAAAATGGGTCCAAAATGTTACATTACGACTTTCTAAATCATTTTATTATTATATTTCAAAAAAAGAATCATTTTATTATTAAATAATATATAACAAGATCTTTGGCTCGGTCTTTTGTTTAAAAGAATCATTTATTTTACTATAAATATTATGTAATAATATAATTGTTCAATGATAAATAAATAAATAAAAACTAATAAAATATCGAGGGATGAGCAAATTTGGCTCTCAATGTTGGAACAAACAATGTAAAATGATACTAAAAAAATGTAAAATGAAGCAGAAATTGCAAGGACTAGAAAACTACTACATTAATGGAATGATAATCTGCCCTTGAGGTCTTCGGTTCAAACCCATATTACCAATAATTTTTGGGACTCAATAAATTTAATCGAGATGTGCGCAAATTAGTCTGGACACCACAGTAATCTAAAAAAATGAATTAATATACATATTATACTATTTTACAATGAGTTTTTAGGGTTTCTCTCAGAGAGGGTCACATGGCACCGTATATTAATTAAAAAATGTAACAAAATATTACTTAATTATAATTTTCAAAATCTCAATATATTTCTAATAATGCAAAGAGTAACGATGCTTAGCATATTTCTACCACGCATGTTCAATCTAAAGATATTCACAGTGCCGGGAGGGAATGCTTAACCGCCTCTGTCAATGTTGCATTTGGGTACTTCAATGCGCCCTTGTCCTGTGTTGAAACCCGGGTAACAGAAACCTGCTCGTATTTAGTTCTCCCCTCCTTCTTGCTGCCAATAGCCAAGCCTTTTCTTCCTTGTAATATATATTGTCGGGTGAAGCTTACTCTTCAGGTTAGCATTGAAGTTTACATCAGTTATTTTCCTCTTTGCGTTGCTTAGAGATGACTTCTTTTCCTTTTTCTTCCTTGGTCTAGTTTCCTTATTTTCGTTGAAAGTTAAAATGTCCTTACCTTCGTATGGAATCGGCTCCTAGATAAAACTCAGAGGGTTTTTCGCAACTTTCATAGTACTGTTTTCATCATCGTATCGACATCAACTCTTCCTCCACTTCCATACCCCATCTGCTAAAGTTGCTAGTCTCGGTTCCATTCTCACGCCAAAGGGGAGAAGGACTCCTCACGTTCTTTGGTATCACTCTGCACATTATTCGTGGTCCAATTCCTGTCTTAAAAAAATGTCTTCCTCCTCGAGAGGTTTGAAGAGTAAGTATTCTCCAAACCCTGGTTCCGATTGTGCTTTATCCTCTTCCGAATTCTGTTTGCATTTCTCATCTCGAGGTATTAGACTTCCACACTAGTCATAAACATATGGACTCATTTTTTACTTTTAATCCAACCAAACTTTTTCTCTTAGAACTCATATGTAACCTCCCCTGTTAAGTGGTTTGTGGGTTCGGGATCCTGAAACGAACCCGTAGGTAGTCACCCCCTTCATCCCGTGAGAATTCACGAGTCATTTCGAGAACTTCCCCGGTTCTTTCCATCACTTTCCTTCCCATCTCTTCCTTGAGGAGGATCATCATGCTGGTGTATGCCTTAGAGGCAATCTTATTGTTGTTGTTGTTGTTGTTGTTGTTGTTTTTTTTTTTTTTTTTTTTTTTTTTTTTTTTTTTTTAATTTATGGAGATATGTTGACATATTTAAGTCCTTAGAATAAATGTTGTATTCTTAAGTATCCCTACTCAAGTATTGTTGTTAATTAGGACGACTACAATGAGACTAGTATGTGGCTAGATTGATATGAGATATCAAGTCTAACACATGTGTCGACATTAGGAGTAGTGGTGTACTAAATTGACCCGTCATGAGAATACTCTGTGACAACGTGATTATAAAAGAGATAATTGGATATGTTATGAAACTTGATGAGGGGTGTAAGTGATGCAGATAGGATTATCCCTCCTACATAACGGGAGTCAAAATCCATGGCCACTCGATGAGTAAGGATTAGGAAATGCATGGTCGTGCTCAAATGAATCAATATGATATATTGATGTCATTTGTCTATTTAAGTCTACTTAGAGAATCGAGTAACTATATATCTGATAAACAAGGGTACACTCCATGCTTGTGTCTAATCTGGATACGTAGAAAAATGGATTATACAACACGGTAACATTGATCATAGAGGTTAGTCAGATCACTGGCATATCTATTTACTTGTGTAGCATTGATGTATACCGCTCAATATTTGTAATTGTTAGTTTGTTACTGCCAACGTAATTAGGAACTTACAGGGTCACACACAAGAATGGATCAAACTGGAATTAGTTTCTCATTAGTTAGACTACAGAGCAATTAAGGATTTCAGACTTAAGTGCAATCTAATTTTAATTGTTAGGATTAAAGAGAAGTTGAATTATCAAATTCCTATAAATAGCCTAGCACCGTGGCTGGTTTTCTCATGTTTTTAGCACTATCCGTATAAGATACAGAATAGCTAGGGTTTTGAGTGAAGAATTTCGAGCTGTCTATGATCAGCTGATTTCGTGAGACGAAGTCGTCCATCTTACTCCGTCAGGCTAGCACTGGCGAAGAGGGAGTCTAGTTCACATCATTTGGTGTGGATACCATAGAGGTGGTGCACTTTTGACGTTTATGATCGTCACCATTCAGTGCGACTGAAGCAAATTTTTAACATCAGATTATGCTCCTTCACAAAGGGTTCTTGATGGTATTAGACATAAAAGTGTGTTTGACTGCCTATAACCCAACACATCGGGTTATTCCACAACTGATTCCAAACGTCCAAGGAATCAAACGAGATATCCCCTATATTCACCCTGGTTTCCATGGTTTTAAGAGAAGCATGAACTCATCAAAAAGCCATGGTCAATTTAAAAATAGAAGTATTGACATCGATCTCTTGAATAGAGATACCTCGGAGCCACTCATCCATATCTTCTTAAAAAGATTTTTCATCGCCCAACTGTTAATTCGTGATCATGTCAAAAAGGTTCTGTGAAATCTATTACAGCCTCCTCGCTGAATTCTGGTTCGAAATCGACAACATCTTCTTGTTCTACGGACATTGTCGGCGTACGCTTTGCCGCCTACTCCGCAGCCGCCATGGCTGCTAGGGTTTCCTCTTAAAACTCTCTCCAAGTTAGTGTTGAACAAAATCAAATGCAATGTTTAATCTTGTACAGGAGAATCACATACAATCCGATCAGGCTAATTCAACCAGTCAAGTGCAAAACTGATAACCAAACATAGCATATCTGACACCATACAACAAGAACAAATGTCGTAAATAATAATATTGTAGGAAATTTAGGCAGTTGACGATTTGTCCTCCGTTTGTTCGGTCAAACTTTGACACTTCTTTTATCCTTCTCTTTGTGCTCTCTTATGATCTTTCAATCAATAGATACCTAGAGGCTAGCTATCAATAGTAGTTGTGGTAGCAGTTGTGTAGCTGCTGATTGTCGGAAGAAATTCGGATCTGGCGCAGCCTTTGAAACTATTCAAATCCCTCCCTCTGTGTTATCTTTTCCAATCTTGAATGCTAGTATATTGACAATTTCATTTCTTTATTACTACTCTGTTCTCTCTCATCAGTTTAACTGTTATCACGGTTTACAGTGTTAATTTGACCCGATGATTCGGTTAGTAAAACAATGCAAGAATTTAGTAATCTTTTCATCCTGTTGTGTCGAGTAAACATTAAAAGATTACCAAAAATTACATCATTTTACTATCTAAATTATCGGGTCAAAGCAATTAGGTTACGAATAAAAAAACAAACGGAGAGAAAGAGAGGGAAGGAAGGTAGTGGTACTTTTACTGTTGAAAAGCTCATCTCTTCTGTTATTTTAGAAAGCTTTATTATGCGTTTTTAGTAACATACTTAGTTCTAACTTCTCTTTCTTAACAGTTTGAATTTTCTCCTGTAATTGAGTCACTTTGACCGGGTAATTTGGGTAGCAAAACAATGTTAGTTTTTGATATTTTTTTTCATGGTTTTGCTAACTAACTTTTTCTCTACAACACCGGAAAAAATTATCAAAAAATTAAATTGTTTTGCTATTCAAATCAGCATGTCGAGAATTGACCCCTCCGTCAATCATGTACAACACTAGGTTTCTCTCTCTACATTGAGAGCACTCATCCTTCCGTGTTCTTCGAGGCCATTGAAGAACTCAAAGTTCCTGCAGCAACCCCTCGGGAACGCCACCAGCGATTATCTCCGCAGACGGCAAAAATTGTGAGTGGCCGGAGAGTTGCACGAAGCTAGTGGCCGTAGGCAATCATTGCATAAGGACTGATACGATTCACGCCGGTCGCCGGCGAAAGAGATTTGATTTTGCTTCCCGACAGATTTCTAATCTCCTACCCAATCAGCCGGGGTTCGGTTGATCTTCTCAAAGTTTTTCACCAATCTCCGCTGATTTCTTCTAATCATAGCCTGAACCCGTAATCTCTTGGCCCCTCTCTCTAGATCTTGAAGATGAAATCCTCTAAACCCAAATTCCCTCTTGGTAGCTTAAATACCAGATTAACCCTGGCTTTTGCTATCACCAAAATCCACATCTTCTTCAAAAAAGCTAAGCAAAAGCCCCCTCTAATTCATCATTCGTGTTCTTCCCAAAACTCTTTCTCACCGGTGAAAATGACATCACCTCCTCCAGATGACTCACCACCACCTCCACCAGATCCATATGATCTGCTTTCGCCCCTTCCTCCACTCAGTTCAAATGAGTCTATGAGACCCTATAATTATGTTCAGTCAATTCGAAGAACCCAGGACACCCCCAATCGGCCTATTGATAGAGCTAGACAAGGAGTAGAAATCGCAATGCCTGATTTCGTGCTCAATCAACAAACCCCTACTTATCATCAGAACCTCCTTCTGTTCATTCAAGATTACCAGAGTTTCTCGAGTGCTCATGTCCTGGAGATGGTTCGATCACTCTGGCAGCCGGCCTTTGGCATCCAAATTGTCAACAGGTACAATGGATTTATTGTTATTCATTTTGATAATTTTGACGAGTTACTTGCAGTCATAGCGGGAGGGCCATATGCCATTCATGGTGCACTATTAGTTGTTGAACATTGGAATCCAGATGTGGCGTTGCAATTTGTGGTAATTCCAGAGGTTCTTATTTGGATCCGACTGCATGGAGTTCCTCTTCGGTATTTCAGCCAAGCTGCTGGAGGTATGATGGCTTCTCTTCTGGGTTTGCCGTAGAGGATTGACACCGATAATGCGTCCTCAAGAGTGAACAGAACTCTTCGAGTCCAGGTTTGGGTTCCCCCAGAAGAACCGTTGATGGTATGTTTCTATCTGTTGGATCACAACCAAGAGCCAGTTTGGATTGATTGCAAGCCGGAGCGTGTGTACCGGATCTGCAGAGCCTGTGGGGTCATAGGACACAAAATGAGAAATTGCAAAGTTAATCCAGTGTTTGCAGCAAGACGTATAGAGGAAAGAATCCGTTACCTTGCAGATAGATTCAACGCTCGCATTCATGGAGAGCCAGAAATTAGCATGTATGCCTCACGGATTCGTCAAACGCCAAGGAATCCCTGACCTCGTGCGCCACCAATGCTGCTAAGTGATAGAAGGTATCTTTACCCCCCTCCTCCTCCACCATTGCATGCACTGCTACCATCCACCTCTCACCAAGCTTCCGACCAAATTTTAGCTGATCCTCCATCAACCAACTTCAACACTGTCTCGGTCTCTGCTCAAACCACAAACTCTACCCAAATGGTTACTTCCCCATCATCTCAAACCCATGAAGACTGGGTCACCTCACATGAACAAGCCTGGGAAAACCCTGACTGGGAATGGGACGATCTTCCGAACCCGCTAAACCCAAATCAAAACCCGCATCTCAACCCAGATTCAAGTAGACTTGACCCGAATCCGGCCCACCCGGCACAACCCGACCCAGTTACTGTGAACCGGGCTTCTTCTCGCTCGAATCCAAACTCTCTGGCGGGCCTAAACGCCTACACTCCAGCCCAATTACACCCAACAAACAGTGAAGTTCAAGCCCAAATTTCTGTTGGGCCAGCCCACTGCCCACAAGTTCATCCAAATTCCAGCAGACTTGACCCAGTACCCCCACAAACAGCCCAACCCCAGCTTCACCCAAGCTCTGACCCCAACCCCTTCAGCCTCGATACCGTCATGGCGGCCTTCCGAACAGGACCTTTGGCGCAAATGGATTTTTTGCGGATCTTCTGAATCCAAATTATGTCCCAACTGCCGAGGAATTAGAGGCTCAAAACAGGATGTGGGCGGAATTTATGCACTCCTTTGGTCTACAAGCTCCTCCTTTGATCCAATGATTTAGATCACTTTGCAGCTCTTTCGGCCGAATTTGAGGAATTGGCAGAAGCATTCATTGAAAACACCCAACCTCCGCAGAAACCGCCTGACACCAATATATCTCTCCATGCATCACCACTCCCCCCTCTCCGCATCAATGAACCAGTTCTACCAGATCACTCTCAGACAAAGGACAAAGTTACGGATGGTAAAGGAAAAGGAAAGATGTTGGTTGAAACTTCGAACTCCCCTCAAGACAGTAACAGTGATGATGAGGAACACCTCCATCCCCCCTTTCTATGACAGAGTTAGAAGGAGATCTTGGAGGGTCTCACAGGAGGTTGGCCCCAGTAAGCGATTCCAGGGATCTGATCAAACACCTCCTGCTTCACCAGTTCGCCAAGCTGACTTGTCTGAGTCCGGTCCTACTCATTGCAGTGAGAAGAGGAAGGAGTCGCCGACGGCTAGATCTAACAGCTCTCTTCCATTAAAGAAAAGAATCCTTCATGATTTCGTGGCAACAAGGTCGATTTGGAAAGAGATGGAACAGGTTCTGGAGGATGTTTTTGTTCAAGAACAGAATCAGTGGACTTCGTGGGAAGTCTCTTATGAACTTCAACAAATTTTCTATTACTGTCAGCTGGAAATTGAAATGTCTCTGAGTAAGGTGGAGGTTGCGGAGCAATCTCCTCCAAAGCAATGAAAATCTTTTGTTGGAATTGTCGAGGTCTTGGAAACCCCTTGACAATTCAAGCCCTTAGAGATCTTTGTTCCGATAATAAGAATGATCTCCTTCTTTTGTTAGAAACAAAAAAAAAAAATGTAGTGGACACTACTAGTTTATGTTCCTCTCTTGGTTTCCCCTCTTCTTTTGGTTTCAATGCTGATGGTACTAAAGGTGGTCTGCTTTCGGCATGGAATGGAAATCTTTTGATTCGCACAATTTTTGCTTGCTTGTCATTTCTACACTTAGAAGTGGAGGAAGCTAACGGATCAACATGGGCTCTCTTCATTTTTTATGGTCATCCTAGTGTTTCTAATAGAGGAGAAGTTCTAAGTCTTCTTCAAGATCACATCAATGGATGCTCCCTCCCTATAGTCGTCCTTGGAGATTTTAATCAAGTCTCCCACCCCTCAGAAAAGCTTAGTTTCAGCTCAAGAAAGTGTCCTGGAATGGTAGACTTCGACAACTTTCTTATTCAAAACTCTTTATTTGAGTTGGATAATCATGGAGTCTTTTTCACGTGGACTAACAATAGGCAAGGTACAAGTCGTACATATGAACGTTTAGACAAAGTTTATGTCAATCAAGCTTGGCTTTCTCTCTTCCCGAACGCTTTATCGACAACTCTCCATATTCAACGTTCGGATCACAACCCAATTATATTGGACCTATATGGTTTGAAACATGGAACTAATCGACCTAAGCGTATGGAATCTCATCGGTTACAACATCCAGCAGCTCACCAAATTATACGCAAGGTAATGCAGATTCCTTTTGTTGGTTCCCCAATTTTTACTCTTATGCGAAAGCAAGAAGCGGTCATGAAACATTTGATCAATTGGCACAAGTTAACGGATTGCAACCCCATTAATCAAATTCGCGAGATCACCTCCCGCATGATGACTCTTCAGTCAAGTATCCAATCTATTGGTGCTCAAAACTCGACTGCCTTTATTACACATGTGAAAGCTGATGATCAACTCCAACGACAGTATGATGAGGCTCTTGCTAAACAGGAGTTATATTGGAAACAACGTTCTAAGAAACAGTGGCTCAGTCTTGGGGATAAAAACTCAAGATTTTTTCATCTTGCTGCAACGGTCCGCCAAAATCGAAAATTTATTACCGGAATTCAAACCTCAACAGGGGACTTCTTAACCTCCCAGGATAGCATCATTAGTCACATTAAACAACATTTTCAAGACTTTCTACAACCTAACCAGCAGCCTCCTGGCACTCCTAACCCCCTGGATGAGCTTCACATTCCGAGCCTTATCTCCAAACAGTTACAACCCTCTCAAGAACAAGATCTTGATCGGGACTTCAGTGACGGAGAAATTAAGGAAGCTGTGTTCAACTTTGGGCGATACAAATCCCCAGGACCGGATGGCATAATTATGGAATTCTATCAGTCTCAATGGGAAACAGTAGGTCCAGATGTCATCTCAGCAGTCAAGCATACTCTCTCTTCACGACACCTTCTCAAAGAATGCAATCAGACACTTATATCCTTAATCCCAAAAATCAGTAACCCTGTCACAGCTTCGGATTTTAGGCCAATAAGTTTATACAAGTCCATCTACAAGATTATCTCCAAAGTACTGGCCAACAGATTGGAAATGGTCCTCCCTGGTCTTATTTCGGACAATCAAAATGCTTTCATCAACGGTCGTCTTATTTCCGACAACATTTTATTAGCCCATGAATTACTTCACTACATCAAAGGCAGAAAATCCAACAAAAAATCATTCTTCGGACTCATGCTGGATATGAACAAGGCTTTTGACCGAGTCTCCTGGACCTTTATTCGAGACAGCCTTGTTCAAATGAACTTTGGAACTTCTTTCATCCAGATTATAATGGCGTGTATCACGACTGTTTCGCCGGCTATTCTTATCAATGGGGAGCCTTCTGATTATTTCAATCCTACGACGGGTATTCGTCAAGGTGACCCTTTATCCCCCTTTATTTTTATCATTGTTCAAGAAGCCTTCTCTAGTCTATTGCAATTCCTACAAAATGGCAAAGGTACAAAAGGGATTAAAATCATCCCCGTGGCCCCTGCTGTCAGTCACCTTTTACTTGCAGATGACACCTTCATATTCCAACAATTCGAACGGTCAGGTGCTTGGTTGCTTAAATGGGGACTTGATTCATTCTGTCTGCAATCGGGTCAACAAATCAATCTTCAAAAATCAGAAATATTTGTCAGCCCTAATATGACTGGGACGGACTCAGCTCATCTCAGTCAAATTTTGGGAATTGTTCTAGTGGACAAACCAGGGAAATATCTTGGCACCATCATGGATTTCCGGCTATCCAAAAACCAATTATTCGAAGGGATTATAATGCGCTTCAAATCTCAACTTAAAGCTTGGAAAATTCATTCCCTCTCTTTCGCGGGGAAATGTGTTCTTATCAAGTCGACCCTATTGGCGATTCCTACTTATATTCTCTCAGTCTTTAAAGCCCCAGTCTCCTTCTTTAAAGACATCAAAAGCATCATTACTAAATTCCTCTGGTCCAATGGTAGCAACAGAGGCATTCGATGGCGGAAATGGTCCCTTCTGTGCAAGCCCATTTCAGAAGGAGGACTGGGATTTAGGGATCTACAACTTCAAAATCAGGCGCTCTTGGCGAAAACAGCCTCTCGGATCCTCCATAATCCATTACTTCTCCTTTTCAGAGTTCTAAAAAGCAAGTATTGTAAAGACATGCCCTTTCTCCAAAGCAAGAGTTCGTCAAGTGCTTCGTGGGGATGGAAAAGTATTATTTGGGGCAAGTCTCTACTGCAAAAAGAAGTAAAATGGACTATGGGGAATGGCAAAAGCATTAATCCTTTCACCGATAGTTGGATCCCGGGATCCAGCTTTTTACTACCAGAGTTCCTCAACAACTTTTACCCAGGTTTAACCATAGAAAGCTTCATCAACCGGGACACATGCACCTGGAAAAAAGACATTGTCCATCAAATCTTTGGACCGCAGGTTTCGGAAAAGATTTTTTCCATTTATATTCCATCAACAGCCCAACATGACAGATTGGTGTGGCCTTGGACCCCTGATGGGGTATACACGGTCAAGTCGGGCTATCTCGCTCTCAAAAAGAATGTTGATTCCAGTGACCCATACATGTCTCCTTCAGCCCTCCAAATTTGGAAAACCTGCAGAAATCTTAAACCTCAACCGAAACTCTTATCCTTTTGTTGGAAATTTCTCTCAAATGCTCTTCCAGTTCTGCAAGTGCTGAAGCACAGACATTGCCCCATTCCTACGGACATATGTCCCCGTTGCAACGATCATGAAGAATCTCTCTTTCACTGATTCTTCCTTTGTCCTTCCTCGAGAGCCATTTGGTTTGGTTATCGCTTGGGCATGATCATTCCAACAGGCCAGTCGCACTCCTTAACAGATTTTGTCTTAAGTCTTTTCACTTCTTTATCATGTCAAGAGGACAGGATGTATTTCCTCCTCACTTTGCGACAAATTTGGCTCCATAGAAATGAAGTGGTGATGAACTCTAATCGAGCCATCACCCCGAAAACTTCATTGGCAGCCCTTGGTCAGATGGTTTATGACACGCAGCAAGTGTATATCAAAAATGACGACTCGAAAGGGAAGACCGTCGAAGAAACTTTGCCCCAAAACGAGAACCGTAGCGTCAAGTGGAGCTATGGGTCCTCGAGAGATCCCCCTTCTAACTTTATCATTGATGCCTCATGGAAAAAGGACTACTCATCAACAGCGGCGTGGATGAGACCGCATCAGATCACAGAAGATGGCTACGTCTCCTTCAAAGCTGAAACACCGCTCCAAGCGGAAACAAGAGCTCTATCGGAAGCTATGAAGTGGATGATATCCTTTGGTTACAAGAATGTTGAAATACACACCGACTCAATCAACACGATTACAAGCCTCTTACAACCAACAAAGCACTTTGGAATCAAGCATATGATCGAATACATTCTGAGCCTCCAAACAAAATTTGATTCCATTGTTGTTTTGTATGTTAGTCGTAACAAGGTTCAAAAGGTCCATGACAGGATCCGATGGATCAACAATTACTGTAATCGATCGTATTAATGAAATGTAATTTCCGCTTTCAAAAAAAAAAAAATCAGCATGTCAAAGTTACCTTGTAAATGGTGATGAAAGTCAAAACTTAAAAAATAAAAAATAAAAAAATAAAGGTTACAGAGGAAGTAAACTTCTTAGATTTTTTTATACTATTTTTTTTAATTATTTTACTAGAGTGTTAAGAACTTTAGGTGAAAATTTCAAGTTCTTTTAAAATAATAAACTGTTAGCTGAAAACTTGAGAACAACTTTTTTAAAGAAGAAGATATAGATATAATCAGGAATTACACTCCACCTGATATACGATACAATATGGAGATTTCATCCCTAAGAACAAAGGAAATTGAGATAAAAGTGGAGGAATTATTTTTTGCTTGCATAGTAAATAACAAAAGGAGAAGGCAAAGGGATGCGTATTCAAAATAGGGGATTAAACCCCAGTAATATGTTATCAACCGTGGTAATTCTATTTAGTCATTTTCGACCAATCTATTGATCATATGTTTTATTTACTTTCTGAGAAAAATTGATCCTAATTTTTGTTAGAATGTTTTATTTCCTAACATGGGTGTGCACACAAATTTATGCACGCCCAGTGGGACTTATTAATTATATTTATTTTTCTTGAACTTCCGGTGTGGGACTTCTCAACACGCCCCTTCACGTGTTACAGTCTTTGTCCTACACTTGGATCCTTTGTATGCCGGTGGCGGTGAGCATGTGGGTTGTTAGACCATTCAGGTGTGTGGAACTCTGTTATGATACCATGTTAGAATTCATGGGATTCCACCTCATAACCAATTGGTAATGAGGGGAGTAGCCCATGACACTTATAAATTCTTTTTGTTCTTCCTGAATGTCCGATGTGTGACTTCTCAACACGCCCCCTCACGTGTCACATTCTTTGGCCTACACGTGGATCTTTTTTTTTTCATTTTTTTGTCTGGCTAATGGTGGAGGGAACGACGCTGTCGATCCTCTTGGACGGCAGTTGTTTAGGGTTTTTGAGACGGGATCTGTAACCCGCTCTGATACCATGTAGAAATTCATGGGATTCCACCTCAAAACCAATTGGCACTGAGGGGAGTAGTCCATAACACCGATTAATTCTTTTTGTTCTTCTTGAATGTCCGATGTGGGACTTCTCAACATGCCCCCTCACGTGTGGCATTCTTTGGCCCACATGTGGATCTTTTATCTACGGTTGACGGTGAGCACTTGGGTTGTTAGACCATACACGTGTGTGTGAGCCGAGACTCTGAACCATGTAAGAATCCATGGCTTTGCACCTCAAAACCAATTTGCACACATCCTTAGTGAGACGGGGTCGCTAACCCGGAGCGGGTTACCGATCCCGTCTCAAAATCTTAAATAGTTGTCGTCCAAGAGGATTGACTGTGTCGTTCCCTCCACCATCAGCCAGACATGAAAACTGAAAAAAAAAGATCCACGTGTAGGCCAAAGAATCCCACATGTGAGGGGGCGTGTTGAGAAGTCCCATATCGGACATTCAAGAAGAACAAAAAGAATTAAAGTGTCATGGGCTACTCCCCTTATTGTCAATTGATTTTGAGGTGGAACCCCATAAATTCTTACATGGTATCAGATCCAGGTTCCACACACGTGAATGGTCTAACAACCCACGTGCTCACCGCCGCCCGAAGACAAAAGATCCACGTGTAGGCTAAAGAATGACACACGTGAGAGGACGTGTTGAGAAGTCCCACACCGGACGTTCAAGAACAATAAATATAATTAATAAGTCCCACTGGACGTGCCATAATTTGTACACACAAATTTATGAAATTGGAAACAAGAGCGTGAAATTCGGTGTCAAATATAATTTATTGATGAATCGATAATGTGGATTACAATATCTGGTAGTAAATTTCTACACAGAATTTAAATCCCCTGATTCTTCTCGTGAAACATCGAACGAGGGCTTCGCAGCTTGATCTTGGATCGAGCGGATGATCGACTTTCGATTTTGACGAAGAACGCGATGAAGGTCTTGAAGAACACAAATGCCGAACGAGGGCTTTAGAGGGCTGATCTCGGATCGGACGGATGAATACCTTCGATGTTGTTGAAGAAAAGGATGAACGCCTTGAAGATCTCGAAGAACGGCTTGAAGATCTTTGAGTGTCTTGAAGAACGTGGACCGAGATCTTCAACGGCTTAAAGAACTCGATGATGATCTTCGAAGAATTTGATGAAGAACTTCGAAGGGTTTGACGATTATGATGATGGATGAAGTCGTCGAGGCTTTAGCAGCTTGATATTTCTCGCAAGATGTAATTATGTGTGATTTATGCCAAGGGATGGCCCCTTTATATAGGCATGGGCCGACTTGTTGGCCAAGGGTAGAAAATAAATAATATTTATTTATTTATTTATTTATTTATTTATTTATTTATTTATTTACTTATTTATTTATTTATTTATTTATTTATTTATTTATTTATTTATTTATTTATTTATTTATTTTCTGCATCAATTCAAAAAGTGGCGCAATGTGATTATTGCTTAAAGGCTTAGTTCAGCCCCTTAAGTTGTTGCTTGGAGCACTATTCCTTAGGACCTTGAAGATGCAGCTGATTATCCACCAACTGATGAATCATCAGAAATCTACATTCCACTCAGTAGATAGGACAAGTTGAGAGAAAGAGACAGGCTCAAAATAACTATAATCATCAAGCATGTGGGAAAGACTTTCAATCAAGACTACTTATTCTATAAAATCTAGGAATTGTGGAAGCCAAGGCAAAGATCCTTGAAAGTGATATAGGGAACCATTTCATGCTCATTAGCTTTGAACAAGCTCTTGACTGGGAAGTGGCTTTCCTTGGAGGGCCTTGGTTTATTGGTGAACACTTCTTCAGCATTCAAAGGTGGAAGCCTTGTTTCAATGCATCTACTGCCAGCATCTTAAGCTTTGTCTCCTCGATTAGTCTGCCTTGCATTCCCCTGATCTCTTTGATTCCATTATCATTAGGAAAATTGGAAATGGTCTAGGGAAGATCTTGAAGCTTGCCAACCTCATTGAGAAAGGTCTCAGGACTAAGTTTGCAAGAAGGTGTGTTGAAGTTAGCATAAATGATCTTCCTATCTTTTCTGTCAAAGTTGGAACTCATTTTCAACAAGAGGTTTATGAAAATTTCCCAAATCTTTGCTCTCTATGCCGTAGAATTGGCCATCTTGCCCCCCTCATGACCTTCCAATCCACCCCAACCCCCACCCTCCCAACATCATAACCCAAAGATCCCCACCAATACTAGCTTGAACCTCAGTAGCTTACCCCCTCCCCCTCCAAAACAAAACTAGTGGTCATGAACCCAATGGAAGCTCAAAGAAAAACCACTAGCAACCTTGCTCAAAACCAATTCCCTGACCACCAACCCCTAGTTAGTAAATACTCCGAATTTTTCCGTTTAATACCCGTCCGTACGTATAAATGAAAAATACTTCCGTATTTCGTACTATTGCTGGACCTAATGAAAAATACTCGAATTTTTGACCAAAAAAGTTTAATACTCGTATTTAACGTTTTCACGTATAATACTTCCGAATAAAACTTCTTCATACAAAATTGGAGCGCATAAATTGTCATCCTAAATATTATAAGTTATAGTATTTAGTTAATATAAAATATTTTCTTACTTTCCTTATTATAAATATTTTTTAAAAGAATAATAGTGTAAAGAATAATATTTTCTTTATTATAAATATTTATTAGTATAAATATTTACAAATATTTGTTATAAAACTTTAAAAGTATTTTGAAATAGTTATATATATGCATGCGTATAAATGTACATGCATCTAGAGTCTTATATGTTATACTATTAATTTTAAAAAATAATTAAGGCTTAAGATTAGGAAATGAGCAATAGCTTTTTTATAGAAGTTTTGCCAAAAATAGTTTGATATTATTTTACATAAGTAATGTGTTAGTCATGAGTAAATGGTGTATTTATCAAAAATGATAAATAAATGAGTACATGCTTTACAAATTATTTTTAAATATTTGATAAAAATATAAAAAAATTGCAATGTGGGACACAATAACTCATTATATATGCTAAAATACTAAGAAATGCACCCGTATTTTTTATTCCGAACGAATAACTAGAATACGAATTATACACGTACGTATAGAATATTCAAATTAATCAAATTCCGTATTTTTTAGCCGAACTTTTATTAACGTATTTTTAACAGAAAATCGTATAATACACGTACGTATCGTACCACGATTTATTTCCGTCCCGTATTTTACTAACTATGCACCAACCATGTTTTCTTTTTTTAATTGGTAAATGAGGGGCTAGCAACCAACCTTTCCCTCCTAAAGGTAATGTCAACATCAAGAGCAGACCAAGAAGACTTACATGCAATCAAAGAGGAAAGAAAAAGATGCTTTCTGTAGGATACCAGAAAAGCAACCAAAGCAGAATTACTCTTGACAACTTGGAAAAGATCACAAAAAAGGTGAACTGTGAGAACTTCATCATGGAACCTTTGGATAATGAATTGTAGTATCGAAAGTCTGGACAATGTCGAGTAACTGGTTGGGAAAGGAATCTTAGGTCTAGTCCAAAGCCGACGAACCAAAGACAAATCAATGAAGTGGATCATGAGCCTGTTACTTTATCAAACATGTTTAATGAGCTTTTTGATGTTACTGATCCTCCCTACGTTGTAATTCCCTCAATTAACCAACATCTATTACCCCCCCCCCCCTCCAGTATTAACCACCCACTAACCAATTATAAATAATCCTTCCTCTGAAACCTCCCACCCCCACCTCTCCCACTATCCCAAACTCCCCAATTAATTGCAACCCCGTTGTTATAAACTCTCAACCTCCTTTTAAACCCATGATCTTAGTATGAGCCCATTACCCATAAAAACCAAAGCCTACACTATTTCCTCTTTCACTCAATCTGTCATTCACCCAAACAAATTTAAAATTATGGAAAATCATGTCAATGTCAAGAAACTCATCTCAAGATTCTGTCAATCTAAAGGATGCCCCAAGGAGGAGGAAACCAGGTTGGACCTTTATAAAGAGAGTGGAGCAGTCTGTGATATCCAAGAATTGGTTCATCCCTCTCCAACTCATACCATCTCCAAGAACACACATGGCTACCATCCTAACCCACTGAAGGCTATAACAACAAGAAGTATGGAGCAATGCAATATGAACTCCCTCCTGGAGCAGTGTAGTTGGTAATCTGTAGAGATCAACATGATGATCACCTAAGAGGAGGCAAGAGTGAAGGACTATATTGTCCCAGTGCACCAGATTTATGAGAGCACAAGAGAGGATGAGAAGGAACCTTTGGTACATAGTGAAATTTCCAACAAACATAAGAGAAGAAACACGCCTAAGATGGAGGATCACAAGTCAAAGTGGCTAATTCAGTACTCAGGAAACATGCATCATCTCTCTGGGAAATATCTTCATAAATTTTTACAAAAGGAAGGCTTCTTGGAAGAGGGAAAAAATATGATGGGTTTCCTAGAGGAGGACAAGATCAGAATAGTGGTGGAAAACCAGAGACAAAGGGCACCTGGGGTGCTGCTGGAGCGAGTGAGGGTGACAAACGTTCCCATGAAATTTCTTCTCTGGAATTGTATGGGTGTTGGTAGTGATTCCTTTATGAGTAACTTTAGGGACCTGGTGGGCAGGCACATGCCAAACATTGTGGAGATTACTGAAGCAAAAATCTCTGGAGACATGGGCAGAGTGATTTGTGCCTCTCTTGGTTTTGACAGGTTTTTTGTGGCTGACTCTATTGGTTTTGTTCGTGGGTTGTAGCTTCTGTGAGACAGCAATGAAGTGGAGGTTGATGTGATTGCTGTGTCTCAGAAGGAGATCCGTGCCTCAATTCAGGTTTGGTCCCCTCAATCTCCTTGTCTCCTTTTCCCTTCTTTCATTTATGCTGGTCCTAATGATAACTTGAGACATGCTCTATGGGATAGTCTCTGTAGAACTGCTAACTGTTTAAACATGCCATGGTTTATGTTTTGGGAATTTAATGAGGTCCTTTCTAGTAGAGATAAATGGGGAGGGAATGGAACTAATAGGAGAAAATAAACTTATTCATACTATGTTGAACAACTATGATATGGTTTTTTGTGAATTCTCTGGTTCCATATTTACTTGGTCTAATGGTAGACATTTGTCAGCCTTGATTAAATAGAAAATTGGTATGCTCTTTGCTAATCATCAATGGTAGTCCTGCTTCCCTAATGCTTGTGTCACTCACCTGCCTAGAATGGATTACGACCTCTGCCCTCGTACCTTTAATACTCCCCATCTTTCAGCACTCCAAGGAACCTCTTCAAGTTTGAAACTCTGTGGATGTCTAATCCTTCTGTTTGGCATACTATCTCTAATGCCTTGAACTCTAGTGCATCATACAATACTGCTATCGACAATACCTAGAGGTACATGAACAAGTGGAATACCTTTTTGGGAACATCTTCCACAAGAAGAAGAGGATCATGGCCATGTTTGATCATATTCAGAAAAAATTTAGACAATAGATAGTGATAGGAATACCATCTTTTTTCATGTGGCCACCCTTGATAGAAGAAGTATAAATAGAATCTCTACCAGTCTTAATGAGAACGGGGAGTGGGTGTTTAACCCTGAAGATATTGCCTCATGTTCCATATATCCTTTACCAACTCCTTTACCTCCTCCCAATCTTGTAGTAATAAAAATTTGTGTCTTGGAATGAAGTTTCCTCAGGTGAGTGACCATATTTCTAGCTCTTTGTGCTCTTTCCCCTCCATGGAGAAGCTGAGAAAGGTGCTCGCAAAAATGAAGGCAAAAAAAAGCCCCTAGCCCCAATGGTTTCTACCCCATCTTCTTTCAGAAAGGTTGGAAGACTAACAAACACTTGATCCATCATAATTTCTATGAAGTCTTCAAATGTTAGTCAATCCCCCCTGATCTTGGCCATGCTTATATGTGCCTTATACCCAAAATTTTCAACCCTACCCTTGTCAGGGATTTCAGACCAATTGCTCTATGTAATACTACTTACAAGCTCATTACAATGATTGTGGCCTCTAGAATAAATCCATCACTTGATGACCGTATCTCCCCTTTCTAGTCTAGCTTTATCCCTAGTAGAAGGGGTTCTGACAACATCACTATTTTTCAGGATATCATGCATGGTTTTATAACGAAGAAAGAGAAGGTTGGGGACTTTATCCTCAAGATAGAATTGGAAAAGGCCTATGATAACATGGAATGGAGCTTTGTGAAAGACATTCTCCAGCACTTCGAATTTCCCTCCCCCCTTATCAACGTCATTATGGCTTGTGTCTCCACTTCCTCTATGGAAATCCTTGTGAATGGGAAGCTCTCATCTACCATTGCCCCTTCTAAGGGGCTTAGACAAGGGAACCCCATATCTCCTTACTTTTCCAACAAGATTTCTGATAGCTTAGCTATGGGATAGTGGAATCCCGTTAAAACCTCCAAGCAAGGTCCAAAAACCACCCATCTATTTTTTTGCTGATGACCTCCTTTTGTTTGGAAAGAATACTGTCTCTAATTATGTCAATTTTAGGGAAATCCTTAGTGATATTGTAACCTATTTGGCCAAAAGATCAACTTACACAAGTCTAAGATCATCTTATCTAAGAACACTCCCTCTTCTTCTGATGTGGACTGTTCTATTGTCATGGGAGTTAGAAGAAGCTTCTAAGTAGGCGCCTACCTTGGATTTCCCATTCTGAAATCTAAGCCTGCTAAAGATGACTTTTAGTTCCTACTTGATAACCTGAAGAGAAATATGGGTGGGTTGAAAGTTAGTAAACTTGCTGTGGCTTGGAGAGCTTGATGATCAAAAGCTCTCTTGCTACTATTCCCGTATACTCTATGCAAACCTTTAAGCTTTCAGCCTCCATTCTGAAGGGCATCGACAAGATTTGCAGAGATTTCTTGTGGAAGGGTACTAGAGAAGGGAAGAAACTTCACAATATGCCATGGGCTACTGTCAGTAGGCCTACAAGGTTGGGTGAAATTAGGCTTAGGAAGGCCAAAACCCTTAACAAAGATTTGCTAGATGGTAAATATTGGAGATTGATCAAGAAAAAGTACAAATTATGGTGAAAAATCCTCCTTGCTAGATACAAGATTAGCTCGGGGGGGGGGGGGGGGGGGTTCCTTCTCATGGAGGAGTCTGTTGCGGCAAGGAGCTTGCTCTGCAGTGTCTTGGCTACACTCTTGGCAGAGGAAATGTCAGGTTCTGGCATGACATTTGGTGCAACAATACTCCTTCGAGGAGCCTTCTGCAGGGGCCTCTTACTCAAATTGAAGATTTTATCTCTGTGAAAACTGTGTGGGGATGCTAGGAGACTGGTTATTGACATATTTCCTTTTCCCTCCCCCTAGCAGTATCAAGGCCATTTTAAGCACCCCTTACGTCCCTCTCTCTGGGAAGCCTGATACCCTTAGATGGACATTTGAAGCCTCTGGTAATTTCTCAGTTAATTCCTACATTAGCCTTCACCCCAATTGGTACCCAGACCACAGATCATGGTCTTGGATTTGGAAATTGCACCTACCACCTAAACTCTTGTTTTCTTATGTGGATTCTCTATCATGAATAACTTCATTCTATTGAAGCCCTCAGCTAGATCATCTGTGATCACCCCAACATGTGCCATGTATGTGGAACCCATGTTGAAACCCTCAACCATATGTTCAGAACGTTCAACCACCTTACTGTATTTTGGGAGGAATTGAAGTGCCCCCCTGATCTCCAACCTAGATTTTCCTTAACCCTTTATGAGTGCTTGTTTGGTAACGGCTCTCCCAATATTGTTGGAAGAGCCACTGGCAAACTACCTTCTTCTTTGCCTGCTGGTATATCGGTAAAAGGACGTACGACCCTTTTGTTTTTATTGTCAACAAGGAAGTGGATAATTGGCTTTCCTAAATGGATAACTTTAGCACCAATGAAATACAAGATTTCATTAACGAGGGGCGATTGTGCATTTTTCTTAAAAGTATTTATTTTGAAATTTGGGGTCAAACCTTACATTACTAGAAACTACGGGGGAGTATTTGTCCTTTAGAGTGTATTCTTATGTATTTATACAGTATGTATACTAGTAATAATACATGTATTCATATACTTTCTCATCTTCCAACATTTTTTTCTCTTCTCCAGTACGCAACACCCCTCCTTTTCCTCTATTTATTTTCTCCCTCTTCTTCTTCTTCTTCTCTTCACCCCCGACACCAACACCTCGGCCACCACCATCACCACCACCTACACTCCTTTCAACCTCCCCCTTCCCTCCATCTCTCGGCCTCTTTCTGGTCCCTTTCTGCCGAAGAAAAGCATGAGCAGTGGTATTGCTTATGGATCATATATGCATTTGTCGTATGAATGAGTTCTATATATGAATTTTTCGTATGAATGAGTTATAGGACATCCCTTGTCGTGTGTGCACTACTCTACATGTTATCAGTAAGTTCATATGTACAACATCTTAACTACCAAATGTGAATTTGGCGTGCGTTGCTTCCAAACTATAATCTTGCTATATCTCATGATACTTGGAATATTTTATGGATTGATTACATGTTTGACAATCATTATTTTGAGAATTCTTTTTTGAATGTCCCGTTTGGAAAATATGCGCTTATGATCGATCTTTGAATCAAATGTCACGGTTTCTGAAATATCGATTGAATAATGCACTATAATATAAATGGGGTGATTTACAGAGGATGTGCGTGGAGGCTACGGCCGGAGGCGCTTGCATGCGAACCTCATCGGGTGCTAATCCTATGAGATTACATACCCGGGTCCCGTACTTGACCTTCATACACCGAGGTGATGCGGTCACGTGGTTATATAAGGCGTGAAAACAATTGAGTACTAGTTGTGCCTGTGTGGGTCACTACATTATAGGGGTGTCGAATCTTAAGATCTCAAGTTATGATTATGAGGGGGGATTGACGTAGGGGCTCCCACAACGCTCGGGGAGAATTGGGATTTGTGATATCACAAGAGGCACCCCTATTCTGATTTATTTCTCTGTGATCACTCTGTGGACATTCGTTACCCGATGGGCTTTAATACGCCTCAGCTGAACTAATGATTAAACATGTGAAATAAGTTATTGTGGGTTTTATTCATATACATGTTGATTATAAAATTGATAAGCCAAAACTTGTTTTACATGTTTTAATATGATTCTTACTCAATTTTTACGAACTTAAAATATTTTATGCAGTCGGCTTTCACTATTTCAAAACCCACATGTTAGCGATGAGGTGGGGACGTTGATGAAACCGTTGGATAGAGATGCTTGATGCTTAAAATATCACCTAGTATTTCCATTTCACCAAATAAATATAATATCGTTTTGTAAACACTATTAACGGTTATCTTGAATTTGTAGCAAACTATGTTTTGTATTATCGATGGGTGCAGTAACTACGAACGAAGATCCTTATCCATTCCCAACGGGGTTTATCACCTCGGGCCGAGGCATCTATCCAAATGTACGGTTCGGCCGGCCGTATGATTTGGGGGGTGTTGAAACCAAGCTCATCCCCCTCGCCCCATTGCTCTTTGGACCCCTTCCCATGCTGACTGGACTGAGCTGAATTCTGATGGGGCTTGGAAACCTAACTGCCAGGGTGTTGGAGGTTTGTTAAGAAATTCCTAGAGAGGCTGTATATGTGGGTTCTATGCCGTCTGCTCTAGACCCCCTGTGTACTGAGGCTTTGGCACTCCTGGATGGGCTTTACTTGGCCAAAATATCTAATATCTACTACTTGATTGCATGTACTGCCTGTAGTGAAAAGGTTCATACGTTTCACAATCCTGATACTAATCACATTGCTGCAAATATTATTCATGAATGCTGGCAGTTAGCCCATGAATTGTAGGTCCTGCTGAAGTTTGAGAACAGGTCTACCAACAAAGCGGCTAATCTCCATGCTACTGCAGCCCCAGAAGTCCAAAAAGGACTCTTATGCTTCTCCTTCCATTTATATGTGTAATAATGTATTTAATATCAACTTTTAATAATGTGTTTTGAGCCATCATCCAGAGTTTTTGGGGAGGGATTTGCTTGAGGATGTAAGGGGTGCTTCCTCCCCCTATATGAACCTCCTTAGTTTGGTTTAATCTATTTCCAGTACATAAAAAAAAACTAATGTAGTAGCTTCACAACTTTTTAAATGTAGAAAAAGTACCATTTTGAGCCAATAATTTAATAATCAAATGTAAGATAGTGAACTTCAGACAATAATATCCGTAAACGGTTACTACTGCTTCAGAACTTCAAATGAGAGTTGAACTCGAGATCTCATTACACAGTCTCATGAACTTAATCACCAGGCTAAATGTTTTGACCAAAAATCAATCAAGAACGATAAACAAACAATGAAGACAAAGAATTAACGTGGCTCGCTAATGGAGTTTCCGCTAACTACGTCCACCAACAGCAAAGAAAGAACACTAGACTTATGAGAGAACCAACATATATACATCGACCATAATGATATAAGAGACCTCTATGCTCTTACATAGTCATGTATAATTCCTTAAAACCAACAATGATACAACATTGGAGTCGTTTGTCGCCCTCATGATCGCACGATCACCCATCCTAATTGCACGATCATTATTGTGATTGTGCCAAAACAGAGGGCATTTTTCTGATTATGCAATTAGGTCTTCTGATTGCATGATCAAGACTTTCCTGATCGCACGATCATCTCCCGTTGTTGACTTACAGAGCTTGATTCTCAAGGACTAATTCCAGCGAATATATACTTCGTCTTGAATCCTCTCTTCAGCAACATATTCTTCTCTCCCAAAATCAAAGTTACATGCACTATGAAAGTGTCATAACCTTCTCATCAACATATGTCTCTAATCAAATAGACCAGATAGCCCCGAAGGACTCTGATTTCCCTTAAGGGATGGGTGACTTGTGATGTTCAGCAATTCCAAACAATGTTATAACTTTCTCTCTGCAACCGGCTTGGTGAACATTTCAGCATGGTTTTTAGCTATCTCCATCTTCTTTAATTTGATTCTCTTCTTGTTTCCTAGGTAGTGATGCCCAAATTCCATATTCTTTTGTTCTTTCATGATGACATGGTCCTTGGTTAAGCATATTGCACTCAAACTGTCACAATACACTATAGCTTGATCCTTGTGTAGGACCATATCATTAACCAGCCCCTTTAACAAGATTCTCTCTTTAGTTTCCGCTGTCAAAGACAAATATTCTGCCTATGTAGTAGACAAAGTAACTATCGACTGTAGAGTCATATTCCGTGTCACAACACAGAACCTCCAAGAATGAACACATAATTGGTCAAATATCTCCTACTATCCACACATCCAATATAATCTTAGTCAGAGAAACTAGCAACCAAAACATTCTAATTTTTCCCATAGCATAGACCAATATATGATGTACCTTTGAAATACCTGAAATTTTGCTTCACTGCTTGCTAGTGTTCCTTCCCTGGGTGAACCTTAAAACAACTTACCACACTAACATCGAATGATAAGTTAGATAGAGCGGACTATAGCATACATAAAGCTTCCAGGTGAACTAGCATATGGAACTCGAGACATGTACTCTTTCTCCATCTCAGTCTACATAGTTTACATTCACAAATTTTTGTTATATAGCATTGTAGTATCTATATGTAAAAAGGGGAGTAAGCAGGTAGAAATGCAGCTCAGATACTCTAGAAGGAGGGGGGTTGAATAGAGTGTGCTAACTTTTTGTAAAACTTGCAAAGATGAGAGTTTCTGTGAAGAATAATGAAGTTCAAGGCCTTGAAAACAGTTTCAAGCATTTGAAGTGAAATACAGTTTAAATGAAAACAGACAAGTCTTTTTCATGCCCTTGAAAGGAGTTTCAAACCCTTGAAAACAGACTAGTTTGAATGTTGTATGAAACAAGTAAAAGAATGAAATGATCAATGCAAGGGACACATGATTTATACAATTAGTCCACTTGAACCTACGTATCTACCTTATGGATCTTCTCCCTGCAGGATTTTCAACACAATTCTTATTAATCAAAAGCTAAGCCCTAGATCTCAAGCACAGAGATATGCCTTACTCTGTTACAGCTTGTGGTTCACAAACCTATCTAGTACCTGCTCTAGGTAAATGGTTAACTAAGAATTCTCTATTTTTCACCTTGAACAATCCTTGAAAATGAGAAATATAATTATTATAAGAATGATATACAAATTAAGTACAAATCCGAAGAACACTGGAAGTAGAACTGCAGTGAAGAATGCAGTGATATTCTGTAAGATGGATTGTAAGAATGATGTGCTTCTTTGATGCTTGTCAATTCTGAAATGTGTCTCTTTTTTTTCCCTTTGAGTGTTCTATCAAATTCTTCAAGTTGAGCTCCATTTATACTACTCAATTTGTCAGCAAATCTTCCTGATTTTCAGCAACAAATTTCATGTTTGTTAGGAAGCAATCTTTGACTTCTCCAACAGTCTTCCCAACGGATAGTAGATAAGAATATTCAAAGATGAGATGATCTTGTTTTTAAATGTATTGAGAAGCTGTCAAGAGTATTTGATTGATCACATAATCACATTCTCTCATTATTTCCTTTCCTACAAAATTCAGGTTAGGAAACCAATCCAGCAAAATAGGAAATGAAATTTTCCCTACAAAACTAAGTCAAACAGGTTAATTAGATGAAGTCTAAGTGAATCAAAATATTTTGTATTTCATCATCAAGTAATAACAGATCATATATTGGGATGAGAGAGTTAGAATAAGATCAGAAGAACTCAGAGAAACTTCCCCTTAGAATGTGTATACTGATCAGACAGTTTCAAGGATTTGAACATTGTTTCAAGTCCTTGAAATAACTGCTATTTCAATCCTGTAAAACATGTGATTCAAGGCTTTGAAAATTGTTTCAAGGCTTTGAAATAGCTCTTTATTTCAAGCATGTGAAACCTGTGAACTTACAGTCTTCCCTTGATGAAAGACAAAATCACAATCTGTTTGAATCTTAGTTTCTGCAAAAAATACTTATCAGCACATAGTACAAAGAATATAACACATAAGTTCCAAAAAGATCCAACTTATTCAATAACAAACTTAAGCATAAGACAAATAAGTTTCAGATAATTCCTAATGACCAAAAAGACAGGTCACTAAAAAAATAACCTAAGATTTCTCCCCCTTTTTGACTTTCATCAAAAAGAATGAGAAAATGTTGGATCAGAGTCTTTTGAAAATTTTAAAAGAAAATAAAGATAGTTGGAAAGAAAGAGTAGGCAAGAGTTTATGGGGTTGGGTCTGGATTTCCATCATGTTCTCCTTCTTCTTCCTCACTGTCCTCATTGGCCTGTGCTTCTGCAGTCTCTTCATTCACACCAGCAGCTTCTTCTTCAGGAGTGACTTATGGAATGATTGGATTCTGAGATTTCTTCTTCTTCTTCTTCTTCTTCTTCTTCTTCTTCTTCTTCTTCTTCTTCTTCTTCTTCTTCTTCTTCTTCTTCTTCTTCTTCTTCTTCTTCTTCTTCTTCTTCTTCTTCTTCTTGAAGCAATGCACCTGAATTAGGACTGTCTACTTCTTCTTCTTCTGAGCAACCTGTTCATCTACAACCTTCTTTCCTTTGTCCTTTTCTTGAGTAGCCTCTTCCTGGTTTGAGTGTTTACTGGGTAAGTTCTTCTCAGAATTAACATTCTAGAGACCTTCTCCAGCTTAGAAGACATCCTCTGGGACATCAAACACATTCATGTTTCTGAAGATGTTCTCCACCATGTACTTTATCTGCCTGAGATCAGTCTCAAACCCATGCTAATTTTATTTGATTTCACCAGTTTCCATCTCTAAACCATCAAGTCTCTGAAGAATTGAAGAAAATCTAGAGGCTGTGAGGTCTGGCTTGAAGTAGGAGACAAGGTCTTGGGCTTAAGAAACTTCTTTGCAGCTAATTCATCCTCTGTCAACTCTGAATACAATTTCCAAGTTTTTTCTTTTGTCTTCACCACTCCAATCTTCTCAAATGCTTTCTCATTAAGCAAATTAAACCCATAAGTGATAGTCTCTTCACTAGCAGTTGGAATCTCAAGGTGTTGGAAGAAAAGTGTGAGCAAATTTGCACAAGGTAAAGGATCATTTCTCTGATCTGTTTGGCTAACATCATGTGTTCCATTACATGCTTTGGAATATCAATATCATACCCATGCATAACTACATAATGTATACCCTCTCAGTGATCAATTCCTTGGAATGTTCCCTTGTAAAGATACATCTCATCAAGATAGTGAATAAAACTTTGGCTTCAACATTTAACACAGAGTGTGTTAACTGTTTGGATGAGGCAAGGGTGTAGGGTAGATAGAACTCATCTTTAGTCAACTTCAAAACTTCACTATTGGGAGGGTGATTGGTTGTGTCATACCTCTTAGGACAACCTAAAACAGATGCAAGCTCAACATTGTCTAACTCCATAGTGACACCAGCAACCCTGGTTTGAATAACTAGATGTGCAGAGTTCTTAAGTTGCTTCATGTTAAGGTAAAAGAATCTGGTAAGTCTTGGATAGGCTAGCTCAGGAGGGTTTAGCATGAACTACAGAGAGTTTTTCTTTAACATAGTAATGCTATTTAGATTCATTCCAAGTAACATAGGAAGACTGACCAAGCTACAGTAAGAAATATGCCTAGAGGAAAAACAATCCAACCACTAACCTTTGGAAGTTTGTGATGAACCAAGTTTCATCAGGAGCTAATTCTTTGAGTAGATCTGCAAGTCTCTTTCCACATTGTCTTCTGGTTCTTCCACTGTCATCTTCTCTTTTCCCTTTTCAGTTTGAGAGGCCTTCTTCTGTTTCTTCAGTTTCTTGGGACTTGAGATTTGAGTTTCTGGTTTCTTTTTTGTAGTAGATTTCTCTTTCTTCTTCTTCTTGTCCGAAGATGGTGTCACATCCTTCTTATTTTTCTTCTTTGGTGGTGGAAGTTCTTCAACAGCTTCTGCACTGGGAGTCCTAGAGCTTTAATCCCCACTGATTGCTTGAACTTCATCCTTAGTTGTCTTTCTCTTCTTCTCTGTGCTAGGTTTTGAACCACCAGCTATTTTGATTTTGTCAGAGGCTCTTCTTGTGCTCATTAGGGTTTGGGAGAAGAATAGAGAGCGGCATGAATGATACGGAGAGAAAGAGAAGAGAAGAGGATAAATACTAAAAGAGTTTGAGTTTAAAAAGGAAACTGTAATTTCTCTCTGATCTCAAAATGTTGGTAATAATCCGAGAAGATTCAAATCTTTGAAGCCGTTGGAAAAAAATATTTTAATACTATACTTGGCTGAAAAAGAATTAAAAGGTAGGGGAAATATTGAGAAAATATCTACAAAGATATCACCCAATACTGAATGATCCAAGAATTATTCACTAACCAGTTATCAGACTTATTTCAAGGCTTTGAAAAGAATTTGAAGGTCTTGAAACGTTGTTTTGCTAAAACAAATAAAATCAAAGCTTTGAATAGATTTTCAAGGCTTTAAAAATCAATTCAAAGCTTTGAAACACATAATAACTTACCTTCCTTACCTGACACTCCCCCTAAACCAATGCATCTTTATTAGCATGCCCAATTCCAGTCTTAGAGCTGAAAATCTTTCATCTGGCAATGATTTAGTGAAGATATCTGCAAGTTGCATATTAGTAGAAACGAATTCAAGAACAATATCACCTTTTTCAGCATGATCTCTGATAAAATGGTGTCTGACATCACTGTGCTTGGTTCTTGAATGCTGAACTGGATTCTTTGTAATTGATATTGCACTAGTGTTGTCACATTTGATAGGTGTACTTCTGAAATTAAATCCAAGATCTCTCAACTGTTGAGCAATCCATAATTCTTGTGAGCAACAGGCTCCAGCAGCTATGTATTCAGCTTCAGCTGTTGATAAGGCAACTGAGTTTTGTTTCTTGGAGTGCCAACTGATGAAGGATGATACAATAAATTGACAAGTTCCTGAAGTGCTTTTCCTATCAACTCTGTACCCTGCAAAGTCAGCATTTGAATATCCATACAAAGAAAAGTTAGAATGTCTTGGATACCAAAGCCCTGAGTCTTTGGTACCATTTATATATCTGAATATTCTTTTCACAGCAGTTAAGTGTGACTCATTTGGATTAGCTTGAAATCTTGAACACATACATACACTGAACATGATATCTGGTCTACTAACAGTAAGGCATAGTAATGATCCAATCATACCTCTATACTCTTTCACATTGACATTCTTACCAGATTCATCCTTATCTAAGGACAGTGGTCTTGATTTCTTTGTATTGAGACATACTGTACTTGTTCAACAAGTCTCTAGTGTACTTGCTTTGATGTAAAAATATGCCCTTCTTCATCTGATGAATTTGAAGTCCAAGGAAGAAGTTCAAATCTCCCATCATGCTAATTTCAAATTCCCTGCTCATAAGACTTGAGAATTCTTTGCACAATAGATCATTAGTAGCTCCAAATAAGATATCAACAACATAAATCTGAACTACAGGTAAATATTTCTCATGAGTCTTTTTGAAAAGGGTCTTGTCTACTAATCCTCTTATGAAATCATTTTCAAGCAAAAATTTTGACAACCTTTCATACAAAGCTCTTGGAGCTTGTTTCAATCCATAATGAGCTTTTTCAAGTTTGTAAACATGATCTGGAAATTTGTCATTTTCAAAACCAGGAGGTTGTGCAACATAAAATTCTTCTTGCAAGTATCCATTCAAAAATGCACATTCCACATCCATCTAAAATAGTTTCATGTTTTTGTAAGATGCAAATGCAAAGTAAAATTCTAATTGCTTCTAACCTGGCAACATGAGCAAAAGTTTCCTCATAATCAATACCTTCTTCTTGGTTGTAACCTTGAGAAACTAACCTTGCTTTGTTCCTCATCACTTTGACACTTCCATCCTATTTGTTTCTGAACACCCATCTGGTACCAATGACAGACTGGTTTGTCGGTGGGGGAACTAGGTTCCCCACCTTATTTCTTTCGAACTCATTGAGTTCACTTTGCATAGCTATAATCAAGTCTGCTTCTTGTAATGCTTCCTTTACAGTCTTAGGTTCTACAAGATAAATAAAAGCATTAAAAGCACAAAGATTCTTCAATTTTGATCTAGTTTGTGTACCAGTGGTTGGATCAGAAATGATGTTGTCAACTGGATGAGATGAAAGATATTTGAATCTCTTTCTTGGAGACCAGGGTTCCGACTCTCCATATTGCTTATGTGGTCTTGAAGTAGTAGTCTGATCACTCATATCTTTCCGATCAATTTGTCAAGGCTTTGATCTCTATCCTTGAGACCTTTTTTCAAGGTCTTGAAATTGGCTTCTGTTTTCTTCTGAACCTTTCTTGAAACCAAGTGAGTTTTCAGATTCTTCTTCTGATTCATGCTTGTTCAGATTCAAGTCTGCAAAACTTTCACTCAAAGTACCATCAAAGCTTTCATAAAAATAACATGAATACTTTCTTCAACTAGCTTGGTTTTTTTTATTATAAACTCTATAAGATTTGGTAGTCAAAAAGTAACCAAGAAAGATACCTTCATCACTTCTTGCATCAAACTTACCCAAGTTGTCCTTTCAAACGTTGTGGACAAAACATATGCATCCAAAGGGCTCGAAATATGAAATGTTTGGCTTTCTCCTTTTGAATAGTTCATATGGGGTCTTCTTCAAGATATGTCTGATCAAGCACCTGTTCAAAATGTAGTTTGCTGTATTCACAACTTCTGCCCAATAGTGTTTTGGCAGCTTGTTTTCTAAAAGCATTGTTCTTGACATATCTTCAAGATTCATGTTCTTTCTTTCAACAACTCCATTCTGTTGAGGAGTTCTTGGAGCAGAGAAATTGTGAGAGATGCCATGCTTAGAACATAATGTATCAAAATCAAGTTGATCGAATTCTCTACCATGATTACTTCTGATTGAAGCAATTGGTAGGTTTATCAGTGTTTGAAGTTCTATACAGATCTTTGAAAATTCAAAGAGAGCTTCATATTTTTCCTTCAGAAACATTACCCAAGTATATCTAGAGAAGTCATCAACAATAACAAGCATGTACGTCTTACCTTTTGGAGTTCGAGTCCTCATAGGACCACATAGATCCATCTGAAGTAATTCAATAGGTATAGTAGTACTTACAAACTTCTTTGGCTTGAATGAGCTTCTGGTCTGCTTACCCTGAGCACAGGCTTTGCATACTTCATCATCTCTGAACTTAATGGATGGCAATCCTCTTACAATATCTTTGGAGATCAATTTGTTCAAGGTATGCAAGCTAATGTCACTAAGCTTTCTGTGCCAAATCTTTGAATCCTATTTAAAGGCATTGAGGCACTTCAAGCTTTTACCTGCAACTTTGTTAGTCTGAAAAGTATAAACATTGTATGATCTAGAGGCTGTGAGAATGCAATTGCCTGATTTGTCATTTTGCACCACGCAGTTCTCTTTATCAAAGATAACCTTATTATCATCATCACAAAGCTGTGATACACTAAGCAAGTTAAATTTCAAGCCATCAACTAGATATACATCAGTAATTGAATTTTAAGAGTCTGTACCGACTTTACCAATACCAAGAATGTTGCATTTACCTTTTTCACCAAGTGTGATTGAACCTTCTGATTGCTCTTTCAATTATGATAATAGAGATCTCTTTCCACTCATGAGTCTTGAGCAACCACTGTCCATAAACCACTTCTGTTTTTTGACATTGGTGACAACCTGCAAACACCAATCACTGCCTTACCCAGCTATTAGACCAAGTTTGGAATTCAGACTCATATTCAGGATCAACCATGTTCGGTGGTCTGAACCCTTTAGGAACCCAAATCTGTTTGACTTGTCCTTTGAGTTGAAATATAAATGTGTTCCTCATTATATGAGGGTCTCTTCTTCTGAAAGGACAAGTCATTTTAACATGACCAATTTTTTAGCAGAAATGACACTTAGGAGAAGTTTTGTTTCCAACTTTCACAAATCTGGTATTGTTCTTTCTTGGAAAATTAGGATTGTATCCAATACCTGTTTTGTGAACAGACTTTGAACTTTCTTCAAGAATCAAGTTCAACTTGTGTTCTGAGCCTGCAATCTTGGCTTTGACTAATTCAGATTCTTGAAGTTTCTCAGCAAGAGTAGTCTTTTGTTTATCTAATTCATCAACTTGATGTCTCAGATTAACAAGGCTATCACTCAGTAGAGAGTTCTCAATGACTACTTCCTTGAATTGTGATTTCAAGGCTTTGAGACTGGTTTTCAAGGCCTTGAAATCACTGTCAGTTTTCTTCTGAGAGATTTCAGGATATCGATTCAGACAAACAAGATGTAAATTCTCTTTTGCTTGCTCATGAACTTTTTCTTTCAAAACTCTAATCTCTTTTAGATTAACCTCTTCATTTAAAATAATTGTTCTAAGATAACGTGAGAGGGCTTCTTTTGGTTTTGAAATCAAACAGTTTACCATTACATCAATTTTCTTTTCATAACTTTCATCATTCTTGGTCATAAAGCCCAGGCTGGCATGTTCTTCTTCAGATTCAGAGTCACTTGAGGTATCTGAATCACTCCATGAAGCTATCATAGCTTTCTTTCTTCTGTCACGATCTTTCTCCTGGAAGTTCTTGCTTTTCTTGTGTGGAAAATCTCTAGTCAAGTTTCTTGCATCACCACACTCAAAGCAATTCATGACTTTTGATTTATTATTCAGTGAAGAAGACTTACCTTTGTAGTCCTTGCTACTGGATGATATGTGTCTTTCTCTGTTGAAGTCTTTGTTTCCAAAGTTTTTCTTCATCTTAAGGATTTTGTTCAAGGCTTTGGAAATCAAATCAAATGGATCTTCATCATCATCCTCAGTTTCAAGGCTTAGAATTTTCTCATTCTCTTTAGCCTTGAGTGCTGAGTTCTTGACACCTTATGGTATTTCTCCATCAGCTTCATTCATGGATATTTCATGTGTCATGAGCTTACCTTGTAGGAAATATGCTTTCCCAGATTGCCTTTGGAAGACTTCTCAGAATCTTCCTCACCTTTTCTTCATTGGAAATATGCTTTCCCAGTGAATCAAGGTTATTGACAATGTTTGTGAACCTCTTGAACATGTCTCTGATTGACTCATCTGCATTCATCTTGAATAACTCATATTGCCTCAGATAGATGTTGATCTTGGTTTGCTTGAATTGACTGGTTCCTTCAAATGTCATCACAAGCTTATCCCAGATCTCCTTGGCAGTCTTACAGCCTGAAATCATGTTGAATTCATCTGTACTCAAAGCACAATACGAGATGTTAATAGCTTTGAAATTCTTAGAGAATTGTTCTAATTTAGAAGAAGAGAGAGAGTCTTCATATTTGGGAGTTTTGATCCCATCTTTCTCTGTGTAAAAAGTATGAGGTCCGTTCTGAATAATGGTCCATAGCTCTATATCTTGATCACTGATGAACATTTTCATCAAGGCTTTCCAATAAGCAAAATTATCTCCACAAAATAGAGGAGGTCTGTTAGCAGCTCTTCCCTGTGAAAAACCACCATCACCTGCAGTACTCATGATCACCAGATGGTTAAATCTATACATTGATACAAGCTTTGATAGCAATTTAAAGGGGAGTAAGTAGGTAGAAATGCAGCTCAGATACTCTAGAAGGAGGCGGGGTTGAATACAGTATGCTAATGTTTTGTAAAACTTGCAAAGATGAGAGTTTCTGTGAAGAGTAATGAAGTTCAAGGCCTTGAAAACAGTTTCAAGCCTTTGGAGTGAAATACAGTTTAAATGAAAAAAAACAAGTCTTTTTCAAGGCCTTGAAAAGAGTTTCAAACCCTTGAAAACAGACTAGTTTGAATGCTGTACAAAACAAGTAAAAGAATGAAATGATCAATGAAAGGGTCACATGATTTATAGAGTTCAGTACACTTGGACCTAGGTTTCTACCTCAGGGATATTCTCCCTGCAGATTTTCAACACAATTTTTATTTATCAAAAGCTAATCCCTAGATCTCAAGCAAAGAGATATGCCTTACTCTGTTACAGCTTGTGGTTCACTAACCTATCTAGTACCTGCTCTAGCTAACTGATTAACTAAGAATTCTCTATTTTTCACTTTGAACAATCCTTGATAAAGAGAGCTAGAAGTAGTATAAGAATGATATACAAATTAAGTACAAATCAGAAGAACACTGGAAGTGGAACTGCAGTGAAGGATGCAGTGATTTTCTGTAAGATGGATTGTAAGAATGATGTGCTTCTTTGATTCTTGTCAATCCTGAAATGTGTCTCTCTTTTTACCGTTGAGTTTTGTATCAAATGATTCAAATTGAGCTCCATTTATACTGCTCAATTTTTCAGTAAATCTTCCTGATTTTCAGCAACAAACTTTCTGTTAGTTAGGCAACAATCTTAGACTTCTCCAATAGTCTTGTCAACGGATAGTAGATTATAATCTTCAACGATAATGAGCTGATATTGTCTTTAAATGTATTGAGAAGCTGTCAAGAGTATTTGATTGATCACAAAATCACATTCTCTATGTATTTCCTTTCCTACAAAATCCAGGTTAGGAAACCAATCCTGCAAAATAATAAATGAAATTTTCCCTGCAAAACTAAGTCAAACAGGTTAATTATATGAATTCTAAGTGAATCAAAAGCTTTTGTATTTCATCATCAAGTAACAAGAGATCATATATAGGGACGAGAGAGTTAGAATAAGACCAGAAGAACTCAGAGAAATTCCCCCTTAGAATGTGCATACAGGCCAGACAATTTCAAGGCTTTCAACATTGTTTCAAGCCTGTAAAACCTGTGATTTAAGGCTTTCAAAATGTTTCAAGGCCTTGAAATAGCTCTGTATTTCAAGCCTGTGAAACCTGTGAACTTACAATATGTTTGGCATAATTCATCCCAAATTTGATCAAGAGCTTCTTGATTTACCCCTCTTGTGATAAGAAAAGCTTCTTATTCTTCCTATCCCTATACGTTTGAACTCCCAGAATTTTCTGAGCAGCACCTAGATCTTTCATCTCGAATTTTGTCCTATCCCGACACTTTGTAGTACACACGGTAATTATATGGATGCTTCTGAAAGCCAAGCTACAACATATAGCTATCAAATCACTTATACCATTGCCTCGGAGACTACTTTAGCCCATTAAGGATTTCTTCAACTTGCACATGTAGTTTTCTTTTACTCGAACTAGGAATCCATCTGGATGGCTCATGTGTATTTTTTCCTCAAAGTCTCCACGGAGAAAATTTGTTTCTACATCTGGTTTCTCAAGTTCCAGATCCTGATGTGCAACTATAACTATTAGCACCCTGATCGAGGTGGGTTTGAAAACCAGTGATAAAATATGGTTGTAGTCAACTCCGACTTTTTGACTGAAACCTCTTGAAACCACTCTTGCTTTACACTTGACACCCTCTACAACTTACATTCCTTCATTCTTTCTGAAAACCCACTTGCAAGTGATTGCCTTCCAATCCAAAGGCAGTTTTACTAGTTCCCAAGTATGATTCTTGTGAATAGACTCCATATATTATCCCACTGCGACAATCAACTGTGCTGCTTTCTTCCAGATATTGCAGCCTTGTATGTGGACGAATCATCCATTGTCTCGTCGGCCACCTGCAATTCATAACCCACCATACCGTCATCCATTTATCTCGATGGATGCTTTATATTCCTTATAGGTCTACCTGCAGCAATACTCTGAAGTTCGGCTTCCTCTCGTGCTGCATTCTCAATATCTTCTCCTACTTTCTCTTTTCCAGCTGATGGTGACAGCAATTTAGGCGACTGATCATCCTTGGGTTCGAATTGCACATCTACCGCTTTATTGACAGATCAAACCTCTATGTTCCTGGCGATCCCTTTCTTACTTCTCCGCGTAGAGTTCTCATCAAAGACCACACTTCTTCTAAGTATAATATTGTTGTCATACCATATCATGTACCCATTCACACCTGTTCTGTAGGCCATGAAAACTCACTTCTTTGCTCTTGGATCTAGCTTACCTTCATCTACTTGATAATAAGCATTGCAGCCAAAGACCCCTCGATTATGAGTAATCAATAGCTTTCCAGTCCATACCTCGTAAGGTGTCTTGCAAGCAATACTTGTGTGCGGGCTCCTATCGATGAGATAACAAGCTGTTGAAACTGCTTATGCCCTATCAGGACCTACATCAAAAGCATACATTGTCCCTTTGCTATAAGTCCCTTTAGCCGTGAACAGTTACTACTGCTTCAGAACTTGAAATGAGAGTTGAATTCGAGATCACATTGCACCGTCTCATGAAATTAATCACTAGGCTAAATGTTTTGACCAAAACTCAATCAAAATGATAAACAAACGATGAAGAAAAAGAATTAACGTGGCTCGCTAATGGAATTTTCGTTAACTACGTCCACCTACGGCAAAGGAAGAACACACTACTAATGAGAGAAACCAACATATATACATCGACCATACTGATATAAGAGGCCTCTATGCTCTTATCTAGTCCCATATAATTCCTTAAAACCAACAATGATACAACTTTGTCGTTTGTCGCCCTCGTGATCGCACGATCACCCATCCTAATTGCACGACCAGTCTTGTGATTGTGCCAAATAGAGGGCATTTTTATGATTCTGCAATTAGATCTTCTGATTGCATGATCAAGACCTTCCTAATCGCACAATCAACTTATGGTTTTGACTTATCGAGCTTGATTCTCAAGGACTAATTCCAACGAATATATACCTTGTCTTGAATCCTCTCTTCAGCAACATATGCTTCTCTCCCGAAAATCAAATTTAGATGTACTATGCAAGTGTCATAACCTTCTCATCAATAGATGTCTCTAATCAAAGAGACTAGATAGCTACGAAGGAATCTGATTTCCTTGAAGAGATGGGTGACTTGTGATGTTCATCAATTCCAAACAATGTTAGAACTTTCTCTCTGCAACCAGATTGGTGAACATGTCGGCATGGTTTTTAGCTGTCTCCATCTTCTTTAATTTGCTTCTCTTCTTATTCCTAGGAAGTGATACCTAACTTCCATATTCTTTTGTTCTTCCATGATGGACATGGTCCTTGGTTAAGCATATTGCACTCAAATTGTCACAATAAATAATAGCTTGATCCTGATGTAGGCCCATATCATTAACCAGCCCCTTTAACAAGATTCCCTCTTTAGTTTCCTCTCTCAAAGACATATACTCTACCTATGTAGTAGACAAAGTAACTATCAACTGTAAAGTCACCTTCTAGCTCATAACACAGAACCTCCAAGAATGAATACATAACCGGTCATATATCTCCTACTATCCACATATCAAGTATAATCTTAGTCAAAGAAACTAGCAACCAAAGCATTCTAGTTGTTCCCATAGCATAAACCAGTTTACGATAAACCTTTGAGATACTTGAAATTTCACTTCACTGCTTGCTACTGTTCCTTCCCTGGGTGAACCTTAAAACAACTTACCACACTAACATGGAATGCTAAGTTAGATAGAGTACAAACCATATCATACATAAAGCTTCCAAGTGCACTAGCATATTGAACTCGAGATATGTACTCTTTCTCCGTGCCAGTCTAAACAGTTTACATTCACAACTTGATGTTGGATACCATTGGAGTATCTATATTGATTTGTACTCGGTGGTCGGTATAAATATCAATAGAGATAGATCTAAAAAGCTGCTCGGCTTAAGTCTAATTACATATATGGACAAGGTGCTGAAACGGTTTAGCATGCAAGATTCCAAGAAGGGATTCTTGCCCATGTCGCATGGAATCACTCTTTCTAAGAGTGGTTGTCCCTCCAATGAGATTGAGAAGGAACGCATGAGTAGGGTTACCTATGCCTCGGCCATAGGATCCATCATGTACTATGATATGCATTGAGTATGACAAGCAGATATCAGTCCAATCCATGTGAGAGTCACTTGATTGCGGTCAAGAACAACCTTAAGTACTTGAGTAGAACTAAGGACGCGTTCTTGATATTTGGAGGTGAAGAAGAGTTGCGTGTAAGGGGTTACACGGGTGCAAGCTTCCAGACCGACATAGATGATTTCGGATCACAGTCGGGGTTAGTGTTTCGCCTGAATGGAACAACCTTGAGCTGAAAGAGTTCCAAGCAAGAGACGGTGGAAGAAGAGTTGCGTATAAGGGGTTACACGGGTGCAAGCTTCCAGACCGACATAGATGATTTCAGATCACAGTCGGGGTTAGTGTTTTGCCTGAATGGAACAACCTTGAGCTGAAAGAGTTCCAAGCAAGAGACGGTGGTAGATTCCACAACAGAGGCTGAGTACATTGCTGCGAATGGCGCAGCAAAGGAAGCTGTTTGGATTAGGAAGTTCCTTACTGAGCTTGTTGTGGTTCCTAGCAGTGCGGATCCAATAGATTTATATTGTGACAACACTGGGGCCATCGCAATCAAAGGAACCCAGGTGGCACCAGAAATCCAAGCACGTACTCAGGAAGTTCCATCTTATTCGAGATATTATCGAAAGAGGAGACGTTTGGATATGCAAGATTCCTACAGATAAGAATCTTTCAGATCCACTTACAAAGCCGCTTGTTCAGCGCAAGCATGAAGGGCACACTAGGAGCATTGTCATACGAGATGCACCGGATTGGCTCTAGTGCAAGTGGGAAGCTGTTGGAATAGGTTCCCTAGAGGCAATCTAGTTTAGTATGAACGATAAATTGGCTAGAACATTCATAGTATTATTTATTGGATATTTAATTTAATGAATTCCTTAGATTTACAATTGTATTGTTTATCTTAAATATCTATTGTCCATTACAATGATTAAAGGGATAATCATTTATAGAATAGTATGGGGTTGGATTGATATGGAGATATCATGATCCAACACATGGGTATGCATTAGGAGTAATGACATACTGCGAGAAGGCTACATACAAGTTATGTAAAGTCAGGAGTGCTTCTCGCGATGACAACGGTATTGTCATCCTTAGAGTTGAAGTCACTAGATGTTCTAGTTGTGGAATATTGTGTTTTGGTAGCGTCAAACGCTACACCGTGATTGGGTAGTCCTAAAGGCGTGTATTGGACAATAGGAAGCAAGCTTAGATATCGTGTGATGTGATTTAATTTGTCCCTCCCACATAACGGGAGCAAATATCCTAGGCGACTCGAGGGATAGTACTTATAGAATGTCTGGCCAGACTCAAATAAATCAATTTAGGATATTGATGTTATTTGCAAGAACAAGGCTATTCCCAGGATCGAGGAACTATGGATTGGATATACGAGAGTGACTTGTATGTCTCCTGTCCAACCTGGATATTGAGACAAACGGATGAAACAATACTTGTACAAGGTTTGTCATGATGACTATTTCTAATGTTGGCTAGAATGGATGTCTTGCTAGAGCCCGCTCCATATTAGTAAATAGTTACTACCAATTAAATAGAACCTATGGGGTCACACGCCATATAGGGTTGAACTAGACTTGGATATTAATTAATATGATTAATTAATTAGAAGGATCAAATCGCAACAACTTGCTAACTTAATAGGACTAATATGCAAGTTGGACTAATCCGAACTTGAGTAGGATTAGGAGAGGGCCTTTATGTAGTAGCAAGGAGTTGTTGGACTATATAAAGGATGCTCCTAGCTTCCTTCCCTACAACTAATGCTCATAACATACATTGAGTAGGAGAGAAGGAAGTAGAGAGCAAGACAACACCCAAGGCTGAAGCCCTAGGTGACGTCCCCCCCCCCCTCCCCGTCGGCCAAAAGAAAGGTGGCCGAACCTCTCTCTTTGGTGCTCCGTTGCGTGATTTATTCATCCTATTCCATTCCTCCTAGCTAGAACAAGGTGTTTGGAAGATCTAGATCTCATCTCTAGGAATGGATCAACCGTAGAGACATGATAATTTTCGCATTAGAAGTCATCAAGGAGACCTCCAAGGTAGATGACACAATTCCTTTACCATCGTCATGATTTCTCTTACTGTGATCCTTGGAGGGTCTTGATCGGATAAATTTATTGTTTTTCCGTTGCTTATATATGATCAAAACCCTACAGTTAGATGCACTATGCAAGTGTCATAACCTTCTCATCAACATATTCTCTAATCAAAGAGACCAGATAGCCCCAAAGGACTGTGATTTCCCTGAAGAGATGGGTGACTTGTGATGTTCATCAATTCCAAACAATGTTAGAACTTTCTCTCTGCAACCGGCTTGGTAAACATGTCAGCATGGTTTTTAGCTGTCTCCATCTTCTTTAGTTTGATTCTCTTCTTGTTTCCTAGGCAGTGATACCTAACTTCCATATTCTTTTGTTCTTTCATGATGGACATGGTCCTTGGTTAAGCATATTGCACTCAAATTGTCACAATACACTATAGCTTGATCCTGATGTAGGCCCATATCATTAACCAACCATTTTAATAAGATTCCCTCTTTAGTTTCCTCTCTCAAAGACATATACTTTGCCTATGTAGTAGACAAAGTAACTATCGACTATAGAGTCACCTTCCAGCTCACAACACAGAACCTATAAGAATGAACACATAACCGGTCAAATATCTCCTACTATCCACATATCAAGTACAATCTTAGTCAGAGAAACTAGCAACCAAATCATTCTAATTGTTCACATAGCATAGAACAATATATGATGTACCTTTGAGATACCTGAAATTTCGCTTCACCGCTTGCTAGTGTTCCTTCCCTGGGTGAACCTTAAAACAACTTACCACACTAACATTGAATGCTAAGTTAGATAGAGTACAAACCATATCATACATAAAGCATCCAAGTGCGTTAGCATATGGAACTCCATACATGTACTCTTTCTCCATGCCAGTCTAAATAGTTTACATTCACAACTTGATGTTAGATACCACTGGAGTATCTATATGTTTGGCATCATTCATCCCAAATTTGATCAAGAGAATCTTGATTTACCCTTCTTGTGATAAGAAAAGATTATTATTCTTCCTATCCCTATAGCTTTGTACTCCCATAATTTTCCGAGCATCGCCTAGATCTTTCATCTCAAATTCTGCACTGAGGGATCCTTTCAACTTCTGAATGTTTTTCCTTTTTTGAGATACAATTAGAATATAATCAACATACATAGTAGATAATTGTGTGAACCACCCTACACTTTCTAGTACACATAGTAATTATATGGATGCTTCTGATAGCCAAGCTGCAACATATAGCTATCAAAGCACTTATACCACTGCCTCGGAGACTAATTTAGCCCATTAAGGATTTCTTCAACTTGCACATGTAGTTTTATTTTCCCCGAACTTGGAATCCATCTGGCTGGCTCATGTGTATTTTTTCCTCCAAGTCTCCACGGAGAAAAGTTGTTTCTACATCTAGTTGCTGAAGTTCCAGATCCCGATGTGCAACTATAACTATTAGCACCCTGGTGAAGGAGGGTTGGACAACCGGTGAGAAAATGTCGTTGTAGTCAACTCCCACTTTCTGACTGAAACCTCTTGAAACCACTCTTGTTTTACACTTGACTCCCTCTAAAACTTACATTCCTTCATTCTTTCTTAAAACCCACTTGCAAGTGATTGCCTTCCAATCCAAAGGCAGTTTTACCAGTTCCCAAGTATGAATCTTGTGAATAGATGATAACTCCTATTTTGGAGTTATTTTATTGCTTTTTTTGCTACATTTTGTATGCTCATAAGGGAGAATATATCGTCTTTTTGAGTAAATCATGCTTTAATTGGCGATAATGAGTTCATGCGTTAAATGTGAAGTCCGGGAATTTTCTACATCATTTTATGCACTGTTTATCATATTACGTCACATTTGATCTTCACGGGGTTTTTGTGTTGTGTTTTTGTGTTGTGTTCTTCTTCTTGACTATTTCCCTCATCATCATCAATCTGTTCTTCTTCCTGTTGAGCCGCATTATCACCAGCTTCACCTTCTCCCTCAAACAAATCAGCAGTAGTCACAATTTATGGAATAGCTGTCTTCTTTGATTCTTCTTCTTGAGATCTATAAGCAATGCTCCTGAATCTGGATTGTCAACTTCTTCTTCTTCATTTCCAACAACTGGTTCCTCAACCACTTGCTTTCCTTTGTCCTTCACCTCAGCAGTCTCTCCCTGAGTTGAGTGTCCAGAGAGCAGGTCATTGGCCGAATAATCCTTTTTGGTTTCCTTTGCAGCCTGAGAAACTTCTTCAGGGACATCAGACACAGTCATACTCCTGAAGATGTTTTCAACCATGTACTTCACCTGCCTAAGATCAGTTCCAAAATCATGTTGATGCTCCTTCAGTTCATTATGTCCATCTCAAGTCCATCAAGTTTCGGAAGGAGCAAGGAGATATCTTGAGGCTGAGAGGTTTGACTTGAAGTAGGGGTGAAGGTTTTGGGTTTCAGAAACTTCTTGGAACTCAACTCTTCTTCTGTCAAATCGGAGTACAGCTTCCAAGTCTTAGCACTGGTTTTCACCAAACCAATCTTCTCAAATTTTTTCTCATCAAGCATACCAAACCCAGTAGTGATAGCCTCTTCCCTATCAGTTGGAATTTCAAGGTGTTGGAAGAAAGATGTGAGAAGATTAGCATATTGTAAGGGGTGTTTTCTCTGATTGATTTGGCTATACAACATATCTTACATCACAAGTTTTGGAAGATCAATTTCAGAACCATGCATAACCAAATACATTATGTACAACACCCTTTCAGTGATCAGCTCCTTTGAGTGTTCCCTTGGTATCACACATCTCATCAAGATTGTAAACAAGACTTTGGCTTCAACAGTTAGCATAGAGTGTGTTAACTGCTTGGATGTGGTAGGGGTATTGGGTAGAAAGAACTCTTCTTCTGCCAGTTTCAGGACTTCACTCATTGAAGGGTAGTTACTAGTTTCATACCTCTTTGGAGAACCTAGAACATTGGAAAAATCAAAATGATCTAGTTCCATATCAATGCCAGCAAATTTGATCTGAATCACCAGGCTCACAGATTTCTTGAGTTGTTTCATGTTTAGGTAAAAGAATCTGGTGAGTCTGGGGTAGGCTATCTCTGGAGGGTTCGGAAAAACCAAAGAGAGCTTTTCTTCAACATTTGAATGCACTTCAGAATCATACCATTCAACATAGAAACACTGATCATACTACAAAATGCAACTGATCTAGAAGCAAATCCATCTAGCCATTGACCTCTAGCAACATGAGTAATGAACCATTTGTTATCAAGGGATTATTTCTTACCAGTGAATTTCTTCTTCTCTGAATAGATTTGTAGTGAATTTTCAATGTTCTCCTCTGGTTCATCCTGTATCACTTTTCCTTTTCCCTTGTCTGCTTTGTCAGCCTTCTTCATCACCTTCTTAGGGCTACCAATCTGAATCCCTTTCTTTTTTTCTTGAGCAGACTCTACTATCTTCTTCTTTTTGCTGGACACTAGTGTCTAATCTTTCTTTTCCTTCTTCTTGGGAGGAGGAGGTGCTATTCATTCTGCAGTAGGAGTCTTTGAACATGAACCTCCACTAATGGTCTAAACCTCTTCCATAGTGGCCTTTCTTTTCTTCTCTGTGCCAGCCTTTGAACCACCAGCCATCTTTATTCTGTCAAAGGCTCTTCTAGTGCTCATTAGGGTTTGGGGAGAAGAAGATAGAGGTAGGATAGATACGAAGGAGAGAAATAAAGAGGAAGTTAAATAGTAAAGAGTTCAAGTTTGAAAAGGAAAGTTAATATTCTTCCTAATCTTTGAAGATATGCTGAATAAAAAAAAAAGTCAAAATTGTGTGTGCCATTGGAAGTAAATTATATAATACTATTTTGGGTGAATAGGGGTATTTAAAAATTAAGTGGAAATATTGAGTAATTATCTAGAAAGATAACACCCAACATTGAAAGATCCAAATTATTGACTAACTAGCATACAGTCTTATTTTCGAGGCTTTGGAATGGATTTCAAGGCCTTGAAAAGCTATATTGTTAAAGCACATATACTCAAATCTTTGAAAAGATTTTTCAAGGATTTGAAAATCAGTTCAAACCTTTGAAACACATAATACTTAACTGATTCCCCCCTAAACCAATGCTTCTTTATTTAGCACTAGGGGATTGCCCGTGCCCGAGGGCACTACCCCAAAAACACGTTTCATCTATTGTATTTCCAAAATAAAATGAGTATTTTCATCTACAAATATGGGTAGAAAAATAAGGCAACATAGATAATTGTATTAAATAATCATGAACAAAGGAAGTCTCTTTTTTATAATTATGATAAAAGGAGTGGGTAGTAAAGTTGGTAGTTAATTAGTGGGTAGTTAAGTGGGTGGTATGTGAGATCTAAGGGCTGAGATTAATTTCATCTAATGGTCTAAAAGACATTTTAAAGTCAACCGTCCTAATTTATAATATATATGCCCAATTACAATCTTAAGGCTAAGAATCTTTCATCTGGCAATTTGCATGTTAGTAGAAACAAATTCAAGAACAATATCACCTTTTTCAGCATGATCTCTGATGAAGTGATGTCTAACATCAATATGCTTTGTTCTTGAATGCTGAATTGGATTCTTTGTAATTGATATTGCACTTGTGTTGTCACACTTAATAGGTATATATCTGAAATCAAATCCAAGGTCTCTCACTTATTGTGATATCCATAACACTTGTGAACAACAAGCTCCAACTGCTATGTATTCAACTTCTCCTATTGATAGTGCAAATGAGTTTTGCTTCTTTGAATGCCAGCTGATTAAAAATGATCCACGAAATTGACAGCATCCTGATGTACTCTTTCTATCAACTTTATATCCTGCAAAGTCAGCATTTGAATAGCCACACAAAGAGAAGTTAGGCTGTTTAGGATACCAAAGCCCTAAGTCTTTGGTACCACTGAGATATCTAAATATTCTCTTAACTGCAGTCAAGTGTGATTCTTTAGGATCAGCTTGAAATCTAGCACACATGCGAACATTGAACATGATATCTGGTCTACTAGCTGTGAGGTATGGTAATGATCCAATCATACGTCTATATTCTTTTACATTTACACTCTTACCAGAATCATCTTTGTCTAAAGACAATGTAGAGCTCATGGGGTCTTAATCTCTTTGGATTGAGACATAGTATACCTGTTTAGAAAATCTCTTGTGTACTTGCTTTGATTTATGAATATGCCTTTCTTCATATGATGAATTTGAAGTCCAAGAAAGAAGTTCAATTCTCCTATCAAGCTCATTTCAAATTCCATGCTCATAAGACTTGAGAATTCCTTGCAAAGAAGATCATTAGTAGCTCCAAACAGAATATCATCAACATAAATTTGAACGACTAGCAGGTCCTTCTCATGAGTATTTATGAAAAGGGTCTTATATACTAATCCTCTTTTGAAATCATTTTCCATCATAAATTTTGACAATCTTTCATACCAAGCTCTTGGAGCTTGTTTTAAACCATAAAGAGCCTTATCAAGTTTATAAACATGATCTGGAAATTTTTTATTTTCAAAACTTGGAGGTTGAGAAACATAAACTTATTCTTGCAAATAGCCATTTAAAAATGCACACTTCACATCCATTTGAAAGAGTTCCATGTTTTTTGTGAGATGCAAATGCAAGTAGAACTCTAGTTGCTTCTAACATGGCAATAGGAGCAAAAGTTTATTCATAGTCAATACCTTCTTCTTGATTGTAGAATTGAGCTACCAATCTAGCTTTGTTCCTGATTACCTTTCCATTCTCATCTAACTTGTTTCTGAATACTCACCTGGTGCCAATAACATGCTGATTTTTTGGTGGAGGAACTAGATTCCAAACCTTGTTCCTTTCAAACTAATTGAAATCACTTTGCATAACTATAATAACAAGCATGTACTTATTACCCATTGGAGTTGGAGTTCTCATATAAACAAAGAGATCCATATGCAGTAATTCAATGGGTCTAGTAGTACTTAAAAAATTCTTTGGTTTGAATGAGCTTTTAGTTTGCTTGCCTTGTGCACATGCCTTGCATACTTCTTCATATTTGAACTTGATAGAGGGTAGACCTCTTACTAAGTTCTTGGAAACTAGCTTGTTCAAGGTATGCAAGCTAATGTGTCCCAACTTTCTGTATAAAAGCTTTGAATGTTCTTTCAAGGCCATGAGACACTTCAAGTTTTCTCCTGCAACTTTGTTAGTTTGAAAAGTATAGACATTGTTTGACCTAGAGGCAGTGAGGATGCAATTTCCAGATTTCTCATCTTGCACCACACATTTCTCTTTGTCCAATTTAACCTTATTACCATTATCACAAAGCTGAGATACACTAAGCAAGTTATATTTCAAACCATCAACTAGATATACATTAGAAATGAAATTTCCATAATCTGTACCAACTTTACCAATACCTAGAATGCTGCATTTGCCTTTGTCACCAAGTGTAATTGAACCTTCAGATTTCTCCTTCAATTCTGAGAACAAAGGTCTCTTTCCACTCATATGTCTTGAGCAGCCAATGTCCATAAATCATTTATGTTCTTTGGTCTTGGTGACAACCTCCAAACACCATTCACTACCTTACCCATCTGTTAGACCAAGTGTGGAATTTAGATTCATATTCAGGGTCAACCATTTTGGGAGGTTTAACGCCTTTAGGAACCTGAATCTGTCTAACTTGTCATTTGAGTTGAAAAGGAAGAGCATTCCTCATTATGTGAGGGTCTCTTCTTTTAAAAGGACAAGTCATCTTAACATGACCAATCTTATTTCAGTAATGACATTTAGGAGAGGTTCTGATTCGTGCTTTCACAAATCTGGTACTATTCTTTCTAAAAAAATTTGGATTGTATCCATTACCATTTTTGTGAACAGACTTTAAGCTACCTCCAAGAATCAAGTTCAAGTTGTGTTCTGAGCCTGCAAGTTTTGTTTAGACTGATTCATATTCTTGAATTTTCCCAGTTAGAGTAGTCTTTTCTTTATCCAATTCATCAACTTGATGTCTTAGATTAACAATATTGTCACTCAGAAGAGAGTTCTTAGTGACTACTTCCTTGAGTTGTGTTTTCAAGGCTTTGAAACTAGTTTTCAAGGCCTTGAAATCACTGTAAGTTTTCTTCTAAGAAATTTCAAGGTTCTGATTCAGACAAACAAGATGCAATTTTTCTTTTGCTTGCTCATGAACTTTTTCTTTCCAAACTCTAATCTCTTTCAGATAGTCCTCTTCATTTAAAAGCACTGTTCTAAGATAATCAGAGAGGGCTTATGTTGGTTTTAATATCAAGCAGTTTACCATTACCTGAATGTTCTTTTCATAACTTTCATTATGCTTGGCCATAAATCATAGATTGGCATGTTCTTCAGATTCAGAGTCACTTGAGGTTTCTGAATCACTCCAGGAAGCTATCATAGCTTTCTTTCTTCTATCATGATATTTATTCTGAATTTTTTTGGTCTTTTTGTATGGACAGTCTCTGATGAAGTATCCTGCATCACCACACTCAAAGAAATTCATTGCTTTAGGCTTATTACCATGCTAAGAAGATTTACCTTTGTAGTCTTTACTACTGGAGGATCTGTGTCTATCTCTGCCGAAGTCCTAGTTTCCAAAGTTCTTTTTCAATTTGAGAATTCTGGTCAAGGCTTTGGAAATCAAAGAAATTGGATCTTCATCATCATCTTCAGTTTCAAGGCTTTGATATGGATCATTCTTCTTTGCCTTGAGAACTAGGTTCTTGATACCTTCTGGAAGTTCTCCATCAACTTCATTCATGGATATTTCATGTGTAAGGAGCTTTCCTTGCAGGTCATCAAGTTGAAGTGATGAAATATCTTGAGCTTCCTCAATAGCAGTAGTCTTTTGTTCCCATTTTGCCTTTGGAAGACTTCTTAAAATATTTCTAACATTTTCTTCATTGGAAATGTGTTTTCCCAATGAATCAAGATTGTTGACAACGTCAGTGAATCTTTTGAACATGCCTCTGATTGACACATCTCCATTCATATTGATTAGCTCATATTGCCTGAGATATATGTTGATCTGGTTTGCTTGACTTAGCTGGTACCTTCAAAGGTCACCACAAGCTTCTTCCAGATCTCCTTGGAAGTCTTGCAACCTGAGATCATGTTGAATTCATCTGCACTCAAAGCACAATATAAGAGATCCAAAGCTTTATAAATTTTGGAAAATTTTTCTAACTCAGAAGCAGAGAGTGAGTCTTCAGATTTGGGAGTTTTAATCACCTCTTTCTCTGTGTAGAAAGTGTGAGGACCATTTGAATAATAGTCCAAAGTTCTATATCTTGATCAATGATGAACATTTTCATCAAGGCTTTCCATTGAACAAAATTGTTTCCACATATGAGAGGAGGTCTGTTAGCAGCTCTTCCCAGAGAGAAACCACCAACACCTACAGTACTCATAATCACAAGATTGTTAAACATATGCAGTGATACAAGCTCTGATACCAATTTAAGGGGTGTACAGTAGGTAGAAATACAAGATCAATACTCTAGAAAGGGGGGGGGGGGGGTTGAATAGAGTATGCCAACTTTTGCTAAACTTGCAAGAAGAGTGGTTTCAAAAAAATTGTAATGATTGTAGAGTAATTCAAGGCCTTCAAATGAGTTTCAAGCCCTTCGAATGAAAACATTTGAAGTATAAAAAGATAAGTATATTTCAAGGCCTTGAAATGAGTTTCAAACCCTTGAAATGAAACTATTTTGATTGCTGCAAAAGAACTAAGTATGGAACTGAAAGTAAATGCAAGAGACACAATATATATAGAGTTAAGTCCACTTGGACCTACGTCTCTACCTCAGGGATCTTCTCCCTGGATGATTTTCAACTCAATTCTTATTAATCAACAGCTAAGCCCTAGATCTCAAGCATAGAGAGATGCCTTACTCTGTTACAGCTTGTAGTTCTCACTAACCTATCTAGTACCAGCTCTAGCTATATGATTAACTAATAATTCTCTATTGTTCACCTTGAACAATCCTTAAGAATAGGAACTATAAGTATTATCATAATGATAGACAAATAAAGTTCAGAATAGAAGAACACTAGAACTGAATCTGCAGTGAGTATGCTGCGTTCTTCAGATGCTTGGATTAAGAGAAATGAATCTGCTTCGTTGTTGCTTGTCAATCCCTAAATGTGTTTGAGTGTCTCTGTTAATTTTCCCGTTGTATTGCTTCAGCTTTCCCTCTTTTGCAGTTTGAATTGCAGATCTTCAGGATCTTCTCTTAACAAACTTCCCTATTTTGTATCTTCAGTTTTGACTTCTCTGACAGCTTCTCCAACGGATAGTTGTCCAGTATCTTCAAAGATAATAATTTGATATTGTGTAAAAACAGGTTTGGAAACTTCCAAACACAGCAGAATTGATCACAGAATCAAATCAACACAGAGTTTCTTTTCCTGCAAAACTTAGGTTAGGAAATAGATCCTGTAAAATAGGAAATAAAATTTCCCTGCAGAAATCAATAAAACAGATGGAGTATATACAGTTTAAGGTGTCAAAATAATTTTTCTTTCATCATCAAGTAACAAATGATCAAGCACAGGGTTTCAGGAGTTGAATCAAGATCAGAAACTCCCCCTAAGTTCATGCACATAAAGCACAATCAGTTTCAAGGCTTTGAAAGCTGTTTCAAGGCCTTGAATTAGACTAGCTATTTCAATCCTTTGAAATTGAGTAGAGCTTACAGTGTTGGTTGAGGAATCTTCAACATAGCTGTGCTCGTTTAACTAGCAAAATATAGTCGTGTTATCAAGACGTAAATCCAAAGTGGTGTGAATTCGTTAGTTTACCCGTAGAGATATCCTGATCTTGTCACATTATTCAGAAACTCCAACAAAAATTCATCTTCATTAATTGTAAAGCAATTCATCTAGTTAATTGGGATTCGTGTTTTTTTCACTTTTAGTAGAATTAGTAAAACAAACCACTGCGCTTTGCCCACATAAGGATTAGACCTCTTGAATAATTTATAAAGATGTCTCTTGGGTTCGAAAACCCGGATTTCCAGAATTATAACTACTTCGACGGTTTTACACTTGCATATGGAACGTGTCAATAGACTCCATATATTCTCCCACTGCGACAATCAACTGTGCTGATTTGCTTCGAGATATTACAGCCTTGTATGTGGATTACTCATCCTTTGTCTCCTCGCCCACCTGCAATTCATAACCCAGCATACCTTCATCCATTTATCTCGATGGATGCTTTATATTCCTTATAGGTCGACCTGCAGCAATACTATGACATTCGGCTTCCTCTGGTGCTGCATTCTCAGACTCTTCTCCGTCTTTCTCTTCGACAGCTGACATGAAAGCAATTTAGGTGACGGATCATCCTCAGGTTTGAATCGCACATCCTCCTATTTATTGAAAACTCAAGCCTCGACCTCACTGGTGATCCACTTCTTACTTCTCAGCGTAGAGCTCTCATCAAAGACCACATTTCTTCTATGTATAAACTTGTTGTCAAACTATATCATGTACCCATTCACACCTGTTCCGTAGGCCATGAAAAGTCATTTCTTTGCTCTTGGATCTAGCTTACCTTCATTTACTTGATAATAAACATTGAAGCCAAAGACTCCCCGATTATGAGTAATCAATAGCTTTTCAAGTCTATACCTCGTAAGGTGTCTTGAAACCAATACCTGTGTGCGGGTTCCTATCGATGAGATAACAAGATGTTGAAACTACTTCTTCCCTAGCAGGACCTACATAGAAAGCATACATTGTCCCTTTGCTATAAGTCCCTTTAGCCGTGATTAGTTACTACTGCTTCAAAACTTCAAATGAGAGTTAAACTCGAGATATCATTGCACCGTCTCATGAATTTAATCACTAGGCTACATGTTTTGACCAAAACTCAATCAAGAACGATAAACAAACGATGAAGGCAAAGAACTAACGTGGCTCGCTAATGGAATTTCCGTTAACTACGTCCACCTACGACAAAGAAATAACCATTTACTTAAGAGAGAAACCAACATATATACATCGACCATACTGATATAAGAGACCTATATGCTCTTATATAGTCCAGTATAATTCTTTAAAACCAACAATGATACAACTTTGTAGTCGTTTGTCGCCCTCGTGATCGCACGATCACCCATCCTAATTGCACGATCAGTCTTGTGATCGTGCCAAAATAGACGGCATTTTTCTAAATTTACGATTAAGTCTTCTGATTGCAAGATCAAGACCTTCCTGATCGCACGATCAACTCCTGTTTTTTAATTATAGATCTTGATTCTCAAGGACTAATTCCAACGAATATATACCTTGTCTTGAATCCTCTATTCAGCAACATATGCTTCTCTCCCAAAAACAAAGTAAGATGCACTATGAAATTATCATAACCTTCTCTTCAACAAATGTCTCTAATCAAAGAGACCAGATAGCCCCGAAGGACTCTGATTTCCCAGAAGGGATGGGTGACTTGTGATGTTCAGCAATTCCAAACAATGTTAGAACTTTCTATCTGCAACCGGCTTAGTGAACATGTAACCATGGTTTTTATCTGTATCCATCTTCATTAATTTGATTCTCTTCTTGTTTCCTAGGCAGTGATACCTAACTTCCATATTTTTTTTTCTTTCATGATGGACATGGTCTTTGGTTAAGCATATTGCACTCAAACTGTCACAATATACTATAGCTTGATCCTGATGTAGGCCCATATCATTAACCAGCCCCTTTAACAAGATTCCCTCTTTAGTTCCTTTGTCAAAGCGATATACTCTGCCTATGTAGTATAAAAAGTAACTACCGACTGTAGAGTCACCTCCCAAATCACCAAACAGAACCTCCAAGAATGAACACATAACCGGTCAAATATCTCCTACTGTCCATATATCCAGTATAATCTTAGTCAGAGAAACTAGCAACCAAAGCATTCAAATTGTTCCAATAGCATAGACCAATATATGATGTACATTTGAGATACCTAAACTTTCGCTTCAATGCTTGCTAGTGTTCCTTCCCTGGGTGAACCTTAAAACAACTTACCACACTAACATCGAATGCTAAGTTAGATAGAGTACAAACCATAGCATACATAAAGCTTCCAAGTGCGCTAGCATATGGAACTTGAGACATGTACTCTTTCTCCATGTTAGTCTAAATAGTTTACATTCACAACTTGCTGTTAAGTACCATTGGAGTATCTATATGTTTGGAAAAATTCATCCCAAATTTGATCAAGAGCTTCTTGATTTACCCCTCTTGTGATAAGAAAATCTTATTATTCTTCCTATCCCTATAGGTTTGTACTTCCAGAATTTTCCGAGTAGCACCTAGATCTTTCATCTCGAATTTTGCACTGAGGGATCCTTTCAAATTCTGAATGTTTGCCCTGTTTTGAGTTATAATTAGAATGTAATCAACATACATAGTATATAGATGTGTGAACCATCCTGCACTTTGTAGTACACACAGTAATTATACAGATTCTTCTGATAGCCAAGCTGCAACATACAGCTATCAAAGCACTTATACCACTGCCTCGGAGACTACTTTAGCCCATTGAGAATTTCTTCAACTTGCACATGTATATTTCTTTTCCCCGAACTTGGAATCCATCTGGCAGGCTCATGTGTATTTTTTCCTCCAAGTCTCCACGGAGAAAAGTTGTTTCTACATCTAGTTTCTCAAGTTCCAGGTCCTGATGTGCTACTATAACTATTAGCACCCTGATGGAGCTGGGTTGGAAAACAAGTGAGAAAATATCATTGTATTCAACTCCAACTTTTTGAATGAAACCTCTTGAAACCACTCTTTCTTTACACTTGACGCCCTCTACAACTTACAGTCCTTCATTCTTTCTGAAAACCCACTTGCAAGTGATTGCCTTCCAATACAAAGGCAGTTTCACTAGTTCCCAAGTATGATTTTTGTGAATAGACTCCATATATTCTCCCATTGAGACAATCAAATGTGTTGACTTGCTTCCAGATATTGCAACCTTGTATGTGGATGACTCATCCTTTGTCTCGTCGGCCACCTGAAATTCATAACCCACCATACCGTCATCCATTTATCTCGATGGATGCTTTATATTCCTTATAGGTCGACCTGCAGAAATACTCTGACATTTGGCTTCCTCTGGTGGTGCATTCTCAGACTCTTCTCCTTCTTTCTCTTCGACAGTTAATGGTGACAACAATTTAGGCGACTGATCATCCTCAGGCTCGAATTGCACATCCTCCTCTTTACTGATAACTCAAACCTCTACATCATCGACGATCCCCTTCTTACTTCTCAGCGTAGAGATCTCATCAAAGACCACAGTTCTTCTTAGTATAATCTTGTTGTCAAACCATATCACGTACCCATTCACACGTGTTCTATAGGCCATGGAAAGTCATTTCTTTGCTCTTGGATCTAGCTTACCTTGATCTACTTGATAATAAACATTGCAACCAAAGACCCCCCGATTATGAGTAATCAATAGCTTTTCCAGTCCATACCTCGTAAGGTGTCTTGCAACCAATGAAATAATTCCATACCGTTTTCCGTGCATAGCCTCTTGACCTTCTTAACAAATTTATACTAGTGTCTTCTTGTCCTTGAATTTTCCAAACTCCTCCCTCTTATGTTTCATTATGAATATCCAAGTTATTCTAGAATAATCATCAATGATTCTCAGAAAACATCTCAGGCCCCAACGACTCAACGCGAGAGGGTGCACTTAGATCAATATTTTTTAAGGAACTTGCTATGCTATAGCTTCCCGAACACAGAATGGTCAAAAAACTCAACGATTTGAGGCTTATATCCCTCGAGAAGATCTCCATTTGAGAGAATCTGCATCACACGTTCACCCATATGATCGAGTCTCATATGCCGAAGTCTACTTTAATTAGAGTCCTGAATCGTGGCTTAATAAACACCTGTAGAACCTGTAACTTTGAACCTTGTGAAGGGAGGCGAATCCCTGGACCAGTTGGATTGCATGTATGCTATACCGATTAAAACTTGTTTCATGAACACTAGAAACCCTTCTAGGCGGAATTAGGGTTCATAACTGCGTCCAAGCTATCTGATGTAGGTCTGAAACACTCCAGATCTTCTCCCGTATTCCTGAAGTTCCTCCTGGATGCAAGTGTGGGCTTGCTTCTTCCAGAATCCTTCTTGGCCTCAAGAAGTATTTCTCTCTCTCTCTCGAAACCCTAGATTTCAATGTGTATCTCAAGCATACGAATTCTGAAGGCTAAGGAAACTTATATAGGCTACGGGAGGGACCTGGAGGAGAAAATACGAATCAGGCTCCTAACTTTATTAGGACTTCTGGTTCCACCCAAACCTAGCCCGAATAAAGTTAATAGCAGTTAGTACCACTAAATAACTGCTATTGCACTTTTGTCCGTATTCTCAAAAATAATATTTCGAGCTCCTGTTATTAAATACTTATTATCTACCCATGTTAAGATTACAGATATTCGTCGATTAAATTAATTACTGACTAATTCATTTAATCGACCTCTTCCCAATTCCTTGATCCTTACCACTTAACTTATTTGATATGTCCAGATTACCAAGTAATCTACCTACAGGGTTTGACATAATCAAAACTTATTAGCTTCATCAAGGGGATATCATCAATCCCATAACCGGGACATGGATTCCTTAGATATATAAATCTACACCATGGACTCAATAGTATCACCCAACTCATCAAGGTTATTGACTCCATAGGAATCTCACTTACTTGTCTTGTCAAAGCAATAACTACTAAATACATGTGCACATTGAATATTTAAGGATTAAGAGCATAATTAATCATAATAACCATGAGACATAGGTTGTCTTATTATGTCACTACAAAGACAATGATCTCAACTTGGTCCTGTTCAATATACACAAAGTATACTAGCACATTGAGTTGAAACTATAATATGAACTATACTATTTCCTGTAGCCAAGACAGACCTACTAAAACAATGTGCTACAATCGTTCCGATGGTGTGTCTAATTCCATCTAGATTGTGAACTCAAAATTTCATTCCACAAGAACCGAAGATAAGATCTTATGTGTGTAATTTAGACTCTACACACCAGATCTTCTACTATGCAGAACAATAGACAACTATGCACAATAATAATATAATGCAAAAACATTGCCCAAAACCATTCTCATAAATATCAAATTCATATAATCCAATAAAAAATCATGGCTTTTAGTATTCAATCCAACAATATCCCATTAAGACTCAAAGCCACGCAGCAACACACCTCAAACCCATTCCTTCTACGTGACCATCAAAAACCTTAGCTGTCAAACACTTCGTAAATGGGTCTGCCAGGTTATCCGCTGATGCAATCTTCATCACTGCCACATCACCTCTGTGCACGAATTCTCTAATCAAATGATACTTACGCTCTATGTGTTTTCCTTTCTTGTAAGCTCTTGGTTCCCTTGAGTTTGAAACCGCACCACTATTATCGCAATAAAGAGTCATAGCCGGTTGTGCACTCGGTACCACTTCAAGATCCATTAGAAAGTTTCTGAGCCAAACAGCTTCCTTAGCAGCTTCCGAAGAAGCCACATATTCAGCTTCCATGGTGGAATCAACAATGCAAGATTGCTTGATGCTCCTCCAACTAATGGCTCCACCTCCCAATGTGAAAACATATCCAGAGGTAGACTTCCTGGAATCCCTATCTGACAGAAAACCTGAGTCTGTGTATCCAATGGGTACATGACTATTTTCATGGTAAACCAACATATAGTCTCGAGTCCTTTTCAAGTAATTCAATATATGTTTTACCGCAGTCCAATGTTCTCTTCTAGGGTTAGACTGATATCTACTAACCATGCCAACGACAAAGCAACTATCTTGTCTAGTACATAACATTGCATACATGAAGCTTCCTACTTCAGAAGCATAAGGAACTGCCTTCATGCTTTCTATCTCATCAGGTGTTTTAGGACATTGATCCTTAGATAGACTGACTCCATGTCTGAAAGGGGTTAACCCTTTCTTGGAATCCTGCATGCTAAACCTTGCAAGAACAGTATCAATATAATTGGCTTGTGACAAGCCCAACATCCTATTTTTCCGATCTCGCATGAGCTTGATCCCTAGAACGTATGTTGATTCTCCGAAGTCTTTCATATCAAATTGACTTGATAACCATACCCTCACACTAGATAATACACCCACATTGTTTCCAATGAGCAATATATCATCAACGTAAAGTATCAAGAATACCACCACGTTTTCTTTACACTTATTTTACACACACGGCTCATCCGGACACTGATCAAAACCAAAGGATTTTATTGCCTGATCAAAACGAATGTTCCATGATCTAGATGCCTGCTTAAGTCCATAAATAGACCTCTTAAGCTTGCAAAACTCGTGCTCCTGGCCCTTAGCTATGAACCCTTCTGGCTGCATCATATAAATGCATTCATCAAGACTTCCATGAAGGAAAACTGTCTTGACATCCATTTTCCAAATTTCGTAATCGAAATGAGCCGCGATGGACAAGAGAATCCTGATAGACTTAATCATGGCTACCGGCGAAAAAGTTTCCTCATAGTCGATCCTTTCTTTCTGAGTAAATCCTTTCGCAACAAGCCTTGCTTTGAAGGTTACAACCTTCCCGTCTACCCCTATCTTTCTCTTGTAAATCCACTTACATCCGATTAGTTTTGCCCCATCTTTTGGATCTACAAGATACCAGACCTGATTGGAGTACATAGACTCCATCTTAAAAATCATAGCCTTTTTCCACTTTTCCGCATCCGTACTTCCAAAAGCTTCATTATAGTTACTGGGATCAGTATCATGTTCATCAGGGAGCTTGTCTAAAGACTCTCCCAAGTACATGTATATGTCTGGTTTACGAGAAACCCTCCCACTACGACGAGGCTGTACTTGTGGTTCACTAGCAGTAACATTTTTCCCACTGCTCGGTTGCGGCAGAATGTCACTACTATCTTGTGGATCATTAGTGTTGTCATTTCTCCTACTGCCCTCTTGTGGTGGAATTTCAACACTATTTTGTTGTGTATCACGAGTATCTACATTTATCCAACCACCCCAAGGTAGTTGAATGTTGATATTATTTTCTTGTGGTATTTACTCTTGTACAGTTGGTTTATCAAGACCTTAGAATACTTGATTTCCTCGCATTTCTTCCAGAACAATTTTACTTTTAGGCTTGTGATCCATAATATAGTCTTCCTCTAAGAATCTTGCATTGGTGCTAACAATGACTTTCTGATCCTTAGGACTATAAAATAAACCACCCTTTGTTCCTTTAGGGTATCCTACAAAGACACATACTTCTGTCCTTGATTCCAACTTATTTGCGTTCCCCTACAGCACATGTGCTGGACTACCCCAAATCCGAACATGCCGTAGACTAGGCTTGCGCCCAGTCCAAAGTTCTGTGGGTGTAGTTGGCACTGACTTAGACGGAACCAAGTTTAAAATATATGCAGCTGTCTCTAAAGCATGCCCCCAAAATGAAGTTGGTAAATATGAAAAACTCATCATGGATCTCACCATTTCTAAAAGATTCCTATTCCTTCGCTCTGCCATACCATTCTGTTGTGGCGTACCTGGAGAGGACAACTCGGATTGAATCCCTTGTTCCTCCAAGTAATACCTGAATTGTCCCAAGAGGTACTCGCCACCTCGATCAGATCGAAATGACTTGATATATTTTCCTAGTCGCTTCTCTGATTCAGCCTTAAAAATTTTAAATTTCTCAAAGGCCTCTGAGTTACGCCGCATCAAATAAATATATCCATATCTTGAGTAATCATCAATAAAAGTAATGTAATAATCAAAATCCCCCTCGCTTGGACATTCATTGGTCCAAAACATATGAATGGATAAGCTCCAACAGTTCTTTGGCTCTATTACCCTATGCCAGAAATGGCCTCTTGGTCATCTTACCTTCTAAACATGACTCACATGCTGGTAGTGCCTCCACTTTTAATGACCCTAATGGTCCATTCTGAACCAGACTTTGTATTCTGTTTATATTGATCTGACCAAGTCGTAAATGCCAAAGATATGTTTGATTATCTCTCAAGGTTCCTTTCTCTTTTTAGGTAAGCTATCCGAATTATTCAGTTCATATAGCTGCGCTATGGGAGTCTCAGGATTTATAATGTAAAGACCATCTACCAATGTACCAGAACAAATAAAACGTTTATTTTTCTTAATAACCACAGAGTCATTAAAATAAACTGAATATTCATTCTTAACCAACTTGGAAACTGAAATCAAATTCCTTCTAATGGAAGGTACATAACGACAGTCTTTCAAAACTAAAATCCTATCATTCCCAAAATGTAAGAAACAAATTCCTATTGCAGCTGCAGCTACTTTATTCGTGTTGCCCAAGTGTAGATAAATCTCACCATCAGTAAGCAGTCTGGTTTCCTGGAACCCCTATAATGAATTGCAGACATGGTTAGTGGCTCCCGAATCTACACACCAGGTTCTAGTAGATCGAACCGCTAAACATGATTCAACTATTAGTAAAAGAGAACCTGAGTTTTTTTGGATTGGACGAGTTAGAAAATTTGGACATTGCTTCTTCCAATGCCCTCTATGGTTACAGATGAAACACTTGCCTTTCGGCTTTCCCAATGTCCCCTGAGGAACAAGTGCTTTCTGTGGCCCACGAGCTATTCCTTGAGGTGCCGGAGCAACCTTTGGAACTACTGCTTGTGCAACTTTCTTCTTCTTCTTAGCCCTAGCGTTGGAGTAGAAGCCTTTTCATCCATCATTACATTAACCGGTTTTTGTAGAAGTCCCTCAGCTTCTTCAAGCTCCTTTAACATTTCGGCTAAAGAATAAGTTTTTTTGTTCATATTATAATTTAGCCAAAAATTGTTAAATGAATCAGACATCGTCATGAGCACGATATCGACCTGAGTTTTCTCATCGATTCCAGCTCCAAGGATCTCTAGTTCACCTAGAAGACTTATCATCTTCAGAACATGATCCCTTACAGAGGATCCTTCAACCATTTTTGTGTTCATGAGGTTTTTCATAGCAACCTGCCTGGCAGCACGACTGATCCCCAAACATCTCTTTGAGGTTCTCCATGATCTCAAGGGCAGAGCCCATGTTCTCATGCTGATTCTGCAACACATTAGACATGGAGCCTAATATGTAGCATTTAGCCATCTGATCGGCTTTCTGCCACCTCTTATAAGGCTTGGCTTCTTCATCAGAAGCCCCTTCTAGAGGTTCTGCAGGACATTACTCAAGAAGCACAAATTTGTGATCCTCAGCATTTAGCACAATATTCAAATTCTTCTTCCAATCAATATAGTTTGATCCAGTGAGTTTGTTTTGATTCAAGAGAATAGATAGTGGGTTGAATGAGTTCGACATTTTGAACCTGAGAATCATGTAAATAAAATATATAAGGGCAATGTAAATCACCAGTAGTCTAAAACACATAAAAAATAGTTTGCCACGATGGGTGGACGTCTACCATTCATTATATAGTTAGACATGGTACCTTTGGTCTTGCAAGCCATAACAGTGACTCCAATGGGGAGGATACTATAACTTACATCTAAGTGTATACTATCATTTTACTTCTAAACCCATTACCCCATTACATGCCTCTCAGATGGAGAGATGACACATAAACAGTAATTATTAGAAGTATCCTAATAGGAATTTATACCAGTGATACTGTAGTGGTTATGTTCGATAAGAAGGTTAACTCCTAGGCTAACACACACAACCAACTACATCATTTATAAATCAATGATGGAGACCACGGGATCTATAAGCACTAGACTCCCTCTCCCACTTAGTTGTTTGAACAATTTAATACTAATTAAATTTATTTATCCATGTTGTCCATGATTTATCATGCAAGCATCCACAATAATCATACACACAGATATAATCAAGCACGTAAAAAGAATTCAACCACACACAGCCCAGCTATTATGGTTGGAGCTTCTTTAGTCGGGTTAGCAAGATCCATCTGACTCAGCGACACGGGGGTCGCAGAAAATTTTTTTCCGAAAATCGCCATGTCGTCACTGTGGAAAACTTGACGATCTGCAATCTTTCGTCATTCTGTCTCCACTAATATTACAGTAACCCTAGTCTCCATGGATTCCGCAAATCAGTCTGTAACAGAGTACCAGAGACTGCTACGGACTTTCAATGCCACCAAGGAGCTCACACCTTCATCTAATACTGGAATAAGAGAACATAGGGTTTACTATTACAGAAGGTTACAAATATTTTTCATCCACCAAAAACAGCGTGGGAATCAAAACCAAATCAAACCACATACATCAAACAATATGGCCATAATAGCAGGACACGATTCAATCGGCAAAAGAGAGTTAGCCATCACAATCTTCCTTATATAACATGCATAGCCGGTTTGATTGTTGGACAACATGGCTGTATAGCAGATATGTAGAGTCGAACCTCGGCGCTGATACCAATTGAAGGGACGCGAATTCCTGAACCAGTTCGATTGCATGTCTGCTATACCGATTAAAACTTGTTTCAACATGAACGCTAGAAACCCTACTAGGCGGAATTAGGGTTCAAACCTGCGTCCAAGCTATCTGATGTAGGTCTGAAACACTCCAGATCTTCTCCCGCATTCCTGAAGTTCCTCCTGGATGCAAGTGTGGGCTTGCTGCTTCCAGAATCCTTCTTGGCCTCAAGACGTATTTCTCTCTCTCTAGAAACCCTAGATTTCAATGTGTATCTCAATCATACGAATTCTGAAGGCTAAGGAAACTTATATAGGCTACGGGTGGGACTTGGAGGAGAAAATACGAATCAGGCTCCTAACTTTATTAGGACTTCTGGTTCCACCCGAACCTAGCCCGAATAAAGTTAATAACAGTTAGTACCACTAAATAACTGCTATTGCACTCCTTTTTGTATTCTCAAAAATAATATTTCGAGCTCCTGTTATTAAATACTTATTATCTCCCCATGTTAAGACTACAGATATCCGTCGATTAAATTAATTACTGACTAATTCATTTAATCGACCTCTTCCCAATTCTTTGATCCTTACCACTTAACTTATTTGATATGTCCATATTACCAAGTAATCTACCTGCTGGGTTTGACATAATCAAAACTTATAAGCTTCATCAAGGGGATATCATAAATCCCATAATCGGAACATGGATTCCTTCGATATATCAATCTACACCATGCACTCAATAGTATCACCCAACTCATCGAGGTTATTGACTTCATAGGATTCTCACTTACTTGACTTTTCAAAGCAATAAATACTAAATACATGTGCACATTGACTATCTAAGGATAAAAAGCATAAGTAATCATAATAACCACGAGACATAGCTTGTCTTATTATGTCAGTACAAAGACAATGATCTTAACTTGGCCCTGTTCAATATACACAAAGTATACTAGCACATTGAGTTGAAACTATAGTATGAACTATATTGTTTCATGTAGCCAAGACAGACCTACTAAAATAATGTGCAGCAATCGTTCCGATGGTTTGTCTAATTCCATCTAGATTGTGAACTCACAACTTTCATTCCACAAGAACTGAGGATAAGATCTTCCGTGTGCAAGCTAGACTCTACATACCAGATCTTGTACTATGCAGAACAATAAACAACTATGCACAATAATTATATAATGCAAAAACATTGCCCAAAACCATTCTCATAAATATCAAATTCATATAATCCAATACAAAAAGCATGATTTTTAGTATTCAATCCAACACCTTGTAGAACATAGAATGTTACATGCTTGATTCCTTACAGAATCACTTCAGAAACCTTACAAACATGTAGAACTCCACCTTTACCCGTGAAGTTGTAACCCTTGATGTTGAGAAGAATCAAACATATTAGATTCTTTGTAATAAGTGGCACATGCCTGACGCCCTTTAATGAGAAAATCTTCCCATCGTAAGTCCTGAATCTGATTGAGAGATTCCAATCACCTTATAGATAGGTCCATTTTCCATAAAGGCAATACCCCATCTGCACATATGTATGAAGTAAACAGCTCATTGTTGGGACATATATGGTAGAAAGCCCCAGATTCAAGGAACCACACATCAGATTGATGCGTGTATTCACCTGCTAGTAAAACATAATCCTCTTTTGAAGTGTTCCCACGTTCAACTAGTTGCTGCAGATCCGGAGTCCTGTTCGCGTTGCTTTCTTTAGGGACAATCTTTCTTCAAATGCCTATTTTCCTTGCAATAGGCACATATATCCTTCGCTAACTTGGATCCTAAAAATCTCTTTTTGATCTTCTTACCCTTCTTGCATCCCTTTGCTATTAATCCGAAAGCCTGGTCTTCTGTACATGTTCCTACATCCTTATGCCGCGACTCCATAGTGTGAAGAGATTATTTCACATGTTCCAGGGTTACAGTCTCTTTTCCAATTATGAAAGACGGTTGAAAGAGTTAGTTTGGCTAGAGCTAGTTTTTTGGTTTTTGATTGTCCAAAAATCCATTTTTCTATTCAAAGACCCATTTAAAATACCAAGTAAAAACTTAACTCAACCAAACACCCCATATTATGGTCTTAGAAAAACCAAAAACCAACCAATTAGAACATAGCCAAAAATCTCATATGAAGGAGGCAGAGAGACCGACAGTATTAAGGTAGCATACTTATCATTTACATTTTTCTCAATATTACGCAATTCAAGCAGAATATTGTTCAATTGATCTAGGAGATTTCTAAGGGGCGACCTTCAGACATGCACATACTTGCTTAAGCATCAACTTGTTGGTTAGCGACTTTTTCATGTAGAGAGCCTCCAAAACTTGTGTGTGCTTGAAATAAACTTACATACTGTGCGACATCGTGTTTCCTTTGTGATTTTAACGACTTATCAAAATCTTTCTTTAACATCTTAATTGCCAAACATGAACACCTCAATTGTCAATTCAATTAGCCTCTTTTTGCTCATGTTTTCATCAATTTAGTACGTGCATCGGTTTGAGGAGTTGAATGGAAGAAAACTGCAAGTAGAGAGAGAGAGCCATATAAAACCATCTCAAAAGTCTCTCTTTTCTCTCTCGGGAACACTGAGGCAAACATGCATTAAAACTATACTCCTACTTGAGAAAGTACTTGAAAGTAGAAAGTTGTAGTAGTAGTGAAAAGAATAGTATTATTTGGTGTTCACTTTCCAACTTTCATCAGATCCAATCTGCACATTTCCGGTACTTGCTTGATTTCTATACCTCAAACTAATTAATCAAACTACTTAAACAATTAATTAATACTCCTGCTAAAGTCTCTTACCATACCATGGATGTCTACTCCTTCCCCTACACACCACTAACACACGTGTGGTCAAAAGTACAAATGGTTTTGAAAATTTGTTGGCTAGGGTTTCATAAGATTGACCTACTTCCCTAGTCCTTAATTATCTTTGACTAGTTAACATTCGTAATAGAAAATCTTAGCTACTGAGTCATTACCACGTGGGTATTGTCACGAAGGCTAACACGTACAAATCAAATTCATAGGACAAACATTTTATACTCAATCGTTCGTGGTTATGAAGACGCCGCCAACTAGCTCCTACGGACCACTTAATTTAGAATAATACTCTATGAAACTAGTTTTTTTTTTTGAGAGAAGAATACGATTCTAAGGATACAATTCAAAAAAAAGAATAACCAGATAATATTTTAATGCGACAACACCCTTGGTGGGTGCAATGAAAATAGTTTTAAATATATCTGTGAACGTAATGTCAACAAGGATGCTATTTTCTTTCACTACTTGACTACATCGCTTACGTGTCGGATTAATGTAACTTTTTTTTCATATAGTTACAATTTTTCTGATCTGAAATGTAATCAAACTTTATACTTTTATTTTTAGACTAAGAAAAAGGGAATTATTATGCCTGTCTACTTATATTTAGTACATTTCCTAATTTGAGCACACCATTAGTTCTGAGTGTGAGAGTGACATGCCATTAGCACTTTACTAATAATTAGAGTAATCCCTAAAAGTCAGGAGTGTGATTAACTAACCATATGGTGACTCCAACTTTGACCTATAACTATCACTTTTCTTCAATCTTTTTCCAAAACTTTACTTCTTCATACCATGCAAGTGAGGTCTCCATTTCCAAATCCACCACAAATCAACTTAAAGAAAATAATTAAACAAGGTCAACCTAAGACCCTCCCCTACTATTTTTTTATTTATTTTATTCCATTTATTTACCATAATAATTGCTCCTTCGGCTCCCTTTCTTCTTCTCCACATTTCCAGATCCCTCTCTCTCTCATCATCACACACACTCTTCCTCTCCCCCCATCAAACAGAGACCCAACGAGAGAGACAAAGAGAGAGAGTGTGAGAGAGAGAGATCGATGGCGTCGTCGTCGGCAACATCAACGAACTCCCCCTGCGCAGCCTGCAAGTTCCTGCGGCGGAAATGCCAGCCGGAGTGCGTCTTCGCTCCCTACTTCCCACCGGACCAGCCACAGAAGTTCGCCAACGTGCACAAAGTCTTCGGAGCCAGCAACGTCACCAAGCTCCTCAACGAGCTCCACCCTCACCAGCGCGAAGACGCCGTCAATTCTCTCGCCTACGAGGCCGACATGCGCCTCCGTGACCCCGTCTACGGCTGCGTCGGCGTCATCTCACTCCTCCAGCACCAGCTCCGCCAGCTCCAGATGGACCTCTCCTGCGCCAAATCCGAGCTCTCCAAGTACCAGAACCTCGGCATCGGCTCCCACCACCAAACCCTCATCGCCGCCGCAGCAGCCGCTGCGCAGCAGAATCTGAGCCTCATTGGCGGCGGAGACGGCATCTACCACCACCAGCATCAGTTCTTCCCCAACAACAATATTAATAACAATAGCCAGCAGCAGCAGGTGGTTATGAGGAGTAGCTACGACGCGGCGCACAATAGCTATGATGCGAGTAGCTTGCTGGCGGTGAACGCGAGTATAGGGCAATTGAGTCATTTCCAGCAGCCGAGGACTGCTGCTGCCGGAGATGACCGGCGAACGCCGATTCATCCCAATTAGGGCTTTTTTCATCGTGATCCAACGGTCAGCAACGCTTTGTCTCATTTCTTCTTCTTCTTCTTGGGTATAGGAAAGGATTTCAATTTGGTTTTCCTGAATTTTAGGGTACGTGAAATGATTTTCACACTAACCAATGGGTATGAACTGAATCTGTTACCCACAAAGATGGTGACACCAAAAAAATCTCTTGATTATGATGATTTCCGTACTCGAATTTATCATGATTTTCTTCTCCAAATTCAAATAAGTAGTAGTAGTAATTTTCATGATAAAATTCCGTTTTTGAACAATCACTCTTTTTAACCCATGTACATCAGAGTTCAGACCTGTTTGAAAACAGAAAAAACACTCTTAACAAAATTCTATGTACGCTAGAATTCATATGTTAATCTTATGTTGTCATCATAAAAAACAAACATATTTTGTGAAGAACTCTTATATTATAACACATCTTTTTTAGATTTAGATTTCATTAGTAAAGAAGAGTTGATCCAGCTCTTGTCCTAGGGTCACAATTGTTTTGTTTTGAAAAAGGGTCATAATTGTTAATGAAGCTTTTTTGGACAAACCAAAACTACCCAAATCAGAAGTGTCTCCTTTCTTCATGTATCACACGTTCCAAAATTTTGTTAATCTTCTTCCCTCAATGTAAGAACTTCAAATAAACTGGCAAGTCTTCAAACTGTGACCTCATTTCATTCCATAATTCAATTGATTATGTTTTTTTTTTCATTTTTAATCAAAAACCATTTCACAAAAGTATTTTTATGAACATCTTAGTGCCTATAGATGATGAATTATATTTGACCATTTTCTTTCCTTTCATAAATCTGCAGATCTGGAAAAGGATGGAGCAACGGAGAGAGGAAGGGTGAGGGAGTACTAGTGAGGGATGTGAAATGTTAAAAAAGTTGTTGAGTGGTCTTATTTTCATTGTTGTTTCCTTAATTATGATCATATTACAGTTACATATATACCCCCAAGTTTTATTAGTTACTATGATGACTTTGTGATTTGTTGATTGATCAGAGACAATGTTCAGTCAACACATGATTAGCTCTTTGCCAAAATTGGACTACATTTTGTTCATGCACTCCAGTTTTGTTATTTCTTGCTCTTCCCAAATAGCATTTGCAATTGTAGTATTTGGTTTCTATCCCCAAGACCCAAGAGTAATCATTCATAGTGCAAGTTAGAAAACCTTAGCTGTTATATGCAGTTTGGCTCTCCTGCTACTACTTGGTTTGGAATTGTGATTTATGTCTGGTTAATTAGGTTGAGACATCAAACTTTATATAGTAATATTGCTTATTGGGATCTCAAATCGTATTAGGCTGAATTGCCATCATAAACTAAATCATTCTTTTTCCTTAAAAAACAGATTGGATGGAAATAGACTAATTGACCATGTATAATTTCGTCCATTATTTGTGGCACATTGCACGTACCCTTCTATTCTTATATAGTCTGTAATGAACTCTCGCCAAGTAAACCATGTGTAATAGAATAGTGTGGCAGTTCATCTGAGGGACGAGGCCTTCAATAATCATAGAATAGCATTTTGTAACTTATAATTAACCGCTTAAGACCAAACTTTCTTCAAGCATTAGTACATTTAAATGGCGTTGGCATAATTTTTCACCGAGATTTCAAATACCGTGGACATAATTAAGAAAAATCATGTACACGACAGTCTTGTGCGTCTACGTAATACAAAAATATTGGATTTTGAAGAACAAGAGTGTCTGTTTGGTATCAAAAATTGGATTAAAATCGAGATATTTTAAACAATTCTGTTTTTCGTGCCTATAAATTTTAATATGATAATCGGCAAATTAAAATAATCTGTGTGCAATTGTAGAATCTCCAAAATTGTTGATTATGCAGCTGAAATCTCTAAAAAATTAAATTTGATATTTTTTACATTAACATGATCACAGTTCATTTATAAATAGGTGTATTCAAATACTTGAATTTGAAGTTAGTTAAATTTTATTTAATGAATCAAGTTAGTCATTCATAAATTCATCTCATACTAAACAGACTGTAATTCTTAGCTCAGTTAGATTTTTTTTCCAGATTATTTTATTTTCAGCTGATACCAAACAAGCCCTGACTCTCAGGTTACTCTAAATAGATAGATGACGGAAAACACCTTTGACTTTAGGCATATTACCAAGCACATTCTTGATGACACCGAATAAAATGGTGATTAGCAAAAATACAGTACTAGTACAACTTGGTCTCGCTGCTGGAGTAAGAGATGGCCTGATAAACCCTGCGGAGATACAGTAGAGAGAGTACATGTAAATGGACTAGTGTTGGTGTGTAGCTGTTTAATTTGATCTTCTTCTCTTCTTCTTCCTGCACCTAACAGCGTAGTCAAAAAGCATATAGACAGAAATAGTGTTATGTGTGGAAGCTTTTTATCCGTTCTCCAATGGCTATCAACAGGGGTTAGAGAGAGAGAGAGTGTGTTGTAATTGCACGACGTTGCATGACAATGATGACGTACAGTGAGCAATGATGGCCTTTTGTGCTGCCCCCTTAAATGCACCGTGTCAGAGGCCCTCTCTGTCTCTCTCTGTTTTGATATATTCATTGATCAGGAGGAGGATGAGGAGCATCAGCAGGAGGGAGGGGATGAGGAGTACTGGTCACCCCCGCCAGATATATGGTGGGATCTGAGTATTGTTGTTCCTGTACATGCTCTTCTTTTTCCCTTGACCTTTCTTCATTTGTCTTCATCTTGGGTGTCGTTTCTTTACCTGATGGTAGGCCAGCCCACTCTCATTTTCAAACATAATTTTAATCTAAAAATAATTTAACATGAACAATATTAGCCTGCTGAGGTTTAGGTGGAACCCTCACAAAAAATCCCCAACGAGATTCATCTGAAAAGGGTTCTTGCTCATTCCAAGTCACAGGGTGGTCTCTGCCTTGTGAATTTTCAAAGTTTCAATCAGGCTCTTCTAGCTAAACAACATTTTTAGTTGATCCTAATTTGCATGTCTCTAGATAGAGTGTTTGTTCACAATTACTGCTCAAAGAAAAGTAATGCAGATAAAATAATTCATGTCTCCTTTGAGTACCTCCTCGTGGGTCTGGATGAGTATTATCTCCTCAAACAAGGTCTAATGTGACAGTTCGATTGCAGGAATTGCTCGTCCGATTGCGAATATCATTGATCAACATCTTATCTCCCAAGGATCGATAGTTAAAGATTGGATCAGTATCTCAAATGGAATGAAATGTTGGGAAAAGTAGAGGGAATTTGAAGAAATCTTCCTCCCCTCATAGCGGATATAAATCTTCGCTCAAAGTCGGAAGAGTATATGTAAGTTTGGCCTAAACAAAGACATGTGTCTACTAGGCCTGGCCGTTGGCCGGGCAGAACAAGACCGAATGTCTAAAAGGGTGAACCGAGACCAACTTGGTCAAATAAAGTGACCGGTCAACTCAAAAGTCAAAGGTAAATTCGACAGTCAACTTTGAGGTCGCCGCTTGGTCAAACTACTAGTTGACCGTTCAAATATAGCCAACGGTCTACTCAAAAGTTGAAGTTACACTCAAATTTTGAACTTTGTGGTGTCTACTAGGTCAAACCACCACTTTTGGTCAAATCAATTCATCGGTCAACTCATAAGTCAAAGGTAAATTCAACTGTCAACTTTGAAGTTCCCGCTTGGTCAAACTACTAATTTCGGTCAAATACAGCCAATGTTCTACTCAAAAGTCAAAGTTAATATCAAATTTTTAACGCTGCGGTGTCCACTAGGTCAAACCACTATTTTTAGTCAAATAAGGTCATCGGTTAATTCAAAAGTCAAAGGTTAATTCAACCCTCAAGTTTGAGGTTCTCGCTTGGTCAAACTACTAATTTCGGTCAAATTATAGCCAACAGTCTACTGAAAAGTCAAACTTAATCTCATATTTTTAACGTTGTGGTGTCCACTAGGTCAAACTATACTTTTGGTACATATTCCTTATGTTCTTCAGTCCGAGAAGGATATGCGTAGGTTAGTCCGGAGAGCTGGAGAGATTCTTTATGTTGATGATGAACTTCTTTCAGGAATTGGCGATGATTGTATGCAAGCAAGGGTGCAAACCAATGTTAACAAACATTTCAAAAGGGGTGTATAAATCGTTTCCCTTGGAAAAAAAAATGGTTGGACTTTGAATATGGACGGATACCCGATTTATGTTAATGGTGTGGAAGTATTACGCCCCATACCCTTGTATTGCAAGACGAAAACCGAGAAGAAAATGTCCAGGAAGAACCAGGTTACGACGACTCAAGCCCAAGCCCATAGCATGCGAAAGAATCTAAACCCAACCTGACTCACATGCCAAAATATTAATTTAACTTAATTAAAAAATAAAATCAATGATTAAAAATAATTATAAGAAATTTAATATTACTTTACGAAATCAATCACAACATTGGGCGAATTTGACATTTTTCAATAATATTCATATGCTATGTATTTAACATGTAATTTATAGAGTACAGCTATGCGTATTTAAGTATACTTATATATAAATAATAAACGTAACACAGAGTTCGGGCCGGACCAGGATGTGCTTGGACCGAAATTACATTACCCAATCCAATCCCATAAGTTGGTCAGGCACAAATTCAAGCACAAGCTCATGACCGTCTGAAATTTGTTGAACCCAAGACCGTAAATTCCCGGGTTGGTCAGGCGAGTGGTCCGATGGGCAGCCCCGATTTCTACACCAAGAAGTCGGGATACCACTTCATGAAAAAACTCGGAGTTTACTGTCTTCAATCCTGCGAGTCTTCTCAATCTGAACCGTGTTTGAGGAAAACTTTGGGGGCGAATTTGTAGGAAAAGTGGGAATTTCTGGTATGGAAATGGTGGTAAGAAAAACTCCACACACTGGATTTCTTTAGAAACCGTTACAATCACCGCATTGGTTCAGGCCGTTTTGCAATGGTGATTTGGAAACTATGGATCACTTGTTCGTCAATTGCTCGGACAATTGTAGTTTGGAGCCGACAAATCCTGAGTCATGGCTTTGTATCCTGGTTGGAAGATCTAATGATGAAAAAGGCTACCAACATGATTAAAACCTCGGTGCATACATCGTGGGTCATATGGAGAGGGAGATGTAGTCGTGTGTTTGACAATGATCTTTTATTTGCCGAGGACATTCGAAACTCCATTTGCAAGGAAGGTGATATTATTCTAAGGGGCTCTCAAATGACAGAAATCACACCTCTGGAAGGCACACAAGGCATGGTGCGCCAGATAATAGAGTGTTTTATTCGAGATCCTCTTAGAAAAATCACTTGATGGTGATTATCATAAGTGTGGATGGAGTATGAAATGATGCTAATTTTTAAACGTGATATTGGTCTCCACATTACGGGCGGAAATGGTCAGAACTATGGTGTGATGTAACAATGCACAAGGGCTGCTAGCCCCCATCATAAAGAGCTTCTTATCGTAGAACTCTATACTTTACACAATAATTATAAGTATATTTATATTAATACTTATTGCGCTTGTGTTGTCTCCCTTTTGTAAGAAATGAATGACCACGCTTACCGGGCTTAGCTTTCTTGGGTAGAATTAAGGAGGTGACTCGTCACTTTGTCTTTTGTTGCATATCCAAAATATCTTGAGATATGGTTAGCAAGGCGTTGTTGGGCATGCTTGTCCAATTTATTGGCCTCCGTACTTTATATTTCATTTGTATTGGTAGTAGTTGTTTCTTGTATTATTAGGACTCGTTCTTGTTGTTTTTTTTTGAACTTACTATCTCTCTCACTGAAGTTGACTTCTATTACCTTTATATAAAAGAGGCTAAACCTCGTGACACATCATGCAAAATGCTAAGTGGACCAATCAAGTAATGCCATGCCAATTTAGTGTTAAAGTAGATAATTATCTCTCCCCCTTGCCAATGCAAAGAAATTACACCCCTGTCATTATAAAGTCAAATGGTGACTTTCAGTTTGACTATTTTACTCCTAAGAACCTATATATTTTATCACCCCCTGTTCAATCCATTCTCTCCTGCCACCTAGCCATTTCTCTCTATCAATCTCAGTAAGTGGTTTTGTTTGAATTGTGCTCGAAAAACAAATTATGGTAAAACATTGTTTTTGGGAAATTAAAATATTTTCGACAAATTATAAATAATATAAACTCATATACACAAAAATACGGATGAAAAAATGAAAATAATGTAGACAGTTTTAAAACAATCACTACTTTTACTACTTGGAGCACTTTTTCCACTATCATAAATGGTGACATATTGTGTCCATAGTTTTTATATATTTTATTTTTTCTTTGACATTAAATGGTAAACTTATTCCAGTAAATTCGCTGATGGTAGAGCGTTGAAAGCCCATGTATGAGGTCACTGGTTCAAACCTGGTTGACGACTAAACATTTTCTCTAAAAAAAAAGTAAATCCGCTGATAAAATTCATTCATAACACTCATAAACGTGTATCCATATACAGTTAAAATGTGAAGCTTCACAGGTATTAACTAATGACATAGCCTCATTTCTTGCCATTTCAAATTAGTCCACAAGATACAAAACAAAATAATAATTCCGAAGAAATTTCTAAAGCAAATAACTTTGATTAGTTGTCCGGGAAATATTCGAACGACTTAACAACACATTTAATAGCACCGTGGAAAATACCAATGATAATGGAATGTTGATTCGTTTGATTAGTGCTTTCAACTGTAAGAATTTTTTATATACGGCTTCTTTATTCAATTGTAATAAAAAGCTAATTTGTTTGACTGAAGCTTTGAACTGTATGAAACTTATGTTCTTTCTGAATTTCGAATATGTCTTGAAGTGAGTTCATTTGATCGTAGGTTCGAATAATTTTATGTAAAGTCACCAACAACTCAGACTTGCGAACGACACTACCCCTCGCGCAACGCGCGTAAGGTAAGAACTAGTTTCATATAAAAGACTCTAGCATGCGACCCCGTGGCCAACGACAATTACCTATAGAAACACAAGACATGATCATCTGAGCAAGATGATATAGATTAGCGAGATGAGAGAGAGATAGAAAGAAGAAAATGAAATGATTCCTTGTTATCCAGTTTAGGCGCTGTGTACAAGGAAATCCTCAAGAGAGATCCAAGTGTACACCTCAAGTAGGGGATCAGAATAAAACACAGAGAAGTGTAGAGTGTGAGTAGGGAGAGACTAAGCAAAGGCAAGTGCTCTTGATAGTGAGACAGTAGACTAGCAAGAGATCCGAGAGAGATTAGAGTGTTCCAGAGACTTGCAATAGAGGGCTGACGATCCTATATATAGTGGGGAAGTGACCGTTGTGAGGGGGGGGGGGGGTTAATGCACCATAAATGGAGGCTTAATGATAGCCCCTGTAACGGCACGTTCGACCGTAGATATAGGAAACGTTACGCACCTGCCCGCATATATCAGAGACCGTTATGAGATCGTCCACATTTATGGGGATACGTGAGCCTTAAACCTCTTAGTAAGTTACCAGAGGTCGCGTGCGAGCTTGGTTGTCGTTTAAGCGTGACAAACTTTACTCTAGCCTCCAAACCACTAAGTCCCTACAAGTCCCGTGTGATTGGTACGCGACGGTCCTGTCTCGCAGCTCCCAAGCGGATAAGAATTGGTCATGATTGGATGTGGATGGACTACATCTGGGTGTGCTAGATGGACGCCACATAGCTATGATCTGTCTGTCTGTAAAGCACCATCTACAGGCACCTAAACCATTATTTAACTGGTTGTTACAAGATTAAGTTTATGACATAAAGGACCCCTCATTTCTTCTAAACTACATAACTGCATTTATACCAAACTCTTCGTAACACAAACCCTGTTTTTTCCTTTTCTAAGAACTACAATACAACCCCATCTTTTCTGAGATCTTAAAAAACAATTTAAGAACCACAACAACCAACTCCTGAATGATCAAACAAGCAAATACCATGAGGATTTTTAGGATGAGAAAGAAACTGGACCTGAACTATAAGGAATTTAACACAACTTCTGCTTCAAATCATGAAACATGTTAGAAGACAAGGGTTTGGTGAATATAACAAAACTTTGTATTTTTTAGAGACATGAAGATGTCGTAAGGAGTTGTTGAGAACTTGTTCTCCGAAAAAGTGATAATCAGTCTCTATGTGTTTTGTCCTGGCATGAAAAACAAGGTTCTTTTTCCATAGCTAAAGCAGAAAGATTATCGCAAAGTATAAAAGGAGAGGAGATATGAGGAATGTGACGGCCATGGAGCATATAAGTAATCCATTTGAGCTCAGTTCAAGTGGTAGACATAGATATGTATTCAACTTGAGTACCACTTGTAGCCGCTACGTGTTGTCTTTTTGAACTCCATGAGATGAGATTAGCTCCCAGATAAACAGAACCATGAAGTGGATCTTCTATCAACAACATATTATTCCCAATCAGCATCACAAAACCCTTGAAGTTGTAGAGAACCACGAGTGAACTTAAGCCCATATGAATGTTAACCTTTCAGGAATCTCAAGACCCTTTTAAGAGTAGTCCAATCTCTATTTATAGGTTTGTGCATTGTTTGACGAAGACTATTCACATCAAACTGAATATCTGGTCTTGTAATGGTTAAATACTGAAGAGCACCCATCAGGCTCCTAAAAATTGCACACTAGAGAAATATGCATTTTCATTGCTTGAAATATTTGCTTTCCAGAGGAGATAGTTGGAACCGTCCAATTTGACCCGAATCAACGAATTGAGGTTGTTGATGAGGAGTTTGAGACCGGCAGGAAGTCCAGAGAAGGAGGACGAAAATGGAGAAGAAGGCGCCATGGGAGGTGAAATTGAAGATGAGAAACGTGGATCGGTGTTTGCGATGAGCATTCGAAGCTCTCATACCATGTAGAAACACAAGACCACATCTTTTGAGGAAGATGATTCGGATCAGAGAGATGAGAGAAGGAGAAAGAAAGGAGAAAATGAAATGATTTCTTATTGTTTAGTTTAGGAGTGGTGCCTAATCCAGTATTGGTTGTTACAAGATTCAGTTTATTACATAAAAGACTCTTTATTTCTTCTAAACTACATTATTGTATATAGACTAAACACTTCCCACATCCATCAATTGATCTTATAAAAATTTAACATATATGAATTTCCCACCACTACTAATGTGTCTACTACTTAGGTTACAATTACGTTTCCGATCACGCTCTGGGCGGTACTGGTTAGTAAATCTATATAATAAACCAGTTAAATTTTTCCACTAAAAAATGATGTACACAATACATATTGACCATTAGACCTTAAGAAATGTCTACAGTTTCTGGAAAAAAAAAGCCAACCACATTTTTTATTTAAATAATTTTTTATTTTTATTTATGCAAGATGTAGCTAAAGTAAATCAATGTGCAAGACTTAATTTTATGCAAGACGTTACTGGAAAAAAAAGCCAACGACATTTTTTATTTTTGATTTAAGCCAACGACTCTCTTTCTACACTCTCTTTAGAAATTCTCCACTAAAATGTGCCACTTGTTCCTATTTTCTCTCTACATAATTACATCCCTAATAAATAGGAGAGAGATTTCTAACCAAAACTACTTTCCTAATGATTCACACCTCCATTATTGCTCATCCTAAAGTGGATTTTTTTTTTCTTTTTTTTTCAGCGCATTTGTAACTGTAATGTTTTCGGAAGATAAATGTAATTTTTGGATAACTCTAAAAAAAGTTTATTATATAATTTCTGAATTTTTATATCCATTAAGTTGCGCAGAGAGATTTTGATAACTACACTTGGCCGAAAATCTGAAAAAAAATGAGCAGAATTTTCATGTGAATTAAATTTCTGCTTGGAGGCAAACACAATAGATTTACACACAAAAAAAAAATCGTTTTTACTTGATACGAGATAAGGAAAAGATATAACAAGGCAACACCTAAAAAACGGGTAAGAGAAGTGGTAAATTTTTTAGAAGATTTTTTTTTTGAAAGTAACACATTAGTTATAAAGATATAAGCCCAACTTGATGGATAAAACAATTTAAAAATTAAATATATTTTTTTAGAGTTATGCAAAATTATATTTAGAAATGTGGTAGAAAAAAAATCTCTGAGTATGGGATGATCATTATTTTTTTCAGATAAGTATTAATTTTTTTGAGAGTTATCTAAAAATGACATTTTCAAATTTGGTGAAATAGAAAAAAAAAAAATCTGCTGTAGTGGGAAATGGAAATCAATCGCAATCTCTTTCCTATTAGTTGGCAATCTCTCTCCTATTAGTTAGGGATGTAGTTTTTTTTTTTTTTTTTTTTTTTTTTTTTTTTGAGGAAAAAGATTTTTGATTAATTACTCAGCTGGAACGTTACATTGGGAAATAACTGGTTCTAGAACCATGTATTCATTTACTGGGAAATTGGTCTCCCAACATTTACTGGTGTCGATTCCCAAAGCTATCTTGGACAGCTCATCAGCTTGCTTGTTGACTTCTCGGGGTATCCACGTCCATTGAACTGAGTTGAACTGCTTCACTTTCTCATTTACTCTGTCACAAATTTGACGAGAGATTGTTCTCTCTTCCACCATCATGGTGTTCTTGCCGGCGATTTGATCTAACAGCACTTGTGCGTCTCCTTCAACGGCGATGTCACGAAGCCCTAGCTTTAGGGCTAGATCTATCGCCAGCTCCAAGGCTAAAGCCTCCGATTCCTTTGCTCTGTTCCCCCATTGCAGCCTCTGAGCTTGAGCAAATTTGAGTACACGGTGATGATCGAAGATGGCTACCCCAGCACCGGCTCTCCGGTGGGTATAAGACCATGCACCATCGAAGCGAACTGTGGCGACTCCTTGTTGGGTGTGCTGATTTTCTTCGCTTCCTGTGCCCAGATCTGAGTGTATCTCTAAGCTTGGATCCATTTTAAACGCTGGATCAAGTTGTTGGTGTGCGAAGATTAGCAAATCTGCTGTCTTTCTGGTGTTACCATTGAAGATCCTTGAGTTCTTGTTGTTCCAAACTGTCCAGATCCCCACCGCTAACTTTTCTCTATCTTGGTTATGGAATCTTGTAAAAGACTCTGCGATCCAATTCCTCGATATGGTATTTATTTGAAGAATCTGGAAGGCCTCTTGTGAGAGAAAAGAGCTCCAGAAGTTTTCTGCCAATTTGCACTGGAAGAGTGCATGTGTAGCCGTTTCCTCCTCATCACAGAAAGGGCAGGACGTTGGTATCTTGAGACCTCTTCTAGCAAGATTTCTGGTGGGAATTATGTTTAGGCTTGCTCTCCAGGTAAGAAAACAAATTTTTCTTTGAATTTTCAATTTCCACAACAAGTTCAACCACTGATGTTCTTTCTCGTTTGCTCCCGAGGTGCCCTCCGGCGATCCTGCTTCAAGGGACACTGCTTGTAGATACCCTGATCGGACAGAGTACATCCCATTTTCTTCAAACGCCCAGCTCCACTGATCTTCACCAGTCTCGGGGATTGGGATTCGGAGCACTTCATCCACATCGATTTGCAGCAGGTGACTTGTTAATTTCTCCTGATTCCAGCTTTTTGTCTCTTGATTGATGTAGTCACTGACCCAGTTATCTGCAATAGCTGGTCTTGCTGATAAAATTTTGAAACTTGGGGCTCTGTGTAGCCAAGGATCGTCAAAAAATCGTATTGTTGTACCCTCTCCCAAATTCTTCCTTAGTCCTGACTTAAGAAGTTTAAGCCCCTCTTGGATGCTTCGCCAGGCATATGAGGGTTGTCCCCCCTAATTCAGAGTCCTCAAAGTTTTTGTTATGAAAGTACTTGCCTTTAAGAATTCTTGCTACCAGACTATTAGGATTTGATAACAGTCGCCAACATTGCTTTGCAAGAAGGGCTTTGTTGAAATTATGTGTATCTCGGAAGCCTAGTCCTCCTCTGCTCTTTGGTAATTTCAATCTGTCCCAAGCCAGCCAATTGATACCCTGTCTGGTTCCAGAACCCCACCAGAATTGTCGCTTTATTTGTTCTATCTGGTTGCAGATCCCTGTTGGAAGCAAGAAACACGACATAGTATAATTAGGAACTGCTTGAACTACTGATTTTAGTAATACCTCTTTGCCTGCTGTTGAGAGAAATTTTTCTTTCCAACCCTTGACTTTGCCTTGAAATTTACCAGTCACCTGACTGAAAGTTGTTGATTTGTTCTTCCCTATGGTTGTAGGAAGGCCCAGGTAGCATTCGTGTTGGTCAACAGCAGCAACACCGCACATCTCACTTATTTCCTCCTTTGCCGCTGCATTCATGTTCGCCGAGAAGACAGTCGCGGACTTTGCAAGGTTTATTTTTTTCCCAGAGGCAAATTCATAAATTGTAATAATTTGTAATAGTCTGGTTACGTCTTCTTCCCATGCTCGTGTAAAAAAGATACTGTCATCCACAAAAAACAAGTGCGACACTAAGGGACCACTCTTCGACGCCCGAACTCCAGAAAGGGTCCGGTTAGATACGGCTGCAGAGATCATTCTCGACAAACCCTCGCTACAAATGACAAAGAGATACGGCGAAAGCGGGAAGCCTTGTCTAAGGCCTCTTTCAGGTACTATTCTCCCCAAAACCGACCCATTGATGTTGAAAGTGTATGCGACAGAATTCACACATCGCAAAATAAGATCAATAATAACTGGTCCAAAACCCAGTTTAATCATCATAGCTTCTAAGAACTTCCACTCAACCCGATCGTACGCCTTCGTCATGTCAACTTTGAGGGCAACATAACCTCTTTTTCCTTTTACCCTAGACTTCATCGTGTGTAAAACCTCAAAAGCAGCTAGTATATTGTCCGAAATTTGCCTTCCGGGTACAAAGGCACTTTGGATTTCCCCAATAATTCAGTCTAGGCACGGTTTTATTCGATTTGCAATGGCTTTTGCAATAATCTTATAAATTACCGAGCAGAGACTAATTGGCCTATACTCCGAGGGGAGTTGAGGCTGTTTTATTTTGGGAATAAAAGTGATCAATGTTTCATTCAGTTTTGCTAGACTTCCTCCTTCATTGAGGATTTGTAGACATAATTGAGTGACTTCAGACCCTACCACATCCCAATATTTTTGATAAAAAAGTGCAGGATAGCCGTCAATACCTGGAGCTTTAAGGGGATGCATCCCTTTTAGAGCTGTGATAATATCATCGGGTGTGAAGCTTCTTTCCAACTCTTCCCGAATATTAGAGGCACGAGTTGAGGAACATGCCTTGTCACTTCCAGGATCTGCTCAGTAGACGGAGCTTGTGTTTTAAAAGCTGACTCATAATGAGACACAAAAGCATTACAAATCTCGGTTTCAGTCTCCACCCATTGATTGTTATGCATGATGCCCCCAATCTTGTTTCTTCGCCTTCGGTTGGAGGCTTTGTGATGAAAATAGCTGGTATTACGGTCTCCGTATTGTAACCACAACGCATGGCTTCTTTGTCTCCAGCGTTCCTCCTCAATGTTAAAGAGCTGATTTAACTCTTTCTCAATACTTCTTTGCTTCTCAGTTATTTCCCCCGTCTGGCCCAAGTTCCACAAATTTTGCAACTGAAATTTCAACTCTTTAATGCGATTTCGGATACATCCAAACTCTGACTTCTGCCAAGTTTTTAGTTGGCTTGACAAAAGTTGGAGTTTGTCTTGAACATAGCAGCTTCAGTCCAATGGCTTGCTACTAGATCGCGACAACTACTATTCTTTTTCCAGAAGGACTCGAACATAAATCTACGTTTCCCAGCTAGATGTTCTCTGTTGGTACTGAGCTTAAGAAGTAGTGCCACATGATCTGAGTTTGGAAGAACGTTATGGTAAACTGAGGCTCGATGGAAGATATCTCTCCACAAGGGGTTCGCAAGAACCCGATACAATCTTTCTCTAATTAGAGTGCCGTCTTGGTGCCGGTTTGACCAAGTGAAAGGAACTCCAGAATAACCTAGATCACGAAGATCACATCGATTAGTGACATCGATAAAAGGTTCTATTTGGCTGAATCTGACTGCACGACCTCCTTCTTTCTCCGAACTAGAAGCGAAGGCGTTGAAATCCCCAAAGACACACCAAGGGAAATTCGGGGTAGGTTTAAGCCTTAGTAACAACTTCCACGAATTGTGCCTTTGTGTGGCATCAGGGTCCCCGTAAAAGGCGGTTAGGAACCATATATTTTCCCCTTCCGGATTGCGAATCCATCCAGATATATGATACTTCGAACAGCGGTAAAGTTTAAAACTGGCCTGGGTAGACCACATAAGAGACAAACCCCCACTCTGACCCACACTACTGACGTGGATTCCGCTGGGGTAATTAAGTCTCGTTTGTCGTCGTTCCATCTCCTTTACACTCAACCTAGTCTCCATGAGGAAGACTATATCTGGGGAATTACTCTTCACTTCGTCGCGAAGAGTTTGGAACGTACGAGGATTCCCCAGCCCCCGTACGTTCCAGCTCAAAATGTTCATTGCGTCTTGCGGTGATGGTCCGCCATCACCGCATCCTCAGATTTCCGTGGGGAGCCTGTATTGGTTTGAACATCAGTTGTAGTCTTCGGTTGAGGGTATGTGATTTGTCTTCCTTTCTTGTTGGTGAACGTCTCTACCGCTGTTTTATTGGGAGGGGGACTAAAGACCGTTGTGGACCCTTTGCGCTTTGCTTGCTCTGCCTCTTGAAGCAGTAGGGCTTGCTTTGCACGTTGTCTAGCCTGATCCTTCCGGTTGGAAGGCCTGCTGCTGCTGGAGTTGTTAATGGAGTTGATCCGGTCTTTAACTGAGGCTGCAGTAGTGGTTGAGATTTCCTTCTCTGTCCCTTGTTGAGAGCTTACCTCGGTCTCCATCTCCTCGAGGGTTGTTATTGGTTGGTTTGGCTCTTCGGTGTTCCTGCTGGGATCAGGGACCTCCTTGCTAGCTTGTGGCTCTACTAGGTCAGCCAAGGGATTCTCGTATACAGTAACCTCACTGGTTTCTGTATCTTGATTTGGGTTCCCTGGATCTGCGTCGCTTTGTCCCTCTGTAGTGTGCTCCTTCCCTCCCTGACTTGGAGCAGTGCCATTCTCAGAAGATGCTCCCTGGCCCCTTTTATCAGGGTTAGCTTTCTTTGTCATTGCACGATGGTACAATAGAAAGGAGCCGTACCCTTGCTCTATTGTCGCTTTATCCGCACTGGAGAACTCATCACATTGATCGCCTTCATGAGTGATGCGACCACACCAACTGCAAACACTTGGCACCCGTTCGTAACGGAAATCAATCCAGTGTCGCTTGCCCCTTATCATAGCAAATACTCCCCGAGGTAGGGGTTCGCTGATTTGCAGACGAACCCTAACCCGGATGTAGTTTCCATCGTCACCTTCACTATAAATCTTTTCGTCCGCATCCACAACTTCACCAAAATTTGATGCTGCCTTGCGTCCTGATTTCTCATTCACAAGTTGGATTGGGAATCCAAGAACTTGAACCCAGACATCGAAGGTACTAAAGGGAACGTTTGTGTAGGGTTTCCGAGGACCCACAGTTTCAGCAGAAGAATCTTTCTGTTGAAAATCCATGGGCCACCCAGAGAGACACGTTCCATGGATTGTTGATCCGGAAAACAAAATAGAAAGGTGTTGAAATCTACTTCCAAGATCGAGACTCTCTCCCCTTCAGTCCAGATCTTTCGAAACATACCTCTCATGGCTCCGGCATTAATCCGGTCATCCGCAACAAACATTCCAATGAGTCAGTGTGCGAAGTTTCTATCTGCTTCATCGCAGTATTCATCATCGAAAAGCACCGTCTGGTTCTCCTTTGCAGTGTACTCAGTGGGGTTCCTGTTTGCCATCGTCGGAAGTTTGTGAAGCCGCCGCCGTCAACTCTCAATCCCTTAGGGTTTGCGCTCCGATTTTCCCGGAGCAATTAGAGACTAAAAAACTATGACTTGTTAGGGATGTAGTTATGTAGAGAGAAAATATGAACAAGTGACACATTTTAGAGGAGAGTATCTAAAGAGAGTGCATAAGGAGAGTTTCCTTAGCATTCCTCATTTGTATATACAAAAGTTCTTCTGTTATCTCATTAACTATTTAACATTATCCTCATTGATTGTCTGTTAACACATTAGATTCTAAGTTTGATTTTTTTTTTTTTTTTTTATAATTTTGAACTGTTCAAAGAAAGTATCACTCCGTCTCCAATCTTTGACCCATCCTAACTTTTTTCACTATTCACTGTGTGACTTTAATTCGATAATTTGGATAACAAAATAATCTTCATAATACGGTGAAAAAAATCAAAAAATCGCACCGTTTTGCTATCTAAATCACCTGGTCAAAGTGACTTGATACGAATCAAAATGTCAAGATTGGAACAAATAGCAGATACGGAGTGATAATAATAAATTGATGAGTATCTATTATTATAAAACTCTCTCAATTAATATTTTTGTGTATATAGCGACGCTGATCATTTTCAGGTATTCTTATAAAACAGGACGGCAATTTGTGTTTACACTTCCTGCGCACATTTTGATGAACTTTGTAAATGTTCATATGAGAAATCTGTTACAAACTGATAAACTTCGATCCATCTAGAATCCATCTAGAAACAGGATCGCCAAAGGTACATGAACATATTAGCCTTACCCCATCTAATTTTTCTGTGTAGCCATTATTGTGACAAATATTCAGGTAAGCTGCACATGGAGGAGAGATGTACGAAATAAAGGAATTGGAGCAAATGAAGTGATGAAAATGATGTCGGAGTTTATTTCTAGTTAAGCTGTTGTTTCCCAATTAAGGACATACTTCCATATTCAATTGCCATTTGGTTAACCACCAATTTGAGTACTTCCCTTCTTCCATTCACACACAGAGAAAGAGTGAGCATGAAGTGAAAGGAACGGTTGTGAAGGTAGGGGTATATCCCGACACATGCACGCAATACGAAGCCAAAAATGCAAGCAAGTAGCTATACACCTCCACTACTATTAGTGCTATAGACCTATTGGAGTAGTCACAGCTAAGTTATGTTGCTAAGGAAGTACTTCTACGATAATCACACTAAGATATTGTCTACAAGTTGCATGGTTTTCCCTCTTCTATGTGGTTGTTCGGATAGGTTGATTTTGTGGTTTTACTTATAATCCTAAATCTTATTTTAGGGTCTCAAAAAAAAAAAAAAAAAAATAATAAAAAATAAAAGAAAGAAGAATATCTATTGACCCGACACTCGGATATAAAAAACAACACACTAGTTGACAAGATGTCACGTCTGTTTCTACCAGGTTAACTGGGTACGTGTTCTGGTCAAAACGAACACGTTGCAGCATTAGATGGTCGCATGTGTACCGGTTCACTGGTTTTGTGACCTGGGTTAGTAGTAAAAGTAACTCAGTGTTCACGTTGCATCGATAGCCGCTGTTCGGCAAAAAGAAAAACAATTTCAGCCAAATAACTCGATTTTTAATTTTGAAAGAACTAAAAGAAGGCTTTTTAAACAAGCTCTTTATTTGGTTTTTGGCCTTAAAACCTCGCTCTTGAGTATGCTAGACTATAAGATTGTCTCTAACACTTGAAAAGAAAGTATTTATTGGGCGAGATCATTAAATGGTATGTGTTTCATGGTAGTGCACTCCATTCAAACTTTAAAAACACGAAGAATAATTAAGTGTACTTTTGACTAATGTATACTTGTATTTGTCCAAACTTAGTTGGCATGGACAACCATGAGGTGAGTTCTTCACTAGTGAATACCTCCGCACATTGACTAGTCAATTTTTTGCAACATTGTATTGGGGCGGTTTGGAATACGAGCTTAAATAAGTGTGATGTTTTAGGTTAAAAGTTCATTTATCTCTACTATTTCGATGCGGTAGATTATTATAAATTATTGATAAAAAAATAGTTTTTTGGGTTTGTAAACACTCTATCACCGAACTAACATGCTTTTGCATAAAAAAAAAATCATAAATCAACATAAAAAGTCTGAAATTTTCCCCAAGAAAATCGGATTCCTCCCAAAATATTCGGAATTACGGCTTAAAATCCGAATCTAAACCGGAATTCCGGATTTTGGCAGAAATCCGAATTTGTTTGGTTTGATGAGGTTTGACCAATTATATCAAATTTTTGACTTTTTCTTTCCTCTACACTTTATCTCATTCATGTGTATACTTAGAGCTTGTTTGGTATCCGTTTAAAACAAGAAAAACAGTGGGGAAAAAAAAGTACCGAAAAAACACGTTTAAAAACAGAATCAAAAAACTGTTTGGTATCCGTTTAAAAACAGTGTTTAATATCAAAAACACGTTTGGCAACATTGCCAAATTTCAATGTTAATTTGCTTGAAAATTATTTTTACGTACAATATCGACATATATTTGATATTGTTGGCAACCCTGTTTTTAATCAATAGTATGAAAAAAATAGAAAACACCACATTTGCTGTTTTTTTAAACAGCTGTTTTTCAGCATGTTTTTGTTTTTAAACAGGCAGAAAAACATGCATACCAAATGCGTTTAAAAAAACAACCCTGTTTTTAATCAAAGTTGATTAAAAACAGGGATGCCAAACATGCACTTATACTCGTTTTTCTTATACATAATAAAAAACAAGGTCTTTTCCACTAAAAAAAATACAGGAAAAATGAAAAATTAAAACAAGGTCCTACTTGCCACTGGTAGTAGTACTCCCATACAACATTTTGTTTGTAGGGTTAGAGGGAGAGAGAGAGGGAGGTCCCCGTGAAGGTACGTTTGTATGGTGGAAAATTGAAAGAACAAAGTGCAGGAAGGGAGGGGGAGAGTAGCATTAATTTCGGGTCTTCTCCTCCTCTTCTTTCATATTCTGACTACGTGCCTTTTGTCTCTGTACCGTCCCTTCGTCACAATCCTCATAACCCCAGAGAGAGAGAGAGAGAGTGATTTTGGGGTTTGGGCAAAGGGAAATTGATCATGAAATGTAGGTGAGAGCATTAAATAGACAGTGCCAAGACCATGAAACCCCATAAACGATACACATGCAAATATATTGCTACTATTAAAACGGACTTTGACTACACTAGCAGTGAGTGAGTGATCATCAGTAGCATAATCTCTCTCTAGAATATCGGAATACCAAGAGAGAGATCTTATTCTTCAGAGAGAGAGAGAAGATATTGCCATTATTCATGACAGGTTTTGACTTATTAAGTCGTACCATCATTATCATATGCATCCTCCTCCTATCCCTACCCTAGCCTGCTCATCCATGATCAATCAATCTCTTCTTGGAGTTTGGCACGCACGCTTTCCTACAAATCCGTAGTCCCCTTCCCTTTCTTCCCAATATTTTTTGAGAGATTTTTGTTTGAATGTATCAGAGGATGTATCAGCATACAACATCCCTTCTTTCCTTTCTTAATTTACTATGTTCCTTTTGTCTTCCATCTACCTCTTGGTTTCTTCAATACTACTACCCCAACCTCTATTCATTGTATTTTATGGCTTCGTGCATGTTTGGATGGGCTGTTGTTCAAGAAGGTTGTTTAATATAGGGTAAAATTCACTTACACCCCCTCAATTTTGGTCGATCTTCACTTACACTCCTCCTAGTTTGGAAAACATCACTTACACGGCTTATGAATATCAAGCATGTTGTCACTTACATCCCCACTATGCCTTCATTATGCTAGTTCTTATGGTAACTTCTCAAAATTCGTTTTTCGGAAAAAATTACTTTTGAAGAGGCTGCAAAAGTCAATCCAGCCCAATGTCTATTCTTAACACATGCAAGATATTTGTATTCTATCACATATTCCATATGCATTTCTGAATACGGCGCAGCTACTACAAGCAAATATTAGGATTAGTTCGAGATAGAGTTTACAAAACTAAGGGTGAATTTGACCTTAATAGTATTGCAAGGGTAAATTTTGTCCAAACAAACTGAGTTTGGAAAGTTACACTACCAACTAACAGAGTAAATACACGTATGGGTGCGAGTGATGACAATGTTTGGTGTTCATAAGGAGTGTAAGTGAAATTTTCCAAACTAGAAGGGGTGTTGGTGAAGATCAACGAAAACTGAGGGGGTGTAAGTGAAAATTACCCCTAAAAATTTTGTTTTTTTCTCAAAAATATGTTTGGAAAAAAAAGTGTATTGTTAAAAACAAAAGCAGATGAAAAATACTACCTTCATTTCTTCCCGTTTCTTCCATTTCTTCATTCTTTCCTAAAATGAAAAGTTCCTGTAAGTTAATTTTACTAAAATACCCTTATGTAAAAACACGACAATTATTTCTCGAAAAAAAAACACAACAATTTTTATTTTATTGGGCCTTACTGCTCTGATTAAGCAACTAATCAAATCAATTAGGCCCAATCTAATTCATTTAGGTTAATCAAACAGACCAGCCCTATTAGCCAAACAAACCCAACCCCTCACTATGGAAGATCTAACCTAACTAAACACATCGTTTCACTCTCTCTCTCTACCACTGCATATCTCTCTATACCACTCTCTCAATTGCTCTTCCCCGATTGACCAAGAATCCTTAACGACACCTCTCTCTCTGCTGCTACACTTGAATATGATCTTTCTTAGTTTATTCTTGTTTTATCGACCATCTATTGGTAGATATGAACACCGTGGTGGTGACGGAACTCTCTGCCTCCCTCCGTTTCTGTTGTTTCTTCACCGTCTCTCTCCCTCTATGTCTTCTCCGGCGACCTAACCTCCATGTCTAAAAGCTTTGACGGGGGGGGGGGGGGGGGGGGGGGGTTGTCCCTGATTCGGAGGACTCCGATGACTATGATCCCACCGTCGGTGATGTCGATTCGACTTACACGGTGTGGATTCATTTGTTGACAGTGGCGATTCGTCTGGTTCTGGGTTGAATCTCCATGATCTACCCGATTTTAATGAAACCCCGCCTCCTGATGCCGATTCGATCTTGATCGGTGATGGCTGGCTTTGTCTGGGAGTGCATGTGCCTAATCTACCTAATCCCGATTCGGTTTGTTAACGGTGGTGTTCGAGTGGGTTTGGGTTGAATCTCCTTGATGTACCCGATTATGATGAAACCCAGTCTTGTGATGCTAATTCCACCTTGACCGATGATGGTCTGGGTGTGCATGTACCTGATCTACCTGATCCCGACCATGTTGTGATGCCTCCTTGAGATGATGACTTCTGAACTGATGATGAGAGCACTACTAGAAATGAACATAAAAATGACAAAGATGACCTAAAATTCGCGCGGCAAGACAATATATCGCCGTTTATTACATCAGTAACGGCGATATTTCATATTCTCGCTTAAATTGATCTTCTACGGCGATAAAATCATGGGCCCGTATTTAATTCAGTAGAAACGACAAGATTTGTAGTTAATACGACGAGATATATGTTCTCCGTTAATACTTGAAAGTGTGAGTGTGCAGGTGTAAATGCAACTAAGATACTCTAGAAGAGGGGGCGGGGTTGAATAGAGTATGCCAACTTTTTTGCAAAACTTGCTAGGAAGATGAAAACTTGTGAAAACAGTGAAGTTCAAGGCCTTGAAAACTAGTTCAAGCCCTTGGAAGAAATGCAGTTTGTATAAAGCAAGTAAGCCTTTTTCAAGGCCTTGAAAACAAGTTCAAACCCTTGAAAAACAGACTGTTTTGTAAGCTGCAAATACTATGAGAAAGAATGAACTGTAAGTGCAAGAGACAAGTGATTTATAGAGTTCAGTCCACTTGGACCTACGTCTCTACCTCAGGATTAAATACCTGTAGGATTTTCAACACAATTCTTATTAATCAAAAGCTAAGCCTCAGAACTCAAGCACAGAGAGTTCCCTTGCTCAGTTACAGCATGTGGTTTTTCCAAACCTGCTCTAGCTACCTGATTAACTAAGAATTTCTCTATTGTTCACTTTGAACAATCCTTGAGAATGAATATAGAGATAATACAGAAATGATCTACAAATGGAGTACAATACAGAAGAACACTTAGAGTGTAGAAAATGCAGTGAAGTATGCAGTGGTCTTCTGTGAATGGATTGGAAGAATGATGAACTTCTTTGATGCTTGTCAATCCAAAATTCTTTCTCTCTCTTGGACCGTTGAGTATTGTGTTATGTTTCTTCAGAATTGAGCTCTATTTATACTTCAAACAACTCTGCAAATCTTCCGAGATTTTCAGCAACAAACTTCCTATTTTGTAGGCAACAGAGTTTGACTTCTTTGACATCTTCTCCAAAGGTTGGATGATCACAATCTTCAGATATTTTGTTGTGATATTTCGTTTAAATACCTTGAGAAGCTTTCGTCCAAGTCTGATTGATCACAGGATCAAAGTGTTCAACTATTTCCAAATCTGCAAAAGTTCAGTTTAGGTAACAATCCTGCAAAACTTGGAAATAAAATTTCTTGCAATATCAAAGTCAAACAGGTGATATTCTATAGTCAATAGTGTTAGAATAATTTTTCTTTCATCATATAATAATAGTGAATCAAGCATATGAAAGATAGAGAGGGAATCAACTCAGAGAGCTTGCAGAAAATTCCCCCTGAGAATGTTCACACAGGTTAAGCAGTTTCAAGGCTTTGAATCCAGTTTCAAGGCCTTGAAAATAGCTAGCCTCTGAGAACTGATTCAAGGCTTTGAAAGCTGGTTAAAGGCCTTGAGATAGCTGAACTATTCCAAGCCTTGCACAACCTGATCTTACAATCTCCCCCTTGATGAAAGACAAAACCAAATTCTGTTTGATCCTTATTCTTTGCAAAAAATACTGGTTAGTTCACAATTTATAATAACATAGTAATTCCAAAAAAATCCAACTTATCCATAATACCAACAAAAAGTAAACAGTTCAGCAAAGCAAACATCAAATATCACGTACGAATATATCTAACTCCTAAAATTTCTCCCCCTTTTTGACTTTCATCAAAAAGATAGAAGACGTTGGATCAAGTGTCTGGAAAATTTTGAAACTTTAAAGAAAAACTTTAAGAAGAGAGAATGGGGATAAAGAGTAGGCAAGTTTAAGGTTTTGGATTTTCATCTTGATATTGATCTCCTTCCTCTTTCTCAGTGTCTTCTGCATCAGTCTTGTCCTGCACTTCCTGTTCTTCTTCATTCTCACCAGCAACAGTTACTTCTTCAGTCTTGTCCTTTGAAGCAGCCTTTGGAGATTTTTTTTTTCTTCTTCAAGGTAATCAGCAGATCATCTGAGTCAGGGCTATTGACTTCATCAACTTCCCGTGAAGCTTGTTCTGCCATCTGCTTTCCTTTATCTGAGACTGGAGCAACTTCTTCTATGTTCACTAGGCAGATCTTTGTCAGAGTCTCCTTTCTTTGGACCTTCGTCATCCTCAGGAACATCAAGCAAAGTCATGCTTCTGAAGATGCTTTCCACCATGTATTCGACTTGCCCCATATCAGATTCAAGTCCATAAACAGTTGCTTTGATGTCCTCCAAATCCAATTCCATACCATCAATTCTATGATTGTCTGTATCCTGAGAAGTCTAACTTGAAGTGGGAGTCAAGGTCTTGGGCTTAAGAAACTTCTTTGCACCCAGTTCTTATTCAGTCAAGTCTGAGTATAACTTCCAGTTTTTTTCCTTAGTCTTTACCACTCCAATCTTCTCAAAAGGTTTCTCATTAAGCATTCCAAAACCAGAAGTAACTGATTCCTCTCCACTAGTTGGAATCTCAAAGTGTTCAAAGAACAAAGTGAGCGGATTAGAATAGGGTAGAGGGTGTTTTCTTTGACTTGTAAGGCTGAAGAGCGTATGTTTAATCACTAGTTTGAGAATATGAATATTATAGTCATGCATAACCAGATACATAATGTGCAGCATCCTTTCAGTTACTAATTCTCTAGAGTGCTCTCTGGGAAAAAATACACCTAACCAGAATGGTATGAAGGAAACATTCAACACAGAATGTGTTAACTGTTTGGCTGAGGAGGAGATGTTTGGAAGAAAGAACTCATCTTTGGCTAGCTTCAGGGTTTCTGACTTTGGTGGATGATTGCTAGTGTCATACCTCTATGGACAACCAAGCACATTGGCAAACTCAGAGTGGTCCAACTCAATTTCTATCCCAGCAACTCTAGATTTTATCACCAAGGGTGCTGATCTCTTAACTTGTGTCAAATTCAGATAGAAAAGTCTGGTGAGTCTAGGATATGCTAACTCTTTTAGGGTTCAACATGACATACAGGGATCTTTTCTTCAACATAGAGATGCACTTAAGTTTCATGTGTTCCACCATATGCATATTGATCATACTACAGAAACCAATAGATCTGGAAGCAAAACCATCTAACCACTGACCTTTAGAGATGTTTGAGACAAACCAAGTCTCATCAGGAGTTGTGTTCTTAGTTGAGGCCTTTGAATAGATCTGCAATGCCTTCTCCAAGTTGCCTTCTGGCTGTTCTTCAGTCACCTTTCCTTTCCTTTTTTCTTCTTGAGTTGCTATCTTCTTCAGCTTCTTTGAACTAGTGGACTCTGTTTCAGGTTGCTTCTCTGTAATAGCTTTCTCTTTCTCCTTCTTATTCTTTTCTAAGGAAGTTGTAACCTTCTTGACTTTCTTCTTAGGTGGAGGAAGATCTGGAACTGCCTCTGCACTAGGAGGTCTAGAGCTAGAGTCTCCACTGACTTCTTGAACTTCATCCACTGCTGCCTTTCTTTTCTTCTCTGAAGCAGGTTTCGAACCTCCAGCCATCTTGATTCTGTCTGAGGCTCTCCTTGTACTCATTAGGGTTTGGGAGAAGAATAGAGAGAGGTGGAATGATAGGGAGTGAAGGAGAAGAGAAGAAGATAAATACTGAAAGAGTTTGAGTTTCAAAAGGAAACTAGTATCTCTCTGATCTCAAAAGATTTGCAATAGTCAGAGAGAATTCAAATCTTTTATGCCGTTGGAAAATAAATATTAAATTATTATATTTGGCCAAAAAAAATTTCTAAAAAAGGTAGGGGCTATATTAGGCAAATATCTACAGAGATATCACCCAACACAGAAAGATCCATGTTTATTGACTATCAGTATAGCAGACTTATTTTCAAGGCTTTGAAAAGGTTTCCAAGGTCTTGAAAAACAGTAAAACTGCAACAGATAAATATCAAGGCTTTGAAATTATTTTCAAGGCTTTGAAAATCAGTTCAAAACTTTGAAAACACATACAGCTCACCTTGCTTACCTGATGCTCCCCCTAAACCAATGCATCTATATTTAGCATTCCCAATTCCAATCTTAGAGCTGAGAATCTTTCATCTGCTAATGGTTTAGTGAAGATATCTGCAATTTGCATATTAGTAGCAACAAATTCAAGAAGAATATCACCTTTCTCAGCATGATCTCTGATGAAATGGTGTCTGACATCAATATGCTTGGTTCTTGAATGTTGCACTGGATTCTTTGTAATTGAAATTGTACTTGTGTTATCACACTTGATAGGTATGCTCCTGAAATCAAATCCAAGGTCTCTTAGCTGTTGAGCAATCCATAGTACTTGTGAGCAACATGCTCCAGCAGCTATATATTCAGCTTCAGCTGTTGATAGAGCAACTGAATTATGTTTCTTAGATTTCCAATTGATCAAAGAAGATCGAATAAATTGGAAAGTTCCTGAAGTGCTTTTCCTATCAACTTTGTAACCTGCAAAATAAGCATTTGAAAATCCATGCAATAATAAGTTAGAATGTCTTGGATACCAAAGCCCTAAGTCTTTGGTACCATTGAGATATATGAATATTCTCTTCACAACAGTCAAGTGTGATTCTTTTGGATCAGCTTGAAATCTAGCACACATACACACACTAAACATAATATTTGGCCTGCTTGCTATGAGATAGAGTAATGATCCAATCATACCTCTATACTCTTTCACATTGACACTCTTATCAGATTCATCCTTGTCTAAGGACAGTTTAGAACTCATAGGAGTCTTGGCTTCCTTACATTGATCCATGCTATATTTGTTTAGTAAGTCTCTTGTGTACTTGCTTTGATGCAGGAAGATGCCCTTCTTCAATTGATGTATTTGAAATTTAGCTCTCCTATCATGCTCATTTCAAATTCCCCGCTCATAAGACTTTAGAACTCTCTGCACAATTGATCATTAGTAGCTCCAAACAAAATATCTTCAACATGTATCTGAACTACAAGCAAGTCTTTCTCATGAGTCTTTACGAAAAGAGTCTTGTCTACTAAACCTCTTTTCAAATCATTTTCAAGCAAAAACTTTGACAGTCTTTCATACCAAGCTCTTGGAGCTTGTTTCAAACCATAGAGAGCTTTGTCAAGTTTGTAAACATGATCTGGAAACTTGTCATTTTCAAAACCAGGTGGTTGTGCAACATAAAATTCTTCTTGTAAGTAGCCATTCAAGAAAGCACACTTTACATCCATTTGAAAAAGTTGCATGTTCTTGTGAGATGCAAATGCAAGCAAAATTCTAATTGCTTCTAACCTGACAACTGGAGAAAAAGTTTCCTCATAATCAATATCTTCGTCTTTTTTGTAACCTTGAGCAACTAACCTTGCTTTGTTTATGATCACTTTGGCACTTTCATCCAACTTATTTCTGAACACCCATCTGGTACCAATGATAGACTGGTTTGTAGGTGGAGGAACTAGATTCCGAACCTTGTTCCTTTCAAACTCATTGAGTTCACTTTGCATAGCAATGATCCAGTCTGCTTCTTGTAATACTTCTGTCACAGTTTTTGGTTCTACAAGAGAGATAAAAGAATTAAAAGCACATAAGTTCTTTAACTGTGATCGTTTGTGTACCAGTGGTTGGATCTGAGATGATATTGTCAACTGGATGAGATGAGAGATATTTGAATCTCTTTCTTGGAGACCATGGTTCTGGCTCTCCATAGATCTTCTCTGGTCTTGAAGTAGTGGCTCTGTCTTGTATCCTTCTGATCATCTTTTTCAAGGCTTTGAGGCTTATTTTCAAGGCCTTGAGCACCATTTTCAAGGTCTTGAAAATATATTCTATTTTCTTCTGAGCCTTTCTTGAATCCTAGTGGATTCTTAGTCTCTTCCTCTGATTCATGCTTGTTCAAATTCAAGTATGCAAAACTTTCACTCAAAGAACCATCATAGCTTTCATCAAAAATAACATGAATGCTCCTTTCAACCAGTTTGGTTCTTTTATTGTAAACTCTATAAGCTTTGCTATTCAGAGAGTAACCAAGAAATATACCTTCATCACTTCTTGCATCAAACTTTCCAAGATTGTCTTTTCCATTGTTGTGGATAAAACAAGTACATCCAAAGGATCTGAAGTATGAAATATTTGGCTTCCTCCCTTTGAATAGTTCATAGGTGGTCTTCTTCAGAATAGGTCTGATCAAGCACATGTTCAAAATATAGTTTGGTGTATTCACAGTTCTGCCCAATAATGTTTTGGCAGCTTGTCCTCAAGAAGCATTGTCCTTGACATATCTTCAAGACTCCTGTTCTTTCTTTCAACAACACCATTACGTTGAGGAGTTGTTGGAGCAGAAAAGTTGTGAGTAATACCATGCTTATCACAGAACAAATCACATTCTAATTGATCAAATTCTCTACCATGATCACTTATAATTAAAGCTACATGCAGTTTTTTCATATTTGAAGTTCTCTGCAAAGCTTTGAAAATTCAGAGTGCTTCAGATTTTTATTTCAGAAACATAACCCAAGTATATCTAGAGAAATCATCTACAACAACTAGCATATACATTTTACCTTTTGGATTAGGAGTTCTCATAGGACCACATAGATCCATATGAAGCAGTTCAATGGGTCTAGTTGTACTCACAAATTTCTTTGGCTTGAAAGAGCTTCAGGTCTGTTTGCCTTGGGCACAAGCTTTGCACATTTCATCTTCTTTGAACTTAATGGATGGCAATCCTCCTACCAAGTCTTTGGAAATTAACTTGTTCAAAGTGTGCAAGCTGATATGACCAAGCTTCCTGTGCTAAAGCTTTGAATCCTCTTTCAAGGCCTTGAGTCACTTTAAACTTTCACCTGCAACTTTGTTTGTCTGAAAAGTATAAACATTATTTGATCTTGAGGCTGTGAGAATGCAATCTCCTGATTCCTCATTTTTCACCACACACTTCTCTTTATCAAAGATAACTTTGTTGCCATTGTCACAAAGCAATACCAAGAATATTGCATTTGCCTTTGCCGCCAAGTGTAATTGAACCTTCAGATTGCTCTTTCAATTCTGAGAATAGAGATCTCTTTCGACTCATGTGTCTTGAGAAACCACTGTCCATAAACCACTTCTGTTCTTTGATGTTGGTGACAACCTGCAAACACCAATCACCGCCTTACCCATCTTTTAGACCAAGTGTGGAATTTGGATTCATATTCAGGATCAACCATGTTAGGTGGTCTGACCCCTTTAGGAACTCAAATCTGCTTAACTTGTCCTTTGAGTTGAAAAGGAAAGGTGTTCCTCGTTATGTGAGGGTCTCTTCTTATGAAAGGACAAGTCATCTTAACATGACCAGTTTTACAACAGTAATGACATTTAGGAGAATTTTCATTACCAGCTTTCACAAATCTGGTATTGTTTTTCCTTGGAAAATTTGGATTGAATCCAATATCAGCTTTGTGAAATGACTGTGAACTTCCTCCAAGAATCAAGTTCAACTTGTGTTCTGATCCAACAAGATTTACTTTAACCAATTCAGATTCTTGAAGTTTCTCAGTAAGAATAGTCTTTTGTTTATCAAATTCATCAATCTAATGTCTTAGATTGACAAGGCTGTTACTCATCAAAGAGTTTTCAGAGACTACATCATTGACTTGTGTTTTCAAGGCTTTGAAACTGGTTTTCAAGGCCTTGAAATCACTGTCAGTTTTCTTCTGAGAGATTTCAAGATTCTGATTTAGGCAAACAAGTTGTAAGTTCTCTTTTTCTTGCTCATTAACTTTTTCCTTCAAAAGTCTGATCTCTTTCAGATAATCTTCCTCATTTAAAAGCATTGTTATGAGATATTCTGAAAGAGCTTCTTTTGGTTTTGAAATCAGACAGTTTACTATTACCTCAATGTTCTTCTCTGAACTTTCATCATGCTTGGCCATGAAGCATAGGTTGACATGTTCTTCTTCAGATTCAGATTCACTAGAGCTATCTGAATAACTCCATGAAGCTATCATAGCTTTCTTTCTTCTGTCATGGTCTTTCTTTTGAAATTTCCTGCTTTTCTTGTGTGGATAATCTCTTATCAAATGTCCTTCATCACCACATTCAAAGCAGTTCATAACTTTTGATTTAATTTGTAAAGAAGATTTACCTTTGTAGTCCTTGCTACTGGATGGTCTATTCCTTTCTCTGTTGAAGTATCTGTTTCCAAAGTGTTTCTTCATTTGAGAATTCTTGTCAATTATTTGGAAATCAAGGCAATTGGATCTTCATCATCACCATCCTCAGTTTCAAGGCTTTGAGTTCTCTCATTGTCCTTGGATTTGAGACCTAAGTTCTTGCCACTTTCCGGTAGCTCTCCATCAACTTCATTCATAGATATTTCATGTGTCAGAAGCTTCCCTTGTAGGTCATCAAGTTGTAGAGTTGAAAGATTCTGAGCTTCTTCAATTGCTGTGGTCTTTGGTTCCCATGTTGCCTTTGGAAGAATTGTTAGAATCTTCCTCACCTTTCTTCATTGGAAAAATGTTTTCCCAGTGAGTTAAGGTCGTTAACAATGTCTGTGAACCTCTTGAACATGTCTGTGATAGACTCATCTGCATTCATCTTAGACATCTCATATTGCCTGAGATATATGTTGATCTTGGTTTGCTTCACTTGACTGGTTCCGTCAAAATTAACCACAAGTTTATCCCAGATTTCTTTGGCAGTAGTGCAACCTGAAATCCTGTTGAATTCATCTGTACTCAAAGCACAATATAAGATGTTAATAGATTTATACTTCTTAGAGTATTGCTCTAATTCAGAAGAGGAGAGTAAGGGTTCTGATTTGGGAGTTCTAATCCCATCTTTCTCTGTGTAGAAAGTGTGAGGTCCATTTTGTATAATGGTCCAAAGCTCCATGTTTTGATCAATGATGAACATTTTCATCAAAGCTTTCCAGTGAGCAAAATTTTTTCCACAAAATAGAGGAGGTCTGTTAGCAGCTCTTCCCTGAGAGAAACCACCATCACCTGCAGTACTCATGATCACCAGATGGTTAAATCTATACAGTGATACAAGATATGATACCAATTGAAAGTGTCAGTGTGCAGGTGTTAATGCAACTAAGATACCATAGAAGGGGGGGGGGGGGGGTTTGAATAGAGTATGCCAAATTTTTGCAAAACTTGCTAGGAAGATGAACACTTGTGAAAACAGTGAAGTTCAAGGCCTTGAAAACTAGTTCAAGCCCTTGGAAGAAATGCAGTTTGTATAAAGCAAGTAAGCCTTTTTCATGGCCTTGAAAACCATTTCAAACCCTTGAAAAATAGACAGTTTTGTAAGCTGCAAATACTATGAGAAAGAATGAACTGTAAGTGCAAGAGACAAGTGATTTATAGAGTTACAGTCCACTTGGACCTACGTCTCTACCTCAGGGAATAGATCCCTGCAGGATTTTCAACACAATTCTTATTAATCAAAAGCTAAGCCCTAGAACTCAAGCACAGAGAGTTCCTTTACTCTGTTACAGCTTGTGGTTTTCCCTAACCTCTCTAGTACCTTCTCTAGCTAACGGGTTAACTAAGAATTCACTATTGTTCACTTTGAACAATCCTTGAGAATGAATATAGAGATAATACAGAAATGTTCTACCAATGGAGTACAATACAGAAGAACACTTAGAGTGTAGAAAATGCAGTGAAGTATGCAGTAATCTTATGTGAATGGATTGGAAGAATGATGAAATTATTTGATGCTTGTCAATCCAAAACTCTTTCTCTATCTTTGCCCGTTGATTTTTGTGTTATGTTTCTTCAGAATTGAGCTCTATTTATACTTCAAATAGCTCTGCAAATCTTCCGAGATTTTCAGCAACCAACTTCCTATTTTATAGAAAACAAAGCTTGACTTCTTTGAAATCTTCTCCAACGGTTGGATGATCACAATCTTCAGAGATTTTGTTGTGATCTTTCGTTTAAACACCTTTAGAAGCTGTCGTCCAAGTCTGATTGATCACAAGATCAAAGTGTTCAACTATTTCCAAATCTGCAAAAGTTCAGTTTAGGAAACAATCCTACAAATCTTGGAAATAAAATTTCCTGAAATATCAAAGTCAAACAGATGATATTCTATGTTCAAAAGTGTTAGAATAATTTTTATTTCATCATCTAATAATAGTGAATCAAACATATGAAAGATAGAGAGGGAATCAACTCAGAGAGCTTGCAGAAAACTCCCCGTGAGAATGTTCACACATGTTAAGCAGTTTCAAGACTTTGCAGTTTAAAGGCCTTGAAAATAGCTAACTCTCAGAACTGATTCAAGGCCTTGAAAGCTGGTTCAAGGCCTTGAAATAACTGAACTATTCCAAGCCTTGCACAACCTGATCTTACAATACTGATATTATAAACGGCGAGTAATAATTAGTAATGGCGACGTTTGATTATCCCGGTTAAAAATATTTAATAGAAACGGCGAGATTTATCTAACGGGTTAGTTGTTGTCTCATACGACGAGATTTCTCGCCGTATATGGTCAACTTAACAGGTGTCCAAATTACTTTGGTTTATCTGCCAAATTTTGGGGTGAAAATTTGGATAGCCCGCGCCGGATGATACAGAAACCCTAGCTAGGTCTCTGGGGAATGAAAATATGAGAAGAACATAGAGACGAGAGAAGAGAGGATAAGAGAAGTCTAAGGAGGAGAGAAGCCACAAGAGAAGTGAACAGAGAACAAAACAGAGAGAGATGGGAGAACAGAGTGAGAAGGGAGAACAGAAACAGAATATAAGAGAGAATGGAGAGAGAATAGAAACAGAATAGAATAGGAATCGCCATCAAAACCCAGAAGCCACAATTAAGAGGAATCGCCTTCAAACCCAGTACACCATCGTCGACCCTTATGTGGAACTGTAAGTTCATGTTTAAATTTTTTTTATTCTGTATTTTGATTTTGAAATCAACTATCCCAATCGTTGATGTAGATGGTTGGTTGATTTATGTTTGTTATTGAAGCTCCCAGAAGAGGGTTACATGAAGCCCTAATTCTCCAGAATTAGGGCTTCATGTAACCCTCTTTTGGGAGTTTCAATAATCAACAATAATAAATTGAATGAAATTGTTAATTTCTTCTTATATTGTAGTTGAGCATGAAATTGGTAATCTGTTTTCAATTATAATTACAATGTGTTCAAATTGGTTGTTGAATTATAGTGAAAACATGTTTGTACAATAATTGACATGAAAATAGTTGTTCAATTATTTTAATGTTTTAGTCAAATAGCTTAATATTTGTAATATTCTAAATATTGTCTTATTCTAATTGGTTTTTAATTTTTAATGTCTGGTAAGGACTAACCGATGCTCAAATTCGATGACCTGCCCCAACTGGGTGGCTGCCCGACAAATCAGTGCAACTACAAAACAATACTCATGGAATTGTCAGTTCTATGGTGTTCGTTTGTAGTTGCACCGGTTTGTTACGCGCCACCCAGTGGAGGCAGGTCACTAAATTTGACCTTACTTTGGACATTGACGGCAAGCCGTATAGCTATACCCCCTCTGCTTTTGTTGATTCTAGCATCTCGATGGACGAACACTGAAGACGTAGAGCACTGTCATACCTGCACTTTCATGTGGTACGTCTTCTTTCCTTTTCAACCATCATCTTACTCTGGAAGAAAAAGAGGACGTCGTGGATTATCAAGGTTTGGGTTTGTGGTCTAACTCGCACTTTGCTAGTTGTTGCAGGTGTTCCCTTCCGTAGAGACTTAGCCTCTTGCGCTGGCCTTGGTCGTGGATTATCAAGTCGTGAGGAACAACGTTTGGAGCAGGCCATATGGGCACGGGAAGTTCTAGACATGGAGGACAGGCATCTGCAGCAAGAGGAAGAGTGGTCTCTGAATGATGAGGACGAGATATCAAGTGAAGAGGCGGAGATACAAAGACGTGATGCGTCTTACTCTAGAATAAAAAGAGGACGTCGAGAATCGCGTTGCTGAAGAGGCGGAGATACAAAAAACACATGCAGAGTTTCGGGAACTGATTGGTGCCGAATCTGAAGAGGGTGAATTATTCTTTTTCGCTCTAACTTATTATGACTTCATAATGAAAATGGTTGACTGCATCATGTCTCGCACATCGATCTGTCGCTTTCTAACGAATAAGTTTGTGAAAACTATGGGAGTTTCAGGTAATTTGATTCCTTTTCTTTCCGCGTGGTTTTGTTTTTCCTGTAGAGATTTGACTTGCATAATCTCCGAGAGGTTCACAATTCTCCGCTCACAGCCTGGCCCGTACTCGATCTGTCCTTCGCGTAAGCCACGCTAATTCTAACCCGGCCCACCTCTTCTCAATTTTTTTAAACCAACGACTACTAGAACACGAAGACCATTTTGCCCTCAATTTGTAAAAAAAACGGCTAGTTTGAGGGGTATATTTGTCCACCCGGGTATACTCCGAAAAAGAAGTTTTTTACTCACTTATTAGAAAAATATTTTTTATATCAAATACTTCGTTTTTAATGTAGTGAACGATCTATGAAGGTGGCAATATATTATTATTGCACAACTTATGCACGATAAATACACGAAAAATGCACGGGATGCATAATTAATTTTTTCTTTAACTCTATAGTAAAAGAATTATTATTATTTTTAAATTGGCCATTGCTATATTAAAAATTTGCATTTTCTAATAGTCAATTTAATCTATTTTTTGCATGAAATTTACCTAACGGAGACGAAATAAGGCAAAATTAAATTTATCAGTATTTTCTTTGCCCAGTACATAAAACATCATATATATAATAACCTACAAAAACCTTTTTATCTAAGGAGAGGGGAGGAGTTGAACCCAAGACCTCTCACTCAACTCAAAAATGGAGGTCTTTTGGACAACTCATGATACCATTTGGCCACTAGGTAATTGGTAACTTTTACCTGTCTTAAATTGTGACGATTTTAACCCAGCAACTAGTAGGGTAGTTGATCTTTTGTCGCCAAAAAAAAAATAGATGTATTTCTTTGGCTAAATTGACAACGTGGAACTCATTTAATAGGTGTGGTATCGCTATGGGAGTTTGTGACAGATAGCATTAGGAGGGTACGATATTCCTCGGGAAACTCATTCGTAGAGACGTCTTATAACTCCACTGGATTCTATGACGAATACATGTGGGGTGGGGCTTGACTATTCTACGCCACAGGAAACCTTAGCTTCCTGCACGTGCCCCCCATGCTCCAGTGTGCCGAGCGCTCCCAGGACCTTGCCATGACGCCGCAACTACGTCTCCTGAGTTGCGGCAACAAACTACCGGTTGCGCAGCTACTTCTGACGAGGCTGCGGATGTTTGTGGACCCAAAGTATCCGTACGAGGAAGCCCTCAGCAAGTTCCATGAGGCGACTGAGCACACCATGTGCTCATATTTTGATACCTACCATGTCTATAACAAGACTAGAGGTGCGCACTTATTACATTTTTTTAAAACTCAAATGACCCTTCTCTTGTATTACAAATTAGTATTTTGGTCATTTACATTTTTGATGGATTATGGAATAGGATGACTCATTTGGTTGAGCCCTGGTCAGGCACCCACTTCATTTTGGGCCTACGCCGCATTCATGGGGTCGCTATATACCGACTATAGGATGATGCGAAAGTGCCTGGGTTCAATTGCAGGCCTGACTATATTTTGTTGGGCGATCTTCTTAGCTTCACTGCCTCTCAAGTATATGCATTACTTTATTAATAGTTAGTGTTGAAGATATTTGACGGCGAGAAGGTGTACAATCAGGTAATCTGTATGTACAACGATATCTAGTAACTAATTAAGTTTACAACTTTTCTTTCCATTCTCTTTTTTAGCGTCCTACATTCAACTTATCTATCTTACGGAATAAATAAATCAAAGAATTTATATAATAATAATCACTTATTAGAAAAACCTTTTTTATATCATTTTTTTACGATAATGATCGATCGATGAAGCTGGCAATATATTACTATTGCAAAACTTATGCATGATAAATACACAAAATGTGCACGGGATGCAAAGTTAATTTTTGGGATTATTATAATTAAGGCAAAGAAATAAAAACTATTTATGCTAAAGGCAGAAAAGTAAAAATAATTATTAAAATTGGAACTTTTAGAAAACTATTTATGAACAAGGCAAAAACTTAAAATTTGTTACTGCAAAAGACAGTTATACCCATTATTTATTAATAATATGTAATTACACTTTTACTCTTTTCATCATTTGTAATGATACAAATCTATAACAATGTTAAGACGCTAGATCTGAAACATGAACAATGAGAAACATAGCACATAGTGCAAATAGGCTTTCAATCGAAGTTCACAGTTTGATAAGCATATAATCATGGTTGTTATATATAGAGAAGACCACCAAATAATGATAGGACATGTTCATACAGATCATGTGTCCAATTAGAGAGGATCGAAGACAAGTGCCCCCCCCCCCCCCCCCCCCCCCCAAAAAAAATATATCTTACAGTCGATGCGTGTTAATTAGCCGGAGAAGTTGATGATGTTTATCCCCAGAAGTAGTAAAATATGGAAGACATAAGATAAAGTTGGTGATTTCTTTTCATTGAATCGTCAATGCCGCTTGAACTAATGAAGATTAGTTGAAGACGATTTAGGGTAGAAGAGGGAGAGATGATTTAAGAACGATTGAAGAAAAAAAAAACATAGGTTTAATAAGAGGGCACAATTGTCATTCTCAGTACTACATCTAAGTTTTGTCCTTCGTAAGAAATATTTTCTGAAAAGCTCCCTTTTAAATAATTATTTTTTATTTTATGCCTTTAGAGTAAATATTTTTTGATTTTCTGCCTTAATTATAATAATCCCTTAATTTTTCTGTAACTCTATAGGAAAAAATTATTATTGTTTCTAAATTGGCTCTTTTGCATCTGCCACTGGTCTTTTATGTGATAAAAAAGTTTCCTCGTCATAATACTCAAGTTTGGCATTTTTATTAATCAATTAATAGTATTATACATGTAAAAGAAGTGAATCCTTCAAAATTATAATAGAGTATATGAATAATATAACAATGAAATATTTTAAAGTTGACACTCCATAACGATGTGTCCTGGAGACGTGATTCGGGCTTCCAAGATGGGGAAGGTTGGCTGGTTGGAAGGTACTGCGACGGGGAAGACAACACCAAGTCCATTTTCTCACGTCCTTCACACTAACTACGCTCAGCTGAGCATGCTCGAGTATGAGCACAAGTATCATGCTGTCGATCGGCGGGGAGCAACACATCAAAGACCTCATCAGGTGGGGCACCAACTACTTATTGAAGACCATCGACGGCGAGAAGGTTTACGATCAGGTAAATTGTACAGCGATATCTAGTAACTAATTAAGTTTAGACATTTTCTTTCCATTTTATTTTTTTAGTATCCTACATTCAAGTTATCTATGTGATAAGAAAATTTTAGAAAATTGGCATTCGCCAGTGGTCTTTTATGTAATAAGAAAAGTGTCATCGTCGTAATTGATACAGTTAACGTATCGGTAACTTGAGAAGCAGATAGATTTAGAAGAAAGTTTAGAGAAGACGAGAGTAAGAGATTGATATGAGAGAGTAGGGAGAGATTAGGTTTGAGAGAATGATATTCTTATTGATTGAATAATATTGAAAGATTATAATGCTTAGATAAACTGACAAACCCTAACTTATCCCTAGACCTACGGGTAAAACTATTTATTCAATAAATAACATAATTAGATAACTAACAATTAATTAACTAATAAATAATTAAATGGATAATATTGATACAGCCGACCCGTATAATCTCCCCCACGCTTGAAAATCACCTTGTCTTCAAGGTGGGTGTTGAATATTCCTCAATATTCTTTCCCGGGTCAAATTGACGTAAAACGATCTTCAAAACACCACTTTGTAGTCCCGAATTAACATGAAGCCCGAGCACTTTCTGCAAAACATAATTAGGCCCAAAAGAATTATTAATTCCATTTGAAGAATTGAGCCCAACTGCATGTTTCAGCCCAAATGGAGAACTTAGCCCAAAACTATGGGGAAGAAAGCCGAGACGAGTTGGAGCCGATCCAGCGGCTGGATCGAGCCGAGCTCCTAGAGCCGAGTACAACCCTTCGGCTAGATCGAGCCAAGGAGGAGCTGGCGGCTTTGCCTCGTCGGCTAATTTTAGCTGTTTTTTCGGATCTGGTCCCGGAGGTCATGGTCGACGGCCGATCGGTAGAGGCTGAGGCCGTTGGAGGCCGTGTCTTGGACGCCGAAGGTTGTGGTGGTTCCAGAATGTGGCTGAATCGCCGATAAAGCGCCGAAGCCGACGTCCTTGTGCTGCTTTGTTGCTGTGGAGAGATCCCCGGTTGTTGGTTCGATCGCGAACGTCTATGGGTGTTGCGCGACCGTTGTCTTGAACGAAGAAAGAGTGCCCGATTGGTGCGGCGCTGGTGGCGGAACTGGGTTGTCTTCACTAGCGAAGCAAGGGTCGGCTGTTTGGTCACACCAATCGGCCGAGAAGGTCTCCGATTGAGTTTGCACAGTGCCGTTGATGTCGGAAGCCGAACTGGAGGTCGTTGGTGCAGTCTGAACTTGCTGGATCGTCGGACCAGTGGCCTGGAGTACAATCGGCACTGGCGGCTAGTCTTCGGAAGAGGCTGTGGATTCTTTGATTTCTTGCTTCAGTTCGTGCGGCGGCATTAGGGATTGTTGCTGCTGTTGTTCCTTCAACGTCAGTGGCGGCTGCGGCAGGTTTTCTGTTGTTCTTGCAATTGTCGCCGCAGTAACTCTCCAAAGTTTGCGAAGGATGTGTGCAGCGCGGCGTCTTCTGCTAGACGTGCGGCTCGTTCTTGAGCGGCGGCGTCTTCTTCTTCCCAACGCTTCTGCATATCACCCAGCTTGTTGATAAGTCTGTTGATTTTGTCGATGTCATCTTGTCTAAGATAGTTAATTCCCATGATAGTGCTTGAGAACGTGAGCAACGCAGAGAATATATGACCGCCGCTCTCAATGAAAGCACCAGTTGATACGGTTAATGTATCGATAACTTGAGAAGAAGATAGATTTAGAAGAGAGTTTAGAGAAGACGAGAGTAAGAGATTGATATGAGAGAGTAGGGAGAGATTACCGTTGAGAGAACGACATTCTTATTGATTGAATAATACTGAAAGATTACAGTGCTTAAATAAATAAACTAACAAATTCTAACTTAACCCTAGACCTACTGGCCGGTCTAATTATTCAATAAATAACATATTTAAATAACTAACGATTAATTAACTAATAAAAAATTATATGGATAATATTGATACGAGCGACCGGTATTAGTAATACTCTAAGTTTGTCTTCCTTTTGTTACTAGTCAAACATTATTAGGTTCATTTTAGATTTTTATCTGCTCGATTGACATTCCTAGCTAGTTATATTTAACCTCAAGTCCCAAGTTTCTGGTGTTTAATCGGTGGAGATACCTATAACATATACGATCTTTGTCATCATTTATTTTATTTTGTGAAAAAATCACGTCATGTTGTAGAACGATATTGTGAAACTATTTTTGAGAGAAATAAAAGAACAAGATAATACAAGAGAGACAAGATGTGTAGGAGAATTATATTATTCTTCAACCCTAAGCCCCTTTATATAGGCATTAGGGTGGACTAATGGGCCAAACACAAAATACAATGGGCTTACAAGATGTGGTGGATATTCACCAATAAACTAGCTAAATATTTTTAACAATCCCCCTTGAATATTCACCATAAGGATTCCTCCTTAAAACCTTGTCAAGAAAAACTCAGCGGGATAAAATCTCTGACGAAGGAAAAAGAGTACATCGGTTCTTGAAAAGTTGTATCGTCTGCCTCGTTAAAACCTTACCAAGTAAAACTCAGTGGGACAAAAACATGGCTAAGGAAAAAGAGTACGGACCTAAATAAACCATTCTCCTTGTCATAACGAATCTTTTTGATTATTTGTCTACTTTAATTGAAATTACATTCTCACTTTTGGTTGTGTGCCTCATTAAAAAACTTGCTAGGAAAAACCGTGTGGGATAAAAACCTCATCGAAGGAAAAGAGTACATCGCCTTATAATTTCAGGATTGAACCTTGAAACTCCCCCTCTACATAGCATCAATTGATTTATCTCCATTCCAATTTCTTTAATTCTTTCTTGAAAATCTATTATCACAAGTCATTGGGGCTTAGGACCCGTAATATAAATTCACAGCGAAAACAAAATCTAGCCATAGACATACAAACACATCTAAAAATATATGATGCAATATTACATGACCATATAGAGATATTAAAAAATCTATTTATCAATAGTTAGCATCTCATGCAATTGCATGTCATGTGATATCAATAAATGGCAAAATGCATATGCCTTAGACTACTCGCGAGTGTACACTTTCAGTGGCTTCAGGAAACTAGATATCTTTCATGGGTATCAACCTCCATGATATTCACATAAAGTGATTCGTACGATCATTTTGTGTAACTAGTTACTTTTATATTCGTAGTCTTCTATACTAAACTAAATATCACAATCACTCTTAACAAAAAAAAGATTTGTGGGTTATAACTATAATTATGAACATGAGAAATATTGATGTTGTTTAGACATCACTTGCACAACCGCATATTTCTCTTTCAATAGTCTCACGCATCAATCATTAGGGTGCGGACATTTGAACATATCGTTCTATACGAACATGGATGCTACAGGCATCTAAAGTACTTCAAAGTACTTACAAATATTCTCAATGCATTAACTGCAGAGCTCGTGTATATTTGCACACACTAATTCAATACGGACATTGATGCTTCAAGCATCACAAGTACTCTTGGTACTTATAATTATACTCCATGCATTGATAAATCTACAGAGTTTGTATCCTCTTGTCCATGTATTCGTTTACTTTTTTCATGACCAAATATTTAAGTCAACTTCATCCACTTCAGGTGGTAAATGGAAATCATATATGATTTCAAGTGCTTTTTATGTTAAATTATCATCAACCATAAGATCGTGCGATTAATCTCAAATTAGGTACCTTAACTTCTCTAAGAGCTCCATGCATCTTCAAGGGCTATTTGTTTTCAAACATTGGCTTTAATATAATGTTGATGATATCATTTATTTTCTCATAAATAATGAGAATTGGTCATATCTTATGTTCTCAATTGAGACTTTAAATTGCACAAGATTTGGATGCTTTTGACATTCTCTTCTGGAGGATCGTAATATTTGAACAACCAATCCTTACATGCTACTAGCATGCTATCAAACCAAATACTCATTAGTCAATTAGACTTCAGTCTATATTGGAACTTCGAACTTTACACCAGTATAGCTGGATGTAAATGAGATAAAAATAAAGTTTGCGTCATGCAATTTGGTTTATCTCCCCCTCATGACGTGAAACTCATGACCGTCAGAACTTCATAACTTTTGCTTCTGGCATAAAACAAATCCAAGCAGACATTAAAGCCATGTCATGCAATTTATCTCTCTATGAGATATGATATGTCACAGTTCCAATTTTCATATTCTCATAAATTCTACTCACTACTATCATGAGACGAGTTATTATTCATTGAGAAATATTTTATGATTCTAACTTCTTTCAAGGAAGTCTAATGAGCTAATATGGTCGTTCTCTCTGGGGAACGCAATAGGTAGAAATAATCCCAAAAAATAATCCTGATGGGGTTAGTATCAATCAATAAATAACTCAAAATTAGGTCATTATGGCATCCATTAAGCATAAATGCTTCTATGAATATTTATGATATCATGCTAAAATTCTCAAAATAATATCCGCGGAGGGAGGATAGCCAGTTTCATACTCTTCGAAGACTTCATACTATATTTAGATATTTCTAAATGTATGATTGATAACATCCAAACCACTGAAGGGGTTGATTGATATATCTCAATCTCTTTTAGATATTTTCAATGACTATTTCTATCCATAACCATAACTTAGTCCACTATCTTGTAGACTATTTTAGACCACACAAAAAAATGACATTCACTTCTGGGAATGTGGGTCAATTTATGTTGGACATTTTGAGGGACTCTAGGCCCTTAACAAATATTCATCATAAACGTGATATAACATCAAAACCACTTCAGGGGCTTGATTGTAATTTGAATATTTTCTTGGGAATTGATACAAAACACAACGCATCAACTAGGCGTTGGTTTGGCGATGTAACCCATCAAGCCTTATTCGCTCATAGTGAGAGAATGAATTTTTTTTCCAAGTAATCCAAAATTTGATTCATGGAGTCATGGCTCTAAAGCTGCTAAGCTACTAGGAGCTTCTAAAATAACCCAATAAATAAAGCTTCAGAACACAACAAATTTCATAGGGGATGCTCATTTGCAACTATTGATGCATTTATTTTCCCCCTTATTCTTCCTCTTCTGGAGTAATCATAAAGATTCACTTAACTATATGACGATGGGCGTGTATATCATTCCAACTAAGTCCATGATTGCACCGATTATTGTGACATCATATATTGGTTTACTTCAGAGAATGAGTCACTATTTTCTCTAAAACAAATGTTGTAGAGTAAGCATTTGCTTATGAAAATGCTCTACAGTCCCCTTATCAAAATGGGACCAACTTATCATAATGTTGATCATTAAATATTTCGCATTACTCTACATGAGTTTCCATTTGATAATATGCTATAACTCTTGGGCATAATATGTATTTCACAACTTCTGGCATGAAATACTGCATATGTCAATCTCAAATGCTTTAAGAGTCTAACATTCAATGATTGGATACTCATATTATGGAGAGGCCATAATTAAAAAATCATCTTAAGAGAGGACTCATCTTTGCGATGATCAAAACAACAAGCTCGTATTCATCAATTCATAATCGCTTGAGCCTGTTTTTATGTGTGGTTTATGGCAGCAGAATGAGTTGTACTTCTGGTACACTGTAAGGATTCTGACATTTTCTAGTAGTGTTTATTTTCTAAATTGAACTTCAGGTTCAATGGATCTAAGAAAATAGCCTTTCAAATCTATCAAGATTTTATAACTTTGGTTCATAAAACACCTCATGACTGCATGATATGAGTCCTAAAATATGTCCAAAAAATATTAATGTAGACTAAGAACATCTTCGGAGGTTCTTTCTACAAAATAAAAAACTTCTTCCCGAGTTTAATCTCTTTCTAAGATTTTCATATTCACAATCATGACCACCTATATAGTCACGTGGATTTTGACCAGATAACAAAGTGATTCTCTTCTGAGAATGCACTACCATTCACTTATGGGAATGAGGTCGAATTAATCGGTAATGAACAAGAGCAATAGTTTAAAATCAAATATTAATATTTTATAATATGTCATAACTTCAAGCTATTGACAATTGTAACTTTCTTTCACAACTTCTTGCGTGAAATATTTCTTTTGCCACCCGCAAGATATCGATTGCTTATAAGCTTGCCATCGTATGGTATACAAGTCTCTTCAGGAGATCATTTTTTTCTTCCTTTAATATAACAATAACAATAGGAGAATAAAAATAAAACTACATAAAAAAGCAGAATAAAATAGGCAATCGAAACTTCTGGTTCGACGAGTGTGGATTCTCTCTCCAAGGAGATCTTTTGACATAACTTTATAACATAATGTTATAAGTATCTTCATGGTTTTCATAAATTCTGGTATGAAACGATTTTACAGGCATGTAATTAGCGTATGTCCAGTAAATAATCATAGACTAAGAACATCTTTTAGATGCTTTTCATAGGTATTGATCAATTATTAAATTTTTAGATATCTCTTGAGGAGAGGTGGCATAACTGTAGGGTATGATCAATACATCATGTAATTTGTAACTCCTAGTAGGATACAAACTGATCTCCCTTATGTCCAATATCAAAATGGCTTAAAATCTCTTCTGGAGATTTTACTTTGGTCAATAATCAATAAAGATCAAGAGTGATACGTTAAAGTAAAGTGAAAGAAAAAGAATGGAACACGACCTCTTCAGGAGCGTGGATCATTATTTGAATTGTAGTAACCTCTTCAGGGGATCATGAAACAACCCGGGATCTCGGTTCAGGGTTAATGCGACTATCGATAACCAAAAGTAGAAATATAGTTACGAATATTACATTTTATTTAATAAATACAACAAACTTGAGAAGATAAGTTTACAAATGTAATGCGATTGAAATAAGCTATGTGAACTACTAAGTAATCTAACTTAAGCTAAACGTCTTCGTCTCGATTCACGTTCCCATCCCCCGCCTTGATTGATGACCTGCGGTTTTTAAATGGCAACAGCCGACGCAGTTTTGAAGAAAATGATCAGTAAAAACTGAGTAAATACATAGTACGACATGTAAAGCAACGATTGGCATGAAAGCATGAGTTGAAACGAAACAGAAGATTTAAATCAATAATAGTAACATGTTGGGGATTTTGTAACAACTGAAAGTAACCGAATAACAAAACCTCTCAGTTTAAGAACTTTAAGAAACCATAAGTATTTAGTGAGGTCTCCAGAGTAAACAAGTCCATTTGAGTTGATAACGATATTAATTCACGAGTAGCATATGCTTTTCAATTCATTTCATTAGATTAGGCAATCAAGAGCCACAAACAACATCAATAGAGTAATCAAACTTTCTTTCAATTGCAATTTAACCATTAAGTTTAGTTGAGGCATGTCTAGAGCCACCAGCAGGATCGATGTAGACAGAGGGATCACGAAGTAATCACAAAGGGTTCCTTCTAGGGTCTATCAAAACCTATTTCACCTGAGCGTTAAGGGAGCCCATTCGTCAACCCCGCTCACAACATTAGCTAAAAGGCCTTAAGTGTCGACACCCCTATACTGTAGTGACCCTTACAAGTATAAGTAGCCCTCTATAGCTCTATAAACCCCTTGGCCTCAATATCTTGATACATTTTGGCTCATCGGGGGCGGATTTGTGAACATTAACGTTCTATCCAATAATAAGAAGCATTGCTTCAATGGTCTTAGCTATAAGAAAATGGAGGATCGCTTGACACCTCCCATTAATAACAGTACTCTGTACATCGTCCTAAGTCTATTAGAGATATTTTATTTCTTATCTTTCACATAACCAGAATCAGAATATCAACATTTCACAAGTAATTTCCGAGAGTTCTCAAAGGATATGAATAAAATAGTTTAACAACATTCGAGTGGAAAACATGCATTCTCATACTTTTTCATATAACAAGCATTCATTTGAAACATCAAACACACACACATTTTGATATGAAAAGGTCATACATATGTACTGACCACTGAGATGAAGCACAATTATAAGAAAGAAACTAAGCCTAGCACTCCGACGACAACCGCTCTCTCCTACGAGGTCGATGTCTACAATCACACGTATGACGTACTCGTTATAACCAATTTACACATGCATAATAAAAATTCAAACCTACATGTACATGGTCCTAAATGTCACTAATGCACATATAATGATGTTTAATTATCAAAATCAGTCCAACAAAACACCTAGAAGTTCAAAAATTCAAGTTTTCTAAAAAATGTGAAACTACAATTCTAAACATAATTGTACCTCTGACTTTGGAGCCATATTTACCATAGAAAATCATCTCCTAAAATCTTGAAATTAATTTATGATGAACCTATATGTGTCTACTTTCAGAAACATCAAGAAAATCATGCATAGCTATTATAAAACGCAAGTTACAAAAATAACAAACACTGCTATGCAGAGACAAGTTTGGAAGAAAGTTTCAACTTTCAAGAACAATTACTACTAATTGGAGAATAGGAAAAATTCCCATATTCTCCAGAATGAATACCTTATGTGTATAGTTTCATCACAAGAAATATTTGGTGCCATAAGTTTGTGGAAATGAGATTTTTAACAAAAATAGTAAAACGAGTCCAAAAACAGAGTTTCAGAAAACATGCAAATTAGAATGAGCATATCTCCCTAACCAAAAAGGCTATGGAGTTGAATTTTCTTTCAAAATGACCCTCCTTGAGTCTAGTTTCAGAATATGAAAGAGTTAAAAATTCTACAGAGACAAAATTTAGAGATAATATACGTTTTTCACAAACTGGTCAGATTGTAAAAATGTGCAATTTTCACCTAGAGCACTTAAAACATGATCAAATTAATTATATGACACATGCAACTTATGGAGACTTGATATTCACCCAAAATTACATTATTTTGGGCATTAAGTAAGACCTTTACTGTTGACACAAATGATCAAAACCCTCTTGGGTAACAATGCAAGGAAGATGACATTTACAACATGCATGTGGATTCTAGTGTGGGTTTCATGAAATAGTCAAAGTTTTGGAGTTCAACTCTTGATCAAACCATGAAAATGAATAATCAAGGATAGAAATGAAGAAATCTAAAATGTAATTCCATCAATAAAAGCTAAACATAGACATACATATATGATTTCAAGACTAGAAGAAAAGTTACCCCAAGATTCAAGAAGATGGTGAATGAAAGAGTGAAATTGGCTTTGAATCCTTGAGTGGAATGATGAAAGAACTCCCCTCCATGATGATTCTAAGCTTAGACTCAAGTTTTTCATGATTTGGAGACTACGAAATGAAGTTTTGGTGGAGTTTTGTGGAGGTTAAGCTCCAGAAACGGAATGGAGTTTGAGGAGAGATGAGAGAGCTCCTTTGAGTGTTCTTGAAGAGAAAAAAGATGTGAAAAATGAGAGGTGTAGATAAAGAGTGATGTAGATGATGAAGTGTTGATTCAATAAGATAATATATACATTAATATATAAATTGACTAGCTAGAATCTCTTAATTTAATGGGGTTGACTAAAGTAGTTGAGGAAGAAATTGGGATGTAAATATTAAACAGAATAGTTGATGGGTGAGGATGAAATATGAAAGTCAAGTGTGGATGGTGATTGAGGTGAAAATTAAAAGTCTCCCAACAATTAGTTGGGGTAGAATTTAGAATAAAAAGAAAATAAGGGTTGATGTGTATATATTAGAAATTTAGGGTAACCAAAAAAATTCATAGGTGAGAGGGGTAGAAATGACAAATGCCAATAATTAAGGGGTTATAATATCAATTATATGAGTTTATGGATGGGGTTGAAGTAACAAAACAAAGAATAAATGGGGTGGAAATGTAATTTTCATGTACTAACTATCACATACAAGTTAAATTTCATAAATTATAAAATCGCCAAATAATTTCAAATAATCCACTTTGTAAATAAATGTCAAAATCTAATTTTTTTTAGAAAATTACAAGTATCTCCCACGTATACAAAATGAGTTTCCATTCTATTATCCAAGTTTTCAAAACTACAAAATAAGCCCAAAATAAAAAATATATATCATCTTAGATGTCAAATGACACACTTATATTTTAAAACTAAGAAGAATTCAAGGACAAGTTTGAAATGTAAATTTCTTAAAATTCTCAAATATTTTTCGAAATTACTAAATAACCTTAACAAAAATACGGGGTATTACAGATCACTACTTATAATATTTCATAGCTTGAGGCTAGTAAACTCATAACTACAGGTTATGAGTGATTTCATGTAAGTTGTTACTGCAAGAACAAATTTTGTGGCTATACTTGCATGTTAATAGCCACTACGAAACCTCTTATGGAGTTCCGTTTTTGATCCATATAAGGTAAAGAACAAAACTTTAGTAGGTAATACGCGTAAAGTAAAATAAATCAAAGAAAGCAGAACAAGTCCTCTTCGTGAGCTTAATAACAAAAACTTTAATATCTCTTCGGGAGATCTAAAATTGATATGTAACCTCAGGTTACAAGCCACGGAACGGCCACATCTTTGGGATGCACTTATTTAATTTTGTTTGTAACTTCAGGTTACAATCACATCATCATGTATTGAGAATAAAACAAAGTAACATGATAAACAACCTCTTCAGGAGGTTGAAGTTATTACGATAACTTTAGAGATCTCTTCCGTAGATCGAATCATAATACCTTATGTCTTCATGTCATAAAAAAAAATAGAATCCCAACTTCAGGCTACGATTATCTCATCATATCATTCACAACTCCAGGTGTGAAAACATAATATGTGCGAATAGCTTTAAGCCAATGAAAATTCGTGTACCCCTTCTTTTTACGGTAAGAACCTCTTCTGGAGGATTGAAATTCAAAGACATCTAATAGTAGAGAACATGGAAATCTGATCATTATAATAATAAGAAAAAAACAAAGGAAATATCTTTTGTAAGTTCAGCTTATTTTCACAGGCTTGAAATAGCTAGTCTATTTCAAGGCCTTGAAACAGCTTTCAAAGCTTTGAAACTGACAGTGCTTTATATGCATGAACTTAGGGGGAGTTTCTGATCTTGATTCAACTCCTAAAACCCCTGTGCTTTATTAGTTGTTATTTTATGATGAAAGACAAAGTATTTGACAATCTAAACTGTATCTAATCCATATTTTTGAACAAGTTTTGCAGGGATATTATGTTTCCTATTTTATAGGAATCTGTTTCCTAACTTATGTTTTGCAAGAAAGAAAACTGCTTGTTGATTTGATTCTGAGATCAGTCTACTTTTTTTGAAAGCCTATCAACATGTTTCTAAACAAGATCAAATCAGTATATTTGAAGATACTGAGAAACTATCCGTTGGGAGAAGACTGTTAGAGAAATCAACAGCTACAGCTACAAAGTAGGAATGTTGGTTATGAAGAGATCCTGAAGATATGCAATTCAAACCAACTGTATATAACGAACGTTTGAATGAAGAATTTCGTAGACAAAAACAGAGCACAAGATACAGAGACATTCAAACAGCATTCAGGATTGACAAGCAACCAAGAAGCATATCAAACGTCATCCAATCCATCAGAAGAACACTGCACATTTACTGAAGAACTTGTTCTCGGTGTTTCTTCTTTCTGAGCTTTTCATTTGTATATCATTTGAATACTTCTTTTTATTTCATTCTCGTGGATTGTTCAAGGTGAACAATAGAGAATTCTTAGTTAATCAGTTAGCTAGAGCAGGTACTAGATTGGTTAGTGAGAACCACAATATGTAACAGAGTAAGGTATCTCTCTGTGCTTGAGATCAAGGGCTTAGCTTTTGATAAATAAAAATTGAGTTGAAAATCTTGCAGGGAGAAGATCCCTGAGGTAGAGACGTAGGTCCAAGTGGACTGAACTCTATATATCTTGTGTCTTTTGCATTTACTTTTCGGTTAAGTACTTAGCTTATTTGCAGCAACAAAACATGTTTCATTTCAAGGGTTTGAAACTCATTTCAAGGCCTTGAAATAGACTTAAATTTTCTCAGCAACTATTTGAGTCCAAGGACTTGAATATCATTTCAAGAGCTTGAAAAACATTTCACTCATTACAAATCTTTTTGAAACCACTCTTCTTGCAAGTTTAGAAAAAGTTGGCATACTCTATTCAACCCCCCCCCCTTCTAGAGTATTGATCATGTATTACTGCCTACTGTACACCCCCTTCATCTTTGTTTCTAAATTTCTTAATATAGTAAGTATTGATAAAATAATCACACATACTAGCGAAGAGATCAACGTACAAGCATATACAAATCATCTTGTAAGGCATTCTTATTTTTAATCAACGGTAAAGTATTTTGCTTCAAACCCCACAAAATTAACAGTCCTTATATCCTTTAACTTATTCTTCCACTACGAAGATTACAGATGAAAACACGCAAAACAAAAAGAAAAACTTTGTTTCATACTTCCAGTATAGTTTTAACCTTACACCCCACAAACATGGAACAAAAGAACCATCATAATCAAATTAAAATTCAACCAAAGTTGCATAGGACATAGTTCTAAAATTTAAACAAAGCTTGGCTTCTTTAATTGTTATTATTTTTTCTTTTCAACATGTGACCAATTAATACATGAAACAATGAATAATTCTATCCAACCGTTTGGGTTGGTGGATAAAGATTGAACCCATTGTTTTGGTTCTAATCATAGAGGGGAAGAAAATAAATACCTTCGTGTTTGAAGCTTCGAAACTTTATTTCAGGGCCTCGTGCCTTGCGTTCTTGATATTCGATCATCTCTTAAGAGCACTATCGTGCTGATAACGTGTTGTAGAACGATGTTGTGAAACTATATTTGAGAGAGAGACAAGAACTAGATAATACAAGAGAGACAAGATATGTGGGGAGAATTTTATAATTCTCCAACCCTAATCCCCTTTGTATAGGCATTAGGGTGGGCTAAGGCCAAACACGATATACAATGAGATTACAAGATGTGGTGCATATTCACCAATAAACTAGCCATATATTTCATAACACGCTAGTTATTAAAATTGAAATGTTGGACATGTATGAAACTATCAAGTAATTCAAAATTTCAATGCTAGTTTCTATGACTTTGATTCTTGTAAATTTTAATAAAAACTTAATTTCAAAAATGTTCAACTGGTCACTCTCAAACTATTACATAATATTTTATAGGCAAACTGCATAGAATGTTTAGGTGGTCACTTTCTAAGATTGGAGACACTAAATTCAATACCTTATACCAATATACTGAAACGTGCAATTCAATTCTTAAATTCTAAACTCGAAGTAGAAGGTAACCCTAAAATCTAAATTGTAAAACTATAGTAAAACTTGAAGCCTTGTTAAAACCAAAACCCAGTGTTTTCATTTTTGTTCCATAACAACGTTGTATAAGATCTAATATAGTTGAAATTACTTACATTTTTTGCTAGGTTTTCAGCTCTGAGAAACTCGGAGAGCAGAAGGGCGACAGGGGCGTTTTCTCGACCAAGGTGATAAGTCTGAAGCTCATGGACATTATGTTGTGAATATACATGCAGATGCTTAGCTCCTTGATGATGAAAGTCAGAAACACAAGCATAAGAAATTGCTAAGTACCAAAGCTTCAAAACTTTAAGTTACTGTAGCAGTTACTATATGTTGAATTATCTAACTGTTTTTTGCAGCTTTTAGTTATGATATGGATTAATTATATGAATACTTTTAGTAATCTATATTCTAAGTTAATTATTACAAGACAAATTTGGATTGAAAATCCAATGTTCATTCTGGTAAAGTTAGCAGGCAAAGCTTCAAAGATTTGAGATATTCTGATTACTCTTTACTGCTAAGCTCATATTGTTATCTTCCTGTATGCAGGTAGATTCTGTGATACTTAGAACTTGATATAAGCTGATTATTGTCTATTATTGTGTGTTCTATATTAGTTACTTGATATATTCATGAGATTGAATATATTTGTTAACTCGGAACTGTAAGCAGACAACTCTAGCATAGTTTTCTCATGAACTAATAGCTGCTATTTTAAGCACATCTTTTTGCTAGATTTTAGTGTTATTTGTTTGATCTAGTTTGCTGAGTATATGCAGGTTTGTTGGAAACTCCAACGTCCATAAACAGATCAGCAATTCATTCAAATAAATTTGTTGATTGAAGCTTATCATAAAGGAGATATTCTAGGAATTTTGTTCCTGAATTCTCTCAATACAGTTGCAGACTGAGATCAGCAATTTAAATTTGAATTGCTGAGAGTTAGAAGATAGAAAGAGATCGCGATTTTAGAGAGAACAACATACTCGGAATATCAAGCTAATACAGCTCTTCAAATCATTCAGGATTCAACTCTCCAACAGAATCAAGATCATTCAATTTCAGAAAAACTCTTCCAGGCTTAAACAACTTATCTATTCTGAGTTCTTCTTCTTGTACTTAATTGTATTATATATTCTTCATCTCTGAAACGTCACTAAACTTAGTAGTTTGGTTGTTAAAGTGAACAACAAGAGGTTCTTATTATTTCAACAGATTGTAGCCTGTAACTAGATAGGTTGGGAACCACAAGCTGTATAAGTGTAAGGTAGCTCACTTAGGCTTGAGATCGAGGGCTAAATCTGGGTAATTAATAAGAAGTTGTGTTTGAATCCTCGAGGTATTAGATCCATCAGACAGAGACTAGGTCTAATTGTGACTGAACTCTGTAAAATTCTGTGTATTTGCTATTTACTTTTGCTGCATTTACTTTCAGTTTATATTGGAAGTGTCAAAGCTTTGGAGCTTTCCAAGTCTCAAAGCTTTGAAGCCTCTATACTATGATGTTATATTTTTAAGCTTCTCAAATCATTTTCAAAGCTTTGAGATATCAACAGTCTGATCTACTTAAGTTCCAAAAACTTGTGTTTTGTAAAAATCTAGCATACTCTATTCAACCCCCCCTTCTATAGTATTTATATACTTGTTTACTCCTACATTACACACTTTCAATTGGTATCAGAGATTTGGGTCACGATTTAAAGATCTAACAATCTTGTGACAATGAGTTTTGTATGTCAAGGAGGATTCTCACAGGGAAGGGCAGCTAATAGACCTCCACTGTTCTGTGGTGATAATTTTGTGCATTGGAAGGAATTAATGAAAATGTTCATCATAGATCAGGACATGGAACTGTGGTCTATAATTGTGAAGGGCAAAACCTGTTCTATACTACTGTCAATGGTGTTAGAACTGTCAAACCTGATGAAGATCTCTCAGCTACTGAAATGGAAAAGGTATCAAAAAATTACGAAGGTTTGAACTTATTATATTGTGCTCTTAGTGAAGATGAGTTCAACAGGATATCCATCTGCAAAAACGCAAAGGAGATCTGGGATAAGTTGACTGTTACCTATGAAGGAACTAGTCAAGTCAAACAGACAAATATTAATATCCTTTTGAGGTACTATGAACTGTTTAAGATGAATTCTGATGAATCCATCAAGGATATGTTCAAAAGGTTTACGATATTGTGAATAACTTGGAGTCTTTGGGAAAAGTATTCTCAAATGAAGAAAACGTCAGGAAGATTCTCAGAAGCTTGCCTAAGGCAAAATGGGAGCCTAAAACAACTGCTATTGAAGAAGCTCAGGATTTAAGCATCCTGGAACTTGACGATATGCAAGGAAAGTTACTCACTCATGACAGCTCTATGAAGGAGGTTGATGGTGAACTGAGTGACAATATCAAGAATCTGGCACTCAAGGCAAAAGACATGAAAAATTCCAAAGCCTTGAACCAAAAGATGATGATGATGATGATGATGATGATGATGATGATGATGATGATGATGATGATGATGATGATGATGATGAGGAAGCCTTAGCCTTGATTTACAAAGCCTTGGCCAGAATTCTCATGAAAAAGAGAAACTCTGGGAACAAGGATTACAACAAATAGAAGTTCAGATCCTCAACCAGCATGGATCAGAAAGGTAAGTCTTCTTCACAGTCACATAAACCTAAACTTATGAATTGCTGTGAATGTGGAGATGCAGATCACTTGGTAAGAGATTGCCCTAAAAAAAAGAAGAATAGACAATTTTCAAAGAAGGAAAATGACAACAAAAGGAAGAAGGCAATGGTAGCCTCATGGAGTGATTCAGATTCTTCAAATTCAGACTCTGATGAGGAGCAATCCAATCTATGTTTAATGGCTGGACATCAAGAGGACCATTCTACTGAGAAATCTACTGAAGACATGGTAAAAAATCTCTTATCTAGTCCTTATGATGTATTGCATGAAATTTTCAAAAGCATGTTTTTAAATGAGGAGAGTTACAGGAATGAGATTGATTCTTTGAAAATGAAGGTTCATGAGCAGGCAAAAGAAAATTTAGATTTGGTTTTTCAGAACAAATGTCTTGAAGCTACTAAGTTAAAAATTTACAATGACTGACACGATTTCTTACGTGTATACGCAAGTGCACGGTCAAGTAGTAAGTGGAGTATTTTACGACTCCGAGTATCGAACCCAAGGGAATTTACGATTATTAGCTAATTAAGAATTAAATTTATGATACGTAAGTAACCGGTAAGAAGTGGTTTGATTTTGAATGTTCGTCGCCCACCAACAAGCGACTAAATAAAATGAATGTAGAGACAATATTTTTGTATTTTTCAATTAAAGGAATTTAATCAAATTATGGAGAAAACTAGGCGATCTATGAATCACCTAGGGTCTTTAGACAGTTCCGGAATTCGTATTGAAACACATTACTCGCTAACTGATTATGCCGGGTAATAGCACTTACAATCTTCTGTCGATCTCATGTAATTTTACGTAACAGTTTACTTTGGGTCCTGTCGGTCCACCTCCATCTACCGTTACGTTCTAGCTGGCTAGTCAACTTCGTTCACCGGGTCCTGTCGGTCCACCAATTCACTCACCTAACTAGTTCAACCGAATCTACCCACACATGACTACTCCTATTCATCTCACCTATCGGTCTCAATGATTCGGGAATAAAAACATGATCTTATTCGTAACCGGGTTAAGTCTCTGTCGAGCACCCACCTAGTTCACTAACAACTCCGGTTCGCGACTCCCTTGTTGCTAAGAATTAAGCCTAGATCATGATTTCTAACCAATTAGTTTGTAACATTAAGCTATGAATTCAACTAGTTCATCATCTTCATCTAACATGGTCATTCCATTCATCATTAACACGTGTCAATAGCCTTATCTTACGGATTCACAATACAAGATGAAGAATAATAAACACTAATTGGATCAAACGCATGAATCAATCAACAAAATCCGGAAAATAAGTCTAAGTCATAACCCTAGGCTCTCCATAGAGTCTAAAAAGGAAATTAGCTACTCATTGTTATGCCAAAATCACTAGTATTCTCCATAGAATGATAAAAGAGAGGGTAAGAGAAGAATCAAACGATGAAATCGCCAAAGCTTTGGCGAATCCGTGCAATCCCCAAGCTCCTAGGTGCTCTCCAATGGCTCCCGTACGTGAATAATCTCCTATTAGGTCTTCTCTGCCCGTTTTTTACCAGCTGGGCACGCTTTTTAATGAAAAATAACCGAAATTGCACTTCAGCCCCTCTACTTTGTAATTCCCGGACAGAATTATTCGTTGATTTTGCGCGGGCTGTGTCTCCCTCATACGGACTCGTCTTCGGGCCTACCATATATCGTTGGAAAGCTACGGATGTCTACTTTCCAATGCCGCAAGACTTGCTCCAAAATTATTTGTAGATTTTCTTGGGCATCGAAAAGAGTGCAGGCTGGTCCTGTGTGACTTTTCCAACTTTTCTTCGTTTGTGCGTCTCCTTTTCTCCTCTTCATCTAGCTCCATTCCAAGCATATTCAAGCATCTCATAAGCTCCAATGCACCTCTTTTACCTGAGATACACAACACTAAACACCCCGTGCAATTATCATAGCAAATATGAGAGAAAGCATGCACAAATAAGCTAGAAACACAACTTTTCACTCTTAGGCTTATAAATCATCAATTCCACATATTAACGCACATATAACATATAAATCATGTGAAATAAGCCTATTACAAGTATTATGGAAGTATAATAATAACTCCTAAAAGAGAGTTATCAATGACTTCAAAGCCTTGGACAGTAGATTCAAAGCTTTGAAATCACAAGTCAAAGAAGTAGTTGATCAAAACACTATTTTAACTGACAAGTTTTTTTAGCTAAAAAATCATTCTGATGATTTAGAACAACAAAATACTTCATTGACTAGTAAGCTTCAAGAATCCAAGAAAATTCTTTCAACTTTTGCTGGCTCAGAACAGAAGCTAAGTCTTATGCTTGGAGGAATTTTGCATTCTGTATATAAAAATGGAATTGGATATAATCCAAATTTGCAAGAAAAGGCCAAACCACTTTTGTGAAAAGCAGGAAGTAGACATTCTCCAAAGTGTCATTACTGCTGTAAAATTGGACATGTAAAAGTAACTTGCCCCTTTAGAAGGACATAACCTCACATAATGAGGAACACATATCCTTATCAGCTTAAGGGACAAGGGAAACAGATTTGGGTTCCAAAAGGAGTTAGACCACCTAAAATGGTTGACTCTGAGTATGAATCCAAATTCTACACTTGGTCTAATAGCCTGTTAAGGCATTGATTGAATTTTGCATGTTGTCACCAAAGCTTTGAAAGATCAGAAATGAATTTTGGATAGTGGATGTTCCAGGAATATGGGCGGGTAGAAATCTTTATTCTCAGAGCTCAAAGACCAATCAGAGGGAACAATCAAACTTAGTGAAAAAGAAAAGTGCAACATAATTGGTATAGGAAGTGTTGGTAACAATTCTACATATTCAATTTCTGATGTTTATTTAGTTGGTGGTCTTAAGTATAATTTATTGAGTATTTCTCAGCTTTGTGACAAATGTAATAAGGTAGTTTTTGACAAGGATAAATGTGTGGTGCAGGATAAAAAATCAGGCAATTGCATACTCACTGCTCCTAGGTCACATAATGTTTATGAACTATGTACTGACAAAGTTGCAGGTGATAGTCTGAAGTGTCTCAAAGCTTTGAAGGATGACTCAAAACTATGGCACATAAAGCTCGGTCATATAAGCATGCATTCTTTGAATAAGCTCATCTCAAAAGATCTGGTAAGGGGATTATCAATCCACAAATTCAAATATGATGAATTTTGCAAGGCATGTACTCAAGGTAAAAAAACCAGAAGCTCATTCAAGCCAAAGAACTTTGTAAGTACCTCCAGACCCTCAGATTTGATGCTTATGGAATTGTGTGGTCCTATGAGGGTTCAAACACCCAGAGGTAAGATATATTTGCTTGTTGTGGTAGATGATTACTCTATATATACTTGGGTTATGTTTATTAGAGAAAAGTCTGAAGCATTATCTGAATTTTCTAAACTTTGCAAAGAACTTCAAACTTTGAAAAATTTACCTTTTACATCTATTAGAAGTGATCATGGTAGGGAATTTGATCAACTTGATTTTGATTTATTTTGTGCAAAGCATGGCATCTCACACAACTTTTCTGCACCTATAACTCCTCAGCAGAATGGAGTAGTTGAGAGGAAAAATAGGAATATTGAAGAAATGTCTAGAACCATGCTACTTGAAAGTAATTTGCCAAAATCTTTGTGGGAAGAAGCTGTTATACTGCCAACTATGTTCTCAATAGATGATTGATCAGGCCAATTTTGAAGAAAACCCCTTATGAACTGTTTAAAGGCATAAAGCCTAGTGTTGCTTACTTTAAGCCTTTTGGTTGTACTTGTTTTGTGCATAATAATGGGAAAGATAATCTTGGTAAGTTTGATGCTAGAAGTGATGAAGGTGTGTTTCTTGGTTATTCTCAAACCAACAAAGCTTACAGGGTTTACAATAAGAGATCTAAGATTGTAAAGTAGAGTATTCATGTTATTTTTTATGAAAGTACTGATGATTCTCTGAGTGAAAGTTTTTCAGATCTTAGTTTGAAAAAATATGAGGCTGATGAAGTCCTTGAGAAAGCCAGCAAGAGCAAAACTATGAAGCAAAAACTTTCAGAAGAATCTCAAGGCCTTGAACCCCCTGCTGGGCCAAAATCTCAAAACCTTGAGACTGAGACTGACAGGAAATATGATGCTCCTTCTACTGTATCAAGAACTCAAAGCCTTGAAGTTCCATACACTTGGACACCCAGAAAGAAGTTCAAATATATCTTAGATCATCCTGCAGAGAATGTTATTTCAGATCCAACTGCTGGAACTCAGACAAGAGGTCAATTGAGAAACATGTGGCATTCAGTGCTTTTGTATCACTCATTGAGCCAAAAAAATCAAAAGAAGCACTAGAAGATGCAGATTGGATCATTGCAATGCAGAATGAGCTAATGAGTTTGAAAGAAACAAGGTATGAAATTTGGCTCATCGACCAAATGATCAGTCAGTGATTGGAACAAGATGGGTGTTCAGAAATAAGCTTGATGAAAAAGGTAAGGTTGTGAGAAACAGAGCAAGACTGGTTGCACAGGGATACAATCAAGAGGAAGGTATTGACTATGAGGACACATGTGCCCCTGTTGCAAGGTTCAAAACTATCAGTTACTTCATGCATTTGCATCACATAATCACATAAAAAAAATTCAAATGGATGTCAAATGTGCTTTCCTAAATGGATATTTACAAAAAGAAGTATATGTTCCTCAACCACCAGGTTTTGAAAATGACACCTTTCCTGATTATGTTTACAAACTGGACAAAGTCTTATATGGACTTAAGCAAGCTCCAAGAGCTTGGTATGACAGACTCTCTAAATTTTTGTTGGAAAATGGTTTCAAGAGAGGACTGGTTGATAAAACTCTTTTATCAAAAATCAGGAAAAATATATGTTAGTTGTTCAGATATATGTAGATGATATTATATTTGGTGCTACTAATGATGCTCTTTCAAAAGAGTTTCTAATTTTAATGTGCAGGGAATTTGAAATGAGCTTGATGGGAGAACTGAATTTCTTTCTTGGACTTCATGTACATCAAATGAAGAAAGGAATTTTTGTACATCAAGGAAAGTACAACCTGGACTTGTTAAATAAGTACAACATGTCACAGTACAAGGTAGTAAAGACCCCTATGAGCTCATCACTGTCTTTAGACAAGGACACAACTGGTAAGAGTGTAAATCCAAAAGAGTAAAAAGGTATGATTGGTTCAATTCTGTATCTAACTGCTAGTAGACCAGATATTATGTTTAGTGTGTGCATGTGTGCAAGATTTCAAGCTGATCCTAAAAAAAGTCATTTAATGGCTGTGAAAAGGAGTTTTAGATATTTGAATGGGACCAAAGACTTGGGGCTCTGGTATCCAAGAAGATCTAATATGTTGAGTGGATTTTCAGATGCAGACTTTGCAGGATAAAAAGTAGACAGAAAGAGTACTTCTGGATGCTACCAATTTCTTGGATCGTCATTGATTACTTGGCATTCAAAGAAGCAGAATTTAGTAGCATTATCGCTGAATACATTGCAGCTAGAGCTTATTGTTCACAGGTTTTTCGATTGCACAGCAGCTAAGAGACCTTGGATATGATTTCAGAAATGTCCCTATCAACTGTGACAATACAAGTGCCAATTCTATTTCTAAGAATCTAGTTCAGCATTCAAGGACAAAGCACATAAATGTGAGACATCATTTTCTTATATATCACACAGAAAAGGTGATATTGTTCTATCTTTTATTTCTAATTCTAAGCAAATAGCTGATATTTTCACTAAACCACTTCCAGATGAGAGGTTTGCATCCCTAAGGCTTAAATTGGGTATGTTAAACAAGGATGCATTGATTTAGGGGGAGTAATTAGTTACTAGGTGTATTATCTGTGTGATTTCAAATCCTTGAGATTATACTTTCTTGAGCCTTGAAAGTATGTCTCAAAGCTTTGAAGTTTCTGTGTTAGTCGGAAACTTCTGAAAGCTTTGAACCATTGTTACACTGCTTTGATGAGTGGATTTGCATTATCTTTAAAAAATTAGATCATGAAAAATTTTGTAATATCTTTTTAGATAATTACAAAATCTTTTCAAATTTTCAGAGATTTGAACAAAATATCTACAAATATCTTTGAAAAAATATTATGAAATCTCTTTGCATGCAAATCTCCTATTTTCAATCAAACTCTACTACCTACTTAAGCTAGCTTCAAGACTTATTTTCTCTCATTCTCTACTTATATTTCTTCGTCTCTATCTCTATCTCTCCCCATTCTATCAAACTATTTCAATTCGTAACCCAAATGGAGCGAAAATCAGAAAGGATCAAGCAGCTAGGTCAGACCTCCAACAAAAGGGTAAAGAGAAAGGTCAATAGGAAGATCTCCATTCATGGATCAGACTCAGAGGACACAGCCAGTGTTCATGAGACTTCTCCTCCTACAAATAAGACCAAGAAGGGGAAGCCAGTTCAGGAAATATCAAGGGTTGGGTCAGATTCTGAATCTGCTACAGAGGAAGTGGTGAAAGAAAGGAGAAATAAGGATCAGGAGGAAGAGTCAAGTAATAAAAAGAAAGAAGTGACTGTTGAGAAGGAAAAGAAGAGTGTACCATCTTCAAGAGAGAAAAAGGGTGGTGACAAGAAAGCAGAAGCAACTCCAGAAAAGAAGGGTGAAGCAACCCCTGAGAAGAAAAGGGTTAAGCATAGTGCAGTGAAAACCAAGAAAGCCACAAATTTTGGAAAGAATCTCTTTCCCGAGTATTGGTTTGTTAATTCTGAAGTTAAGACTATGGATGTATTGGTATGCATCATCTGAGGTTTCTTTTTTTAGTCTGATCAGTAATGAATTATTGGAGATTTTGGACTTAGATAACATTAAGAGTTTGAGAAACTCATCTGTTGGAAGCCTGTTGAACCCACCTTCTGAATCTTACCCTAGGTTAACCAGACTATTCTATTTGAATTTGGTTCAAGAACTTGATGATAGTGAAGGATAAATCCTCACTTCAAGAGTGGCTGGTGTAGATATTAGGTTGGATCACAAAGTATTCTCCAAAGTTTTGGGGGTACCTATAAAGTATAAGGTTGGTGATTATCCTGATAAAGAAATTCTAGAGAAAGCCAAAGCCATGTTTTTATTGGAGGGAACCACTTCTGAACCCAAGCAGTTAACACATTATGTGTTTAACTGTGAAGACAAAATATTTTTATGAATCATTATGAGATGTGTTGTCCTCAGAGAATATTCCAAAGAGTTGGTAACAGACAAAGTGCTGATTTTGATGTATCTGATCTGTCAAGGGTTTGAGGTAGACCTTCCTACTGTGGTGATGGAATACATGGTCTGTTGTGGAACTAGGACTAGGAACCACTCCCTACCCTATGCTAATGTCTTACCATTGTTTTTCAAGCATTTTCGGATTGCTATGGAGGATGAAGAGAAGATTATTACTGGTTTTGGGATAGTTGATGAAGCATCTCTTCAAAGGATTGGGATTGTTTATAATGCTAAAGGATAGTGGAAGTTCTATTCAGAGTTGAATGTTAAGGAGCTGAAAGGGAAGGAATTCATCAAACCTAGAGCTGCTTCAACCCCTAAGGTGTTTGGTTACTCTTTACTGCTAAGTTCATATAGTTATCTTCCTGTATGCAGGTGGATTATGTGATACTTAGAACTTGATATAAGCTGATAATTGTCTATTATTGTGTGTTCTATATTAGTTACTTGATATATTCATGAGACTGAATATATTTGTTAACTCAGAACTGTTAGCATATAACTGTAGCATAGTTTTCTCATGAACTGATAGCTACTAAGCTAGATTGTATTGTTATTTGTTTGATCTTGTTTGCTGAGTATATGCAGGTTTGTTGGACACTCCAACGTCCATAAACAGATCAGCAATTCATTCAAATAAAGTTGTTGATTGAAACTTATCAAAAAAGAGATATTCTAGGAATTATGTTCCTGAATTCTCTCAGTACAGCTGCAGACTGAGATCAGCAATTTAAATTTGAATTGCAGAGAGTTAGAAGATATACAGGGATCGTGATTTTGAAGGGAACAACATACTGGGAAGATCAAGCTAAGACAGCTCTTCAAATCATTCAGGAATTCAACTCTCCAGCAGACTGAAGATCATTCAATTTGAGAAGAACTCTTCCAGGCTTAAACCACTTATCTATTCTGAGTTCTTCTTCTTGTACATAATTTTATTATCTATTCTTCATCTCTGAAACCTCACTAAACTTAGTAGTTTGGTTGTTCAAGTGAAAAACAAGAGGTTCTTATTTTTTCAACAGATTGTAGCCTATAACTAGATAGGTTGGAAAACACAAGATGTATAAGTGTAAGGTAGCTCACTTCGGCTTGAGATCTAGGGCTAAATCTGGGTGATTAATAAGAAGTTGTGTTTGAATCCTGGAGGGATTAGATCCCTCAGGCAGAGACTAGGTCCAATTGTGACTGAACTCTGTAAAATCTCTGTGTATTTGCTATTTAATATTGTTGCATTTACTTTCATTTTATATTGGAAGTTTCAAAGCTTTGGAGCTTTCCAAGTCTCAAAGCTTTGAAGCCCCTATACTCTGCTGTTATATCTTTAAGCTTCTCAAATCCTTTTCAAATCTTTGAGATATCAACAGTCTGATCTACTTAAGTTTCAAAAACTTGTGTTTTGGCAAAAGCTAGCATACTCTATTCACCCCCTTCTAGAGTATTTATATACTTTTTTACACCTACATTACACACTTTCACAAGGGTTTCGACAGATCCCAGAGGCTTCTCGGTGATTCTTAGTTGCTACTTCGCTCTGGACTTCTGGAGGTTAACGCTTGAGGAGGACGAGGCATAATTTCATGAAACAGAGTATTGCTTGGCGACCATTGATGTGAGGGGACCTTGCTTGAATGGGAAGTATTTACATCCTATTAGGTTCAATCGTTGGGAAATGAAGCTTCTGTTTAAAAAAAATCTGGCCGGAGGGTGACTGATTTGTTGACTCGAGATTTCTAAGCGTGTTTTGAGAAGTAACCATTTAGAGTGATGAAAGAAAAAGTATTTCTAAGGCTCAAAGCCTTGAGATACTTATCAGAGCTTCAATGCTTTGACAGTTCTTTTCTTATATAATATGATCTGATAATCTTGTGATGCAGGTGTTCTATCTGAGGTTTAAGATCAGAGATTTGTTGAAAATATCCTTGTTATCTATTCCTTATATATCTAACACAATTGCAGATATCTTAATCAGAGTGAGTCAAACGTTTCTGGACTTAATGTTGAATAACTGTGAAGAATGCTCAGAGCTCCAAGGCCTTGAGATGTGCCTTAAGCTGCTGACAGTTTTACAGAATTAACTTGATTCTCTCTTGCAGGATTTGATCTTTGTTATTATGATTGTTTAATGACTTTTACAAGTCTTAAACTGGTTTATGATGAGTTATATGTTTCAGATGGTAATTAGGTTATTGATTTATTTCTTTGTTCCAATTTTTATTCAGAAACTGGAAATCCAAACAGACTTAGTGCTGTTATATTTCTGGATTTTGTTTGTTGCTGTGTTTAATATTGTTGCAGTTTTTTCAAACGTGCAATGTAATCACAACAAACTACAATGGATATCTACTCAGAGCTGTTTTGAATTGCAGTTAGAAAGGATGAGGATTTGCAGGAACTGAGATCCTAAAATCTCTCATTCAGTTGCAGAGAGTGGATAAAAGACTGGTTTGAATTTTGAAAGACATAGAAGCTTACAGAGAACTGAGAAAGAGGTTTGATACATTCGTGGAAGATCAGACAAGCAATTCCTCACAACTTCAGGCTTCAATCATTGCTTTCAGAAGATCAATCATTCCAGTTTTCCTGAAGAACACATCCATGCTTTCACAACTTATTCTTTTACTGTATTCTTCTATTGTACTTTAATTTTCTTATCTTCTGTATATCTCAAACCTCACAAAACCTTGTGATTGGTTTTTCAAGTGAACAACAAGAGGTTCTTGTTAGCTCAACAGTTAGTAGCTGATGCTAGATAGGTTTGGAACCACAAGCTGTATAGTTGTAAGGGAGTTTACTTAGGCTTGAAGATCTAGGGATGTTTCTGTGTGAGTAATAAGAAGTGTTTGTCAAATCCTGGTGGGATTAGATCCCTCAGGCAGAGATTAGGTCCATTGGGACTGAACTCTGTAAATTGCCTTGTGCTCTTTACTTTACAGTTTTGCTATTTACTTCTGCAAGCAACTCAAATCAAAGTAGGGTTTATAAACTGTTTAGAACTGGTGATAGTTCAAGGCCTTGAAGCTTTCTATCTATCTTAGAAAGTTTCTGACTAGTATTGCAAAATATCAAGGCCTTGAGATTTGAGTCTTTTACTTGTTCACTTAGTTAAATCTTGTGTTTTAGCAAAAAATTTCCATACTCTATTCAACCCCCCCCCCCCCCTTCTAGAGTATTTTGGTCCTGTATTTAGTGTACATTACAAACTTTCAATTAGTATCAGAGCATGGGTCACTACTATAGATCTAACAATCTTGTGACTATGAGTAATGTAGGAGATGGTGGCTTCTCACAAGGAAGGGCAGCAAACAGACCTCCATTGTTTTGTGGTGACAACTTCATGAACTGGAAGGCATTGATGAAGATGTTCATCATATATCAAGACATGGAATTGTGGTCAATTTTTCAGAATGTTCCTCGTGAGTATTTCACTACCATAGATGGAGTTAGATGCATCAAGTCTGAGGAAAATCTCTCAGTTACTGAACTTAAAAAGGTACAAAAAATTACAAGGCTATGAATCTGTTATACTGTGCTCGTAATGCAGATGAGTTCAACAAAGTGTCAAATTGCAAAAATTCCAAAGAAGTATGGGACAAACATGTTGTGACATATGAAGGAACAAGTCAAGTCAAACAGAACAAGATTAACATACTTCTGAGGCAATATGAGCTGTTCAAGATGAAATAAGATGAGACTATCAAGGAGATGTTTAAAAGATTCACTGATGTGGTGAACAATCTGGAGTCATTGGGAAAAAGCTTCTCAAATGAGGAAAAGGTCAGGAAAATTCTGAGGATTTTGCCAAAGGCCAAGTGGGAGCCAAAGACAACAGCTATTGAGGAAGCTCAGGATTTAAGTCTTCTTCAGCTAGATGATCTACATGGAAAGATGCTCACTCATGAAATGTCTATGAAGGATGTAGAAGGTGATCTGAGTGAAAACATCAAGAATTTTGCACTCAAGGCTAAAGACAATGAAAAATCTCAAAGCCTTGAGACTGAAGATGAGCATGATGATGAAGAGGCTTTAGCATTTATCTCCAAGGCCTTGGTCAGGATTCTCAAGAAGAAGAGTAACTTTGTAAACAAAGACTAATACAGAGAGAGATCAAGACCTTCAAGCAGCAAGGACTGCAAAGGTAAGTCTTCATCACAGTCACATAAAACTAAAGTAATAAATTGTTTTGAATGTGGTGATGCAGATCATTTAGTAAGGGATTGCCCACAAAAGAAGAAGAACATGAACTTTCAAAAGAAAGACAGTGACAGCAGAAGGAAGAAAGCAATGATGGTCTCTTGGAGTGATTCTGATTCATTTAGTGATTCAGACACAGAAGAAGATCAAGCAAATTTATGCTTCATGGCTTAACATGATGAAGAGAAATCTTCAGACAGACACATTGAGGAAATGGTGAAAAATCTTCTTGCTAGTCCTTCTAATGTATTTCCTGAAATTCTCAAGAGCATGTTTTTAAATGAGGAAAGTTATAGAAATGAGATTTCTTCTTTAAAGATTAAGGTTCATGAGCAGGTAAAAGAAAACCTGGATCTAGTTTTTGCCAACAAAACTGTTGAAGTTTCTAAAACAAAAATTGAAAAGGACTTCAACGCCTTGGACAGCAGATTCAAAGCCTTGATGGCACAAATACAAGAGATTGTTGATCAAAACACTCTCTTAACTACAAGGTATGTTGATCTATAGACTCATTCAGAGGATTTAGAACAACAAATCTGTTCTTTGACTGAGAAACTTCAAGAGTCTAAAAAGTATATAGCCAGTTTTACAGGCTCAGAACATAATCTGAATCTCATTCTTGGAGGAAGTCTGAAATCAATGCATAAAAGTGGGATTGGCAACGATCCAAATTTCCAAAGAAAAGCCAAACTACTTTTGTCAAATCTGGCAGCAGACATTCTCCAAAATGTCATTACTGTGGAAAAACTGGTCATATTAGATTAACTTGTCCCTTCAGAAGATCAGAACCTCATATTACGAGGAACACTTATCCTTATCAGCTTAAGGGACAGGTTAGGCAGATTTGGGTTCCAAAAGGAATTAGACCACCAAACATGGCTGATTCTGAGTATGACTCAAAGTTCTGCACTTGGTCTAACAGCCTGTTGAGGCAATGATTTATCTTTGCAGGATGTCACCAAGGCCTTGAAATATCAGAAGTGGATATTAGACAGTGGCTGTTCTAGACATATGAATGGAAGGAAGTCTCTTTTTACTGAGCTCACAGAGAAATCTGGAGGAACAATTACACTTAGTGACAAAGCAAAATGCAATATTATTGGTATAGGTAGTATTGGGAATGGTTCTACCAACTCTATCTCTGATGTTTATCTTGTGGATGGACTTAAATATAATCTGCTTTGTATTTCTCAAATATGTGATAAAGGTTATAAATCTATATTTTACAAGCAGAAATGTGTGGTGCAAGATGAGAAATTTGGAGATTGCATACTCAGTGCTCCTAGATCATATAATTTATATGCTATGAGTACTAACAGTATTGCAGGTGACAAGTTGAAATGCCTCAAGGCCTTGAAGGAAGATTCAAAGCTTTGGCATAGAAAGCTTGGGAATATTAGCATACACACCTTGAATAAACTCATCTCAAAAGACTTGGTAAGAGGATTACATTCACACAAAAATTCAAATGATGAGATCTGCAAGGCATGTGTACAAGGTAAACAAACAAGAAGCTCATTCAAGCCAAAGAACTTTGTAAGTACTTCTAGACTCTTAGAACTGTTTCATATGGACTTATTTGGTCCTATGAGAGTTCAGACTCCAAAAGGTAAGAGGTATATGCTTGTGATAGTAGATGATTATTCTAGGTTTACATGGGTTATGTTTATTAGAGACAAAACTGAAGCCTTATCTGAATTTTCTAGACTGTGCAAAGAGCTTAAAACTATGAAAAACTTGTCTGTTGCATCTATTAGAAGTGATCATGGTAGGGAATTTGATCAGCTTGAATTTGATTTATTTTGTGCAAAGCATGGCATATCACACAAATTTTTTGCACCTAGAACTCCTCGGCAAAATGGATTAGTTGAGAGGAAAAATAGGACACTTGAGAATATCTCTAGAACCATGCTACTTGAAAGTATTTTGCCAAATTATTTGTGGTCAGAAGCTGTTAATACTGCCAATTATGTGCTGAATAGATGTTTGATTAGGCCTATTCTGAAAAAGACTCCTTATGAACTGCTTAAAGGCAGGAAGCCTAGTGTTTCTTATTTCAAACATTTTGGTTGTATTTGTTTTGTGCATAATAATGGTAGAGACAATCTTGGTAAGTTTGATGCTAGAAGTGATGAAGGTGTATGTCTTGGATATTCTCAAACTAGCAAAGCTTATAGAATTTATAATAGAAAAACCAAGATTGTGGAAGAGAGTATTCATGTGATTTTTGATGAAAGTACTAAGGATTCTCTAAGTGAAAGTTTTACAGATATCAGTTTGAACAAGCATGAGTCTGATGATGATGCTGTGAAAGAAGAAAAAGGCAAAACTAAAGTGCAGAATCAATCAGTAGAATCTCAAGGCCTTGAACCTCCTGCAGAGCCAAAATCTCAAAGCCTTGAGACTGAAACTGAAAATTTCTATGATGTTCCCTCTACTGTTTCAAGAACTCAAATCCTTGAAGGAACATATTCCTGGACACCAAGAAAGAAGTTTAAGTATCTCGCATACCATCCAGCTGACAACATCATATCTGATCCAACAAATGAAACTCAGACAAGAGGACGGTTGAAGAACTTGTGTGCTTTTAGTGCTTTTGTATCATTGATTGAGCCTAAGAATACAAAAGAAGCATTGGAAGATGCAGACTGGATCATTGCAATGCAAAGTGAGCTGAATGAATTTGAAAGAAACAAGGTATGGAATCTGGTTCCCAAACCAAAAGAGAAATCAATTATAGAAACCAGATGGGTGTTCAGAAATAAGCCTGATGAGAATGGCAAAGTGGTAAGGAACAAAGCCAGACTTGTGGCACAGGGATACAATCAAGAAGAAGGTATAGACTATGAGGAGACTTTTGCTCCTGTTGCCAGGTTAGAAGGTATTAGAATACTTCTTGCATTTGCATCTCACAATCACATAAAGCTTTATCAAATGGATGTTAAATGTGCTTTTTCTGAATGGTTATTTACAAGAAGATGTTTTTGTAGCTCAACCTCCTGTTTTTGAAGATGGAAACTTCCCTGACCTTGTTTACAAATTAAACAAAGCTCTTTATGGTTTAAAAAAACTCCAAGGCTTGGTATGATAGACTCTCAAAGTTTTTACTTGACAATAATTTCAAGAGAGGTCTAGTAGATATTTCTCTTTTTATTAAACATCATGAAAATGACTTGTTAGTAGTTCAGATCTATGTAGATGATATTATTTTTGGTGCTACTAATGATGCTCTTTCAAAAGAGTTCTCTAGTCTAATGTGCAGGGAGTTTGAGATGAGCTTAATGGGAGAACTGAATTTTGTTCTTGGACTTCATATTTTACAAATGAAGTAATGAATATTTGTACATCAAGGAAAGTATACCAAGGACTTGTTGAACAAGTACAATATGACACAGTCCAAGGCACTCAATACTCCTATGAGTTCATCACTATCATTAGACAAGGATTCAAATGGTAAGAGTGTAAATCAAAAGGAGTATAGAGGTATGATTGGATCACTTCTGTACTTAACTGCTAGTAGACCTCATATTATGTTTAGTGTTGCATGTGTGCAAGATTTCAGGCAGATCCTAAGGAAAGTCATTTATCTGCTTTCAAGAGAATTTTTAGATATTTGAATAGAACCAAAGACTTGGGGCTTTGGTATCCAAGGAGATCTAACTTTATGTTGAGTGGTTATTCAGATGCAGATTTTGCAGGATATAAAGTGGATAGAAGAGTACTTCTGGATGTTGCCAGTTTCTTGGTTCTTAAATAATTAGTTGGCATTCCAAGAAGTAAAACTCTGTAGCATTATCAGATGCAGAAGCTGAGTATATTGCAGCTGGAGCTTGCTGCTCTCAAGTGTTGTGGATTGCTAAACATCTTAGAGATCTTGGCTATAACTTCAGAAATGTGCCTATGAACTGTGACAACACTAGTGCCATTTCAATCTCTAAGAATCCAGTGCAGCACTCAAGAACCAAGCATATAGATGTAAGGCATCATTTTCTTAGAGATCATGCAGAAAAAGGTGATGTTGTTCTATCTTTTATTTCTACTTCTATGCAGATTGCTGATACTTTCACTAAACCTCTGTTAGAAGATAGGTTTTCATCCCTAAGGCTTGAACTGGGTATGCTAAACAAGGATGCACTGGTTTAGGGGGAGTATTAGCACTTACTTGTGTTTATGTATTGAAATCGCAAAGCCTTGAGATTATACTTTCCAAATCCTTGAAAGTATAGTTCAAAGCTTTGAAATTTCTAAAACTGCAGAAAATCTCAAGGCATTGAGATTGTTCTCCAAGGTCTTGAAACATCTGTGCATTTTTTTTAAAAATGGATCACCAAATATTATATGTTATCTTTTTAGATAATTGTATAATATTTGAGTTACTCGGAGAATTTTCTAAAATGTCCAAAAATATCTTCTAGATACATTTTGCATGTTGATTTCAGTAGAGTCCTTTTTAAACTCATTCACTCAACCTACTTAAGCTGAAAGTCAGGGCTTTTCTCTCTTCATTCTCTCTCAATTCTCTACGTCTCTCTGCTCTCTCTCTCTATCTCTCTATCAATCTCATTCTTCTCTCAAAAACCCTAATCCCACAATGGAGCGCAAATTAGCCAGGATTCAACAGCAGGGAAAGCCTTCTGCTAGTTCTAAGAAGAGGGCAAACAAGAAGGAGAAGATTGTAATATCTGATTCGGATTCAGAAAAGACACCGAGTTTGCATGAAGACTCTCCTCCTGCAAAGAAGATCAGAAGAGAGAAAGGGGATGAAGGTTCAAGTATTGATCCACAGAAAGAAACAGAGGTACAGGGTGATAATCAACCTAGGTCAGACAATAAGAAAGGGGGAGACAAGAAAAAGCTTGTTGAAGAAGAAAAAGGGAAATCTGCTAAGGAAGGCAAGAAGAAGTCTGCTGAACAAGAACCAGAGAAGGAGAAACCTGCTGAGAAGAAATAATGGGTTAAGCAGGTTGCTGCTACAACCAAAAAGGGTTATCAAGGTAAAAATTTACTTCCTTCTGATTGGTTTGTTAATTCAGAAGTTAGGTCAGTTTGGATGCAAGGGTATGCATCATCTAAGTTTGCTTTCTGTAGTTTGATTTATGAAGAGTTATTAGAAAAATTGGATATTGACTGTATGAGGAAGTTAAGAGATTCTGCAGTTTGGAAGGTTTTAAATCATAGTTATAAATCTTATCCTAGGTTAACTAGGTTGTTTTATCTGAATTTCGTTCAAGAACGGGAAGATAAAATAATGTTAACCTCTAAGGTAGCTGGGATAAATTTAAGGCTAGACCATAGGGCTTTTGCCAAGGTCTTGCGCATTCCTGGGAAGTATAATGTTGCTAATCATCCTGATAGGAATGGATGTCTAGAAAAAGCCAAAGCCATGTTCTTCATTGATTATGTTCCTACTGGTCCCAAACAGCTGACACACTTAGTGCTCAACTGTGATGCTAAAATCTTGTTCAAAATTCTGATGAGAAGTGTTGTTCCTATAGAAAACTCAAGAGATTTGGTTACTGATAAGGTTCTTATCCTTATGTACTTGATATGTCAGGGGTTTGAGATTGACCTGCCAACAGTGATCATGGAGCATATGATCTACTGTGCTACCAGAACCAGAAACCATCCTCTTCCATATGCCAACCTATTACCTCTTTTCTTTGAGCATTTTGAGGTACATGTGAAAGGAGAGGAGAAGATAACTGGTGGTTTTGGGTTGATTGATGAGTCTGCTCTACAGAGAATTGGTGTGGTTCAGACAGGAAAGGGACATTGGAAGTTTTATTCAGAGTTGTCCAAATCTGAGCTTGAGGAGAAAAGTTTTATCAAACCTAAGGGGGCTACAACATGAAGGGGACAAGCTAATGAAGATTATTCTCTATTGGTTGATAAGTTTGAAGAACAGCAGGTTGAGATTGAAGATCTTAGACAGAGGCTGTTTGACTTATCTTCTGAGTTTAATCATTTCAAAGCCTTGATGGGTGTGATGAATGGCAAGCTGGATATTGTCATCAAGGGTTTGAATTTGGAGAAGATCCCTTCTACTACTAGTCATGACACTAGTGTTGATTCATATGAGAGACTAGGAGAATTCTTGGAGAAGAAGAAGAAGAAGAAGAAGAAGAAGAAGAAGAAGAAGCCTATTCCAGTTGTGCTCACATCAAAGGATCTATATGAGCAAACTAATGATGAGGAAGCTAAAGAAGACACAGGTGTTGATGTAGCTACATAGGGTGATTCAGTGCAAGTCAAGAATAAGAAATTGGATGAAATCTTTGAGGAAGTTGTTGCTGAGGTGGAAGCTGAACAGGAAGAGAATCAGTCTGCAGAAGAAGCTGAAAGTGATGCAGATGTTGGAGAAGGCTCTGAGAAAGGCCAAGCATCAAAGAAAAAGTGAAGACTTGAGAAAGCCAAAGACTTGATCTTTTCTTTCTTTCTTTCTTTCCTTCTTTTTCTTCTCTTCTTTCTGATCTCAAGGCCTTGACATTCACTAGAACTATTTTTTTGCTAAGTTTTTTTTTCAGACTCTGAGTAATGGTCCAACATTTCTTCACCTTTATTTGATGAAAGTAAAAAAGGGGGAGAAGTTATCTGTGTTTTTTTTAATGTTTAGATAATAAGATTATGAGTTTTGTGTTAATCAGTTAATTATGGTTATCTGTGTTAATCTGAGTTACTGTCTATTATTTTCTGCAAATGATGATATTTAATTCTTACAAAAAGTTGCAGGATATTTACACAAGATTATGGATTTTGTCTTTCATCAAGGGGGAGATTGTTGACTCAAGACTTCTAAGTGTGTTTTGAGAAGTAACTATTTAGAGTGATGAAAGACAAAGTATTTCTAAGGCTCCAAGGCCTTGAGATACTAAACAGAGCTTCAAAGCTTTGACAGTTGTTTTCTTATATACTGTGATATGATAATCTTGGGATGCAGGTGTTCTATCTGAGGTTTAAGATCGGAGATTTTTTGCAAATATCCTTGTTATCTATTCGTTATATATCTAACACAATTGCAGATATCATAATCAGAGTGAATCAAAGGTTTCTGGACTTAATGTTGTATAACTGTGAAGCATGTTCAGAGCTCCAAGGCCTTGAGATGTACCTTAAGCTGCTGACAGTTTTACAGAATTAACTTGATTATCTCTTGCAGATTTGATCTTTGTATTATGATTGTTTAATGACTTTTACAAGTCTTAAACTGGTTTAAGTTATATGTTTCAGATGGTAATCATGTTATTGATTTATTTCTTTGTTCCAGTTTTTATTCAGAAACTGGAAATCCAAACAGACTTAGTGCTGTTATATTTCTGGATTTTGTTTGTTGTTGTGTTTAATGTTGTTGCAGGTTTTCCAAACATGCAATGTAATCAAAAAAGCTCCAACGGATATCTACTCAGAGCTGTTTTGAATTGCAGTGAGAAAGGATGAGGATTTGCAGGAACTGAGATCCTAAAATCTCTCATTCAGTTGCAGAGAGTGGATAAAAGACTGGTTTGAATTTTGAAAGACATAGAAGCTTATAGAGAACTGAGAAAGAGGTGTGATACATTCGTGGAAGATCAGAAAAGCAATTCCTCACAACTTCAGGCTTCAATCACTTCTTTCAGAAGATCAATCATTCCAGTTTTCCTAAAGAACACATCCAGGCTTTCACAACTTATTCTTTTACTCTGTTCTTCTATTGTAATTTAATTTGCTTATCTTCTGTATATCTCAAACCTCACAAAACCTAGTGGTTGGTTGTTCAAGTGAACAACAAGAGGTTCTTGTTAGCTCAACAGTTAGTAGCTGATACTAGATAGGTTCGGAACCAAAAGTTGTATAGGTGTAAGGGAGTTCACTTAGGCTTGAAGATCTAGGGCTGTTTCTGTGTGAGTAATAAGAAGTGTTTGCCCAATCCTGGTGGGATTAGATCCCTCAGGCAGAGATTAGGTCCATTGGGACTGAACTCTGTAAATTGCCTTGTGTTCTTTACTTTACAGTTTGCTATTTACTTCTGCAAGCAACTCAAATTAAACTAGGGTTTATAAACTGTTTAGAACTGGTGGTAGTTCAAGGCCTTGAAGCTTTATGTCTGTCTTAGAAAGTTTCTGACTAGTCTTGAAAAATCTCAAAGCCTTGAGATTTGAGTCTTTTACTCGTTCACTTAGTTAAATCTTGTGTTTAAGCAAAAAAATTTCATACTCTATTCAACCCCCCCCCTTCTAGAGTATTTTGGTCCTGTATTTAGTCTACATTACAAACTTTCATGATTATTATCCACGAAACTGCATCTAATAGGTTTGTGTTTCAGTTCCCATCCAAGGAGTCGTTGGAGACAGTTTAACTGGAGGGTCGTGGATGTTTGATTAAAAATGTGTTGCTCTTACAGCCATGGAAGATGTCAGTGGATACTAAAGATGCAGCTTTCGACTCGATTGAGGCTTGGGTCCAAGTACGTAATCTCCCACTTGTAATACCTCATCTAGTTCCTAGGGGTAAATTAGTGATTTAGTAAGCGTTATACAAATTTAATTTTCAAATACAGTTTGGGTAAATTATTGCATTTTATGACTAAGAAATTCGCGTAAGATTTACGAAGATATTAAACTAGTATTCGTAAATAAATACGCGAGGGTTTTCTTTATTTTAATTTTTAACGCGCGTACGAACACCGTGAGCTTTAGTGTGTGTGCTACACCTAATTATCTTACCTATTGGGGTGCCAACAACACCATAATATTTTCTCCCAAAGTTCATCTTCTTCACTTCTTCTTCTTCGGTGATTTTTCTCACTGCCTCCACTGCCAATGTCACCATCACCGCTCACTTTTGTGGGGCAAAGCTCTCCTATATAACAACTCATCACCATCATCAACATCAGATTCATCCCATCCATCATCATCATCTTCCTCTTCTCCGACCACCATCAACACCACTGTGACCATCTTCCACCTCCACCTCTCAAACTCTCTGCTCTCCTTCTCCGTTCCCTGTTTCTCTCTCTTTTCTCTCCCTCTCTGCTCACTGTGAGCCACAACAGCAGTAGCAGCTAGCAGGGACAACCAGCTACCGCCGCCGCCGCCGTCGCTGCCGTCGTGGAAGACACCTGAGGTCCCTACCAATTTGTTTTCTCCTTTCTCTCCACCTCTATTGCACTCTCTCAATCATTCTCTCTCAGTCCAGAACCCAGAATCTGAAACAATAAGTCACAGTAAGCCACCACCGCCAATCGCTGCCATACCTCCATTAAAACTAGCGACAACTCCGGCCAAGCTCCACCCGAGCTTCAACAGTGCTACCCACCACTTTGAATCCATCCCAACCCCCTCCTAAAGGTCCAAGGAGATCAAATCATCCTCTACTCGAAGTTAGGAGACCCTCCATCACCGGCGACGAAGAATTTCACCGTGACTCCCGACGGGAAGCTTGACCAAAATCGCATCTTGAAGCTTGAGTCCATGCTTAGATCGAATAAATGTTGATGTTCATCTTAGGGGGTTAAAGTGTCTTTTACTTAAGCTAGGTGTAAGGGGATAACTGTCTTTGTGAGAACCTGTGGGGTAGTTAGTGCTTTTTATTAAAACTGTTTGTGAGTAGGGTGGGGTACTAGCTGACATTTTGTATAGACTAGCGGGACTTGAGATTTACTTAAACAGTATATTTTACGTGAAAATAAAAATATTATTTTTGGATTAAAAATATTTTGTAAAAATAATATTTTTCATGTCCGTTACGGGACAGTGATTCGGGTACTGAAATCGTATACGATTCGTTCGTTAAAAATTAAATTAAAAAAAAAATATTAATAAATAAACAAACTTTGTGTTTAATCGTTTAACTTTCAATTTGGTTGTTTAAATACTTGTAAAAAATGAATTTTGCTAGCTTGTAAACATCGTTGAGTTGTGTCAAGTATTTGAGGTGACTTTCTTAAAAATTTAATATCGCTTAATCGTTAATTCTAATATTTTATGTCTTCTATAAAAGAACTTCTCTAAATAAATATTCACTTTTCGAAACATAAATTTAATGGCTATTTAAAAATAGACTCATCTTTTTATATGATTTTGCTATTAAGGAGATGTAACTAAACAGAGAGAAACATCAAAAATTCAACAAATGAATTCCGGGTTAGCCTAAAATTAGTAAGTAGGATGCTGGATATGACTTGTAGCATTATATTGGATTTGTGACGATTTAGAAGCTCCAATTTATAGGTGACGGATTCGTAGGCGAGGAATATGAGTAGGGAGTTCTATTGCTACTGGATTACGGTAAGTAAATATTCAGGCGTTGCCTGCTTAGCTCATTTTCGTGTCGCAATTTGATTTTAATACTTGTCTCAAAATGTGTTTGTGATTTACATGTTTTATTTGAGTTTTCCTTACAATTTGAAGATGTTTCTTTTCTTTAATTCTGTTACACAGGATATAATAATTTGTAAATAACGTAAAGTGAAAAGAGTTGTGCGGGGATCGTTATAAATGCTTTTCGATAAGATTGGTCGTATTCGGCTACGATCATCCGACCCGTTTATTTTACCCGATCGTAACCTGTTGGGTTGCTCCATGTACTCACCTCTCTGGCACAAGAAGTCTTAGGGGGGTGCCGGCACTTAAGGTCTTGGAGTATGCGAGATGGATAGATCTTCGTCGTATCAACAAGTAATTAATGCAGTTTTCTCTGAGAAGATGATGTTTACAAAAGGAAAGAAGAAATAGACTAGGATTAACACTCCCCGTTTGAATTTGAAAAGGAAATTCAAGGATTGAGAATTTTAGAAGTGTGTTCCTATTTATTCTTCAAGTTTACTCAAGTTTTCTTCTATATAACTTTTGTGAAAAGAAATTGTGCTCCGTCATCTATTTACGAGCTCGGGTATTAGCTTACTCAGTATTTTATGCTGACTTTAGAAACAGTTCTTTTTTCCTTCCCACCGCAGGTCTAGGAGCTGGAGGCTATGGGGAAGATGAGTACGAAACTCATGTAGAGTAACAACATAACAAATATCAAGCTTAAGTATAATTTAGTAGTTCGTAATGGCGCTTCTATGACTTAAATACTTATGTAATGTTTAACGATATTGTAATATATGGATGTTATGCTTATGAATTCCACCAAAACTTTGGCATCGCCCTCCTTGGCTTTCCGGTCCGGAACGGAAGGCTTGGGGATCACGGGATGTTGCACCACTTTTCCTCCAAACAAAAGTTGATCTTCGTGGAATTGAGGACGTTGGGTACAGTTATTCAGACTGATCCCAATATATCCTCGGGTCCTATGGGATATTATATGCAAGCTAGGGTTCGCTTCGGTCTAGATAAGCCACTTAGAAAGGGAAGAAATATTATTGTGATGGAGAAAAAGATATGGCTGGACAATAACTATGAAATAATCTCTTGTGTATGTGGTTGGTGTGGTTTGATAACCCACTCTGACGAAGATTGTTTGATGAAAAGTGATATTGAAAAGAAGCAAAATCAACTTGGTTATGGAGATTGGATCCTTTTCCGTTCTCCACTAAAGAAAAAACAGTCAGATGTTTTTCATGAGAAAATCACAACAGAAGCTCATGGAAATAGGGCGGAATCAATTCACTATAGCCAAGAGAAGATGGGTGAAGACGATATCAAGGGAAACAAAGATGAGGACTGGGGGTTTAGTGAAAGCGAAGAAGAATATATTAAATCGATGCACACCAAAGAGGGAGCTGATTACGTGATGAAAGTTCAACAGTCACTACTTTTGATAACCCTTTTGCTGAAAATCCGAAATCCACTAGATACTCAGCGGCTGAGAAGGCAAAGAGGGTTGCTATTGATGTCCACCAAGTCCCATAGAATCCCAATACCAAAGTTGGAGGTGCTACAGTTCCAAATCGCGTTACTTTGAGGTCGAAACTTAAGGTTAGCGATGCAAACCTTAGCCCTGGCCAGAGTGCGAAGTCAATGTATTGGTCACAAGATTCGGGCAGAGGCCGTGACGGTGGTAACAGAGGGAGAGGTGTTGGCCGGGTAAGTGGAATAAATCTGGTCCGTGGAAGAGGCAATGGGGGAAGAGGGGTGATCAACCTTCCGTGGGGTCGTCCGAATGTACAAGAGAAAAAGCCAAATGTTGTTGGAATAGATGCCCTAGAGGCAATCTTATTTAGTATGAACATTACTTTTGGCTAGAATATCCATTGTATTATTTATGGAGATATTTAATATAATGAAGTCCTTTGATTGCAAATGTGTTGTTTATCTTAAATATCTCTAGTCGATTATACTGATTAATAGGACGATCAACTATAGACTAGTATGGGGTTGGATTGATATGGAGATATCAAGATCCAACACATAGGTATGCATTAAAAGTATTACCATACTGGACTGACCCACAATGAGGAGGCTACATACATGTTATGTAAAGTCACAAGTGCTTCTCGTAGTGACAACAATATTGTCATCCGTAAAATTGATGTCACTAGCTCCTATAGTTGTGGAATATTGTGTTTTGATATCGTCAAACGCTACACCGTGACTGGGTAGCAATAAAGGCGTTAGTCGGAAACAATAGGAAAAAAGCTTAGAGATTGTTGTGATGTAGATAGAATTTGTCCCTCCCACATAAAGGGAGAAAATATCCATGGCCACTCGAGGGATGGTGCTTATAGAATGGCTGGCAAGACTCAGATAAATCAATATAGGATATTGATGTTATCTGCATGGATAAGACTATTCCTAGGATCGAGAAACTATGGATTGGATATACAAGTGTGACTTGTATGTCTTGTGTCCAGTCCGGATATAGAGACAAAGGGACGAGACAATACTTGCACAAGATTTGTCAAAGTAATGACTATTTCTATTAGTTGGGTGGCATGGGTGTGTTGCTAGACACCGCTCCATGTTAGTAATAGTTACTACCAACTAAGTAGAAACCTATGGGGACATACTCCATATGGATTAAACTAGACTTGGGAATTAATTAATATGGTTAATTAAATATAATAATCAATATGCAACTACTTGCAAACTTAGTAGGACTAATTTGCAAGTTGGACTAATCCGTGTATGGACATGATTAGGATAGGGACCTTTATGTAGTTAACAAGGATTTGTTGGACTATATAAAGGACACTCCAAGCTTATTTCTCACACTAATGCTCATAACATACATTGAGTAAGAGAGAACAAAGAAAGGAGAGAGAACAAACACAAGAGGGTCGAACCCCTTTGTGTCGTCCCCTACTTGTCGGCCACAAGAGAAGGTCTAGCCTCCCTTTGGTCTCCGTTGTGAGATCCTTCTTCTTCCTTCTTCCAACGGTTGCTAGCACAAGACGTGGATGAATCTAGTTCTTCATCCTAGGCGTCGACTAGCTACAGAGCAATCAATATTTTGCGTTTGAAGTCATCACATGAGACAATCAAGGTAATTGTTACTACAACCTTCATTATCGTTATGATGTCTCTTCCTTTGATCCTTGGAGGGTCTTGTGCGGATCATTATTATTGTTTTTCCGCTGCGTAATCCGTTACAAAACTCTACAGTGGTATTAGAGCCACAGGTCGTAGAGCATAACGTAGTTTATGTGTTACGATTATGTCTAATTACACTTTAACTATTGTTTATCGCATAAAACAGACAAATCAAGCATATTTGATGCAATTTGTATATAATTCAACCAAACAAGACCAAATATTACATTAGATGTAAGGATTAGTGAATCTGGATCACATAGGATGTGAAAATTTTGGATCTAGAAAACTAGGGTTTGGGCACAAGTTGGAAAAAGGGGGTTTTCCTATTTAAAAACAACTAAACTTGGGCAACAAGAAGGAAGTTGTTTTGGAAACAACCTCCCAAGGAGGTTCGACCCCCCTAGGGGACCGCCCCTCATTTCCTTACCGCCCAAGGAAAGCCAAGGCCAAGGGCCCGGGCCTCCCTAGCGCACGGCCTAGTCGGGTGGGCTTGGGCCCGGCCGACCCCAAGGCCTATGTGTTGGAATAGGTGCCCTAGAGGGAATCTATTTTAGTATGAACAATAAATTGGCTAGAACATTAATTGTATTATTTATTGGATATTTAATATAATGAAGTCCTTAGATTTACAATGTTGTTGTTTAGCTTAAATATCCCTAGCCCATAATAATGATTAATAGGACAATCGTATATACACTAGTATGGGTTTGGATTGATATGGAGATATCACGATCCAACACATGGGTATGCATTATGGGTATTGGCATACTGGATTGACCCATCTCCGAGAGGGCTACATACAAGTTATGTAAAGTCACAAGTGCTTCTCCCGGTGACAACGGTATTGTCATCCTTAGACTTGAAGTCACTAGATGTTCTAGTTGTGGAATATTGTGTTTTGGTAGTGTCAAACGCTACACCGTGATTGGGTAGTCATAAAGGCGCGTATTGGACACAATAAGATGCCAAGCTTAGATATCGTAGTGATGTAGATAGAATTTTTCCCTCCCACATAACGGGAGCAAATATCCTAGGCCACTCGAGGGATAGTGCTTATATAATATCTGGCCAGACTCATAATAAATCGATATAGGATATAGATGTTATTGCAAGAATAAGGCTATCCCAGGATCGAGGAACTATGGATTGGATATACGAGTGTGACTCATATGTCTCTTGTCCAATCCAGATGTTGAGAAAAAGGGATGAGACAATACTTGCATAAGGTTTGTCATGATGACTAATTCTATTTGTTGGCTAGAATGGATGTCTTGCTAGAGGCCGCTCCATATTAGTAAATAGTTACTACCAACTAAATAGAGCCTATGGGGTCGCCATATAGAGTTGAACTAGACTTGGGAATTAATTAATTAATATGATCAATTAATTAGAACGATCAAATCGCAACAACTTGCTAACTTAGTAGGACTAATATGCAAGTTGGACTAATCCGAACTTGAGTAGGATTAGGAGAGGGCCTTTATGTAGTCACAAGGAGTTGTTGGAATATATAAAGGATGCTCGTAGCTTCCTCCCCTACAACTTATGATCATAACATGCATTGAGTAGGAGGGAAGGAAGGAGAGAGCAAGATAACAAGGAAGGTCGAAGCCCCCCTTGCGTCCGCCCTACCCGTCGGCCACAAAGAGAGGGCCGCCCCTCACTTTTGGTGCTCCGTTGCATGATTTCTTCATCCTTTTCCATTCCTCCTAGCTAGCACAAGGTGCTTGGAAGATCCAGATCTCACCTCTAGGCGTGATTCAACCGTAGAGACGTGATACTTTTCGCGTTAGAAGTCATCAAGGAGCCCCAAGAGGTACTTAACACAAATCCTTTACCATCGTCATGATTTCTCTTCCTGTGATCCTTAGAGGGTCTTCATCGGATAAATTTATTGTTTTCTCACTGCGTATCCATGATCAAAACACTACAGTGGTATCAGAGCCACAGGTCGTGGAGCATAACGTGGTTTATGTGTTACTTTTTGTTGTTTTTTCACCTATAATTGTTGATTATTGCATTAAAATGAAAAATTAAGCATATTAGATGCAACTTGAATTTGATTCAAGACAAACAATACCTAATTTAACAATTGATGTGAAGATTAGTGAGTCTGATCACATAGGGTGTGAGTAATTTTGGATCTAAGAGCTAGGGTTTGGCACATGCTTGAAAATGAATTTTTTCAAACATGGAAACAACTAAACTTGGGCAACAAGGCAAGGAGTTGTTTTGGAAAAAACTCCCTAAGGAGGTTTCGCACCCCCCCTAGGGACAGACACCTCTGCCTTGCCGCCCAAGCTAGGGTAACAAGGCAAGGTTTCACAAACCCCCCCCCCCTAGCGTGCGGCCCGACCGCGCGTGGGGCTCAGCCGACCGGCCAAAGGCCGCGCCTTGGTCCTTTTTGGGCGGTTCGGCTATATTGATAGTGAACCCATTGGACCGTTTTAACCGTAGCACATCTAAAATCAATTAAAATTTGACTAAGCGAGTTAAAATTGGTTTTGACTGTTTATGTGCAATTCGCACGGTGATTGGATATGGCCTTAGATGTGGTTTGTTGTGAATGTTTAATTTTTGTGGTTTGTTTACGGCCTGCGAGCTGATCAATTTGATGTAATATTTAATTAGGGTTTACGGCCTCCGAGCCGAATTTTTTTCTCAACTTTTGAGATTTATTTATTTAGTATAGATTTTAGCTAGTACTAGATAAAATAGATAGATAGCCAAGATTGAATAAAAAAAAATAGCCCAAAGAATTAAAGGAGCCACAACATGGAGCATGGAGCATTCCACAAAGCTATAAAGGATGGACCAAGAGATGGAGGCACATGGAGATGCGTTTCTATTCTAGGGTTCATAGATATTCTCATTGGCTTGGGAATATTTTAGTCTAGGAGGCCATATCCATATCACATTATTTTCTGTTTTGTGGATGTTTACATTATTTTCTAATTATTGTTGTTGGTGTATGGTTGATGCATGCAATTTAATAATAATATAATTAACAATCCGGTTCTTTTATTTGAAGTTTTTGCCCAAACTCAAAATAAGTAGATCAGTTGATATGGATCATTAAAACAATTTAAAATTGAAAGAAAAATCCCTCAAAACTGAAATATTATGTTTTGACTTCTCGCTTACTTAAACACTCAACACAAAATTGATTAATCAAGTTAGTGCTTGCCAAAGCAGGGCGACTTGATCCATAATTATGTGGTGCGCTGGAACACATAGTGTGCGATTTTTTGGAGTAAGAGGTTGGACGTAACTAGGCTATTTTAATAAGACCTAGAGGCACTCAATTGGGATTATCTATGTGATAGATAAATAAATGGTTATTTTCCCAATTGAACCACGAGTTGCATATGATGCAATTGGAATTGTTCCTACCTAAATAACTAACATTTGGGTGACTTGCCAAAGCAAGCTCAAACGGAATTAAAATATGGGTCTTGGCCCACTAGAAAATATAACGATATTTTCCGCATTAATATCTTGAGGGTTATTAATTCGTAGAAAAATAGTGGGAGTTGTTTTAATAATCTAGCCATTATTAAATAAATTTAATTGTTCACAAATACTAAAACTTGCGTATTTTCATTTTTGTAGAATTCCAATGGCAAACAACTCATCTCACTCCATACGCTCTGTCCTTGAGAAGCAAAAGCTCTCCGGGAGAATTTTTCTAGACTGGTACAGAAACTTGAGTATCGTTCTCAAGCAGGAAAAGAAATTGTACACTCTAGAGGAGCAAGTTCCTGAAGGTCTGGAAAAAAACACTTATGCAGCCCAAAAGGCGTATCAGAAGCGTTTTGATGACGCAAATGATGCGGCCTGCATGATGCTTTGCACCATGTCCTCTGAGCTTCAGAAGCAACATGAGAACATGAATGCAGTCGATATGATCGCACACTTGAAGCATCTCTTCCAAGAGCAGGCTAGGGTTGAGAGGTATGTAGTTTCCAAGGCATTGTTCAAATGTCATCTGTCAGAGGGAAACCCCGTGGGGCCACACGTGTTGCGCATGATTGGCTACTTAGAGAGCCTAGGCCGCCTAGGGTTTCCGGTGGGTCAAGAGTTGGCCACCGATCTCATCTTGCAATCGCTGCCTGAAAGTTAATGGACAGTTCATCATGAACTATAACATGAATGAGATCGTGAAACCTCTGTCAAATTTACTCAAAATGCTGAGGACAGCTGAACAAAGCATCAACAAAGGTAAGGGAAAATCCATAATGATAGTGCAGAAAGGAAAGGGAAAAATGTTTGCCTCTACGTCCAAGGGAAAAGGGAAAACAGTTGCCAAACCCAAGGAAACTACCCTTAAGACTTTTGGTGGAATTGCCAAAGGTGTGACTAAAGGTAAGTGTCACTACTGTAGTCAGCCTGGACACTGGAGGAGGAACTGCCCAACATATCTGGAGGATAAGAGGCTTGGAATAGTGATTCCACCACCACCAGGTATTTTTGTTATAGATGTCAACTTAACTGTCTCTTCATCATGGGTATTGGATACTAGATACGGATCTCACATTTGTCGAAATGTGCAGGATCTAAAGAAAAGTAGAAGATTGGCTAAAGGGGAGATAGACATGCGCGTTGGGAATGGAGCAAGAGTTGCTGCATTAGCCGTAGGCGTGTACGAGCTATCTCTGCCTACTGTATTAGTTTTAGAATTAAATAATTGCTATTTTGTGACTGCTATGAGCAGAAACATTATTTCTATTTATTTTTTGGACAAGGATGGTTTTACTATTTTAATAAAGAACAATTGTTGTTCCATTTATTTTGATAGTATACACTATTGTAGTGGGCAATTATTTAATGGATTGTATATCCTTGATCTAAGCAATCCTGTCTATTAAATTAATACTAAGAGGATTAAAACGAATAATTTAAATCTGTCTTATCTATGGAAGTGTCGTTTAGGCCATATAAACGAGAAACATGTATTTAGACTCCATAAGGATGGATTACTAGACTCATTTTTTCTTGAATCATATGAGACATGTGAGGCTTGTTTATTGGGAAAAATGACAAAGTCCCCTTTCAATAAAAAAGAGGAAAGGACTAGTGAGCAATTGGCTCTAGTACATACTAATATATGTTGGCCATTTTCCACGCCTTCCAGAGGTGGTTATGTCTACTTCATCACATTTACTGATGATTTCAGTAGATATGGATTTGTATACCTTATGAAGGCCAAATCCGAGTCCTTTGAAAGGTTCGAAGAATTCAAGAATGAAGTATCGAAGCATCTTGTCAAAATAATCAAGGCTCCACGATCAGATCGTGGAGAAGTACTTGAGCCAAGAGTTTGACGACTATCTTAGAGAGTGTGGGGTAATATCCCAACGCACTCCACCCGGAATGCCACAGTGGAATGGCGTGTACGAGAGGAGAAATCAAACTTTATTGAATATGGGTCGATCTATGATGTGTCAAAGTGATCTTCCATTATCATTTTGGGGCTATGCTCTATTGAGTACAACTTTCACCATTAACCGTGTTCCATCTAAGTCAGTCATGAAGACACCACATGAGATGTGGAGTGGGAGGCGTCCCACAGTGTCGTTCATGAGGATTGGGGCTGAAATATCTATGTTAAACGTTTTCAATCAGACAAGCTAGGGCCTAAGTCATACAAATGCAAGTTTGTGGTATACCCTAAGGAAACTAAGGGATATTATTTCTACAATCCAACTTAGAACAAAGTGTTTGTTGATCGGACCGGCGTGTTTCTAGAAAGAGAGTTTGTCTCTAAAGAATCAAGTGGGAGGGCTGTAGAACTTGAAGAAGTTCAAGATCCAAAAAGCATTGATCCTACTATGGAACATGAACAGGAACCACAAGAGGTTGTGGAGCAACCTGTTCAAACAACACAAGAGCTTCGTAGATCTATTAGAGTGCGCCAGGAGCCAGTGAGGTATGGACTTCTCGTGACCGAGTCTGGTGACACGTCGCTCACAGATGTGAGTCTACTACCTATGAAGAGGCCATAGAAGGGTCGGACACTGAGACGTAGCTTGAGGCCATGAGATCCGATATGGAATCCATGTATACCAACAAAGTATGAACTTTGGTGGAACCACCCGAAGGGGCTCGAGCCATAGGGTGCAAGTGGGTCTTCAAGAAGAAGATCCACATGGATGGTAATGTGATTACCTATAAGGGCCGATTGGTGGCTAAATGATTCAGACAGATTCATGGTATAAACTATGATGAAACCTTTTCACCAGTAATAATGACTGAATCCATCTAAATATTACTTGCTATTGCAGCATACTACGACTATGAGATTTGGCAGATGGATGTCAAAACTGCATTCCTGTATGGTAATCTTCTCGAGGATGTGTACATGACACAACATGAGGGTTTTGAAGATCCAAAGTAAGCCAACAAAGTCTGTAAACTGCAACGATCTATTATGGGTTGAAGCAAGCTTCTAGGAGTTGGAATCGACGTTTTGATGAAGTAGTCAAAGAGTTTGGCTTCATCAGAAACGAAGATGAGTCTTGTGTCTACAAGAAGATTAGTGGGAGCTCTGTTGCTTTTATGGTATTGTATGTGGATGACATACTACTCATTGGAAACGACATTCCCATGCTGCAATCTGTAAGAGATTGGCTGGGAAAGTGTTTCTCAATGAAAGACTTAGGTGAAGCAGCCTATATACTCGGTATAAAGATCTATATAGATAGAACTAAAAGGCTGCTCGGCTTAAGTCAAAGTACATGTATAGACAAGGTGCTGAAATGGTTCAGCATGCAAGATTCCAATAAGGGATTCTTGCCCATGTCACATGGATTCTCTCTTTCGAAGAGTGGTTGTCATTCCAATGATATTGAGAAGGAACGCATGAGTAGGGTTCCCTATGCCTCGGCCATAGGATCCATCATGTACGCCATGTTATGTACTAGACCAGATGTGTCATATGCATTGAGTATGACAAGCAGATATCAGTCCAATCCAGGTGAGAGTCACTGGATTGCAGTCAAGAACATCCTAAAGTACTTGAGAAAACTAAGTATGCGTTCTTGATATTTGGAGGTGAAGAAGAGTTGCTTGTAAGGAGTTACACAGATGCAAGCTTCCAGACCGACAGAGATGATTTCAATTCACAATCGGGTTTGTGTTTTGCCTGAATGGAGCAGCTGTGAGCTGGAAGAGTTCCAAGTAAGAGACCGTGGCTGATTCTACAACAGAGGCTGAGTATATCACAGCAAAGGAGGTTGTTTGGATTAGGAAGTTCGTTACTGAGATTGGTGTGGTTCCTAGCATTGCGGATCCAATAGAGTTGTACTGTGACAACACTGGTGCGATCGCACAATCAAAGAAACCCAGTTCACACCAGAAATCCAAGCACGTACTCATGATGTTCCATCTTATTCGAGATAATATCGAAATAGGAGACGTTCGGATATGCAAGATTCCTACACATGAGAATCTGTAAGATCCACTAACAAAGCCGGTTGTTCAGCGCAAGAATGAAGGACACACTAGGAGCAGTGGCATACTAGATGCACCGGACGGGCTCTAGTGCAAGTGGGAGACTGTTGGAATAGGTGCCCTAGAGGCAATCTAGTTTATTATGAACAATAAATGGGTTAGAACATTCGTTGTATTATTTATTAGATATTTAATATAATAAAGTCTATAGATTTACAATGTTGTTGTTTATCTTAAATATCCCTAGTCGATTATAAAGATTAATAGGACAATCATCTATCGACTAGCATGGGGTTGGATTGATATGGAGATATCATGATCAAACACATGGGTATGCATTAAGGTTAATGGCATACTGGACTGACCCATTTCCGAGAGGGCTATACAAGTTATGTAAAGTCACAAGTGCTTATCGGGGTGACAACGGTATTGTCATCCTTAGACTTGAAGTCACTAGATGTTCTAGTTGTGGAATATTGTGTTTTGGTAGCAACAAACGCTACACCGTGATTGGATAGTCATAAAGGCGCGTATTGGACACAATAGGATGCAAGCTAAAATATCATAGTGATTTATATCGAATTTTTCCCTCCCACATAACGAGAGCAAATATCCTAGGCCACTCGAGGGATAGTGCTTATAGAATGTCTGGCTAGATTCAAATATATCAATATAGAATATTGATGTTATTTGCACGAATAAGGCTACTCCTAGGATCGAGGAACTATGGATTGGATATACGAGTGTGACTTGTATGTCTCGTGTCCAATCCGGATTTTGAGACAAAGGGATGAGACAATACTTGCACAAGGTTTGTCATGATAACTAATTCTATTTGTAGGCTAGAATGGATGTCTTGCTAGAGGCCGCTCCATATTAGTAAATAGTTACTACCAACTAAATAGAACATATGGGGTCACACGCCATATAGAGTTGAACTAGACTTGAGAATTAATTAATTAATTAGAAGGATCAAATCGCAACAACTTGCTAACTTAGTAGGACTAATATGAAAGTGATAGCACCTTTTAGGAGCAACATATTATTGTTAATTTGCCACATTATCATGATATATTTGAGCTTAAATGTTGAAAATATGTTGCGTTTTATCACTTGATGCTTCATATGGGCTTTATTGTTAGTCCGGGCGATTCTATGCATATTTTGTTGTTATTTCGCAAATATAATCGCTCGGTATGTTTGTTCATGTTTTCTTGGCATGAACGGATGCTAATCGTTTGATAGGAGTCATGGAACGAACTTCGAAAATACTGGGAGCTCAAGTGGAACGAAGAGAAGCAAAGTTTGAGGAGCTAGAAAGACCAACCTTCACTATTTTTAATGATCAGGAAAATATACAAATAGTTTTGGAGTGATACCAGAGCCATATGAAATTATACTCAAAGAGATTTCCAACGATAGGTCACGGAATTTAATCGGAGTCCGGATGAGAGAGTAATGGCCTGCGCAATATCAGCTTACAATTCTGTCCGAAAATTATAAACTGGAGGGGCTGAAATGCAAGTTTGGCCAAAGTACATTAAAAACTCGCCCCCAACTGGTAAAAACGAGATAGAAGACCTAGAGGGAGTCATTCACGCATACAGAGGAAGAGAGAGACGCGAGGGGGATGAGGAGATCGATCAGGATCATCCTCAAACCGGAGATTTCACAGTTTGATTTCATTCTCTTCTCTTTTCATCAATTTTATGGAGAAATTATATTGCTTTTCTACGATTTCATCAATTTCATCAATAGATTTTCTCCATAAAATTGATGAAAAGAGAAGAGAAAAAAATCAAACGGTGAAATCTCCGGTTTGGGGATGATCTCAATCGATCTCCTCAGCCCCCTTGCGTCTCTCTCTTCCTCTGTATGCGTGAATGGCTCCCTCTAGGTCTTCTATCCTGTTTTTACCAGTTGGGGGCGAGTTTTTAATGTAATTTTGCCAAAATTGCATTTCAGCCCCTCCAATTTGTAATTCCTGGACAGAATTGTAAGCTGATCTTGCGCGGGTCATTACTCTCTCATCCGGACTCTGATTAAGCTCTGTGACCAATCTTTGGAAAGAAATTTGAGTCTAATTTCATATGTTACTGGTCTCACTCCAAAATTATTTGTATATTTTCCTGATCATTGAAAATTGTGAATGTTGGTCATTCTAGCTCCTCCAACTTTGCTTCTCTTCGTTCCACTTGAGCTCTCATTGTTTCTGAAGTTCGTTCCATGCCTCCTATCAATCGATTAGCATCCGTTCCTGCCAAGAAAACATGAACAAACATACCAAGCGATTATATTTGAAAAATAACAACGAAATATGCATAGAACGCCTGGACTAAAAATAAATCGCATATGAAGCATCAAGTGATAAAATGCAACATATTTTCAACAATTAAGCTCAAATATATCATGATAATGTGGCAAATGAACAATAATATATAGCTCCTAAAAGGTGCTATCAAACTCCCCCACGCTACCTTCTTGCCCGTCCCGAGCTTGCTTCCAAGATTCACATATATCTTTACTCTGCCTTAGACACAACGACTCAAACACCGGACTATGCAATCTATATGACTATAATCAATGAAACTCGATTATAAACAATGCAACAAAGTAAAGAACATATTTGTTTTCTTTTAGATAGAGATTGGGCAATCTCGAAGAACAAACCGGCATGTCATAAGGCTCTCACATCCCCTAGAAGATTCTATAACTTTGGTGATCGGTAGAACTTGCGGCCAGTTTCGTCAGACATAACGGGCACGAACACAAAATATGTTGCTTCCGCATACTCATCAAACGTATCCCTAGCACTTACCAACAGAGCTATTTATCCACGGGTTAAATTGTTGACGTCTTAGGACGGGTAGGATAGGATATTTAGAAGTGTAGTCCTAGACGTCATGATACAACTAAAAAAATCCGATTCTCACACGCCCTCACCAAAATCCAAGGACCCCACCGAATCTCACTACTCCGGCCCTCATTCCCTCAATCTTGGTGCAACGCCGTTCTCGCGGCCACAAATGTGAAGAAGTGATCAAAACTCATAGCTCATATCCTCGGTCTTCATGAAGTTTCATTTCCGGCTTCCTATTCAATTTCACTTCCAACTTTATCTTTTTTTTATTTATTTATTTCAAGTTGCTTCTCGGACCAATAAGCACATGGAGCCACCAATACGATAGTAATATCCGAGAAGATAAAATATCAAAATATATATGTGGGGGTGGAATGTGTCAAATCAATGATGTAATCAAAATAGATTTCGACACCCCCCACACTCGTTGTAAACCATATCAAAACCCGGTAGTCAATGTCTAAACGTGCTTTTCCAACCAATCCTCCTCATCACCTAAGATATAGAGAATGTAAATGAAACACAAGCACGTCCTACTATAAGATCAATCAACCCACCCCATATCGTGCGGAAATAATGTCACGCACTACGGTACTCCACCTGTGATCATGGTGTAAGGACACGACTAACCGCCGCACCGAAGTGTGCTACCGTATCTAACTCACCCTCGCATCCCCTCAAAAGATGACATGTAAGAGTATCCACTCAAGATGTATAATATCATCTCACCCTCAACTAACCTCCCTAACTCAACTCCCTCTATCATGACGCATAGGAAGGGACCATTCTAACTAGTGATGAATGTCACAAGGAAGGGCTTCCTAGGCTAGAGGTTGTGAATAAAAGGGGTAGATGGATCAAATTGGGGTAACTAGTGGACCTAAGAGATGGATACGGGACGTGAGGTCCCCATAAAAATCACTCGCACAGCTGTTCCGTTGCCACTACAAGGAGGGTTGACGACTACCTAAGTGACGGTGGTGTAGCGCTAGTAGGATAACTAGTCTGAGAGACAGCTACTCACAATTCTCGAGTGCATTATCCCTATAGCCTTCCTACTCCAGATTCTCGCATCTACCTCACCTCAGATTTTCATACTCCTAAGGAATTTCTATCATTGAGCCATCTCAACATTCACTCTCTTCAATTGCCCTTTCTCAAAGATTTTTAGTTTTAGGGTTTTTCTTGTTTTTTTTTTTTAAAAAAAAAAAAAAAAAAAAAAAATCTTTGTTATTAATTGAGTTTTTTAACACTATATGCTTGGGCCAACTCGATTAACAACACATATGGGTAGGTGGACTTAATAATTAAAAGTGCAAACAAAATATAAAATGCAATAATTAAACGTGCACATGCAATCCTAACTCTGACTCCTACGTGCAAACTGACTCACTAATCTACATGTAACAAGGCTATGCAAGTTAAGTAGAGCAAAGATATGCATAACCTCCCCCACACTTGAGATAATCATTGCCCTCAATGAATTTAAAGAGTACCCCCAAAGGACATGATCTCAACATGTAAGGAATTAATAGCGATTGCAGGGAACTTCGCCTAGAGTGACTAGACAAGAATTTTAAAGAGAGAGAAAGAAAACGTACCTACGGTCCCGGAGTATCGTTCTTACGGGACCGATTTCGCAAAACTTTGTTGAGAATGGACCGATTGGTCGACCAACTTTTCGAAAACTCGAGCAAGTTGAAGCAAGACTACCTCATTGTACTTCCTCAGTGTCCCCGTCGCAACACTCTTCTTGAACATTGTCCGAATCCCACTCCAAGTTGACGAATCAGAATTTTTTTTTCTTGAAGTTCTTCCTCTTTGAATTCCCCCACACTCAAACCGCTCACTATCTCTCAAAAACTCAAGAGTTAATGTTGTAGTTGGGTTAGCAAGGAGCAAAACCGAACATAAATTTTCAATTTGGATAAGTTTTGAGTTTTGGTTGTGTGGGTGTTCTTGAGGTTTGAGAGGAAGAAGATGAAGAAAAGGAGTGTTTGATCCGAACTTGGGTGGGAAGATCAAAAATCCGGTTTTTGACTCATAAATACCCCCCAAAATGTCGGCAGCCCGACCCATTTTGGCCCGAAATGGTTGCCGAAATAAGTGGCTTTAGGCCTCCATTTCGGCCTGAAATGGTGGCCAAAATGGCAAGGGATTTTTGGAGTAGAATGCCCTTTTCTTTTCGGGCCGAAATCCCCTTATTTTGGCCTTCATTTCGGCCCGAAATGGTGGCCGAAATCCCCTTATTTCGGCCTTCATTTCGGCTCGAAATGGTGGCCGAAATCACTGGAATTCTCCAACTTGTTTTTGCACTAACTTCTTCATCCGACATCCGTTTCGCGCGATTCTTGCACCGATGGACTCCATATTCAACGAGGAATCCATTTTTGTCTAGAAAATTCTCAAATCTGGGAAATTTTCCGTTTCTTCTCAAATTCTCTCTCATGTGCAAAAATCTCGCCTCCAAAAGCTCTTAAACTCTATCCCCACTCCGGATTCCGATGCGTGCAAACCCACTGTAACAACTCGCTCCCACGATCCTTATGAACAATAAGATACTCCCCAAACCCGAGTAGATCCTCATGCAAAATTCTTCCGATTAGCCAGTTGTTCCTCATTTTGCGTGCAAAGTCATGCACACGCATCAAGAAGGGGAATTCGGAGTAGTCTTTGGTACATGTGTCCTGCACACTCATAGGAAATATTAAAGCGACTCTCGCTTACCCCTCACAATCAAGTATGGAGAACTAAATACAAAAATAAAAATCCTACTCTACCTTGGGTTGCCTCCCAAGAAGCGCTTGTAATTTAAGGTCGACGGCCCGACCAGTTACCTCAACCGACGTGGACAGTGGATGCAGCTTTAACCCTCCACTTCTTCTAATTCCACCATCTTTTCTCAATGATTTTCTTCTCACGAAGTGCACCCGTGTGCAAAGAAGATGGTGAAAAATTGTAGAAGCTGACTCTTTTCATCGTGCAATTAATCCTCTTGATCAACTTCAACAAAGTTCCACTAGACTCAAATGTATCTCTGACCATGAAATCATCCCAGTAGTACTCCTTTGGTGCTTGATGCTCTTCAGTCAACGCATGCATTTCATTCATACCCCTAAACTTGAGGATTTCCAACTCCTTGACGATGGCATATAGATCGTCAATAGGATAGCTAATGAAACAAGAAATTGGAAGTTTCCTATCACACCCAAAACTCAAAACCCAAAACTTAAAAATCAAAACTCAAGAACACCAACACACCCAAAACTCAAAACTCATCCAAATCGCGAAATTTTTGTTGGGTTTTGCTCCTTGCAAACCCAACTACAAGATCAACTCTTGAGTTTTTGAGAGATAGTGAGCGGTTTAAGTGTGGGGGAAGTCAAAGAGGAAGAACTCCAAGAACGAGAGTTTCGTCGCTTTGGAGGGTGATTTGGCCAATACTCCAAGAGGGACTTGTGACGGGAACATCGAGGAGCACAACAAGGTAGTCTAGCTTCGACTTGCTCGAGTTTTCAAAAAATTGGTCGACCAACCGGTCCATTCTCGACCAATTTTTGTGAAATCGGTCCCGTAAGAACGGTACTCCGCGACCGTAGGTATGTTTTCTTTCTCTTTCCTTAAATTTCTTGTCTAGTCACTCTAGGCGAAGTGCCTTGCAACACATGTCATTTTTGTTGTTTACTCCTTACACTTAGAGATCATATCCTCTGGGGGACACTCTAAATTCATTGAGGACAATGATTATCTCAAGTGTTGGGGGGGTTACATATATCTTTGCTCGCCTTAATTTGCATAGCCTTGTTACATGTAGATTAGTGAGTTAGTTTGTACGTAGGAGTCAGAGTTAGGATTTCATGTGCACGTTTAATTATTGCATTGTATATATTGTTTGCATTTTTAATTATTGAGTCCACCTACCCATATGTGTTGTTAATCGAGTTGGCCCAAGCATATAGTGTTAGAAAAACTCAAAAAAAAAAAAGAAATAAAACCCTAAAAATTGAACACTTTTGAGAAAGGGCAATTGAAGAGAGTGAATGTCGAGAGGGCTCAATTATAGAAATTCCTTAAGAATATGAAAATCTGAGGTGAGGTAGACGCGAGAATCTGGAGTAGGAAGGCTATAGGGCCAATGCACTCTAGAATGGTGAAGTTGTCTCTCAGACTAGTTATCCTACTAGCGCTACACCACCGTCACTTAGGTAGTCGTCAACCCTCCTCGTAGTGGCAACGGAACAGTTGTGCGAGTGATTTATATGGGGACCTCATGTCCCTTATCCATCGCCTAGGTCCACTAGTTACCCAATTTGACCCATCTTCCCCTTTTAGTCACAGCCTCTAGCCTAAGAAGCCATTCCTTGTGACTTTCATCACTAGTTAGAATGGTCCCTTCCTCTGCGTCATGATAGAGGAGTCGAGTTAGGGAGGTTCGTTGAGGGTGAGCTAATATTATACATCTTGAGTGGATACTCTTACATGTCATCTTTTGAGGGCATGTGAGGGTAAGTTAGACACGGTAGTACACTTCGGTGCGGCGGTGAGTCGTATCCTTACACCACGGTCACAGGTCGAGTACCGCAGTGCGTGACATTCTTTTCGCACGATATGGGGGTAGATCTTATAGGAGGACGTGATTGTGCTTCATTTACATTCTCTATATCTTAGGTGATGAGGAGGATTGATTGGAATTAGCACGTTCATACATTGACTACCGGGTTTTTGATATGTTTTACATCGAGTGTTGGGGTGTCGACGGTGATTGGATACATTATTAATTTGACACATTCCACCCCTACAGCGTTTGCTTTGATGATTTGTATCCTCGGATATTTACACTGCTACTATGAGCTCTGTGTGACATATTGTGTTGTGAAAATGAAAAAAAAATAAAAAAAAATATAAATGAAAAAAATAGAAATTGTAAGTGAAAGAGAATAAGGAGCATAAATTGAACTTCATGAAGACCGGGGAGATAAGCTATGAGTTTTGATCACTTCTTCACATTTGTGGCCGCGAGAACGGCATTGCACCAAGATTGAGGGAATGAGGGCCAGGGGTAGTGAGATTCGGTGGGGTTCCTTGGATTTTGGTGAGGGAGTGTGAGAATCGGGTTTTGTGAGTTGTATCATGACGTCTAGGATTACGCTTCTAAATATCCTATCCTACCCGTCCCAAACCGTCAACAATTTAACCTATGGATAAATAGCTTGGATGGTAGGTGCTTGGGATACGTTTGATGAGTGTGCGGAAGAAACTTATTTTGTGTTCGTGCCCGTTCTGTCTGAAAAAATTGGCCGCAAGTTCTACCGATCACCGAAGTTATATAATCTTCTAAGGGATGTGAGAGCCTTATGACATGCCAATTTGCTTTTCTGTGTTTGCCTAATCTCTAACAACAAAAAAATATCTTCTTTACTTTCCTGCATTGTTTATAATCTAGCTGCATTGTTCAAAGTCATGTAGATTGCATAGTCCAGTGTTTGAGTCGTTGTGTCTAAGGAAAAGTAAAGATATATGTGAATCTTGGAAGCGAAAGTTGCTCGGGACGAGCAAGAAGGTAGTGTGGGGGAATTTATAGCGCCTTTTAGGAGCTATATATTATTGTTATTTCCCAAATTATCATGAGATATTTGAGCCTAATTGTTGAGAATATGTTGTGTACTTGTGTTTTATCACTTGATGCTTCATAGGCACTTTATTGTTAGTCCGGGCGTTTCTATGCATAATTAGATGTTATTTGCCAAATATAATCGCTTGGTATGGTTTTTCTTGTTGTTTTGGAAAGAACGGATGCTAATCAATTGATAGGAGGCATGGAACGAACCTTGGAAACAATGGGAGCTCAAGTGGAACGAAGAGAAGCAAAGTTGGAGGAGCTAGAATAACAAAATTTCACTATTTTCAATACTCAGGAAAATATACAATGAATTTGGGATTGATACGGGTTCCAAATAAAATTAGACTCGAGTAGATTTCCAACGATAGGTCACGGAGCTTAATCGGAGTCTAGATGAGAGAGTAATGGCCCGCACAAGATCAGCTTACAATTCTGTCCGGGAATTACAAACTGGAGGGACTGAAGTACAATTTCGGCCGAAGTACATTAAAAACTCGCCCCCAACTGGTAAAAACGGGATAGAAAAACTAGAGGGAGTTAATTCACACATACGGAGGAAGAGAGACACGCACTGGAACCATTGGAGAGCAGCTTGGAGTTTGGGGATCGCTCGGATTCGTCAAAGCTTAGAGATTTCCCCGTTTGATTTCTTTCTCTTCTCTTTTCATCAATTTTATGGAGAAAATCTATTGCTTTTCTACGATTTCAATTAGTAGCTAGACGTTTTGCTAGGATTCTCTAGAGAGTCTAGGGTTTATGTAGACGTTATGTTTTCCATATTTTAGACTTGTCTCATGCTTTTGGATTTTGATTTATTGGATGAAGTTTGATTTCATGAACTTGTTAATGAGCGTAGTCTATTTACACGACTATTTTAAGAATTGATATTCATAGGAATTAGGTGTTCTTCCTAGATTGTAATCTTGCTTAAAGTTAATATATATTTTAGTTAATTTTTCATATACTATGCCTAATCCTTGGAAAGAACGGAGTGATCAACCAGACTTGTTAATTAGCTCGCGAGTGCGTGAGAGCGACTTAGACCTAGTTGTGATGAGATACGAACAACAAACCTTAATCACTGAGACTGAGAAGATAAGTGTGTAGGATTGGCCTTAGTGGGTAGATTCGGTCGGAGATAGTGGGGTGTTCACGTTGTGGTGGTCTGAGAGGACATCATTCCGTGCACTGTCGTTAGCCTACTAGAACGGACCGGTAGATGTAGGTGGACCGACAGGACACCAAGTAGACCGTGACGTAGAACGACATGAGATCGATAGGAGATTGTCAGTACCATTACACGGCTTAACTAGAATAGGATTAACGTGTTACATAGCTAATCCAAAAATCGTCTACAGCCCTAGCTGATCTAGAGATTGCCTAGTTCTCCATATTTATTTAATAAAATAAAAACCCAAAAATATTAGTTGAGTAGTTTATTTTATTTCAGTCACCTGTTTGAGGGTGACAAATGTTTAAATCACAATCTCTTCCTCCCAGTTACGGTACTCTAAATTAATCACTTAATTGAATAATCTCAAGTCTGTCCTCGTGTGATCGATAACTCGGGGTTGAAATACCACCCCTATATTACTTGATCGTGCACTTGCGCATACACGTAAGAAATCGTGTCAGCAAGTTGGACAAATCCGAACTTGAGTAGGATTAGGAGAGGGCCTTTATGTTGTAACAATGAGTTGTTGGACTATAAAAAGGATGCTCATAGCTCCCTTCCCTACAACTTATGCTCATAACATACATTTAGTAGGAGAGATGGAAGGAGAGAACAATACAACAAGGAAGGCCAAAGCCCCCCCCCCTTGCGTCCGCCCTACCCGTCGGCCAAAAAGAGAGGGCCGCCCCTCTCTTTTGGTGCTCCGTTGCGTGATTTCTTCATCCTCTTCCATTCCTCCTAGCTAGCGCAAGGCGTTTGGAAGATCTAGATCTCACTTGTAGGCGTGGATCAACCATAGAGATGTGATACTTTTCGCGTTAGAAGTCATCAAGGAGACCCACAAGGTACTTAACACAAATCCTTTATCATTGTCATGATTTCTCTTCCCGTGATCCTTGGATGGTCTTGATCGGAAAAAATTATTGTTTTTCCGCTGCGTATCCATGATCAAAACCCTACACTATGACGGTCCTTTAGGGTTCGGCCATAGTGATGGTGGGCCCTCTTGGACCGTTTTGACCCTATTTCATCCAAAATCAACTAAAATTGACCAAGCGCGTTAAAATTGGATTTTAACTGTTTATGTGCTATTTTCATGGTGATTGGATATGGCCTTAGATGTGGATGTTGTGAATGTTTATTTTTGTGGTTTGTTTTTAAGGCATGTGAGCTGATAATATTAATGTAAAGTTAATTAGGTTTTACGGCCTGCGAGCCGGTCTTATTCTCAACTTGTGAGATCTTTTTATTTAGTATAGATGCTAGCTAGTATTAGATAAAATAGATGATAGTCAAGATATGGAGTAGAAGAAACCTAAAGAATTAAAGGACCACGAGATGGAGCATTCCACAAGGCTAAGGAGCATGGAGCATTCCACAAGCTATGGAGCATGGACCACAATATGGAGGCACATGGAGATGAGCTTGCTATTTTTTAGGGTTCTTAGATATTCTCATTGGCTTGGGATTATATTAGTTTAGAGGCCATATCCATATCACGTTTATTTATATTTTTGGTTATTTATTTATTGTTGGTGTATGAATGATGCATGAAAAATTAATAACAAGATAATTAACAACCGGGATCTTTTATTTGTGAGTTTGCCCATCTCAAAATAAGTATATTAGTTGCTATGGATCAACAAAACAATTAAATTAAAAGGGTAAAAGACATTTTCCACCCTCTGATTATGGAGAAAAGACATATCGCCCCCTGATTTATGGGGAAATACATTTTGCACCCTTGTTAATGGATGGAGGGTGGACAGATACCACCCTTCTGTTACAATCTGTTAGTGGATGGGTGCAAACTATCTTTTCTTGACCATTTTACCCTTATTGATTGTGGAAAAATACCACCATTTTTTCGTTTTTATAGTGTTCATCATGTTCTTGGTGTTCTTGAGCACCACCTCCACTACCACCAAATCTCCACCAACACCAACACCACCACCACCACCACCACCACATCCCCACCACCACCACCACCACCAACAATCTCATTTATTTTTTACCGAATAACCACTTTCACTACTAAGCATTTGCAAAGTCTTTACACAAAATTAATAAAAACTCAGCATCTAACAAAATTTCACCACCATCTGATGAACTGGAATGAATTTTTTTCTTATAAATCTGCAACTTCACTACCAACCAAACTCCACCAAACCCAGTCACCATTAGCAACCTCCTCCATCACCATTAGCAACCTTCCTCCCTAAAATTACAAATTCTTTGTTTTTTTTTTCTTTTTGTTTTTTGATCTGTGAGTTGTGACCAGCGTTTCAATGAACCTCAATCCATCAAATTTCGGAACGAATTTATCCAAACATGCCATCCAATTGTTTCCAGAATCACCCTCCTGTAAAACACCAAATAATTGATCAAAAAGAAAAATAGCCAGAATAAGGAACAAGAAAGATCTTCTTAAATCAGATCTCTGTGATAGCCCGAAAACTAAAGTGGTAGGAAACAGAGGTTTCTTATTCCTCCGTTTCCAGATAGAAAAAATAAAACAGAGTCTTCAAAGGCTCAATCCAAGAAAAAATAGAGTCTTTTTTTAGCCTACCTGTTTCAGTCTCTGGGTATTTGAACTTTTCAAGCGAATCGACGACGACCAGACGGCGGCGGTGGTGGTCGAGGTTGCCGCCACAGACCAACCCACATCCGGACAGAGATTAAATTGAGAACGGCCTCTTATCTTCCCTCCTTCATTTCACTACAAGCCCACCATCAATCAACACCAACAACCACCATCGACGCCAACAACCACAACCCTTGTTCCAAACCCAACCCTCCACCTCCGCCTCCGATTTAGTCTGCCTTCTCCGACCGGAAGCCCCATATTCTGAATTCCTCAAAGGAATAGTTAAATTTGGGGGTTTGTTGAAGCCGCCGAAGGTTGTGTCGATGCTTCAATCGCTTGCCCTCAAGAACGGTGTTGTTCTTAGAGACAACACTGAAGTGGTTAACATCGAGAGAGATGAGAGAACAGGTGGGATTTGGGTTTCTGCAAAGAATGATGATGGGGCTGGAGGATAAGAGAGGCGTAAGAGAGAGGGGAAGAGATAAGGTTAGGGTTCGGAAATGAGAAGGAGAAGGAAGAAAATGGCATTTATAGTGGGGTAATTTCTCAACAGTTTAGGGGTATTTTTTCTTTTTATTCCTCCATTAATTCCACCGATAGTTTTAACTCTGACAGGGGTGAAAAATGTCTTTTTCCATAAATCAGGGGTAAATTGTCTTTTCTCCATAGTTGGAGGGTGGAAAATGTCTTTTACCCAAATTAAAAATGAAAAATCCCTCAAATTTAAATAATGTGTTTTGCCTTCTCGTTACTAAAACACTCATCATGATCATGCTTTATCAAGCTCGTGCGTGCCAAAGCAGGGCGAATTGGTTCATCATGATGTGATGCGATGGCACAAGACAGTAATGTGCAACTGTTTGAGTAAGAGGTTGGACGCAACTGGGTGATTTTAATAGGATTAAAAGCCTAGAGGCAAAAAATTGGGATTATCGATGAGATAGATAAATAAGGAGTTATTTACCCAATTGAACCAAGAGTTGCATACGGATGCAATTGGAATTGTTCCTACCTAAATAAGTAATTTTTGGGTGACTTGCCAAAAAAAGCTAAAAAAGAAGTGAAATATGGATCTTGGACCCACTAGAAAATATAATGATACTTTCCGCATTAATATTGAGGGTTATTAATCCGAGAAAAATAGTGGGAGCTATGTTTAATAATCTAGCAATTATTGAATGTAGTTATTTGTTCACAAAATAATAAAACTTGTATATTTCTCATCTTGTAGGATTACATTGGAAAGCAATTCATCAATTCATCACATTCCCTACGAGCCGTCCTTGAGAAGGACAAGCTTTCTAGAACCAACTTTCTAGACTGGTACAGAAACTTGAGAATCGTTCTCAAGCAGGAAAAGAAACTGTACACTCTAGAGGAAGAGTTTCTTGCAGATCCAGAAAATAATACCCCAGCAGCCCTAAAGGCGCATCAGAAGTTCATTGACGATGCTAATGATGCGGCCTGCCTTATGATTTGAACCATAAACTCTGAGCTTCAGAAGCAACATGAGAACATGGTTGCGTCTGATATGATCACTTGAAGCATCTCTTTGAAGAGCAGGCAAGGGTTGAGTGGTATGAAGTTTCCAAGACATTGTTCAAATGTCATATGTCAGAGGGAAACCCTGTGGGGCCTCACGTGCTCTGTATGATCGGGTACCTAGAGAGCCTAACACGCCTAGCGTTTCCCGTAGGCCAAGACTTGGCGACTGATCTCATCTTGCAATCGTTGCCTGATAGTTATGGAAAGTTCATCATGAACTATAACATGAATGAGATCGTCAAGCCTCTACCAGATCTACTCAGTATGTTTAGAATAGCTGAACAAAGCATCAACAAGGGAAAGTTCAAATCCATAATGATGTTAAGCAAAGGAAAGAGCAAAAGGTTTGCGTCTACCTCCAAAGGAAAAGGCAAGTCATGTTCCAAACCTAAGGAAGCTGCCCTTAAACCTGCTGGTGGCGTTGCCAAGGGCGTGACTAAGGGTGATTGTCACTACTGCAGTCAGCCTGGACACTGGAAGAGAAACTGCCCAAAGTATCTAGAGGATAAGAGGCTTGGCATAGTGATTTCACCACCACCAGGTATTTTTGTTACAGATGTCAATTTAACTATCTCTTCGTCTTGAGTATTGGATACTGGATGTGAAACTCACGTTTGTCGAAATGTGCAGGATCTAAAGAAAAGTATAAAATTAGCTAAAGGGGAGAAAGATCTGCACGTTGGGAATGGAGCAAAGGTTGTTGCATTGGTCGTGGGCGTGTACGATCTGTCTTTGCCTTCATGATTAGTATTATAATTAAATAATTGCTATTTTGTGCCATCTATGAGCAGAAACATTATTACTATTTCTTGTTTGGGCAAGGAAGGTTTTACTATTTAAATAAAGGACAATTGTTGCTCCATTTATTTTGATAGTATTCACTATTGTAGTGCGAAATTATTTAATGAATTATACATCCTTGATCTAAGCAATCATGTCTATAACATAAATACCAAGAGGATTAAAATGAATGATTTAAATCCTTCTTATCTATGGCACTGTCGTCTAGGCCATATAAACGAGAAATGTGTATCTAGACTCAATAAGGATGGACTTCTAGACTCATTTGATTTTGAGTCATATGAGACATGTGAAGCTTGTTTATTAGGAAAGATGACAAAGTCCCCTTTCAATAACAAGGGTGAGGGGACTAGTTAGCAATTGGCGCTCGTACATACTGATGTATGTGGGCCATTTTCCACGGCTGCCATTGGTGGTCACTTCTATTTCATTACATTTACTGATGATTTCAGTAGATATGGATTTGTATACCTTATGAAGGCCAAATCTGAATCCTTTGAAAAGTTCTAAGAATTCTGGAATGAAGTAGAGAAGCATCTTGGCAAAAGTATTAAGGCTCTACGATTGGATCGTGGAGGAGAATACTTGAGCCAAGATTTTGATGACTATCTTATACAGTGTGGGATAATATCCCAACTCACTCCACCCAGAACACCACAATGGAATGGCGTGTCCGAGAGGAGGATTTGAACACTGTTAGACATGGTTTGATCTATGATGTGTCAAACTGATCTTCCATTATCATTTTGGGGCTACGCTCTATTGTTTTCAGCTTTCACCATTAACTGTGTTCCATCCAAATCGTTCATGAAGACTCCATATGAGATGTGGAGTGGGAGGCGTCCCACAGTGTCCTTCATGAGGATTTGGGGCTGCGATGTCTACGTAAAACGTTTACAATCAGACAAGCTCGGGCCTAAGTCAGATAAGTGTAAGTTTGTGGGATACCCTAGAGAAACTAAGGGATATTACTTCTACAATCCAACTGAGAACAAAGTGTTTGTTTCCCGGACCGGCGTGTTTTTAGAAAGAGAGTTTGTCTCTAAAGAAGCAAGTGGGAGGACTGTAGAACTTGAAGAAGTTCAACAACCATAAAACACTAATCCTGCGATGAACATGAACATGAACCACAAGTTTTTGTGGGCGAACCTGTTCAAGTAACACAAGAGCTTTGTAGGTCGAGCAGAGTGCGCCAAGAGCCAGAGAGGTATGGACTTCTCGTGACTGAGTCTGGTGACACGCTGCTCATAGATGATGAGCCTACTATCTATGGAGAGGCCATGAAAGGGCCAGACTCTCAGAATTTGCGTGAAGCCATGGAATCCATGTATACCAACAAGTATGGACTTTGGTGGAACCACCCCAAGGGATGCGGCCCATAGGGTGAAAATGGGTCTTCAAGAAGAAGACCGACATGGGTGGTAATGTGATTACCTATAAGGGTGGATTGGTGGAAAAAGGATTCAGACAGATTCATGGTATAGACTATGATGAAACATTTTCACCAGTTGCGATGACCAAATGTATCCGAATCCTACTTGCTATTGCAGCTTACGACGACTACGAGATTTGGTAGATGGATGTCAAAACAGTGTTTCTGTATGGAAACCTCCTCGAGGATGTGTACATGACACAACCTGAGGGTTTTGTGGATCCCGAGCATGCAAATAAAGTCTATAAATTGCAACGATCCATTTATGGGATGAAGCAAGCTTCTAGGAGTTGAAAACGACGTTTTGATGAAGCAGTCAAAGAGTTTGACTTCATCAAGACCGAAGATGATTCTTGTGTCTACAAGAAGGTTAGTGGGTGCTCTGTTGTATTTATGGTCTTGTATGTGGATGACATACTACTCATTAGAAACAACATTCCCATGCTCCAATCTGTGAAAGATTGTCTAGGAAAGTGTTTCTCAATGAAAGACTTAGGGGATGCAGCTTATACACTTGGCATCAACATCTAAAGAGATAGGTCGAGGAATTTTCTAGGCCTAAGTCAAAGTACATATATAGACAAGGTGTTGAATCGGTTCAACATGCAAGATTCCAAGAAGGATTCTTTCCCATGTCGCATGGAATCACTCTTTCGAAGAATGATTGTCCGTCCAATGAGATTGAGAAGGACCGCATGATTCGGGTTCCCAATGGTTCGGCTATAGGATCCATTATGTACGCCATGTTATGTGCTAGACCAGATGTGTCATAAGTTTTGAGTATGACCAGCAGATATTAGTATAATCCAGGTGAGAGTCACTGGATAGCGGTCAAGAACATCCTAAGGTACTTGAGAAGAACTAAGGATGCGTTCTTGATCTATGGAGGGGAGGAAGAGTTGCGTGTAAGTGGTTACGGACGCAAGCTTCCAAACCGACAAAGATGATTTCAGATTGCAGTCGGAATTTGTGTATTGCCTAAATGGAGGTGTTGTGAGATGGAAGAGTTCCAAGAAAGAGACGGTTTCTGATTCTACTACTAAGGCTGAGTACATTGATGCGAGTGGCGCAGCAAAGGAAGCTGTTTGGATTAGGAAGTTCATTACTGAGCTTGGTGTGGTTCCGAGCATTGTGGATCCAATAGAGTTGTATTGTAACAACACTGGAGCGATCGCACAATCAAAGGAACCCAGGTCACACCATAAATCCAAATACGTACTCAGGAAGTTCCATCTCATTCGAGATATCATCGATAGAGGAGATGTGAAGATATGCAAGATTCCTACATATGAGAATCTGTCAGATCCTCTCATGAAGCCGCTTGTTCAGTGCAAGCATGAAGGGCACACTAGATCTATTGGCATATGAGATGCACCAGATTGGATCTAGTGCAAGTGGGAGACTGTTGGAATAGATGCCCTAGAGGCAATCTTACTTAGTATGAACATTACTTTTGGCTAGAATATTCATTGTATTATTTATGGAGATATTTAATATAATGAAGTCCTTAGATTTCAAATGTGTTGTTTATCTTAAATATCCCTAGTCGATTATACTGATTAATAGGACGATCAACTATAGAATAGTATGGGGTGGATTGATATGGAGATATCACGATCCAACACATAGGTATGCATTAAAAGTATTAGCATACTGTATTGACCCGCAACGAGGAGGCTACATACATGTTATGTAACGTCACAAGTGCTTCTCGTAGTGACAACGGTATTGTCATCCGTAGACTTGAAGTCACTAGATCCTCTATTTGTGGAATTTGTGTTTTGATATCTTCAAACGCTACACCGTGACTGGGTATCAATAAAGGCGTTAGTCGGACACAATAGGAAACAAGCTTAGAGATTGTAGTGATGTAGACAGAATTTTTCCCTCCCACATAACGGGAGCAAATATCCACGGCCACTCGAGGGATGGTGCTTATAGAATGGCTGGCCAGACTCAGATAAATCAATATAGGATATTGATGTTATCTGCATGGATAAGACTATTTCCAGGATCGAGAAACTATGGATTGGATATACGAGTGTGACTTGTATGTATCGTGTCCAATCCGGATATAGAGACAAAGGGATGAGACAATACTTGCACAAGGTTTGTCAAAGTAATGACTATTTCTATTAGTTGGGTGGCATGGATGTGTTGCTAGACACCTCTCCATATTAGTAATAGTTACTACCAACTAAGTAGAAACCTATGGGATCACAAGCCATATGGATTAAACTAGACTTGAGAATTAATTAATATGATTAATTAAATAGAATGATCAATACGCAACTACTTGCAAACTTAGTAGGACTAATTTGCAAGTTAGACTAATCCGTGTATGGACAGGGTTAGGATAGGGACCTTTATGTAGTTACAAGGAGTTGTTGGACTATATAAAGGACACTCCTAGCTTATTTATCACACTAATTATCACAACATACATTGAGTAAGAGAGAACAAAGCAAGGAGAGAGAACAAACACAAGACGTTCGAACCCCCTTGTGTCGTCCCCTACCCGTCGGCCACAAGAGGAGGCCGAGCCTCCCTTCGATCTCCGTTGTGTGGTCCTTATTCTCCCTTCTTCCACCAATTTCTAGCACAAGACGTGGAGAAATATAGTTCTTCATCCTAGGCGTCGACTAGCTACAGAGCAAACAATATTTTGCGTTTGAAGTCATCAGTGACTTCAAACACAAAATATTGTTTGCTCTGTATCTAGTCGACGCCTAGGATGAAGAACTATATTTCTCCACGTCTTGTGCTAGAAACCGGCGGAATAAGGAAGAAGAAGGATCTCACAACGGAGACCAAAGGGAGGCTAGACCTTCTCTTGTGTCCGACAAGTAGGGGACGACACAAAGGGGTTTGACCCTCTTGTGTTTGTTCTCTCTCCTTGCTTTGTTCTCTCTTACTCAATGTATGTTCTGAGCATTAGTGTGAGAAATAAGCTAGGAGTGTCCTTAATATAGTCCAACAAATCCTTGTTAAGTACATAAAGGTACCCATCCTAATCATGTCTATACACGGTTTCTAGCACAAGACGTGGAGGAATATAGTTCCTCATCCTAGGCGTCGACTAGCTACATAGAAAACAATATTTTGCGTTTGAAGTCATCACATGAGACAAACAAGGTAATTGTTACTATAACCTTAACTATCGTTATGATGTCTCTTCCTGTGATCCTTGGAGGGTCTTGTGCGGATCATTATTATTTTTTTTCTCTGCGTAATCTGTTACAAAACCCTACAAATGTAACTGCTAATCATCTAGCGCACAAGAATCTGTTAGGCAGAGAAGAAGCAAGTTGAAGTTTCGCAACAAGGTGCTATAAATCAGGTTTCTGAGAAGCAGATTCCGACACATGACGGGGGTGCCTTAAAGTTTCCAACTATTGCATTGGCTGAGGCTGTGACGCAGTCCAACCAGGAACAACGAGTCTCCTCAGTTAAAACGTACCGGGGTTTGGGAACCCCCATAGCGTTGTTTCTCTTCACGACCTTTTGAGGAGGCAGAAGCCCAAAATCGTCTTCTTAAAGGAGACAAAACAGTACGCAAATGAGATGGTTCGAATAAGGGATCGGTCACGCTTTCGCAATGGGATTTTCCAATATTTTGAAGATCGTAGAGGCGGCCTTGCATTATTGTGGGATGAGGAAGTTGATTTTGCGCTCTCAGCAAAGTCAAAATACTATATCCAGGGTTATTTTACTATTATCAGTGAAAATAAACATGGAAACTTTACTGGTTTCTATGGTGATCCTGATAGAAGGATGAGGCATGATTCTTTGACTTTGTTGGAACGTTTATGTCCTTTCGGACAACCCTGGTGTGTGATTGGTGATTTTAACACTTTTTTCGTCTATCTTAGAGAAGGAAGGAGGAAGATGAGTCTCCTTTGCTCAGATAGAGAATTTCAGTGGTGTTATTAACCGTCTCCAGCTCCAGGATCTTGGTTTTTCTGGCGTTCGGTATACTTGTTCAAAAAACCAAGGTGATGACAAATCTATTAGAGAGAGAATTGACAGTTGTTTGGTAACTGATAATTGGATGGATATTTTCGGCAGAGGTAGCGGAAGTTTCAGACCATGTTCCCTACAAGTTACTTGGCAGTCAGGTATTTTGAGAAATGTTAAAGTTAATAGACGCTTTCAGTTTGAAACAATGTGGTTGCAGGATTCTCGTTGCTCGTTGTACAAGATCGATGGCTCAAATCCAATGGCCTAGTTGACCATAAGCTGGCTGGTATGGCCACGAATTTGTCACGCATGGAACAAAGAAGTCTTTTGGAGTGTTACAGCACAATTGGGGAAACCCCGACTCAGATTGAAAGTTCTGATGGAAGACGTTCAGACTGCTGCGGCGGTTGCTGAGTCTAGAAATATTAGTCAATCGATTCTTCAGATGTTACCTAGAGAAGAAGAGATGTGGCGTCAGCGATCACGAGAGATGTGGATGAAGAAGGGAGACCTGAATACCAGATTTTTTCATTGCAAGGCATCTATAAGGAGGAACAGAAATCGTATTGAGGGTTTGGAAGACACCGCATGGGTGTGGTAGTCAGAACGTGCTCAAGTCACTACAATTCTTGAAGAATGCTTCAGGAACATATTCTCTCCAACGGACCCATCTAGAGCTCAAAATGGAACCCATGTTACCTACTATAGAAGATTTATTGACACTGGAGCAGAAAGCATCATTGGAGAAAAGCTATTCGACTATAGAGGTGCGTACGGCTCTGAGGGAGCTAGTCACGTCTAAGGCTCCGGGTCACGATGGTTTCCCAGCAGCCTTTTTTCAGCGGTATTGGAGTATTGTGGTTCGTGAAGTTGAGGAATTATGTATTCAGATCCTTAACGAAGGGGGTAATGTCTCTAACTTTAATAATACGTTCATTGCACTTAGCCCAAAGGTTAAACATGTCAGAAATCCTACTGAATTACGTCCTATAAGTATCTGTACCACGATCTACAAGATTATTTCAAAGACTATGGCTAACCGTCTGAAGCTAGTTCTTGACTCTATTATATCTGAAAATCAATTGCTTTTGTTCCTGGTAGACTAATTTCGAATAATATCCTTATTTATTTTGAGTTTTTGCATACGACGAAGAACCGAAAGAAGGGAAAAGTGGGTTTTCTGGCGCTTAAAGCTGATATGAGCAAAGCCTATGATCGGGTGGAGTGGGATTTCCTACGAGCAGTGATGGAGAGGATGGGATTTTGAATTAAATGGATCACATTGGTGATGAACTGTATTTCATCAGTTTCGTACAGTTTAATCATCTATGGAGAGGTGCATGGAGATATCAAACCAGGAAGAGGTTTGAGACAAGGGTGTCCTCTTTCCCCCTACCTTTTATGTTGGTTAGTGAAACTTTATATCACAATCTAACAGTTGCAGTGCAGGAAGGGAAATTATCAAGGCGCGTGGAGGCCCTACTGTTTCACATTTATTCTTTGTAGATGATAGTATTCTCTTCACAAAGGCTACACATCGGGAAATTGCGATGCTTCGTGACATCCTTTCTGCATACGAGCAAGCCTTTGGTCAGAAGATCAATCTTCAGAAGTCATCAGTTATGTTCTCGGAAAATGTGGCAGCAGAGGAGAGAGTTGAGCTTGCATCTCTATGTGGAGTACAATTGGATGTCCAACATGACAGTTACCTGGTTCCCCCAACTCAGGTTGGCAGAAGTAAAATGGTGACTTTCAGCCCGCTAGTGGAGAAAGTCTATGAAATATGAAAGGATGGAAGGGCCAAACTTTGTCTACAATTGGTAAGGAGATCCTCATCAAAGAAGTTGTAGGAGTTGTCCCCAATTCAATGAGTATTTTTTTGTTGCATGCAAAAATTTGTCGTGATCTTGAGCGTATTGTTCGACAATTTTGGTGGGGATGTGATGAGCATAAAATAAAGATTAATTGGGTGGCTTGGGAGAAAATTAAAGTTACCATGAACAAGGAGGATTGGGTTTCCGCGGTTTTCAATATTTTAATAAGGCGATGCTAGCTAAGCAAACTTGGAGGTTCCTACAAAATCCCGATTCACAGGTATGTTGAGTTTTTCAATTAAAATACTTTTGTAACACTTCTATTTTGGATTTAAAATCGCAAAGGTCAACACAAGTTTCTTATGCTCTTAAAAGAATATTAGCGGGTAGAGATTTGCTTAAAAGTGGCTTGGTGTGGAAGGTGAAAGATGGCAAACAAGTGAAATTTTTTGGAGACAAATGGCTCCGACGACCGGACACCTTTAGTTTCATAACAGCTTGTCCAGCTGGGGCTGAAGGGCGTTTCGTAGAGGAACTCATTGACGAAGAAATTGGGTCGTGGGATGTGGCGAAAGTGCAACAATCAGTGTGGCCTATAGACGTGGAAGTTGTGTTGTTCGTCCCTCTGGAGGCTTCGGAAGTGACTGACTCACTCTACTGGGTCTACTCGGAAGATGGGAATTATTCTGTTAAAACAGAGTATAAAGCTCAAAGAAAATTATCTGCAGCAACCCCTTCATCTTCGGGGTCATTCTCCAATGAAAAGTGGCTGGGAAAATTTTGGAACTTGAAAGTGCCAAAGAAGTTTTTGATGCCTTGCTGACGAGGTTGGCAGACTCATTGCTAGTCGCTACTAAACTTTGAAACAGAGGAGTCAATGTTGATCCTTTTTGTCGACTATATTCGGAAGAGTATGAAATGCGGACCATTTGTTTTGCTCTTGAAATCACTCACAAAAGGTGTGGAAGGCTCTTTTAGGGGAAGAACTTCTTGTTCTAAGAAGTATGGGGATCAAAGAATTACTAGTAGAAGTCTTTTCGAAAGAAAATTCTTAGACGTGTGAACTAGTATCTCTCACGGTGTGGAAAATTTGGCGAAATTGAAATGATGAGGTTTTCAATTTGCTAGGAAGACAACCTGAGGAGATATAAAAGACTTGCAAGGACTATTAGTTATGGTACAAGAAAGTTAAAGCTGCAAGGAAACTAGAGGAGATGAGCTTCACAGTGAATTTCGGCAACAATCGTTGGTCAGCTCCACCACATGGGGTAACAAAGATTAACATTGATGCTAGTTGGACTCAGTACGGACCACCGACGGGGGTGGTTTCTGTTTTAAGAGATCATGATGGAAGATTTATGGTGGCTCGAAAGAGGCGACTGGCTAGGGAACGCTCGCCTCTAATGGCCGAGCTTACGGCATTTCGATAGGGTATGGTTTTTGCGTCGGAGAATGGATACGTCTTTGTAATGGTGGAATCTGATTGTTCGATTGCGATTCAAATCCTTAGCAATGGAGTGGCAGGCAAAATTAGGGAGCTCGATGGGATTTCTGATCTTAAAAACAGATTATCCGAATGTCGAGAGTTGATGTCGAAGTTTAGTGTAGTCAAATTTTTATTTTTTAGAAGAGAAGGCAATAGTTTTGCCCATTTAGTTGCCTCGAAGGCTATGGACGAGGATGATATTAGCTATTACGCTCAAGTCCCAGATTGGGCATTTGATGTAAACAATTTTGATTCTGCGGGGTTGACTTCCCTTGAATAGATTTGCCTTTTCCTCAAACAATAATAATAATAATTTTGTTGTGAAGCGATGTTTGTGAGAGAGACAGAGTAAGAGAGAAAAACAATGTAGGGAGAAATAGTGCTAAGAGGTGTATTATTTTCCAACCCTAAGCCCCTTTATATAGGCATTAGGGTAGGCTGATGGACCAATCACAATATACAATGGAGTTACAAGATGTGGTGGATATTCACCAATAACTAGTCCAATATTTCATAACACTCCCCCTTGAATATTCACCATAAGGATGCCTCGTTAAAACCTTGTCAAGAAAAACCAGAGGGAAAAAATCTCTGACGAAGGAAAAAAGAGTACATCGGTGCTTGAAGACTTGTACCGTCTGCCTGGTTAAAACCTTACCAAGTAAAACCCAGTGGGACAAAAACTTGGATAAGGAAAAAGAGTACAGACCAAAATAAACATTCACCTTGTCATAACGAATCTTCTATATTCTTTATTTCCTTTCATTGAAGATGACATTCTTCATAAAATCACATTTGAATGCGTGCCTCAATAAAAACCTTGCTAAGAAAAATCTTGTGGGATAAACACCTCAGCGAAGGAAAAGAGTACATAGCCTCATAGTTTCGGGATTGAACGTTGAAACTCTACCTCTTCATAGCATCAATTGATATAAATTTCACTTCCTTCAATGCTTTCTTGGAAGTATACCATCATAAGTGATTTGGGGCTTAGGACCTGTAATATAAATTCACGAAGAAAGCAAAATCTAGCCATTTTTGAATATACTACAAACACATCCAAATATATGATGCAATACTACATGACCCATGTATATATATTAAACAAAAACTATTTACCAATAGCCATCATGTCATGTGATTGTATGCATATCAGGTGATATGTGACAATGCAAATGCACCTAGAATGCTCGCGAGTGTACACTTTTGGTTGCTTTAGGCAACTAGATATCTTTCATGGGTACCAACCTCCAAGATTTTCACATAAAGTGATTCGTACGATCATTTTGTGTAACTAATTACGTGTATATTCGTAGTCTTCTAGACAAAACGAAATATCGCAATCAATCTTAAAAAGAGAGGATTTGTGGGTTATAACTATAATTATAACCATGAGAAATATTGATGTCATTAGGCATCCTTTCACAACCGCATATTTCTCTTTCAATAGTCTCACGCATTTAATCATAGGGTGCGGACATTTGAATATATCGTTCTATATGAACATGGATGCTACGGGAATCTAAAGTACTTAAAAGTACTTCCCGAATATGCTCTATGCATTAACTGCAGAGCTCGTGTATATGTACACGCATAGGTGTTGACTTTAATCTTTGGCCTATATATAGTCAACAAATTCAACTTATAGTGGTGTAAGGAAATCAAATGATTTCAAGCGCTTTTCCAATTAAAGTATCATCAACCATAAGATTGTGAGGTTAAACTCAAATTAGGTACCTTAGATTCTTCAAGAGCTTCATGCCTCTTCAAGAGCTATTTGTTTTCCAACGTTGGCTTTGATCTAATGTTGAGGATATCATTTTTTTTCTCATTAATCATGAGAATTTTTCATATCTTGTGCTCTCAATTTGGGACATTAAATTACACAAGATTGGGATGCTTTCTAATGCTTCTTCTGGAATATCATAATATTTGAACAAGCAATCCTTACATGCTACTAGCATGCTTTTGAACCAAATACTCATTAGTCAATTTTATTCTGTAATGCAACTTCTAACTTTACACAAGTATAGCTGGATATAGCTGAGATAAAAATAAAGTTCATGTCATGCAAACTGGTTTATCTCCCCCTCATGACGTGGAACCCATGACTGTCATAACTTCACAACTTATGCTTCTGGCATAAAAAAATCCAAGCATACTTTAAAGCCATGTCATTTTATCTCTCTATGAGATATGATATGTTACAGTTCCAATTTTCATATTCTCATAAAACCTAGTCACTACTACCATGAGACGAGTCGTTATTCATTGAGAAATATGTTATGATTATAACTTCCTTCAAGGAAGTCTAATGAGAGAATTTGGTCGTTCTCTCCGGGAACGCAATAGGTAGAAATAATCCCAAAAAAAATAATCCTGCTGGGATTAGTATCAATCAATAAACCTCTCAAATTTGGATCATTATATCGCCCATCAAGCATAAATGCTTCTATGAATTCAGGATAACATGCTCAATTGTCAAAATAATCTCCGCATAGGGAGGATCGCAAGTTTCATACTCTTCTAGAGGCTTCATACAATATTTAGATATTTCTAAATATATGATTGATAACCTCCAAACCACTGCAGGGGTTGATTGATATAGCTGAATCTCTTTTAGAGATTTTCAATGACTATTTCTATCCATAATCATAACTTAGTCCACTATCTTGTAGACTATTTTGACAACATACAAACAAAAACATTCACTTCTGGGAATGTGGGTCAATTTTTGTTGGACGTTTTGAGAGACTATAGGTCATTAACAAATATTCATAATAATAGTGATATAACATTAAAACCACCTCAGGGGCTTGAATGTATTTTGAATATTTTCTTGCGACTTGATACAAAAATACAACACATTAACTAGGCGTTGGTTTGGCAATATAACCCATCAAGCCATATTCGTTCCCTCGTAATGATATCTTCGTATAGAATGCCATTTTTCTCCAAATGATTTAAATTTTAATTCATGGAGTCATAGCTCTAAAGTTTTTAAGGAGCTAGAATCTTCTCAAATAACTCAACAAATAGAGTTTCAGAACGCAATAAAGTTCATAGGGGATGATCTTTTTGGCAACTACTGGTGCATTTATTTTCTCCCCAAGTTTTATGTAGTCTTTCTCTTCCAGAAAAATTATAAGGATGCTCTTCAATATATGACAAAACGTGCACATTATTGCGACTAAGTCCATGGCTGCGCCGATTATTGTCACCATAGATTGGTTCACTTCAAGGAATGCGTCACTATTTTCTTCAAAACAATAGTTGTAGAGCAGGCATTTGCTTATAAAAATGCTCTACAGTCCACTTCTCAAAATGGGAAAAACTTATCAAATGTTAATGATTCAATCTTTCGCATTACTCTACAAGAGTTTCCATTTGATAATAATATGCCATAACTCTTGGGCATAACATGTATATGACAACTTATGACATGAAATACCGCATATATCAATACCAACTGCTTTATGAGTCTACCACTCAATGATTCTATACTCAAATCATGGAGATTCCATAATTAAATATCGATGACTCCTCTTTGCGTTGATCGAGACAACAAGTTCATATTCATCAATTCATGATCGCTCAAGCCCTTTCTAGCAGTTTTTATTTTCTTGAATAGAAATTTGGGTCAACGGATCTAAGAAAATAGTCTTTCAACTCTATCAAAATTTTATGACTTATGAGTCATAAAATATGTCCAACAAATATCAATACGGAGTTAGAACTGCTTCCGGAGGTTCTTTCTTCAAAATGAAGATATTCTTTTCGAGTTTAATCTCTTTTTAGAGATTTTTATATTCACAACCATGATCGTCTCAATAGTCACGTGGATTTCGACCGGATATAACAAAGTGATTCGCTTCTGGGAATGAACTACCATTCACTTATGAGAATGGGGTCGAATTAAGCGATCATGAACAATGTCATAAACTCAAGTTATTGACACTTGTAAATTTCTTTCACGACTCCTTAGTGAAATATTTCTTTAACACCCGCTGCAATATAAATTGATTTTAAATTTGCCATTGTATGGTATACAAGTCTCTTCAGGAAATCTTTATTTTCTTCCTTTAAGATAAGAACAGTAATAGGAGAGAATAAGAATAAAACTACCAAAAAATGTAAACTAAAATAAAAAAGTAGACAATCAATACTTCTGGTTCGATGAGTGTATGTTCTCTCTTCAAGGAGATCTTTTGACACAACTTTATAACATCATGTTATAAGTATCTTCATATTTTTCAAGACTCCTAGTATGAAAATGATTTGCACGCATGTAAATAGCGTATGTCTAGTAAATAATCATGGGCTAAGGACATCTTCTGGATGCTCTTCAAGGGGATTGATCAATTATTAAATTTGTAGATATCTCGTCAAGAGAGGTGTCATAATTGCAGGTTATGATCAATACATCATATAATTCGTAACTCCAAGTACGATACAAACTTATGTCCCTTGTGTCCAATATTAACAATGGACTTTAAATCTCTTCTGGAGATTTTACTTTGATCAATAGTCAATAAAGATCAAGAGTGTAGCAAAAACTAAATTATGTAGAAGTAAAGTAAAACAAAAAGAACAGAACACGAACTCTTCAGGAGGGTGGATCATATTTGAATTGCAGTAATCTGTGCAGGAGATCACTATTTATAATATTTCATAACTTCAGGTTATGAAAGTCATAACTACGGTTTATGAGTGATTTCATGTAATTTGTTCCTCCAAGAACAAATTACATGACTAGACATGTTTGTCAATAGCCACTACGAAAACTCTTTTGGAGTTTCATTTTTGATCCATAATAAGTATAAAACATGGAATGCAGAAAATTAAAGTGCATAAAATCAACATAAATTAAAGAACACATAACGCTACCTCTTCAGGAGGCTTGGTAATAACAAGCGTTTTAGGAGTTTAGACATCTCTTCTGGACATCAACTAGTATTCAGGTCATTAAAATTGCTATGACTTCAGGTTACGATCAAAATTTCACAAATTCCATAACTTCGTGTATGAGAAACATAACTTTTTGTGAGCGTGTAGCTCGAACAAACTCATCAATCATGAGTGAATGCCTCTTCAGGAGGTTGAAATAATAACAGAATCAACATTTCTTCTAGTGATCTAGTCGTATGTTAAGACTTCAGGTCATAAAAAAATGTAACTTCATGTTACAAGGGATAATCACGTTCACAACTTCAGGTGTGAAAACGGGATTCATAATAATGTAACAATAGCTCAAGATTGTTATGAGCACAAACCTCTTCAGGAGGTATAATATTATTATTTTCTATATCATAGAATATTGTGAAATCAGGGAACGCGATGGTAAATAAAACCACAAAATAAAATATAGCTCTATTTCTCATGCTTAAACCCCACAAACTCAATGCTTGGTCTAGTTCAGACGTCAGACAACGTTGCCAAACAAAAACAACAATGCTAGTAATAAAAAAATAAATTAAAAATACCCAACATGTTCTATGTTCTAAGTGCATCAAAACCCTATATCAAAGGGTGTGGATCTGACTATAACAAGCTAACTCCGTTTCTTTTTATTTCTTATTTTGAAACAGTATTACAATTCTTGAAAAAAAATCATACCCTCTAATGTCCAAAAAAAATCGTGAGATGGACATGGTTTAACTTGCGATATTAAGTCCGAGTCATATAAGTATAATCAGGATCGAAAATTGTATTTTTTCATTTGATTAAACTTTTTTTTTTTTTTTTGAGGAAAGAGCTGCTTTTATTAATAAGAATGGGCTTCAGTTACAAAGTCCGAATCTACTAAGTGTTGGACCCAATCTGGGCCTTCTTCAACCCAAGATTCAACACCTCCAATTGAGGACCCATATTTCGCCAGCCCATTAGCAACGGAGTTTGACCTCCTACACGTGTACACAACATTTACGTGTCTAAACGCATTAAACAGCTGTCTCGTCTTCTCGAGGTACACCCCTCATAGGGAGTAATCGACTTTATCATCTCGGAACCAGTTGCAGACGGTTCTCGAATCGGTCTCAATAATAGCAGAGAAGCATACCATCTCAAGAGCAAATGTTACCCCTTCCCAGATCGCTCTCGCTTCAACTTCTCGAGCGTTTGAGTTCCGATGAATCCGCTTCGCCATAGCCGCCACCAACCTTCCGTACTCATCTCTGATGACGACGCCGACCCCTCCGTTCGCCGTTTTCAAACAGAAGGAACCATTAACATTAACTTTGAATTTCCCTACCGGAGGCGGAGACCACGGTGGTTTCTCCGGTCGATTCGTCAGATCCAGTGGGTTCTTTGTTCTATATGGGTCTCTTTGACATGCATCATCGAATTCCATCAGGTAATCGCCAACAAAGTTAATAATTTCTTCATTTCGAAATTGGCAACCTTCATAGATCCATTTGTTTCTCGCCCCCCACATCGCCCATAAAGCCGTGAGAAATACTCTGATTTTGTCTGAAATTTCTTCTTGCAGGATTACACTAATCCATTCTGAAATGTCGCCTCTTCTTGTTCGGAGAAAATCAGGGCCCATCAGTCCTTTCCAGATCTCCTTCGCAGCTTTACACTTCATAAACAGATGAGTACCGTCCTCTTCTTCATTCTTACAGATTTGACAGAGGCCTTGTGATAATACTTGTTCTTCTTCTCAGGTTTCCAAGAGAGGGAAAGGCATTGTTCAAGATCTTCCAAACAGTTATGATAATCTTCTTGGGTACCTTCGCATTCCACAACTTCAGTAGCCATTTACCTCTGTGGGGATCGGAAGTGCCCTCATTTGTGTCATCCAGACTCTGCCGTTGGGCTATATACCCTGACTTCACTGAGTATACACCATTGTCTGTGAAGTTCCATATAATGGTATCCGGTACTAGAAACGGTGGTAACGAAATCTGCAATATTGTCTCAACATCCGCTACATGACACAAGGTTTGAACTCTCTATGTATCCCATTGATTGTGCTCATTAATCAAAACCTTAACCTTCTGGCTCTGATTAAAACTGTCAACATTAACAGGTTTAAACAGTTCAGGTCTGGGAATCCAGGGATCAGTGATTCAAGCCCTCTCTCCGTCTCAAATTCTCCATCTCAATCATTTGATGAGTACCTTCCTTCCTTCAATAAAGCTTCGCCAAGCATAACTAGGGTTTCTGCCCAACTCAGCTTCTAAAAATTGTTTCTGTTGGAAATATTTTGCTTTGAAGGTCCTGCTCAGAAGTGAGTGTGGCTTAGTAATCAGGCGCCAACCAATCTTTGCAAGCATAGCTCTATGAAAGCAAGCTAAGTCCTTAAAACCCACACCTCCTTGCGATTTCGGCTTTCTCAGACTGTTACTATTCAACCAATGAATTCCTCTGTCTTTTTGTCCTGATGCCCACCAGAACTTGTTGATTACAGATTCGATCTTCTCGCACACTCCTTTTGGCAGCAGAAAGCAACTCATCGTGTACGTTGGTAGGGCTTGTGCGACCGCCTTAATCATGACTTCTCTACCGGCGATCGATAGGTATGAGCCCTTCCATCTTTTGATTTTACTGATGATCTTTTGGACGAGGCCTGAGAATACGCAATTCTTGTTTCTTCCTATTGCAGTTGGGAGACCTAAGTAGCGTTCGTGATCATCAACTTCTTTCACCACACAAATCCCCGAAATCTCCTCTCTGGTCTCCTTATCAACATTTGAAGAATATGCCGCAGTAGATTTCTGTAGGTTAATCTTTTGCCCTGTCGCTGATTCGTAAATCTGTAAAAGATGTAATAGATTAGTAACCTCTTCATTAGTAGCTTTAAGGAAGAAGAAACTGTCATCTGTAAAGAGCAGATGGGAAATTTTAGGGGCCCCCCTCGCTGCTGCAATTCCAGAGATCAAGCGTGCTTCTTGGGCGACCTCCAGCGCGCTCGAAAGACCTTCACTGCAGAGCACAAAGAGAAAAGGCGACAAGGGACATCCTTGACGGATTCCCCGCCCAGGTTTGATATCTCCTTCGCTACCCCATTACGAATGATTTTGAATCGTACAGTTGACACACAATTCATAACGAGGTTAACCCACTTAGCGTTGAAACCCAACTTAATCATAACAGATTTAAGATAATTCCATTCAATACGGTCATAAGCTTTCGTCATATCGACTTTGAGAGCCACAAAACCCTTACTTTCCTTCTTTCGAGTTTTCATAGAGTGAATAATTTCAAAGGCTACAAGAACATTATCCGTAATTAATCGCCCCGGGACAAATGCACTTTGCGCCTCAGAAATAATTTTTGGTAACACTCTTTTAAGCCGATTCGCCAATACTTTGGTAATAATCTTATACACTATAGTACAGAGACTTATCGCCCTATAATCCGCTGCCCTTCTAGGTTGTTTAACCTTAATCGTAATCAAAGTGGTGTTCATATCCTCAATACTTCTACCATCGTTAAGTACTTGAAGACAATAAGAACATACCTCGTCGCCAATAATACCCCACATCGATTGGTAAAAGATGGCAGAGAAGCCATCAATACCCATAGCCTTGTACGGGCCCAACTGCCAAATTGCTTCCTCCAGCTCCAATCTAGTAAACTCCCTGTCCAGGAATGCTCGGTGATTATCGTTGATCTTCTCAGAGACACAATCTAATATCGGTAGCATATCTTCATCTCCTGGGTTACTCGACTGAAATAAGTCAGAAAAGTAGCGTTGGAGAGTTTTTGTAATTGCTCCTGGATCCTCCTGCCAAACCCCTTTATCATCCTCGATACCTTGTATTGTGTTCCGTGACTTTCTAAGAGAGGATTTCAGATGGAAGTATCGAGTTTTTTGGTCCCCATGTTTTAACCAATTCACTCGAGACCTTTTCTTCCACATGACTTCCTCTTTATAAACCCATTTATTAAGTTCTGCTTGGAGATATCTTCTTTTAGAGAGATTAAGAAAAGTTGGAGTCTCCTTGTCGATCTCACTGATCTCCTCTTTAATCCTTTTGATAGCGTTTCTCACGCTTCCAAAAGAAACCTTCTTCCACTTCTGCAATCATTCAGCAACTTTGGACAGTTTCCTATCCATTGCTGTATTCGAGACCGCACCTCCATTATTCCACCCCTCCTTGATCACGTCTGGTAGCCCCTCCTCCTCCGTCAGCCACATAATAATTAATTGCTTGATCAATTTATACCTGTTCTTTGGAGAGAATCAAACTACTTCGAATAGAAACTAACAAAGTAACAAATCTATATGCTCAAAGAAAGGAAGAAAAAAGGATCTCGTCCATGGAGCAGTCAGAGGTAATCAACCCATTAATTAAAGTTCAGGATTTGTTGAAACACATCCGTCATCCTTCAATTAAAAATATTGCAGCAAAGATAGAAACCAACTGTTTTTCTTATTCTCATATGTTAGGAAAACTTACCAGAGTATTAACGGTTCATACTGGAATATTATAAAAAATAGTTGAGGAGTGCATACCAGATACAATGTATAACAAAAATTTAATACTTTGGTTCTTCAATAACGTTTTTGGTTTTTCCTGAGCGTCTTTTCTTTCAAGTATTCTTGAGAATACGGTACCTCTCTTCTCCGAGTTTTGTCCTGACATGGTAGAGACAGTGCTAATAACGTGTTGTGAAATGATGATTGTGAGAGAGACAGAGTAAGAGAGACAAACAATGTAGGGAGAAACAGTGCTGAGAGGTGTGTTATTCTCCAACCCTAAGCCCCTTTATATAGGCATTAGGGTGGGCTGGTGGCCAATCATAATATACAATGGGCTTACAAGATGTGGTTGATAGTAACCAATAACTAGCCCAATATTTCATAACAAAATTATCATGTGAAGGAATATTATTTAGATAAAAATTTTATGTCCATGTCTTTGTTCATTATTTCATTTCTATTAATCAATTCATATTATACTATAAACGTAAACAAAGTCGACCCTCCAACATATAACAGAGTATATGAATATACACATAATCGAGTATTTTACGGTGATGTAGCTGAGAAGTTAGACACATGATAACGGAGTGTCATGGAGGGGGGATTCATGCCTCCACCATGGACTGGTAGGAGGGTAGTACGATGGAGGAGACAACACCAAGTCCAGTTTCCCCATGTAGTTCACCCTAACAAATGCTTAGCGGAAGCGTACTCAAGTACGAGCACAAGTACCTTGCGGTTCTAGTTGAAACACGGCTATGTGACGTAATTCTAAAAAAAATCACTGCAGCACATTTCGAGAAACTCGTTCCGAGAAACTAGACTAAAATTACATCAAAAATTGTTGTCTAAAATAATATATGTTTAGACCCAAAAAATGATGTCTGTTTAGAATTATTCTATCCTCTTCCGGTTAAACACCCAATTTTTTTTACTGCACCCCGTGTCGAGAAACTCATTCTATTATGGCTGATCGAAGACGGTATATCGAAGAGGTTGAAACTATACCTCCGGCGACATCTACAGTCCATCCGAAGGCACTCAAGGTATGGCACTCTCACGGCTGCGGTCAGTCATCCTCTTTCTGATCTAAGATCAATGGTAGCAGGATTGTGATGTCGAAGAAGCAAAGATACGGGTGTTGGATGCGATTATATAAAATGAACACGGGATACGCTATTGATACGGAGACCGTATCTATACTATTTAGTTTTTTTTTTTTTTTGCAAACTTTAGTTATTTAGTTAACTATTAGTTAATGATTTATTTGTTATTATTATTATTATTTAATACTTATTTAGTTAGCCCGTAGAGTAGGCCCGTTAGGTTAAGGTTAGGTTTATTTGTATATTTAAGCATTGTAATGTTTGATTATTATTCAGGCAATAAGAAATAGTAGCTCTCTATTTCTCGTTCTTATTCTCGCTAATATCTCTCTTCCCTTTATGTCTAATTCTCTTTAAATTTATTCATCTTGTCTATCAATTTCTTGCTCTTCGATACGTTTCCGTATCAGCTATTTTCTAAAACACGGCGGGGATACAAAGACATTATTATTATTATTATTATTATTATTATTATTATTATTATTATTATTATTATTATTATTATTATTATTATTATTAAATCCCTGAAAAGAAACATTTTTATACTTTATACCACTCCGTCTCTGTCTTTCTTCCCATGTTGACTTTTTGACTCGTATCTTGGTCACTTTGACCGGTTAATTTGGATAACAAAACGATGCGATTTTTTGATAATTTTTTTGCTTTGTTATAGAAGAACCCTTACTCTACAACACCATGAAAAGATTATCAAAATATTGCATCATTTTGCCATTCAAATCACCGGGTCAAAGTGACCCAGTAAATAGTGGTAAAAGTCAAATTGGGAAGAAATAGCAGGGACAGAGTGGTAGATACTGAAATATTGGATCCAAATTCTTTAGCATCTGTTAGTAATTGGTGCGCCCATGTGGGGTGCCCAATGCAATTATCGTAACCTTATGGGGTTAGTTGCACTAGTGCACAAACTAGAGGGGTTAGTAGCTAAGGCTCAAACCCTAGGGGTTTATGTGCAAACCTAGGAGAAGTTTTTCCTATATAAGGAGGCAGCCTCCTACATATTATAATGCTATTCCATATAGAATAAAGTTACTCTGTCTAGATTCATACTAGTTGTAGAGAACCCTAGTCTCTCTCCAACTTCATCCAAGGAGTTGGAACGTGGTGTGAAACATAGTGTTCGTCCTCGAGATTCACACTAGATTGGTGGGAGCAAGATCATGGAGGAGGCGCGTGAAGCAAGCAACAACCGATCATCCGCTGCATTAAGGAGCTTAGGAAGACAAGGTAAACACATGAATCTTCCGCTATAATTCATGTTGTAGATCTGTATGTGATAGATCCTTCCTGCCCTTCATTGGTATCAGAGCCATAAGTTTGTTTTTCGTGCCTCGATATGCGTTCCCGAATCTGATTTAAAAATCGAGTTTCTGAAATTTCATAACCAGTAGAATAAACCTATATGGTTAGGTAGGGTTTTTCACGAGGATTCCAGAAATATAAATTTTATATTTTTTGGATTTACGATGAATTAGTTATGAATTTTTAAAGATTCGGAACTGTATTAATCTGGACTGCTAGATCCAATGAGTAGAACACGTTTTTCAAAAACTTGTTAAAATTTGATTTTGACCACATAATCGGGATCAGGACAAAAAGACGATCCCGGAAAAAATAATTTCGTCGGGAACGGAGCACGGGAAGGCGGCGCGTGGGCTTCACGCGCCACCGACGCCGCCTCCATGCGCGGCCACGCGCCGCCACGCGCCGCACGCGCCAAAGGGCTGGCGGCGGCTGCTGACGTGGCCCTAGGGCTGACGTGGACGTGGCACATGGCCGCCGTCGGCGCGTGGCGGAGGCGGACGCGCCCACGCGCGGCGGCGCGTGAGGGCGCGTGCGTCCTCCTCCCGCCATCATTTTTCGTCCGGTTTTTTCCTAGAAACTCCAAATTAAATTTCCTATTTTGTGGATATTTTTTCATAATTTTTTGGAGCGACGGAAAATTTTAGTAATTTCCAGATTAATTAATTAGTGTTTAGCACACTTCCCGAGGCAGTTTGACGACCTTAAACACACTGTTTTGAGCCCAAATTTTTTCTGGAGACTAAGGTCATTTTTTCCTACGTGTTGCCATAGGTGGTGAGACCCTAAGTGGTAGGGAGCAATTTTTTATCTTTTTAGTTGATTAGATTATTGCTTATTAATTTCCAGTAATTATTTTTTAATTCCGGAAATTTCCAGAAAATTCCAGTATGTTTATTATATTGTTTTACATACTGTTGTGGGTTGAATGGATGTGTTTGATGCATGGATGTGGCTTAGATGGTTTTATATTTGGTTTTGGTTTTGAATATGTAATCAATTAAAATACGGCCTGCGTGTCGTGCCTCTCTACATACTCTATTGTCTTCTCTTCTCATCTAAATCGCCTATTAGAGGTTACTTCTTATTAGAAACAAGATATTTAGTAGAGATTGAAGATAGAAGCTTCAAGAGAGGTGGCCAAACCAAAAGCTATGGCGCAAGGTGCGTGGAGCAAATAGATGGTCTAAAGGAGCCTCAAGCTTGGAGTCCTCGAGTAGGCGAGATGGCATGAGATGGAGTTCAAGACTTGCTCAAGAAGTACTCTCAATAGTGGGAGTGCACCTTAGGGGCCACATCCATTGCATATTTATTTATGCTTATGCTTGTTTTATGTTATAACTGCGTGTGATTGGATATATATGTTTAACCTCGCATGCTAATGAACTAAAACAAAAGAGCTCACATGAGGACATGATTAAAATTGATAGGAAACAAGTGATGAGATTTGATTCCTAGGATATACGCTAGGTTTTGGTGGAGGCCTTGTGAGGAACTATTAAGTTTTAATCGATGTCACATGTTATTTTGGAGCTAAGTAAATGCTAGTAATTAACTTCCACAATGTCTCTATCAATCGTGTCTAAATCTAAACTGTATAGGCTAAATGGTGACAACAACGACATGATAAGTCGTCGTACTATGTAACCATCTGTTGGACATAGGTGGTCAGCCACCTACAAACATGGTCGAACCTGTGATGAATAAGTTGTCACAGCAGCACATGGACATTATCTTTAGGCTCACCCTATAGTGGGAGGCAGCAGTCAAGATAATATCATAGAGCATGCTATGAAAAGGTGGGGAAATGACCTCATCAGCATGTTCATGACCACTTTTAAAATTGTAGGAATTGGCCAAAGAAGAATCTTGGATCCGTCTTAGCCATTTGCGTACATAAATTGTGAGTAGTGACGCATAATAAATCCTCCTTAGCTATGAGTTATGGCTCATGTCATAATATTGAGCACTCGACTTTAACGTCTGAGATTGATGCCATGCATGATAATAGAGTTAAGGGTTGTCAGGTACAAGCTATCCGATTTGCAATTTGCTGCAATCTCTGCACGTTTCATGGAACGATATATGACACACTTTGCACGTGTCAGGATGTTTGGATAAGACCAAAACGTCACTCTGTTCTAGGATCTAAGCAAAAGGAGTTTGCTAAGAATACTAGTCCAACATACTTCGGATGTCTAAGTGATAAATGATTGCTAAAGACTGTTGGTGAAGTATGATCATACTTAGTGAAGTATGATAGACAGATGTAGTCCCTAGCCCGGTATTAGGACCAAGGCAACAGGTGGGGCAAGGATAAATGAATTTAAGGGAAATGTTGGTATAAGACCAATATTACCCAAGACTGACAAACGCAAAAAGAGCAAAGGAGTCTTCCTAAGGCTAAGAGAAAAGGCCAGACCTGGCACTAACTTCTCGTCTAAGGATCCATATGATTATCTTTGAGGAAGTAGCCACCAAAATTTGTTTTGGTCACAATTAGAACTTTGGATATGGTTATATCATGGTATTTGCGTTCTTAAGATTCTAGCATGAGTGACGCCTCAGAATTCTTGGTTGTCAACTTAAGAGTATGACTTAAGATTCTGATATGTGGCGCGCCAGATTAAGACACACGTTGACAGGAAAGGATGTTCAGGCTAGCTAGGGCAGGCCTGCTTGGATTTTGCCCAAGGTACCCTTACCTGTGTGTGGTTCTTGCCGGACAAGAAAGGCAAAACGCAAATCATCCAGTAAAGCATTAGGGATTACTGAGTCTTTGTATATTATTCATTTTGTTGTTGTGTTCCATTATTTGTTAGAGCTAAGACATGGTGCTTACTGTTCCATCACATTCGTAGATGATTGTCCGCTGTGTGTGCTTGGGCCACATAAGTCTGAGGCACAAGGGTGCTTCAGACAGGTCTCTACAAAAGGTAGAAAACTGTCTAGATAAAAGGATATGTCCTTGGCCAGAATGAGACTGGAAGTATCTATCTTAGCAAGAGCTATGTGATGAAGAGAGATAGTAAGTCAGTTGGCTATTCCCACCCCCCAGCAGGATGCTGCAGAGGATAAAGGGGAATAGGATACTGTAAGAGATGGTCTGATGCATGATAGAGCGTGCAAAGTACAAGTTCCCTATTCGGAGGAGACACTTTGCTAAAAGGCTACCAACACACTCAACCATAAGTCCACCAAGTCTGTAGCCACTACACCCTACGAGATGTGGACCAAAAGGGAACCTACATGAGGTCACCTTATGCCATGGGTATCGGCAGCTTATGTACTAACTAAATTTCAAGTCAGGAAGAGGTTCATTGAGAAGTAAGTCTCTACGAAATAAAGGTTTCACTGGATGACACCCCATCCCTGAATGATCAACGGGAAATAGTTCCTACAGATCTCCAGGACAGTGGGAGTAACATGCCTAGTGAAACAGCCCATCATAGATTATGACTATGTGTAGAAACCCTCTTTGCGTAGGAGCGCTCTTTGGAGCGTATCCTGACGATGAATTGACATCGAAAGGAAGACCATAAGGGTCACCACACAAGAGAATGATGAACCTAGGATATTGTCCCAGGATCTTTTATCACCTGACAAGGAGGAATTGGAAGTTAGACCCTAGATGGAAGAAACGTATCTTCATGGAGTAACGTATCTTCTTATGCTATTTGGAGCACTCTAGGCGTTGCGTATTTGAAACGCAACAGCCGATAAGTAGCATAACAAAATGGATTCACGAGATATATGATTTCTCATAGGAGATGCCCATAATTAAGGGATATGTTCGTGGAGATGACAATCTCCACGAGCATGGAGGAACCGCTGGAAGATACCATTCCTTAGTCGATTATGAGGAATTAGTCCCTCAAGGATCCTTCGGACAGTGGGAATGACTTTCCAAGCAGGATGCTGCATCCATAAGGGATGAGAGCAAATGATGATCCTCCTATGCAAAGGAATTGCTCATAGGATCATACCCCATCGACTACTTGAGATTGAAGGGATGATCTTAAGGACCACCTTGCATAAACGATAGGATAGAATCCTAGGCCTTATCGTTCCCTAATTATGAAGAATGAATAGTAAGCTTTACAGGATTAGAGTCTATAAGGGGCCAAACGATTTTAAGGCTAGGTTGACTTTCCGACTGGATGGAAGACTATTGGATATTAATGGATTTCCAAGGTCAATCAGAGACCCAGACGGAAGCGTGGTAAGGCATATGACTTGCGTAGAAGCGAATAAGTCTACACTCATTCTAAGGATAGACATCGACGAGTTTGAGTCGATCCGACGAATTTGCATTGGTTCAACGAGGTATCCTTCCCAAGGCTTTGGGTAATAAGGATTACGTTGATTCGCTTGGTAGCATCAATGGTTGTGGATCCATTCTCGATAGACGTGACGACTGAATTTCTTAATGGAGAAATCCTAGAGGTGACTAAGGTCGAATGCACAGAACGTGTGCAAGCTATTTAAGTCCATATGGGATCTTATGTAGTCCTCTGGACAGCAGTATTTCATCAGGGATCGTTTACTATATGTTTACGATAACAAATGGAAACCGCTGTACATCACTCTCACTAGTAGAGAGTTAATGATCACGTCACTTAATATCGATAACACACTATTGGCTAGTGGAGCTTAGGGATTGTTCGAGTCCCCTAAGGAGTAATTGTACTCCTGTAGCTCAGCGCAAGACTTTACGTGCCTAGGCATGTGCCCTAAAAGACACCATATAAGATTGACCAGATGACCAGAGTGCCCGATGCATTAGGAGTCTTCTATACACTATGGTGTATACTCAGACCTAGCGAACGCTACGCAATCGGAAGAATTGGATTTCAGGATATTCCAATTTAAGACACAAGATTATAACCAGGATACTCTATATGATGGATCACGTGCTATGACTATCGAAGATGATGCTTCGACTAGTTAGCCATATATGCTAACTAGGGTGGGGACCTAGATGCACATGGATCCAACTCAGGCTATTATCCATGCTCGATGATAGACTCGCATGAAACAAATGCAATATAAGTGTTGCATGATCGTATTGGACCGCTCCATTTACCATGGAAGCGAAGCACGATTGCCTGTTCTGCCATAGGACAGAAATGTGTTTACTAAAAAGGTTTATGGCAAGCTTATGAGCTATCGACAAACCAATTACCATGAGTTGTGCTAGCATACGGCTATAGCATTGCGGTAAGGTCAAACACATAGACAAGGGTACCATTTCACAAAAGGTGAAATAACTACCTAGAGAGAAATCCTGGAGTGGATCGACTATGGGCCAGGATGTTGGCTCATCCCATTCCTAAACCACATGAGAGTCGTCCTTGTGGATCTCTTTAGAGAATTGGGACTTGGTAGTCGATAACTAGCAATATGATTGATGAGAACACGAGACATTGATTGAATGGATTTTAATTGATTTGTTTTAAGCAGCATGTTGTTTTGATACATGTATGATATGTTACATTTCTGGTACTAGCTTAGAGCATGTCACGCAGACACTAGGTTGGCTCACTCACACGAGCAACCGCCTTCGCAATATCCTGGATATGTCTGGGTGTGGCGGAAGATGAGACAGAATCCCGATAAGCGCTGAAAGCCTGCGATATGATATGAGATGCCCATCATACGAGCATATGGCCTATGATAAGAGCTAGATGTCTATCAGTAGAGCTAGGATCCTGTCAGACGGATTCAATTGTCGCATTGGAAATAAGTTCCAAGGTGAGACTGGTTATGGCCAATTGAACATGGTTAGTACCCCGAACCATGTATAGTCTGTGTAGAGAAAGCCATTTGCGAGAACTGATTACCGTTCACAATAGTGTGACATCGCAGCACTCGGGCTGGTGGCCATAAGGGCTACCGGATTGTCATCTGCATAGTGGTACTTTTCAAGGATAAGACATGCGCTCTGATCAGAGTCTAAACACTATGGCGCATATTCCCCCTTGAATAACGCGCGCTTATGAGTGACCATGAGGTGATGAGTAGAATTAGTCCCTGGAATTCCTCATCATGTGAGCCTCGTCGATCATATAAAAATGATTGACACTGTATACCCTTTGTACTTACGTCTGTGTCATGAGGAGACGGGTCCGTGGTGCTACTTTGACGTGACACCTTACGGCTATGGATGATTCGGCCTTCCGGACACTGCTGGGAAAGCAGCTGAGCCGAATTTGAGTGACACATGTATGTAAGGAAATATTCTCGTTGCATCGCTCTTTATTATCTTCATTGGGCCCACCTGCAAGATCTTATGGGATCATGTAGGTTATGAAAATATAAAGGAGATGTGGACTCATTGTAGCATGGCCTTCGGGACAAGGCAGGTGCTCATGATCCACGAGATGACAATCGGAGGAATCTGGGGAATACGAGAGTTACGGAGAGCATTATTACTGTTGTATGTTTTAAGGGAGCCTTCCTGCGCTGGCTATACGAGTTTGGTATGTGGATCTCCCGAGAGGGTACCTTCCCATGCTGGCTATACGAGTTTGGTGTACGGATCTCCCGAAATGCAGGTACTCTCACCGGTCATACGCCACGGCCACACAATAATCTTTTGTAGATGATAGAAAGTTGGAGATTGATAGAGACTGGATGGATTGTGCAACCCCACTGTGCGAGTGGGAGATGTTAGTAATTGGTGCGCCCATGTGGGGTGCCCAATGCAATTATCGTAACCTTATGGGGTTAGTTGAACTAGTGCACAAACTAGAGGGGTTAGTAGCTAAGGCTCAAACCCTAGGGGTTTATGTGCAAACCTAGGAGAAGTTTGCCTATATAAGGAGGCAACCTCCTACATATTATAATGCTATTCCATAGAGAATAAAGTTACTCTGTCTAGATTCATACTAGTTTTAGAGAACCCTAGTCTCTCTCCAACTTCATCCAAGGAGGTGGAACGTGGTGTGAAACATAGTGTTCGTCCTCGAGATTCACACTAGATTGGTGGGAGCAAGATCAAGGAGGAGGCGCGTGAAAGCAAGCAACAACCGATCATCCGCTGCATTAAGGAGCTTAGGAAGACAAGGTAAACACATGAATCTTCCGCTATAATTCATGTTGTAGATGTGTATGTGATAGATCCTTCCTGCCCTTCAGTATCCATAGCTCAACTAATATGGAAAATCATTGAATAAGATTGGAATAGAGACAGAGAGAGGAGTAGCTTTTGTGGATTTCGGTTTGATGAGTTGTGTTATAAATACCCTTAAAGTTGTCAGAAGTGAGAACTCAAAACCTCAGTTGAATTTCTCGTTCAAAATGACAACCTTTTCATATATTGAGATCACAATTAATCATATATAATATATCTATTTCATATTAAGTATTTCATAAAACAACCCGCACAAGAGTCTAGTAAGCACAAGGAATAACGTCTCTCATTAAGTGTTCCTAATGTGTCCCCAGAGTGTCCCTCCAAGTCTTCATATTGAAATTCCCTAAATACTTGGACACGCGAGCACGAGTGTCGGACACATATTTTGGAGTTTCATGCGAGTGTACCAAGTGCCTGACACGGATACAACGCCTATTTTGGATTGTCCATGCTTATTAGTGTAATGTATAAGGTATTAACATTATGTAACATCACCTGTTGTATTATAGTAGCAGCTCACTTTGAATTTGTTATCGGATGGTTGTTCTATTATATAGAAATTCTGCTTATTTGTTGTTTGGATTCAAGTTGAAGAATGTTGTTGTTATCTCGTGACTCTCGTCCGACTTTACATGTATAACTAAATCCTTCAAGGAGATACCTTATACTCTTTCTTTTCTCTAGAAAGTGTGTGTTGCTTGATAAAGTATGCAGGGAAATCATTTTTTGGTAAAATGATAAATATCTTATTTTGGGATCTGTGTTGGTGTATCTACAATAAGTGTAGAATCTGATTGCAACATCAAAATAATTGAGGCAGATCGAGTTCGGTTTCACTGTACTTTAGTAAAATCCTGTCCGAAAGAAATCGTCATTTCCATCCTAATTACGATTCAATTAGACACAGCCATCACCTCTGTCATCTTGAAAGAGCAATGCCTACTGAAGTGTTTAGAGACATAGACAAGTTGCGCATTGGTATAAAGAGGTGATTCTGTTTTTGAGGTCTAATCTTTGTGGGATGAGGTAGTAGTCATTGACTTTTGGCACACGCATGTATAGTAGGATTTATCAACAATTTCCAACTTCAGAGGCGTATTTGCGCAATCTGCAGAAACAAACCACAATCTCAAACTAGTACCATGATAACCTTTTATAGAAGTGAACTTCTGAAAACAGTTTGGTGGTGGGCTTCAACTTTACAGGCAATATAGTAATTTTTGGTACATGGACCAGAATTTATTTTAATCTGTGAAGAAAGGAGGACTGTGTTTGTATGGTGTAGAATGTGGATTCTGGTCTTTTCTTTTCAATGTACTTCTTATTATTATTGTATAACTATTGCCTCGTGATTTTATTCCCTATAGAGATCGTTTTATGTCAAAGGGGTTCAAGCTTAAGCTCTAAGGCTTTATCAATATGAAATGGCAGGGGAGTTATGTTTGTGGGTAAGTTGGTTAACGATAGTAGTGCTTATTAGGTTTGAGATTAGCATTTCTTCTTATAAACAAATAAATAATGGCTCTTGTTATGTTTCGGTGATTCAAGCTCCTAGCTAGAAGTTGGACGAAGCGATGAAGCAATTGGCGAAGCAAGGAAGCGAAGAAAGAAGCTGTTTTTTGGGTTTGCTGTTTCTGTTCGTGCAACACTCATAGAGTTCACACGAACATAACACTCATAGTGTTCACACGAACATGTTCGCACGAACACTTCGTTTGGGGCGGTTGATTTTGTTTCCTTGTTTGTTTTTGGTATCTTCTTTGTTTCTTTGGGCACAAGTCAGTATCCTAGGCCTATATAAGGACCTAGGGTGTAGACATATTGAGTGTGGTTGATTGTAATTGCTTCTCATTAATAAAATTGGTTCGTTTGGTCCGTGGATGTAGCTAGCCAAAAAAGAAGTGAACCACGTTAATTCTCGTGTTGTTTCTTCATCGTGTTCATCGTCTCTTCCCTCCTCTTGGTGCTTCCGTTGTCGTTTTCTAACAAGTGGTATCAGATCCAGGTTGTTAGATCTCGAATTTGTGAGGAGTGATGTCGAACATGATGAAGATTGATCGTTTTGATGGGAAGAATGGGTTTAGCTTGTGGCAAATCAAGATGCGTGCTTTGTTGAAGCAACAAGATCTGTGGTTGCCACTAGCTAACAAATCGGGCATTTACAAGACCACCTTGGAGTTTGTGAAGATGGAGGAGAAGGCGCATTCGACGATCATGTTGTGCCTCGCGGACGACGTGATCACTGGGATTGCAAATCAGGCCTCGGCGGCGGGCTTATGGAAGAAGTTGGAGGATCTCTACGCAAAGAAATCTGTGGCCACCAAGTTGATGTTGAAGCAGCGGCTCTTTGGTCTTCGGACGGTTGAAGGTACGCATATTGGTGATCACCTAGACAATCTCAACACTATTTTGCTTGAATTGCACAATAGTGACGAGACTGTTAGTGATGTTGATGCGGCTTTGATCTTGTTGGTGTCTCTATCTCCTTCTTTTGAGGGTTTCGTCCAATCGTTTGTTGTTGGGAAGGAGACGATAACCCTAGAGGAATTTCGTTCGGCTTTGCACACAAGGGAATTGAGGCACAAGGCATCAAATTTTGATGATCATGATGGTGGCGCATTCATGGTCAAGGGAGGAAAGGGTAAGGGAAATCGGAAGTATGGTAGATCCGACTTACCATTGGACGTTTGTGCGTTTTGTCGTGAGAAGGGTCATTGGAAACGGAATTGTCCCAAGAACAAAGGATCCGCAGGGTTTGTTGTTCAAGGTGGAGGGACAAAGTCCGAGGACGACTTCGTTCTCTAGGTCTCATGTGCAAGCTTGAGCTCCAGGCGTAGGAGCATGAGCGTGTGATTTATGACACGCGAATTGGTTGGTTGATTGGTTGCCTATTACTGGGCATGCGTTGGTTGGTGGCATGTTATTGGGCATGTCTCGTTTGGCGTCTTGGTGCGGTAAGAATGGCGGCGCAAGTGGCATGACTTGATTGATGGGCACTTTTGTCGTTAAGTGTCATTGTAACGACGTTGGGGAGATGCATTCTGTCATGGTGCATTGGTTGTGTGTGGATTGAGACACACAAAGTCTCTGCGTTTATTGAGACGCAAAGACGCGCTTGTTGTGGCGCATAGTGAATATACTCTAACACCGCAAAATTTGGGAATATATTCTATGGTTGATTGGATTGAGGAGAGCATTGGATTGATTGCTAGGGAACTTGAATCAAGGTGGAGATTTGTTATGTTTTGGCGATTCAAGCTCCTAGCTAGAAGTTGGACGAAGCGATGAACCAATTGGCGAAGCAAGGAAGCGAAGAAAGAAGCTGTTTTTCGGGTTTGTTGTTTTTGTTCGTGCGAACACTCAAAGTGTTCACACGAACATGTTCGTGCGAACACTTCGAGTGTTCGTGCGAACAGTCTGGGCTTGGGGCGGCTGATTTTGTTTCCTTGTTCGTTATTGGTATCTTCTTCGTTTCTTTGGGCACAAGTTAGTATTCTAGGTCTATATAAGGACCTAGGGTCGAGACATATTGAGTGTGGTTGATTGTAATTGCTTCCCATCAATAAAATTGGTTCGTTTGGTCCGTGGATGTAGCTAGCCTAAAAACTAATGAACCACGTTAATTCTCGTGTTGTTTCTTCATCGTGTTCATCGTCTCTTCGCTCCTCTTAATGCTTCCTCTGTCGTTTTCTAACAGCTCTACTTGTATTTTTCGTGTGGCGTATTTTTCGTGTGGCTTGGCTATCATCCTTATTATATACCAATATGGTTTGCGCATGCTTTTACTTAGAATCTTATTGTTGCTTGGAATGATTTGTATTCAATTTCAGGATCATATATGGGGGCAACTGAGTGATGCTCACTCTCTGAAACTGCATTGGAGCATATTAGAGACAAAATTACTGAAAACTTGCGCTCTCGTTAAACTGGAGTGGGATACAACAATAGAGGGAGCGAATTCTAATATTTTAAGAGTAGAATAATTTCAGTTGAATAAACACCAAGCCCAAGCAACTATTTAATTGAAATTGGGCCAATGATAGGTAGGCCCGCACTCCTTAATGAAGAGTAAGCCACCCAAGCCCATTGTTTCATGGCGAGATAAGCGCAACTTTTTTTTTTTTTTTTTGGAGGGAAGAAGCGCAACTTTCGACATTTAACTACTTTCGTCATTTAACTATGTTGTCGTTTTGGTCGATTGATATGTCTACAATACGTATAATATAGTTTCTAAAAAAAATACGTATAATATGATATAAACATAATTTTTAAGCAGAGTCGGCCCAATAGATAGGCAGATTAGGCGGCCGAGCCTTGCCCTTTTAAGCAGGGTCATGGCGTTGAATGCTCCGGACACGTGTTTAAACCCGAGCCTTGCCCTTTTATCTTCTTCTAACGCCATTTCCACCACACCACGCACCTGAGAAAGATCTCGAACCAAATTTCAGGTCAACGCCTCTTCGAATTTAGACAGCATTTACGCCGATCTCTTTTAATGATCATTCTGAAAATTATTTTTTTTAAAAAAATTGTAGAATTTAAAGAAATTAATCAGAAACGAATCACCGATAAATACCGACACCAAAATGTTTCACTGCAATAACAAAAACGAAACAATGTCCGGTATTTCAAACTATGCTAGGACTTCCCCCATAGATCCGACTGCTTCTCTCACCAAATCCTCCCAGAACATATAGAAAAGAAGACCTCCAACTTGTAACCATACCTCAATAGAATCGAAGATGAGATCGTCCACAAACTCTCCCACCTTCCACTCTTTCGGGAGTAAAATACTTCCAACAAATAGCCATGGGCCCCTAGCTTTGACTAGATCTTTTTACTCTGAATCAGGAAGCTTAAAAACAAACGTATTAAACTCTATCTCAAATATCTTGATCGTGCTTTCTTCTTCATATTCGCCTATATAATTCTGTCACGAGTTTGACCTTTTCTTTCCGTTAGAAAGCGGCCAATCAAATAATGCTCATACTCCTCCATGATCTGTCGAATACTCTATCATTGAAAGAGACGACTACGTCTTCCTCAGGCGACATCAGCCGACCCTTCCCATACACCATTGCAGATAGCGCCAAAAACCTTAGCCACCTCCACGTTTCCTTGGAGAGAAAACCTAATTAACTAAATCATTAAATATGACTTTGGGTCCATTTATAGGTCGGATTTTGGGTCGGTTTATAAGTCTGCAATACGCGTAATATGAGATTAACATTTAACTCCATGCACTAGTAATAGTACTTCCAAATGCTATCATTATTTTAACGTTAGCCACTCAGCTCACACCCGCATCACTGCAGCAGATAACCTAAAATTTATCAAGCCAAGTTAAATATTTTTTGGTTGGCTTAGCTTTCAAAATGATATTGGATATTGGCTCTATATAGCTGGAGAGGTTTCATAGAAACGAGGGAAAAAACAACCGAGTGACACAAGCAGAGGGTAAAAGACAATTTAACCCCCTATGTTTAGAAATAAAGAAATTGTGTCCCCTTTGTTTTGAGTAGAGACACTCTACTCCCTTATAACATATCAAATCTAATGGATACCACTAAAAGACAATTTTATCCCAACAATTGAACAAATTTCATCCTAATCAAACCCTTCTTTTGCCGTTCTCTAACCCTAGCCGCCTCTATCTCTATCTTCTCCATCTCTCACGAGTCTGGATTTTTTGTATCCTAGTTTTCTATCATTTATGAACCATTATTCTTATTTGTCCATCTCACCATTGTATTGTTACAATTAATTCACCGAATAACTTTCTAGGATTACGAACATATTGCAAAATAGTATTACTGGTTTAAATCCCACGAGACCAATAATCCTCCAGGCCTGGTGAATTTTGTCGATCTGCTAAAAGTTGGGCCGGACACCACGGTCTTCTAAGGGCTAGTTTGGGAATGCTGTGGCGGTGGTAGAAAGCTGCTGTGTGAAAACACAGTAAAAAGCTGCTGTGAGTTTTTGATAAAAATGTTGTTTGGTAAATATTACGTAAAAGCTGCTGTGAAATATTGATATAGTAATTTTGTGTTTGGTAAAATCAACTGTAAAGTTGCTGTGAGAGGGTAAAATGACAAAAATATATGACACGTGTCATTTCCGGAAAGATAACTATTGATATTTTAAAAAATTGTAAGGTCAAAATCGGTATTAGATAAATTAATCAAAAGCACTTTCTGGGAAAGCATCTCCCCCTTGCTTCTTGAAAACTGCTGTGGGACAGCAGAAATTGTCCCAAACTCACCCTAAAAAAAGTTGATTATATTTTTCAATTAGTAAAAGTATATATAATCTCTCTTGCACTACCTAAAATTTTCAATTTTTGAATATCTGAACTTCAATCCGGACTCACGGTGATGGAGGAGGTTGGTGTATGAGGAGAGAGTAGTTGAGCTTAAGGGTGTAATGAACTTTTACATTAATCAGGCCTTAAAAAAAAAAAAAAAAAAAAAAAAAAAAAATGTCCAAGGTTGTCTTAGTAGACGAAGACGGAAGGGGTAAAGTGTCCTAACGTTTGGCTATCTCGGGGGCGGAGTGTCTTTGTTTAAAACACAGAGGGGCAAAGTGTCTTTAACAAAACAACTACCGAGTCACAAGAAATTCTCAATTTATCCTACCTTCAGTTCTCCAAACAAAGCGTGAGCAAACCCTAATGAGAGAGAGAAGGTGACGGTGGCTTGATGGCCAACTTACCTGCGGAACTCGTCGACGAGATACTGTTACGGTTGCCTGTTAAACCACTCCTGCGTTTCAGGTGCGTATCTAAACGATGGCTTGATCTCATCGACAGTCCCAATTTCATCAAATTGCATGTCAATCGTTCGATAGAAACCAGGAACAACCGAACCATCATGGTTAGAGAACAATTACGTACCAGCTTAGTTAACGTGGACTCAGCGGATATCCCTGTAGGAATCGATCACCCGTTGAAGAATTCCCACATAATCAAACAGTGGGAAAGGAGTTGGTTCAAGGGTTCCTGTAATGGTTTAATCCTTATAAGTTATCATGGTGTAAAACATGTATATGATGAGATTAATGTTATTTGGAACCCATCCACCAGAAACTACCACATATTACCTTTGACTGGATTTGCTGAATTTGATTCCCATGTTGTTGTCGATGATGATGATGATGGCATTGACTATGTGGAATATGGTATGGAGTATGTAGTATATGGTATGGGGTATGATTCGGTCCATGATGATTACAAGGTTGTCAGGATGATTATGTTTGATAAAGAAAGTGATGGAACTTGGACCACGAAGGTTAAGGTTTACAGTCTGAAATCTAACATGTGGAGAAAGATTCAGGATTTCCCTCACTACTTCTATGTCTACGAGTGTCACGGTATGTTGTCTGGTGGGGCTTTACATTGGCTTGTCTATGAGAATTACCGTTTTGATGACCCTTTCATTGCTGCATTTGATCTAGCTACTGAGGAATACCACCGTTTGATCCCCATGCCTCCAAACATTGAGAAATTCGGCGAGGGTGGTGAGAGATTAGAGGTGTTGGAGGGGTGTCTTTCCATATGCAACCGCTTGAGTGACAGAATTGATGTGTGGGTAATGAAGCGCTATGGAGTTAGAGAGTCGTGGACTAAGCTGATTTCGATTGGCCTCTTGTATGCTGCCGACCCATATTATTATAACTTTATAATTCCGTTGGCTTTGTCCAAGGACGGTACAGAACTTCTTTTCATGCATAGCGGACGTGTCCTTAACTGGGTTGATCTTCAGCGTAAAATAGCAAGAATTGATGTCCATGGGTTTTCTAGAAATTTCCTGGCAGAGTTTGTTGTGCAAAGCCTTGTTCCACTTGATAGTGGAAGCAGGCGTCATGTTCAGGATCAGAGGAAAAGGAAATGGATTGAAGTGCTAGATTGAGAAGAAAAGTACTACAAGTTAGGCAGATCCAGAATTTCATGACAGTGGGGGCTAACTTAGAGAAAAATCAATAATAAAAACGTAAAATCTGAATTTTGTGATAGTGCAATTTATGTGGGCCCCCACTAGTCTCCATTCGGATCCGCCACTACTACTAGTATGTTTTGTTTACAGTATATAAGCTCAGTTCAACAAACTGCTTTGTATATATTTGATATTCTTAAGTTTAGTGGAATTCGTTGTACAGATCCTAATGTTGGTAGTCCGATCAAATTAATGATGTCAATTTCAAGTCGTATTTGAACATTTTGAATACAGGACACATAATATTCCAGTATATCATCAGACCCCATATTTTTTTGTATGCTTAGAATTATAATACTCTCTTTGTCAAGTTATATATGACTCCAGTCCCTCCCATACATGAGCATATATAGAAACAAGAAACAGGGGTGTCCATTAAAGATAGATTTCAGGCGGTAATGTCATGAGCTGCATGATAGAAACGGCGCATAGCAGTTGTGACTGTTGGCAGTGATTAAAATCTTCTAAAATTTTGGAAGCCCTTAGTCTTTTGTAATCATGTTAGCTGTTCTAGTAAGCTACTCTTATTTGGTCTTTCAAGGTTTATTATTGGAATGGAGATGGCTACAGTTCCAGCTGAAACATGAATGCACTCTCTCCCTCACTCTGTGTATGTTGTTTTTTTGTAGATAAATGGGTTAGTAGGGTGATGTTGTACTTATAAAAGTTATCTTAATTTAGCACACAGTGGGAAAATATATTTCCTTTCACTATGGGTTTACTTTTCAGAAATTCTGATTAGAAAGTCGGCAAATTGGTAGGAAATTGTAGGAATAGCTCTTTGGATATAAGCAAGAGGAGTGTCCACTGAGCATATATTTGCTTATGCAAATGTTGTAATCTACCTACCTGCAAATGTTGCAAGTCGAATCAATACGAAGGTGTCCAGATAGAATAGAAGTCAGTAGTTGAATTCGGCATTGAGACTTTGATCACCAAGACAGGTATTAAAAGGCTAGGCTATGTATCATACAGTATATATCCACAAATGTTCATTTTAACCTAACTTTTTGGTATCATCTAGCCCAGAAGTATATTTCACCCCTATTAAATATAGAGTTGATGCCAAGGAATATTGTTTGCTGCCCATTACTCGTGACATTATCATTGAGAAGTAATTGATGAGAAGTATTTGGAGTATGATATGATCTTTTACTTATGATGTCAGAACCCGCAGCCGCTACTCTTCGGACGCGTACCGGGTGAACCTCGCTCTAGTGGCATAGCCTGCAAGAGGTAAACCAGCCTGAGAAAACCTAGACTGATAGACTCGGAGTTGAGAAGACCAATAGGCAGCCCTTGGCTATCCCAAAGGTTCACACAAACCTCTAGGCAAATGCCCAAAGCCTTTAGAATGCAAGCCCGACCAACTCAACTACATGCCGAAGGATAGTATGATATGATCCTAGTAGTGTCGAAGGGGTGTCTATGGATATGTAACCATTGGGGGATAGTATGGATACTCATTCGAGACACTTTCATAGATAGGTCTTCGGTTGGATTAGTGAACTGTTACCTCAGTTCTCGTCCTCTCGTGGTATGGATATGCTAGATAACCTAACCCTTCTTTCATTAGGTCTCTCAATCTCTGAACCTCTTTTTTAAAGAGGGGCGTGGATTAGTTTGGTCCAAAACTCGTCCAGGGCTGATCTCTCTTCACTTTGATCGCACAGTTTGAGAGGGTTGTGGAGCTGGGGGAGGGGTCTTTCGGGGCCATATAGGTGCTCTGATCGCTGCTTATGCATGCTATTTTGGTCATATATCCTCTACTGCGCGGAAGCCTCCCCCCTTTAAAGGCTGGTCTGGTGTTTGCTGATGCTCAGGTCATTGTTGATTATGTTTTTGGAGACTCTATGCTGTTTGTTCAGGCTATTCGGGGGAATCTTTGTTGATTGTTCAGGCCAAAGTTATTGTATGTAATGATCCTTTCATTGATGCATTTGATCTTGCTACCGAGGAATGATACTCAAGCTATTCCATGAGCATTTTGAACTGATCCTAACGTTGGTTGTCTGATCGAATGATGTCAATTTCTAGTCGTATTTGAACATTTTGAATTTACACATAATCCTACTAGTACATCATCAGACCACACATTGGTTTGTATGCTTTGGTTATGATAATATCTTTGTCAAGTTGTATAGATTTGCAAGTCCTACTGCCATGAGCATCGTATTGCAACAGTTGTATAGTGCTACTATAGTAGGAAATTTACAAAAGGGTAAAGGGCGAGAAATCCCCAATCAAACAACAGTTAGCGAGCACCAGAACCTGATTGAACTCATCTCCACTTTCAATGGCTTGAACATTATTGTATTCAGTAATTATAGGTTTATCCGTCACTACACGTGTCACACCATGACAGGAGCACCTCACTCAATATTTTTATCAGGCCACGCCCACGCCACAACTTCCACACACAGCTCTAGAATAAGCCTACTGGAAATGTTTCTGGTCGATGAAATCAGACACATATGAATGTGAACCATAGAGCGTTGGCCTTAACTCATTCTCGGTTTCTTCCAAGAGAAAATGGAAGGGCATTGTGGTTTTCTTCACATGTCCAATTACTCCTGGTGTAGTTCCTGACTTCATGGTGGTGTTCATGTAGGAAACGAAATGCATATACTCCCCGTGTAGCAACCGTGCTAACCAAGATGAGAAATTGTTCCGGTAAATTAGGGTTATGCAACATGTAATTAAACTTAAACTTAAACTTATTAACTCTGTAGATATATTAATTTGGAAGAAGACAATTGTTTCAAGCACAAATCATTCACATTTCACGTGGTGAGAATTTAGTTGAAAGCTAAATAGTGGTAATTCTAAGGATTTCATTGGAGTAAAATAGAGATGCCTCCTTTGCTACCAAAAATGTGGAAGCATCGAAGTTATTTCATAGTCATTTGGTCTGAACGGTAGCTGCACGGAGAACATAATCTGGCTTTCTCTGCTAACACTCGTGTACCAAATCCTATTTTCTGACCCAAATTTGCCCTAAACAAGAACATGTTGGACAGTCTTTTCTTGGCTAATATAGTCAGTCAGCGCCCTGGCGAAGAAAAGAAACTAGGAGCTCCTAGGCTCGATTAGACTATATGTATATCCAACAATTGGCCTAACATCCTTTAACACCCAAATAATTGTTACTATTTATATATGTACTAGTGCATAATCTGTGCCCTCGGGCACGGGCACAAAAAATGTATGATAATTCTTTAAATTTGAATGACTAAGATTTTCTTATTATGAAGTACATTTAGTTCTTAAGATATAGTGGGGATAAGTTATTCCACATGTCACATTTTGGGGATAACTTATTCTCCATACTAACTTATTATGTAGTTGTCCAGGTAGTCTTTCACAAATAGTATTTGATTTAAAGTACCACTATAGATGTAAACCAGCACAATCAAGTATGTCCCTCTTTCGGTTGGGTTACGCTCCCTAGAGCATATTAGAAGTTAGAGCTCAGTTCGCGAGTAGTGTGTTGGGCTCGAGAGGTCTTTTTGTAGGCAAAATTGTCTAAAAATAAGAGTAAGAATAAATTACAATTTTGATAATTAATGAGTCATCTGTAGAGCACTCTAAGCACACTGTCTCATGCTGGCACGCGTAGCAGCTAGGGTTACAAGTTAAACCGACGAAACCGTAACCGGACTGAGCCGTGCTAATTGTTGGGTTCAGTTCGGTTCCATATGTTATTTACGTGTGACATGGACTATGAAATTCTTATTTAATTGTGAAACGTTGGACTATGAACTCCGTGTTTACTAAATTTAGTAACATTATTTTAACTCAGTGTGTTAGTACTCGGTAAATTTGTAAAGTTTGAAGTTTCTAGGACTACATTGGTATGATAGAAAATCGTATCTGCTTCAAAGTGATTTGAACCGAAATAGAACCGCTTCGTGTGTGAACTGAACCAAATCAAACCGTTTATAAATGGGACGGCTTAGTTTTAATTTTGTCCCAAACCGCAATCACGGCTCGGATTTTGATGGAAATCATATCACGAACGAACTGTATACACCCGGAGTAGGAGTTACTCTAATTTGCAAATCTAAGAGCATCTCCAAGAGATGGTGTAAAAACTGTCTTTGGCACAAATATACGCCAGATTTGCCCAAAAACCAGCTCCAACAGCTGGTGCAAAATCTGGCTTATATTTGCACCTGGCCTATTTTCGGACCACATCTGGCCTAAACCAAAGACAATTTGGACCTAGTGTAAAAATTAAAAAAAATCAGTTTTAATGCTCTCCTCCTCTCCACTTCTCCTGCAAATTCAACATTTGGATTAATTAATTCACTCACTTCAACAAATTACTTAATTTGTTTTTTAAAAATAGAAATAATGATTAGTTATTTATTACTAATTCATTATTTATAATAAATAAATAAAAAAAACAAATAAATAATTACAAATTCTCTCACTTCAACAAATTAATCAATTCATTATTTTATTTTTCTAAATTTAATTAGTTATTAAACATATGTAGTAGCATAATTATTTAATAATGAAAATTAAATAATTAAAAATGCTGGTGGCCTATATTTAGGCCATCTGCTGGAGCAAAAACTCAAAAAGTAGTGGTGTAAAATTTAGTGCAAGTACAAATTTAGTCCAAGGACAACTTTGCTGTTGGAGATGCTCTAAGCACAACGGAGGAAAAACCTAGACATCAAGCTTGGCCCAGCCAATAATAGTTAACCGTAAGTGGACCCGAAAAGAACTCTAAATAGAGAGCTGCTGGCCCAATAGTATAATTGAGTGCGACTCTGGAGCATTTTGCAGGCTGGGGTCCGATTAGGCTCAATTTGAGCTCTGGAGAATTTCAACAAAGAGAGCCATTGGGTTTGGGGTTCCTATTATGGTTTAGTCCTTTTACGTTATGACTCAGGCCGTTTGATTGTTATTTGGGACCCATTCACCACAAACTACCTGATAATATACCTTTCTTGGCCTTTTGGCTAAGATCAAGTGTACTATGGGTGGGTTTGGTAGAACTTTTTGGACTTTTAAATCGACTTTTTAGTAATTGTGAAAAACGTTCGTGACAAATAAGTTGATGAAAAAAAATATATATATATTTGGTGAAAAAAGTTATGCTGTCAAAAAGTTAGTGATGCAACACTTTTGTTTGTTAGTAAAAATCGTCATTTTATAATTTTATATTTACTGATAAAATTATAATATATCTAATTAGGTGTTGTAGTATGTTAACACAAAAAAAATATGGGTGAATTGGTATTTTAATGTTTAAGAAGAAAAAAGTCCAAAAAAAATTATGAAACCCATTTTTTTTTCAGAATTCAGTTTTACACTTCAAAGTCAAATGCCATAATCTAAAAGCTGGCACAAAAAAAGTCATACCAAACATGTCAGAAAAGTCCAAAACAGATTTAAAGTCCAAAGTGGATTATAAGCTGGAAATAAGTCATACCAAACCCACCCTATATGTCATAGGGTAAGATTTGGTACATGATGATTACAAAGTGGTCGGGGTCATTCAATTTTATTGCCTCAACGATGATGATAGTGACCGATATCGTCGCAGGCTGGTACAGATTTATAGTCTAAAATCCAACACATAGGGACCGATTCAAGATTTCGCTTACTACTTCCAACTTTCAGCTAATGCGTACAAAGGGATTTATGGTGTGTTGTCGAATGGGGCTTTACATTGAGTTGTCACTGCGAACGACAATAATATACAGCATGCTGTGGCCGCACTTGATCTTGCAACTGAGGAATGTCGTTTGGTGGGATTGCAATATGGTCCGATCCGATCGATTCAGGCCGAATGGATTGGAGTTGAATCCGACTCAATTGAAAATTGATTGCGTTTGAATTGAGAAAGTCAGACCCATTTGGAACTGAGGGCAGATTCATAGGGTTCTGACCCGATCCGAAGTATATGTGTGTTTTACAAATATACTCATATTACCTCAACACTTGTTCTTTCAAAAATAATTACAATAGTAACTTCAACCTACAAAGTTCTCTCTTGGCTTCATATGCCTTATTGTCATCACGTATGAAATAGTGTTTATTATTTATGTTATTTTTTGTATTTTATCGCAAACCGATTCGAACACATGCTACATGGATCTACTGGTCAAATTTTGGATCAACTGAATGAAACTCGGTCCAATCCGAATCCCGTAACAACCCGAACAGATCTGGATCTCATTTCTCCTTGTCGGATCTGGATCGGGAAGGGCCTGATCCGATTCGTATCCGACCGTTACCATCCCTATTTGGTGCTCATGCCCATCTTTGATGATAAGAATAAGTTGTACGTACCAGTGTTGGAGGGGTGTCTTTGCTTATTATGCAACCGTTTCAGAGATAGTATGGACTTGTGGGTGATGAACAATTACGGGGATAGAGAGTTGTGGACCGGTTGGTCCCCAAGAGTGACACTATGGAATTGAGTTTATTATAGTTCCTTTGGCTTTTTAAAGAATGGTACCAATTTTTCCGGTATGATTTTGAACAAAAGGTAGAAAGGAAAATGCATCGCCATGATATTGATAGAATTATTCAAGTACATTTCGTTATGCAAAGCCTTGTTCTACTTGGTCATAGAAGCGAGACTTATCGTTAGGAGCAGCGTGGGGTAGAATAGGGGAAACATATAAAAAATGACGGCTTAATTACTTAATGCATACCTCCATTATAGTGAAACTAACACATTGCAATACCCACTTCTAGAATAGGCTTATTGCATCCCCCTTTGTAATATATCATACTTGTTCAAACTGGTAAAAAAGATCCGTCCAACACTTAACGGAATATTCTGTCAGTTGATAAAAAAAATCCTTTTTATTGAGGGTAAAATGATCCTCCTGAAAAAAATATGAACACCACCCTAGTCTCCATCATAGCCGCCCAGAAGCCGGCCACCAACACAGATTCCGGCACCATCTTCGTCATCTTCTTCTTATCTTCTGTAAGTCCCAAAAGATAATCACCCAATTTTGTTCCAATAAATAAAATTTTCTTCCCCAACCTTCTCAGCAACAAAACATACGAAGTACATCAAAACAACAAAGAGGACAATGGAACCAGAACGCCAAGCGACCTTCTCTCTGTTTCTCCTGGTGTGAAGAAGCACAAAATAAAAATAAACTGAAATTTCAGGCATTGAACACCCCAGAACAATTTCAAAGCTGGCGAAGCACCGCACGCAGAATTACCTAAACCCAACACAACCCGCCGAAATTCATCCATTGAAGTAGGCGAATAGATCTGAAACCATCCCAAGCCGACAACCCCTCCCACGGTTCTGAATCATAGAGAGGGATGGAAAGAAGAAGGGAAACAGAGAAGATCGATGGAGAGAGAGCAAATCGATTTAAGGGCTTCAACTAGTCAACGCCACCGCAGGCTTGATTGAATGAACGGTCACTGCCGCACCCACCTCCGGAGATATCACTGGACGAGAAATCTGCATCTTCCGTCTCTCCGAAATGTCTTCCTCGTCTTCTCAGCTTCCAGTTCTTTTCAACATTATCCTACTTTTTATTTATTTCAGCTCATCTTCTTTATTGGTTTTTCTTTTTCATTTTATCAATTTCACATATATCAATTTAAATGTAAATTTCTTTTTATTTGTTGACAACTATACCCTCTTTAATGGATGGTGGTTTGATGAATTATTTTACCAGTTTCAATAAGTATGATATATTGCAAATGGAGATGTAATAAGTCTATTCTAGAAATAGAGTATGCAATGTGTTAGTTTCGCTATACTGGGAGTATGCTTTAAGTAATTAAGCAAAAAATGATTGATTGTGAAGATCAAGCTAGTAGGTATTTTGAAGTTTCAACTTGTACTTAATGCACTAAACCTTCAGCAACAACTTTTCCTTATTTGTTGTGATTTTCCCATTTTGAATTGCGTTGTATTGGATATTAATTCTTAGGGTTCACTGAATTCTGTGAATTTATTTGAGGTTTGATTTTATGATTGAATGAAGGAAATTTAATATCATATTTGAACATGCTGAATGTAGGCATAATAATAGTACATGTCTTCTCCAAACTACAAATCCATTTGTGTGCTTAGAAGTACAGTAGTACATGTCTTTGTAAAATATGTACATCTCATGCTTTTCACTCTAGGTGCATTTGTAGCTTGTACTCTTCACTTAATATGCATATTGTTAAGATTAGTGCTTACCAGGTTCCATCAAGTTCAAACAATCCAGTAGTACCAAATTCTGCAATTTTAGGTTTCATTTTAGATTTGGAGTCTGACAGAATGTTTCTGGCTTTAAGGTTGTGATTAAAAATCAGTTGTTGGGAATCTTCAAGCAGATTAATAACGCCTTAGCCACCCACCTCCTTGTTGGAGGTGCTTATCCACCTACTGGGGGCGCCGTTCACTACCATTCGAGATGGTCTAAAGGTAACTAGAAAGTGACTGCACTACGACTACGCAAATGACGACCTTGGAGTTCTTTTTAAAGTCGAAATCTGAGTTCACGAAAAACCGAACAAAGTGCTCTAAAATCTACTATTTGGAAGTGCATGAAATCGGTCCATGCGACAATTAGATTGGATTATAATAAAGGACTGTTCGATGTAGAGAGCCAAAGTTCGAGCTCAAAAAGTCCCTGAAATATGCACATAAGAGCATGTACGTAACACCAAGTGCGTAAGAGATCGATACATGCTTGTACAGGTTTGATTAAGATTGAGAGTAGAAGTTGAAGCCAGATTTTCTTATATATAAGTCATCATGAAGAGAAAAAAGTCACCCAAATGCATGGAATGCTTGATGGTGTATGAGACATGGAGATCACGTGGCACTTATTCCTAACAGGACTCATACATGATAATTTCCAGGAAAAAAGAAAGATGGAGTTGCAATTGTCGCTGATGCATGGGCCAAAGAAGTTACTTGGCGGTCCATGATATACATGAAAATCGTGGGCTCCAGCGGGCTGAAATAAACAATAAAAAAATAAATAGCCCCCTGTGTTGAATTTTACAAGCCCAGAGTAGGGCTTAAATACAAAAGGCCCTTAAAAGGGGTGCCAAAATATCTGCTAGACTAAAGCCCAAAAGCAAGTATATAATAATAATAATAATAATAATAATAATAATAATAATAATAATAATAATAATAATAATAATAATAATAATAATAATAATAATAATAATAATAATAAGTGGGACAGTAGCTCGAAAACATATGGTGAAATCCAAAAACGGTCAGCCCAGACAAACCGCAATCCAAATCGCTATATCAAATGTTGTCAGGCTAAAATCAAAACGGTCAGCCCAAGCTAAATGCAATCCAAATCGCTAAATCAAATTTCGGCAGGCTAAAACCACAACGATCAGCCCGAGCGAACAACGATCCAAATCGCTATATCAATTGTCGTCAGGCTAAAACCAAAGCGGTCAGCTCAAGCGAAACGCGATCCAAATCGGTACATCAAATGTCGTCAGGCTAGAACCAAAACGGCCAGCCCACGCGAACTGTTATCCAAATCGCGATTATCTTCATGCTAAAACCAGGACGGCAGCCCAAGCGAACCGCGATCCACATTGCAATATCAAATGCCATTTGGCTTAAACCAAAAGGTGAGTTCGATATTGTCCATAAGGAAAAAAGTGCCAAGTTGTCGTGATTCGAGTAAGAGACCTAAACCCTCCTCTTACATGAATCACGAGGAGATTTGTTGGCACTGAAATTTTGACGGCTTTACTACCACTAAAAATTCAAAATAAGGGCCAAGATAATTAAACCCAAATTGTTGAATTTCAAAGTCAAGAATCGCCATAATATGTTTGCGCCCAAAGTAAATTAAAACTGAAGCGATATACGTCTGATTAGAGTCTATCCGACTAAGATCTCAAGCACGCTGACAAGTCAAACGTCTGGAGATAAGCCGACCTCCAAAATACCAAACTCTGGAGATAAAATATTATCTCGAGTTCTGCTAGATATCAAGGGTAAGATACATATCTCAAATCAGTTGACTGAAGCCTCTATAAATAGGAGGATCCAAAACAAGCTCGAGGTCTTCCTTTCGGAGTAGGCAAACACAGAGAGATAGAGAGGAGAGAGTTATCACGAAAAATAGAATATGAGCACCAGAAACCAAACGCTAGAAGTTCCGACTCCATCGTCGGAGTAAGCCGAAGCCTGATTCCAGGAGGCGAGGACCCAAACACCGGAGCCAAGTCTGCCAAGACAATCAATGGCGTCAAACTGGTAAAGGGTTCAAAACCCCCATCAAAATATCTCCCGCCGTACACTTTATAAATCATCTTCTTCATATGAAGATCCACAAATATTTTTTTCAATTCATACAAGTTGTATGTTTTGGGTAAAAGCCCGTGATAATTCAATAAAATTGTCGGTTCAGTTTATTTTCATTTATCGCGTAGTTGTTTATTATTCATTTTTGTTTTATTAATCACATGTTCCTTTAGATAGGATAAAACTTTGGAAGTCAGGATCTACTATAAACAAAAATATTTGTTGTGCAGATTTTAAACCAAAAGCAATAAATTTCAGCTTCTTAAAAATATGTGTCTACGGTGTTATGTCTTGGATGTTTTCAACGTTAATAGTTCCCACTCGTGTAGGGTAACACTGATGGCATAGGAACTAAGAGGAAAGAGGAACTATATCAGGTTGTTGTTGTTCTTAAGATTTTTTAAAAAAAATCATCTGAAGCAGCTTTGTTTTATCTCCTGTTCTTACTTGTTAGTTCTTGATTTGTACTACTATTTTCTGAATTTATTTTAATCAATCAGAAAGATCTAGCATAAGGAAGAAGACTTTATAGAGAATGGAAGTGTATAATGCAGGCTTAAACAAGGATCTATATACTCTACAGGGGGTGAATAGAGTATGCAAAATTTTGCTAACAGTGACCTTTTAAAATTTTAAAACAGACTTAGGAAGGAATCTCAAAGCTTTGGAAATGTTTGAAGTAGTTTGAAACAAGTTGAAACTGTCTGGAGCTTCAAAGCTTTGAAGCAGAAATTTCCCCAAAGATTTGGAGCTTCCCTATGTTGTGTAGAATGATGCAGAACTTGTAAAGAGATGAACACAATGATTTTTTACGAAGTTCAGTCACCAATGGACCTACTCTCCGCCTGAAGGATACTATCCCTCCAGTATTTGAACAACTTCTTATTAATCACAGACTTAGCCCTAGATCTCAAGTCTAAGTGAAATACCTTACACTTATACAGCTTGTGGTTCCAAACCTATCTATTTACAGCTACAATCTAGTGAAACAATAAGAACCTCTTGTTATTCACTTAAAAAACTAACTTACTAGAGTTGGTGAGGTTAAGAAAGTCTAACGAATTATACAATGAAAGCACAAGAAAGAAGAATATAGAAAACAGATAAGCAGTTAAGCTTGGAAGTGTTCTTCAGATATGGATTGATTGAACTTATGCAATGTTGAATCCTTGAATGAGTGAAGAGTTGATTGATGATGTCCCACGAATATTTTCTCTTCAGTTTCTTAGTGGATCAGTCTCTCTGTCTTGCTTGAAATTCAAATCCAGTATATAACAAACTTCAGCAACAACTCGAGAGATTTTTGAAAAAACTCCCTAAACATCCTCAACCCCCAACAACTTCTTTCAACAGCTATGTTTGAATATCTGATTTGATTTTGTTATGCATGTTTGACCAACGAACATCCCTGCAAAACTTAATAACAATATCAAATCCAATCTAGAGATAATAACATAAATATAGTGTCCTGTTTGGCAGGATATTTAAACAAATATGCATAGCTATATTCTGAGTATGATCAATAACTATATCAAAAATAATAATCAAGGTCAAGAAAATAACTTAGAGTGTTTCAATGATCAAGCATACAATTTGATATAACATCCTGTAATAAGAAATTGTTAACCAGAATGTCACAGACATAAGTCCAAAGGCAACCTCCAAAGCTTTGGAGCTTTGGATATCTTTCAAAGCTTTGGCCAACAACTGAGTATTTCTTAAGCTAAATCACCCTGCAACCTTATCTAGCATTATTAGCACAATATAAAAGTTCAAGAATATTTTTTAGACAATATTAATACAGACTTAAGCTTTCAAACCAATCCAGTTTAAGTCCTGCAAAATAAACAATGTCAGCAAAAATGTAATAACTGAAAGCTTCAAAGCTTTGGAGCTTTGGATAAGTGTCTCTCACAAACTTCTTTCTTTCATCATCTTCACAGTAAAACTCCCTCTGAGTTTATACACCATATTAGTTCAAAGGGTTTGACTTAACAGAGAACTTGTATGGTGTTGGCCTAGAGTGCTCTGACTAATTTGTCTGTAAATAGGTTCCATCGCAACAAGTGAAGATCCATGACCGTACTGATTTGCAGTATAAAAGTCCTTTTGAATATCTTATTTTATCTTAGTTATTTTTTGATTCATTCTTATATATTTCTTTATCGTCCTTTCTTAGGATGGTTTTGGCAGCGTATGTGACCAATTTATCAGCAAGATTAGTTAAGGAGGCAATTCTTAATTGTGCCGTTTAATTGGTAAGATCTAATTGCAATTTCATACATACTTGTCTCATTTTTTTTATTTATGGAGTTTCGAATGATTTTTTTGTTATTAAAAAAAATTATTCTAAAAAAAAGAAAAGAAAAAAAAAAGTTATGATCTTTCTTAGTTTCTACTAGTGGATGACCCGTGTTTGCAGCCTCCCTCTTCTGGTACAGCTATTGGTCAATCCAAACCCACCAAAGAGAGGTAGCAGACATGACCCTACTTTCATTCACAACCTCCATTGTTTCTTTTTGATGCGTTGCTAATCATCTCTCCTCACATCTCATTCCTTAAATCTAAATTAATCCTATGGCTATTAAATTGGACAATGTTACTAACGTGAACAGGAAAAGACCGAGCTTGCTTAGTAAAGAGATTAGTAGAAAGTATTTATGGTGTAAGTACATGGGCTGCAATGCCAATACTCTAACACTTTCTGGTGTATGATAACTGGTACTGATTAGAAGAAACACTTACACAATTCTATCAAGATCTTCCTGTGTCAAGTTCTTCTTATGCAGTTTTGTGATATTATTTCAGGTTGAATTAAGAAGTCTGGTAAAAGATGTACCAGCTAATGAAATAGTGCATGAACGGATCTCAGTCATCCCCCAACAGGACACTGTTTTTTTTGTGTAGTCCATGATGTTATGCTAGTAGACTTTATATAGTACTTGTGTGTAGTGAGGGTGTTAGATGTGTTTACGTTTCTGTTGAACGCACGTCCTTCAAGCTCTGTGTAGCAAGGAATTACTTGTATGTTACGAAAAGAGATAAAGGAAAATAAAACAACTAAAAATAATTAAGAATTTGGAAAAGCAAACACTAAAAATTAAGTAAGAATTAATTGAGGAAAACATTCATGTCAATTCATTATTCACCTAGAAAAAGGTTCTCGACAGAGTTGACAGTACTAAAGTGTTAATTACACGTACTAGAACACTTCTTCATCACATTCAAATTAATTGACAACATCCAGACCAGTAGATCTCAAGGCTTCCAGGGGGGCAGGTGGTTGGTGGGATACATAGGAGGAATGGCGGAGAAGATTGTCGTCTTGTCAGCTTTTCCCTGACTGCCATTAATTGTGAGGGATACCAGGGGAACCAGTCCAGCGTTCCCAGCTAATGTGGGCTCAGTGTGGTTTGGGACTTGTGCGCACATCTGGAAAGTGGTCTGACATGTCGAGTCCTCCAACCATGGCGCCGACGATGGTGTTAGGGTTTGGTCGAGGACTATCTCTCCACCTCCAACCTTCTTCACAACCATATGTAGGTTTTCACGCTGAATGGACACGCCGGAGTGATGGATGTTAACTGGGTATTTGTTGTCATGCCCGACTACATAACTCATGTTCATCGGGTTGGCCCGAGAATATAGTCCGTCTGTGTAAGCAGAACATGCAAGATGTATCAGTATCAATTTAGGTGTCTCCTACAATTTTGAAAAATAATAATTAGTTGTATCAGTATCAATCAAAGGGTAAATGACATAAGAAAAGATTGTTTAACCATCAATCTATCGATAACCCAGCCAACAAATAGTAATTTATAATTAAAATGAATATATGTTTGAATTGTGGATCAAGTTAATTAATTACCTGAGAGGTGCCAAAACTCTGCTGCTCGGCTAGCAGAATGCAGGGCCGTCTCGAGCATTTCAGTGGCCTAAAGCAAGAAATAAATTTGAGACCCGCGTATATTTTCAAGACATGTTTTGTATTGCAAATATCTTGTGTGGGAACATGTTGTGTGTATGTGCAATGTACGTGTTCCTTTCGTGTTGACTCGCACACTTTATGTTTTATTTATATGATTTTTATTTTTTTCATGTTTAATGAAATCTCAAACTTTTTTTCCCAAATTTTATTCCAAATCGTCAAAGTTAATGATTCGTGATAGATCCTCAAAAGATATGTGATGTATGTTTGAAGCATCTCCGAAATAATATATAAAATAATAAAATTATTTCAAAATTTGTATATAAAATGCTATACTACTAGCATTATGCCCTCTATTTTTTGCGGCCCTAACCAGTTGTCTTAACCGCTTCATGGTTGAGACGGCCCTGGCGGGATGTAATCAGACGTTCGACATCTAAATCTCGGGGTTCCTCCAGCGTCGAGGTAGTCCGCGAACAACAAGGCAATGAATGTCGCACTCGTCACATACTGTAGGGGCTGCCCTCGGCCGAATTCCAATTTGATCAGCCCGCATGTACGTCCAATCAATAAACAAATTAACCATATGGGCTGGCATGCATACCTCGCGTCCTCTTATAGACACCATATCTGTCGAGATATGAGCACATGGTTCGCTTAGTGACCTCGTGATATCTCTCCAACATTTCGTCGAACAGGTACCCTGGATTTATGAAAACCCTTAACCTCGTTTGGAGTGCATCACTCCCTGCAACATGTTGTCACAGCGAGGGAATATCTTGCCCAACCAACATCGGTGGACAATTCAAGATACCCGGTCTCGCCCATGGCATAGTATAGCCATGTGCCACCCCACAACATCTCGTCAAAGTATCCAGACGAGTTGTAATAGGGCTCGGAAAATTTGTTTCCCCACGAATAGGGCAACCTCGTGGTCTGCCCCATTGAGAAATCCTACACACATCTAGCACCTATTAAATAAAAACGCAAATTCAGTTCATTTCCAAACATTCAAATTAAAATTTGAACTCTGAATAATATAGTAAATTTTAATTAAGATAAAAATAATCATAATTTTTGAATTATATTTTTAGAATTATAATAGGAAGTTTGCACATACAATAGTACGAGAAATAGAAAAATGAGCACGCCCTTGGTGATGCATTAACTAAACATGAGATTGAATTATTTTAACAAGTCAATAATCCAACAAAGAACAAATGTTTTGATCAGGCTCGTTGTAATATTTTTTCCCAATGTTCTTGTTCTGATAATAAAAAATGCTTCTTTTAAAAAATTTAAGGATTTACAACATTTAATTTTGTGAATCGATAACTTCTTCTCAAAGAGAAAAACTTTACTTTGCCCGATTAAAATAAAATTATTTCAAATAAAAAAGAATTAACTTTTAGCTCTGACTAGCCTAGCCGAATAGGCCATGTCGCTCCGGAAAATCAATGACGTTGGAGCAAGGGCAGCTGCAATTTTGCCTGCCAAGTCGGGGCCATACATAGCTGACTGGACCCTCCTCGGGTAGTCCATGTCTTCCAGTTGCTACCAACAATATTGGTCGCCTGAGTAGACAAACCGGCTTGCGACCCCCCAACCTGGCATAAACTAGAATTTGCTAATGAGAAAAAAACGCATTAAAGTGAATTAATATTTTTTTACGTGCCTATAAATTATGCATGTGCTGGCATATGGGCTAATAAAGGCCCTGAGTAGATAATTTGTGCCCAGAAATATCAATTCCTTGACGCGGTCGACCTCTTCGACTGCAAGCACACTCCAACTCAACAATGTCGTGGCATATGACATGGGGAAATTATACTCGGTGTTGCCACCATTGTTATAAAATCCACCTGCCAAATTCTTTTTCACGTCAGCCCCATCTCTCTCCCCCGAGTTTCCTCTACACAAAACTATGTTGTCTTTCGGTAACTCCCCCGATGGAAATTATTAAAGGAAAAATACATACATTTAATTTATGTATTTAATAGATAATAATAATAATTTTTACAAATCAATGCTGATATAAATCTCTAAATGTCACTCATTTTGAACATAATCCACATTCGTGCATAACATGTTTTCAAGTTTATCTCAACCACTCTCTATTTTTTTTCCTATTTTTCTCCTCAATTCTCTAGATAAATTATTTAAATAAATTTTTAGGTCTCCAACATGCGAATGTGAATGTAAGGCTGTACTAGTTTTCTTTGACTTTTTTTAACAAAAAATGCTTTGTGGAAAATTTAGTATATGATTTTACAGAATTATTACTGCTCTCTTTCTTCTATTCTATTTCTTGCAATACTATAAAGATTAATTGTTGATATTGAATTGTAATTTTATTATGGGCAGTATAGTATCCCTGAACTAATTCCTCGCAAATCTTTTTCGGGAAAATTAATTAAAATTATAAATAACAACAGCTGTTCTAAAAAGATATAATAGCTCAAAAATTATACGAGATTGATGTATAATATTATACAATACCATTCGAGTTTTATCTTCTATAAAACTGCCACTATATGTTTGAATTGTTGGTTATTTAGAAATAATTTTTTTTTACTATCAAGTTGAAGAGAGAAAAACTTAGACATCACATGCATTTATCGTACATAAGTTGTGCAATATTAATATATTGCCAGCTTCATCGATCTATTATTACCGTAAACATGACGGTGTCTCTTCATTTGTCAGTCGATAAATTCAACAACTCATTATGTTCATCTTTGTACAAATGGGTGCTAGCTCAGTGGTGGAGCGTATGAAGGCCCTGCATGAGGTCCCATGTTCAAACACGAGGGAAAAATAATAGTATTCTAAAAAAATATGTCCATCTTCGTCTCTTTCGTTGTACTCTTCTCTCAAAGATGAAAGGATGAGTAGTAATTCTACCTCAACAAGGTCTGATGTATCTACTTGTTGTTAACAATTGAGCGGAATAACTCCTAAACCAAGTAATCTCGGAACAGAAGATGTAAGCATCAAGAGTATTATTCTAGGTTCAGGACAAAATAACACAATGTTTCGTTGAATAAAAAAATGGAGGGCATAAAAAGCATCTTAGACACACCATATTAAGTCTGTAATTACTGCAAAGTGAATACATATATTAGATGAACCCAAAGGCATACTAAAAATGTACGGACTAACTAGCAAGAACACAATAGAATAACAAGAGGAAACTAATTGAGCGCGCAGAAAGCAATGTCTTTTGTCAGAGTAAATGGTGACAAACTACCAATATCAGACCCAACTATGACACGTTCTATGCTAAAAAAACTTATGGGTACAAGTTGGTTTTCGTTCGATCAGTAGCATTAGTTAAGTGTCTCGTTTGATCGGTTCCAGTAGTTAAGTGGATTTCGAACTGTGTTCCAAGGCGCCAGACGAACTTTTCCAATCGGTATGTAGTATGTTTGGATGAGGGTGGATTTGTAATTGGGTGAATTTGAGGCTAAATCCAGTGTTTGGATATATTGTAAGGATCTCATACTTGTTTTGGGATAAATCCAATTCCTTGGGAGTGTACGAGTAAGAATAAATACCGAGAGACTAGATCTTGTCTCTTTTTTTTGACGTCGTGTCTTTTTTTAATGAAATTTGTGAAGTTTGTCTTAGACTCTCTACCGTGGAGACATGTGTCTTTTGTTAATTTCTGAAACGTCTCCCCATATTTACAGAATTCAGTTACACCCCATAAATTACAACCCATATGAGTCTCCATATGTCTCAATATATCTTGAGCATGATTAGCAAACCATTATAGTTTCTCCAAATATGGAAAAAGAAAAAAACTATTTTAGAAAAGAAACACACATCATACAACCAAATCATAGCATTTGTTTGAATATGTAACACGAAATCCAATTAGAACCCGTCTTTCTTGCCTCCGTTTTCTTTTACCTTATTTTTTGTGACTTTTCATCTTTCTTAAAAAATGTTTACTTTAAAATGTTGAATTTTCAAAAAATAGTAGTCATATTATTAAAAACTAAAATTGCTAACTTTTCTTCTATTTTATTTCCTTGAAAGTGAAATTGAGGAGTAAAATCTCAGAAAATTTTAAGTGAGAGTAACTCACTTTTTAAATTTTATTAAATAGATAAAAAATAATTAAAAATTTTAACTTATTTTTTTAAAGTTAAATGTTAACTTGTTTTAATCGTATAGAAAGATATAATGTTCATCTAACAAAACTAAGTGTTGAGGTATGAGATTTCAAATAACATATTACATCATACCATAACATGCAATTATGAGTATAACAACTTGAGGTTCGAAAATATTTTAACTATTGATCTCCGGATGAGATTTCTACAGTCCAAATAATGATCAACCCTCTTTAAGAGGTTGAATTATGTTTACGGATTTTTTTGTTGGTATCTTGTTTAGTACTTTGGTTGTTTATACGTTTATCATTGATTCAAGCAGAGCATCTAGAAGATGTTCTTGGTCCATGAGGGTTTATATGGACAAAAGCATTTTATATACGTAGAAAGTAATTTTCATACCGAAAGTTATGAAACAAAAATATATTATAATATAGAGTTATAAAATAACTTCAATAGATCTCGGCGAAGAAAGAGTCTATAATTATCGGACTAGATGTTTCGATTGTCTACTTTCATTTCTCAATTAATCTATATTTCTTTTGTAGTTTTATTATTGTTCTTATATTACTATTAATGTGTTAAATGGAAGATAACAAAGATCTCCTGGAGATTTTTGTGTACCATACGATGGTAATTCTAAAAATCAATTGATTCTACTAGCTGGTGTAAAACAATATTTCACACAAGAAGTTGTGAAAGAAAATTACAATTGTAAATAACTTGAAGTTATGACATATTATCAAATTTTAATGTTTGAGTTAAACTATTGTCAATGTACATGATCGATTAAATGAACCTCATTCCCATAAGTGAATGGTAGTGCATTCTCAGAAGCGAATCTTTTTGTTATATCCGGTCGAAATTCACGTGACTATAGAGCCGGTCATGGTTGTAAATAAGAAAATCTCTACAATAGATTAAACTCAGGAAGAAGAACTTTATTATGTAGAAAAAACCTCCGAAAGAAGTTCTTAGTCCACATTAATATTTGTTGAACATAATTTATGACTCATGCCATGCAGTCGCGAAGTTAAAAAATTTTGATAGATTTGAAAGACTATCTTCTTAGATTCATTGAACATGAAGTTCAATTCAGAAAATAAACACTGCTACAAAAAGCCAAAATCTTGACGGCGTACCAGAAGTACAACTCATTCTGTTTTCATGAGCTACACATAAGAAAGGCTGGAGCGTTTGTGAATTGATGAATATGAGCTTTTTGTTTTGATCATCTCAAAAGACGAGTCATCCTCTCTATAGAATTTTTAATTATGGCCACTCCATGATCGGAGTGAATAATCGTTGAATGGTATCTCTTAAAGAAAGTGATATTGATATATGAGGTATTTCATGGCAGAAGTTGTGAAATACATGTTATGCCCAAGAGTTATAGCATATTATTAAATCTCAAAGATATATCGTGTTATCAAATGGAAACTCCTGTAGAGTAATGCGAAAGATTTAATCATCGACATTTGATAAGTTAGTATCATGTTGAGAAGTGGACTGTCCAGCTCAACAACATTTGTTTTAAACAAAACAGTGACACATTCCCTGAAGTAAACCAACCTATGGTGTCGCAATAATCGGCCCAATCATGGAATTAGTTTCAATGATATGCACGCCCATTGTCATACATTGAAGTTCATCCTTATGATTTCTCCGGAAGAGGAATACTACATAAAACATGAGGAGAAAAAGAAATGCACCAGTTGTTGCAAAAAGAGCAACCCATATGCACTTTGTTGTGTTATGAAGTTTTATTTATTGGGATATTTGAGAAGCTCCTAGCTGCTTAACAACTCTAGAGCTATAACTCCAAAAATCAAAATTTTAATTCGTTTGGAGAAAAATGGCATTCTCTACGAAGATTTTATTATGAGGGAATGAATATGGCTTGATGAGTTACATCGCCAAACCAACGCTTAGTTGATGCGTTGTGTTTTTTTAGCAACCCTCATATTTATGTTGCACATTTATGTTTTAAGTGATATTAGTATTTTCTAAATTTGCATGTTAAGATTAATATCTTATTAAGTATGCTAGACTTCAAAAAAATGTTTTAAGAATGTTATTTGGGCCAACTTGTTAGTTAGTATTAAATTCATAGTTTGCCCCAAAATTTTAAGTAAATTTGTAATTGTGTTCTAAACTTCAATTTTTTATGCATTAACCTCTCCATTATAGGATTTTGCATCATTTATCCTAAAATTAGCATTTTTTCAAGCAATGTTGCACATCAATCCTTCATCCACTCATCTTGTAATTTATGATACAATATTAAGCTCTCATTACATGTACGGCTATGTATAACCCCCCCCCCCCCCAATATCCCAACAAGTCACTCTCTAGCCATCTCCACACCAGTCAAGCTCTCTCTCACACTCTTCAACACTCAAAGTCTCCCTAAAAAACACCATCCCCATTTTGGGTGTTCACCCTCACAAAACATCCTCAAAACTCAATTTTCTAACTCTCCAATCATGAGATACACAAGCCCAAGGTTATGCTATGTACTGGGGGAGTCTTTTCCTTCATTTGTTCAAGAATTCAGGCTCCTCCAACCTCCAAGAACCCTAGATCAACATTTAGTTTCTCATAAGACTTATATTTAGGCACTATTTTCTTCTTTGCTTGTTCAATTTGTAGATAGTTCATGTTCTTGGTATAAAATTACATGATCTTGAGTTGCATGTGTGATTTTGATATATAATTGGCAAATTTTGAACTTGAGCCTCCTCATCTCCAAGCATGCTTCATCATTCTCATTGTTAGATCGAAATATTGGTACTTGAATGTTGCATATCTCATAAAACCTACAGTAGAACATGCATGCATGTCATAAAAAGCAAATTTGTTGTTAGAATCATGTAAAAAATGTTTGTGGGTAGCAAGTTTTGAGCATATTCATCAAGATTGGAGTCCCTAGGAGCCATTAATCATCACGTCTCCAAAGCCACATCAAGATCACACCAGGAAAGTGAGGAGTAAGTTCTACATTTCTGCATCTACATCATGATTTTGATCATTCACTCCCCATTCTTGTCATTCCATGGAAAATTTCTACTTGCATGTTATGAATTCATCGTTTTTAAGATAATATTTTAGCAACCATCTCTTTTGTATGATAGCATGGTGGATTTATGATTGCATGTTCTTGATTCATCATCATCTTCATGATCTTGACACATGCATGTACAAAAATGAGTTTGTTGGGTATACATGTATATGGTTTATATCTTTTGATAGTCTAATTTAGATCGTGGTAGAGTATTTCTTGCATGCAGTAAGTTTTTGAAGTATAGAAAAGCATAAAGTTCATGTTTTGAGCTCTTTTTTTTAAAGAAAAGTTCATGTTTTGAACTTATTTTCAAGACATTTGGAAAAAATATGTAAACATTTCAGAAAATTATGAAAATTTCGTGGTTTGTGAATTTTCACATGCTAGTTATACGGTAAAAAAAGTTAAATTTATTGAACTCATATTTAATTTTTAATTGGCCAAAACTGGGGATATCTTTTGAATCTGTCCAACCCCAGACCATTTTTCATCTATTTCATTTACTTCTTCTTGTCCAAGATTACCAAATTGGGATATGATGTTTTCAGGAGTGTTATCTACACCCATTTAAACTTTCACAATGTTTAGAATTCTTATGAATATTTTATGAATTTAATGCCAATGTTGTTATCAGCCTCTATTTTCGCACCCAAACAGTTCATAATTTAATGTTTAAAAATACTTATAAGTTTTCATAATTTTTTGATATATTTATACGTTATGTTTAAAATTTTCAACTATATTGTATCAAAACTTTGGGTCCCAAATAATTATGTTGAGCCAACTATGAATTTTTGTACTAGCGATAGTTATACTTTTCATATGAGCAGAATTTAGAAATTTATCAAGTTTCTTAATGCTAGATTATGCAAGTTACTTTTAGTTCATAATATGTCATATTGCTCTTATATGGTGCATTTTACATTTCATATGCATCTAATAAGTTGTTTAAGCCTATACAAGCATATAAATATGTGAGAAGTTTGTTCATCTAGAATTCATAAGATTAGTGTCATTTAGCTAAGTGATTTAAGGATGTGCTATGGTTTGATTGAATTCATACTAAGTGATTATCTGTGTGATTTGTAGTCTTCTTTACTATTAATATGACAACGAAGCTGATGCACATATGCTTAAAGACCGTGACAGAGCCATGATTTGCGTAGGGGGGGGGGGGGGACAGATTAAAAAGGAATGAAATTCACATACAAACGTCATTTAGCTAAGTGATTTAAGGATGCGCATCATAGATTTTCTTTAACAAAAAAAAAACTTGTATTTTCATACAAGCAAAGTTCCATCCGTCAAATTCAAAACATGTTACTACTACGGCCAATAAATTTTTCTTGGCTTCATTTTTTGGAATCGTTGAATGATTATTTCATTATCGATTCCACGAAACACATCTCTCTCGATATAAGCTACTAAATTATCATTCATCCACACATCTCACATCCTATTTCTCAACCTATTCTTCAAAATATTCACGGCGGAAAATGATCTTTCAGCTGTAGCAGTGGCAACCAGTAAGATCAATGCCAATGTGACAAGCTTAAAAATCAATGGATATACTCTATCGGTTCCATCTCCACCAACTTTTGAGCAAGATCGCTAATGCCTTTCAAATTTGACATGGCACTGGAATGATGCATATTAGAGAACAATTACCTTCGAAGTCGACAATTTTAGTCTCCAGAATCACTAAAGAGTGTAAGCGATCTAGAAGCAAACTTGAAGATAATCACCTTGACACTGAAGTTTCCAGACGCTATAGTTCGAGGAATCCAATTAAATCGGTAAAAGATGATGAAAATTCGTCATGAACAACTGAATATTCGGTGGAAGCGAGGAAGAAGATGATGGAGACACCATGCCAGATTCGAGCATCGTCGTGCTCTGATACCGTGGTGAAGTTTCACAATAAGGTCAGAGTGTGAGAAAGATAGTATGAGTTGGGAACATTATTCTCATTAATTCCACTCACTAACATTACAACTCAGGTAAAAGACACTTTCACCCTCTCTAGTTTCATTGAAGAACACTTTCATCCCCTCTAGTTTGAAAATGGCACTTTCACCCATTGAGTGTGTCTCACCTTATGCGGGGGCACTTTTGTATCTTACTATCTTCAATTCATGGGAAAAAAGGTTAAAATGACCACAAAAGGATTCAAACACTTGACCACAAAGTAACGAGCCTTGTGCTCTACTAACCGAGATAGGATTAGATTTGTATCTTTGCTTATGTTGAGCAGTTTTTTACATTACTATCTTCAGATTATATGGAAAAAAAAATTAAAACAACCAATCATGAATCCAAACCCTTGACCATGAGTGTGTTGAGAACCTTGTCCTCTACCAACTGAGCTAGACAAGCTTGTATCATGTTGTACGCGGGACACTAATGTATGTTACGCAGGGGCACAATTGAATTTTTTTTGTATCTAATGACAGTGATTAATTGATTATAGACCAGAGCCTTAATTTTTTTACGTTTAATGAGCTTGGGCCTTGACATTTGAACCGATGTATGGGCCGATCGGGACATGGGCTTGGACTTTCTGGCGGGGCCCAGCCCAAGGCCGAGCACACAACGGGAAATTAACAGAGAGGAAGGTCAAGATGATGGCGTCACAAGATGGGGGAAGAACAGCATTCCGATCCGGTACTGGTCGATCAAGGTTTGGGTTAAACCCTTCAATTATTATTCAGTTTTCGGGTGTTGGGTGATTTTGATTTTGATCTTTTTTTGTTCTGGGTTCTTCTAAAAGCGGGTTCATGGCGAATTATAATTCGGACTTTGATGATGGCTAGAGAGATGTAGAAGCGGAATATGAGGGAGGAGTTGTTGGTGGTTTTTCAATTTCAGCCGCAGGTAGGCTAAAGCAGGTGTTAGCAGAGGACAGACAAGTTATACATCTGGTGAGTCTTGAAATCCCCTTTCTTGGTATATTTTACTACTCTCTCACTTTTCGAAAGCCTAATAGGTCCTGAAGGACCTGAACTATGTAGGCTTTTCTGTAAGCTTAAGCAGTAGATGGTCATAGCTACCTTAACCCTAAGGGAGTGCTCATACTCAGATGGACGATGCTTATCCGCTCTAGGTTATGACAATTAGTACCCATTGGAGTCATCCTTCACGGTGAACTCAAGGTGCAATTGCAATTGTGTAGAAGTGAAAACAAAGTTAGGCTTCATTAAAAGAATTCCTTAACAGATCTTGTACTATTTCAACTGGTTTGGTGCTTCAAAGATCTTAATAATGCTTTGTTTAGTTGACGGCGGCGGGTCGGGTGGAAAGTGGAGGAGTTCTTATCCATGTCAGCGGCAGCCTGGAGCAGCCAATGCATTTGCAGCTGCTAAACCTAGAAACGAAGCTGTTGTTAGAAAAGGACATGTTATACCTTTGGTATCTTTGTTGGACAACAAATCATGTAGCACCTCCAAACGTTGCAGTTATAAATCAATTGATCCTGCGCTGCCTACTTACTAATCCATTCTGATACTCCTATAGAATATAGAGTCATTTTCGCTAAAAAAAGAATAGTCGTTCAGTGTTGCTGAGCCTATCATTGTCTGTCTTATCCCTGTACAATCATATCCTACCTCGTTCTCACTATACGTCTTATATCCACTCTTTCTTATACCTACCCAAACAAGGTGTGTATGTTTAAGCAAATCTATCTCATTGGAGACATTACTTATGATTATAGTATATTTCTTTTGTGTGCATTTTATAAATTAGACACTTATTTCTTTATTGTCTCATTTGGGTAAAGGATTTGAGCGTGGCATAAGGAATGACATCCCCTCCCCATTATTTTCCTTGTGAAGGTGAGGGATATGTGTCATTTCTTCCCCTCCCAATTTAGCCTAAAATCATATCATACTTTTGGGGGTGGTATACAACTGAAACGATTTGGAAGCGAAATAAGCTGTGTCAGAATGACAAATTAGCCCTTAGTCTCGTATGTTATGGCTATGATCAACTTTTGTCCCATGTTGGAAGTAATTATATTTGCCAACAAAACGTTAGGCTTACAGGTTATAAGGGGTAAATGACACTTGGGCCCCTTATTTTTCGGTGTAAAGACACTTTGCCCCCTCATGCTATGGATAAAGACACTTTGCCCCCTCATTTGGCCAAACTATTGGACACTTAAACCCTTCCGTGTATTTATGTCATGCTCATCGGTCAGTCGGTCACCCTCTAACCTCAAGTTTTGTGACATTTTGCCCCTACTGTGTAAAGATTTCAATATACTCTTGAGAAGCAGAACCACCTTGCCACCCACCACTGCTGCCATGTCTTCGTCCTCATAATCGACCACCACATAAAACACTGTTCATATTGAACCCACCCAAACCTTAGTTAATGCCCCAGGTGAGACGCCAAACCATCATCATCCCAGATCCTCTCACCGTGATCACAAAGGCCGATTCAAAATGTCATTTTCGGCCAATCGTTCTTCTTCTTCTTGTTTGTCACAGCTGATTTGGCATGTACGTTTGAAGGCTTTGATTTGGGTATCAACTTACAATTAGATTGCGGTTTAGTTCTTCCTAATTTATTTTAGGGTTACGATCTCACTTTCAATACGAAAACTTGTCCATCACTATTTCCTTGTTCATTAGGTAAAATTATGGCCATTTTGACTGTTTTTGGGTGTGCTCTCCGTGGTTGTTGTTTTCCAAATTATGAGCCAGCTCTGATTGGGGCGTAGAAGTTGGCAATTTCTTCATCCATTCGCGCGTTAAACAATGGTGATGGTGATGATGATGTATTGGTGGTTCTGGGTTTGATAAATGGTGTAGACATCTAGCCCCTCGTTGGAGCTTGAGCCCCAAGGAAGGAGATGAAAAGCAGGGGTTTAAATAAATTTAAATTGATTACATGGGCGTTTTCATGATTTGCCCAATTTTTTGTAGTAGTCAAGTTTATCAATATAGAAATATACACATTATTTATAAATTGTTCAAAACATGTTAGGTTTAACGAATTGATTAGATGGAAACATACCCTTCAACCACAGATATGCATTTTGATCAAAAGTGAACCATAGGTATGCAAACTGAATTTCGGTCAAACCACAGGTAAGCCTTTTGAAGCTTAGCCTAAAAACAAAAAAGATCCACAAAATTACCCCAAATTTGGAAGTTGTTATTCATTTTTGGTTTTTAATTTATTTTGAAATTTCCCTAAAGAATCATACTTGTACCTTGCCACAGGCCCAGTGGCCCGGCCAACTCGCCCCACCCAGCCCGGAATTTTCAGCACTTTCTCTTTTCACTCCCGTTACTCCAATACTCTTCCCACATACTTCCACTCCTATTTGCAGCACATCATGGACGGCTTTCACACACTTTTATAAGGAGAACATTTTCTCATTTGCAAAATCTTTTTTGTCGGAGAGTCTCTCATTCACCCCGAAAAGGCTAGTCATTTGCCAGGAGAGTTAGAGAGAGGGAGATGGCATAAGGAGGAGGCTGAAGGACCGCTCGACGGAAATGACATCGAGTTGACCACTCCACAGGCTGCAATTGTTGTTTGATTACTCTTCCCCTCTTATGTGATAACTACTTTCACTATTTTTGTCAATAAATTTTCCATCTTTGGCGTGTAAGCGTTCTGTTGGAAAATTGCATGACGAAATTTCTTTAATGGCTGTTATGGATCAATTACTTTTTCCTCTTTGTCAATATATGATCTTTGTTGACTAAAATCGTGCTTAAGGCTTTAGCTACTTTTTGATTGATTGTCAGTTTCTATTGTTGTTCGGGTCATGGCAGTGCTTTTAATCACAACTAGCATGTGATAGTTCGGTGTCTTTTTGTTATTCAGGGAAAGCAATGAAAAAGAGCTTGATCGTCATGAGCTTGTAAAACTTGTGGGTTGATCGACCAATATGTACTGGTAAATTTGTGATAGGTTGTGAGGCCGTGACTAGCGCTAGCGATGCTAAAATTGTGTTACTTAAGTCATATATGAAAATATTATAGACCAGTTAATCCATTATCTGAAGGATGTGAATTCATGTACTTCCTCATCGGTTTGATTTTATTGCTTTTGTTATTTTAAATTTTTTGTTTTATGATCTTAGTTAAACTCATATTCCCTATCTACAACACCTTGAATTGGATTTCAACTGATAATTATTTTTACACCAATGTACCCTTGGATACGATAGAAATCGGTAGTCTACTACCACTTGAATACTTCTGACCACGTGCACTTACGTGCGATATTCGGTCAACAAGCACGAAGAAAAGGTTGTGTTCAAAGACGATGTAACCTAGCGTAACAAATAAGGGTGTCTCTTGCCCAAGTTCCCCCTTCCCCTTCACCTTCACCTCATGCTTCCACTTATTTTCCCTTTCAGCTTCCACTTTCCCTTCACCTTCGCTACCCATCGTCTCGAACCGAATAACTTATATCATCCAATTAAATTTATTGTTAAAATTTACACAATTGATTGATAAATAAATAATAAATTATGACGAAATCAAAAAATAAAATTAGAATTACACCAGCAATGTTGTGAATAAATCTTCTTGTACAATCTTCTTGTACACTGATAATAAAGAAAATTATTTAAACAACAAAAACAACGATTACTACAAACTGCAAGACAACGATTACATTAAAATTAAGGGTAAAAGACACTGGCCACCCCTGAGTTTAGGGAAAAACCCACCCCGCTACCCTGGGTTTTGGTTAAAGACACTCCGCACCCAGTTAACGGAATATTCCGTGGACAATGACCACCCTTCTGTTAGGTTCCGTTAAAAAGGTGGATGATAGAATTTTTTCGGACCATATTACCCCTGTGTAAATTTTGGACTCTTTGTCCATATTTATCATCAAGAACACCAAGAACATCAAGAACAACAAGATCACATCACGACCCAAGAAATTAGAACAAACTTCAAGTAACTCACCCACATTTTTAGTTCAATTCAAGAACAAAATGAATAAATCCCAATGATTTTTTATTAAAACTGAAAGGCTATAACAGCCACATTACAAGATCAGATCACATAAGTTAACAATTTGATATCTGATTGTTATCTTTAATCAGTAACTTTTTTTTCCAAACTTTAAATTTTTTATTAAGGGCTATATCAGCCACCAAAGAAGAACAACATTCAAACTTTGCAGCCATGAGCTTACAGTCATGAAGAAACTGGGGAAGCCATCACATAAGCAACTTGCAGAAATGCCATTTAGAAAGTCCACAGCAATTTTGGAGTCTGAACACACTTTGATCTTCTTAAAGCTCCTGTCCTCAGCAATCAGTAACTAGGAAAACTTGAATGAAGAACATCTATTTAGCTAAGCTCGAAGACCCCAAATTCATTTCTGGGTTCAACATCTATACCAACCGTCCAAGCTCGAAGACCAATCAAACCTCATACTGAATCAATTAAAACCCAACTATCAATTGAACCCATAGAATACAGAACATAGCATGGTTCAGGAATTGGGGAATCAATCAGATGAACCCAGTGGTTGAAATTTCAGGGAAACGAAAACCCACAAATGAAAGCAGCGAAAAAGCAGTGAACTTTACCAAAGGCCTCACCACCATCGTCGGTGTCCTTCATCGGCCTCGCTACCGCCGTCGTGGGTCTCGGTTTGGGAAATCTTCCCGATCTGGGAGACCTTTGAACATCCGGTTCGATTGGCAGCCATTCGCCGCCTCACCGTCGGATACGTCGAGAGAGAGAGAAACACTCTCGCCACCGCCGTTCGATTGGCAGTCAATCGGCCGCCTCTCCATGTCCACCCTCGCCACCGCCGTTCGTCTCGGTCATCTCCCTCACCACCACCGCCGCGTGTCTCGGGTTTGGGAGATGTTCCCGCTAGAGGAGTAGGTGGTGTCGAAGTTGAAGGAGGAGGGAAGAAATTTCACAGATCTGCTACTGTGGCTAGAGAAGATGCCATTTGATGTGGGGGTTTCTGTCAATTTTGATCAACAGTGAGGGAAAGTGAGGAAGAAATAGAGGATTGGGGAGAAAGAGGGAGTGTTGGTGGTTGTGATGTTGGTGGTGGTTGGGTCTCTGCCGAGAAGAGAAAGAAGAGGGGAAGAGAGAGAGAGAGATAGAGATAGAGATAGAGAGAGTTTAGGTTTAAGAATTAGCTAAATAGAATTAAAGGAGTAATATAGAGGAGGTAATTTTATCCCATTTTAGGGGTAAAATTGTATTTTTTTCCGTGCTGTTAGTGAATTGTTAGCTTCCATCCAAAAATGGTTGCAGAGTGTCTTTATCTAAAACCCAGGGTAGCGGGGTAGGTTTTTCCCTAAACTCAGGGGTGGTCAGTGTCTTTTACCCTAAAATTAATGATTATAGTAAAGTGTTTTCTCATTTTTCCCTTAATCAAACTGCTAAATGTGTTATATTTACCTATTTTAGCTTCTTAAGCTAAATAATTGAATAATACATACAATATAAAAACATATTAAGTTACACAAAATTATGTTAGGGATGTTAAAAATAAATTTATATTACAAAAATAAGATGATTTATGTAGTTATACATATATTAAATAATTAAATATTTCTGAAAATATAATCAACTATTATTAAATATCCTAAACCTAATTAAAACTACCTAAAGCACCCACTTGATAGCCATCCCCATGAGGGATGGCGTAAGGGGTTTCCATTCTCTTTTTTCACCCCCGCCCCTTCACCTTCACCAGCAACGACAACCCCCATCCCTTCCCCCATCCTTTCCATGGCTGGAGATACATTGAAAACCAAATTTTACCTGCAAGTAAAGATGCGATACTATAATGTCTAAAATCAGGCTGAAATGAGTCTTATGAGAAATCATCCAAGAGGGCTACAACTCTATTTTTTAATTACGAAACATTTATTAATCTTTGAGCTCTTTGATTTGAGGCTCTCTTTTCCAAGGTAAGTTGATGTTTCGAGTTCACAAACCATCCAAATAAACTAAAACATGCATGAACATTACAGAGACGTTCGCAAGCCATCCAAATAAACTAAAACATGCAAGAAAAGAGTTTCTAATAAAAATAATAGCAACCCATGAGCTCCCACTGCAGTGACATCATTCTCTTTCTGATCATTAGCATCTCTGGCAGTCTTCATCTGATTACCAACATTTTTGGCAGTATCTTTCTCTTTCTGATGACGATCATCATAATATCCGACAGCATTTTTCTGATCATTAGCAGCATTCACACTCGGTTTTGCTTCCTTTCTACTCCGCAGGCTCTTCGAATATTATCTCCGATACGACTTATCAGGTAACAAGCATCAGCTGTGGCGGTCCCTTTCGGTCAACAGAGATACTATCTGTTTCATCTCTAGCATCATTCGATTGTTCTTCATTTCCTTCTGCTTCTACAATCTTCTTGCTCTCATCGGGCAACCTTTGGAGTAGTTTTAATCCTAATGAAACCGCCTCCAGTTTTCATAAAAGAGCCTTGTGTTTCTTGCGAGCCCTATGGACATCCATCAACGCCTCAGTAGTAGTCCCTATTCCAAAACTCACACACCAGCACTTGTTATAATCACCCAAGTCAACTGGCATCTCTTGTTCGCTTTCCTCAGCACCATCGTCATTTGTCAACTTAGAATCCCCAGCCTCCATGTTAGTGACTTTGTCGGTATTTTTTCCCCCAGCACTTAATCTATTTCTGCTTCCCATCAGTAGTAGGACAATTTTGTTCAATTGAATTCCTTGTGCCTTCAGTCTTTCCACGGGAATTGTTTGCATCATCACTAGCTGATGTGCTGAATTTCAAGAGAGCCTTTTACTTTGCCTTCTTGTGCTTCTTCCCTTTAAGATGGTCATGAAGACCCTGCTCAGAGGTGGCAAATACATGACAGAGATCACATTTATATTCCTTTGGCAACCTTCTGTTTAAGTTGGCAGCGGGATAGAAGTTATCACCACCTTCCGTTATTGGGTTTCCGTGTTTGTGCGTCGCCGGCGGAACACTAGTAGTCATATTAATAGTAGGATTTACCTTCGTCAAGCAAAGAACCGCTAAGAACAACGGCAAAAGAAGAATATGAAAGTGATACAAATTAGGGTAATTGCACCACGATATAATAGAGATTAATTATAAGAGGCAAAATGTATTTGTTACTACACTCTCAAAGTATCAAAGCACCTAATTCGTTACCAGTGGTAGAATAGATACTAGTATAATAAAGAATCATTATTAACTAAGGAGCAGAAGGAATCAGTTCTTGCCAAAAGGTTTTTGAGAAAATATATTACAAGGAAAAAGCCAAGAATAACGTAATATTGACTGTGTGGTTCAAGTTGAAACAATAACTAGTGTAACCTTGTCCTTGAATTCGTATTTTCTTCTTCAGATGGTTCACTATCAATGACTACAGACACATCTATGTTCAGTAACTTCTCGACTTTTCAATCAACCTCTAAGAGACTGCCTATGATCCATCTTTACAAGAGTGGCTTCTTTGCTCCTTTTGTCCTACAATTTTTGTAACACCTTCTCGATGAAATAAATACGAGACTTATCGTTTTCCAAAGATTTCAAGAGTGCTATGAAACAAAATGCAGACCAATGCATCAAGTGAGGGACATACATTATGAAAAATTCCAATTACAGAGGAACATCCATCTTACATCAAACTGGAATTGTTACTTTCCCTAACTATTTATAAGTTTTGGTCTACAAAATTCAGTAAATTACGATTGATGATGCACCGTTAACTAGACGAGCTTATTGAATTTTGATCATATGATTTATCTTGCAATATGTTGGAGTTAAATGTACGTCAGTTTAATAAGTAGATATCTATTATAGATCTATTTTGCTAAGGAAATTATCTTATATAACCGAATCCTAATGAAGTTTTCAGATCAATAAACCCACCTAGCCAATACATCAAAGTAGATTGCTGAAAACCATTTTGAGTTACTTTAACACAACCCAAGTGATTCAATTCTCTTTGAATTCAATAAGCAAAATCCATTCCAAAAAGTTACCACTTTGAAAACTACCACTTAACAAAGCCCCAATTAGATCTAAAAATCACCAAGATCCATCCAATCGATATAGATCTCGTTGAATTTTACTTATATGTAAACTCAATTGTATAGCCAAAAACAAAAAATAATACTAGTATGTTTGTAATCATATTTTCCACGGATGGAAAGGCAAAAAAGACCCCATTAAATAAAAAACAAAAGTACGAAAACTTCCAGATCCATGTAAAACAAAAATCACAAAGCCAATAATTCCTCCAATTAGATACTCCAAGCAAAATGAACAATAGATACGTTGTCTATAGTTTAACAGATGGAAACCGCAAAAAGAATAGCACACACTACCAGTGAGAATTAAAGATCTTGAGGGAAGGACAAAGTTTTACGGTTAAACTTACCTCTCGTTATTTGGATGAATAATCTATGATCACATGAGTGAATAATCTAGAACAATTTTTTAAAAGAATTTATCTACACTTCCTTCAAGGTGAGAAGACGTGAGAACATTGTGAAAATTGAATGACCGCAAGGAAAGGAGTAGGTGAGACAGGAGAATGGTAGATATGATTATATGTTAATGCATTTATATAATCGAGCCATTTGAGTTTTTACCTGCAATTTGTTTCCTAGCACTCTTGTAATCTTTGCAAAATGATAAGTCTCGTATTAATTTTTATCGTGGTGGTGATACAAAAGTCGTAGGACAAAAGAGGTGAAAAAGTGATTCTCATAAAGATGGATCAGAGGCAATCTCTTAATGGTTGATTGAAAGCCAAGTTATTGTACATAGATGTGTACGTAGTCGTTGTGAGTGAACCACGTAAAGAAGAAAATGCAAAATCAAGGACCAGGCTACACTAGATAAAGTTTCAAATTACACCACAAAGTCAATCTTACATGATTCTTGCCTTTTTCCTTGTAAATGTAGTTTCTCAAAAACCTTCTGTCAATAACTGATTTCTTCTGCTCCTTATTTAATGTTTCTTTATGATACTATAACTTTTTTTTACTGTTGATAATGAGTTAGGTGCTTTGATACTTAGATATTGTAGTAACATATATATTTTGCCTCTTATAATTAATCTCCATTATTTGTGTTGCAATTACCCTAATTTGTATCACTTTGAGATTCTTCGTTTGTCGTTGTTCTTAGTGGTTCTTTACTTGATGAAGGTAAATCCTACAACTAATATGATTACTAGTGTTTCTCTGACAGACGTGCAAAGGCAGAAACCCACTAACGGAAGGTGGTGATAACGTCTATCCCGCGGCCAACTTAAACAGAAGGTTGCCGAAGGAACATAAATGTGATCTCTGTCATGTATTTGCCACCTCTGAGCAGGTTCTTCATGACCATCTTAAAGGGAAGAAGGCAAAGGAAAAGGCGCTCTTGAAATTCAGCTAGTGATGATGCAAACAGTTCCCTGGAATGACTGAAGGCACAAGGAATTCAAGTGAACATATTTTTCCTACTACTAATGAGAAGCCGAAAAAGTGTTGGGAAAAGAACCCGATGAAGTCACTGACATGGAGGCCGGGGATTCTAAAGTGACAAATGACGATGATGCTGAGGAGAGCGAACAGGAGATGCCAGTTGACTTGGGTGATTATTATAAGTGCTGGTGTGTGATTTGTGGAATAGGGACTACTACTGAGGCGTTGATGGATGCCCATAACGCTAGCAAGAAAAACAAGGCTCTTTTGCTGAATAATGGAGGCGGTGTCATTAGGATTAAATCTACTCCAAAAGTTGCTCGATGAGAGCAAGAAGACTATAGAAGTAGAAGGAAATGAAGAACAAATGAATGATGCTATAGATGAAACACGTAGTATATCTGTTGATCAGAAAAGGACCGGCGTAGCTGATGCTTGTTATTAGATAAGTGTTGTCGAAGATAATACTGTTGGTGATCAGAAAGAGACTACAATATTGTTGATAATCTGAAAGAGGCGAATGCGAATGCTGCTAATGATCAGAAAAAAATGATGACGGATATAATGATGATCCTCCGAAAGAGAAAGAGACTACCAAAAATGTTGATAATCAGATGGAGACTACCGGAGATACTGATGATCAGAAAGAGATTGGTGTCACTGACTCAGTGGGAGCTCATGGGTTGCTAATATTTTTATTAGAAACTATTCCATCGATGTTTTCTCTTTAATGTTCTTGCATGTTTTAGTTTATTTGGATGGTTTGTGAACTCGAAACATCATATTCCCTTGGAAGAGAGAGCCTCAATTCAAAGAGCTCAAAGAATAATAAATGTTTCCTCGTTATAAAAATAGAGTTGTAGCCCTCTTGGATGGTTTCTCTTAAGACTCATTTCAGCCTGATTTTAGACATTATAGTACTTCATCTTTGCTTGCAGGTAAAATTTGGTTTTTAAGGGTGTCTCCAACCGTGGAACGGAAGGGATGGTGGAAGGGGAAGGTGAAAGGGGTGGGGGTGAAGAAGGGGAAAGGGAAAACCCTTTGGCCATCCCGCATGAGGATGGCTATCTAGTGGGTGCTTTAGGTAGTTTTAATAGGTTTAAGTCTTTAAATATTCAATTATAGTTGATTATATTTTTAATAAGATTTGAATATTGAATATAAATTATTTTGTTTTTGTTAGATAAATTTATTTTTAACATTCTCAAACTTGTAGTTTGAGATATTTAATAGGATGTTTTGAGTCTAGGGTTTTTGCTGTACATGAATTTGGGGGTTTTTGATGGGTTATTGTTTTATTTCCATGTGTTAAACATAAGATTAGAAACTAACTAGTATCACTTGTTATTTTATTCTTGGCTACACCATTGTGTTTAGAACGAGGACATTTTTGCGAGATTTGAAGTTGATTTGTTGGATTTTGGTGATTTTAAAGTCTAACTGAGGCTTGTTGAGTGGTAATTTTGAAAGTAGAAGTTTTGTTTTGCTTATGGTTGAATTTAATGAGGATGGAATCAATTTGGTTATTTACGGGAGCATAAAGTGGTTTTCATCAATCTACTTCGGTGGTTTGGTTGTGGGCCTCACAACTCTGAAAATGCCACTTTTTAGTTTCGCATTCAAAGACAGAGATTAGGCTTCTTTGCAAAATCGAGCTGCAGCTTGTTATTGGCTTACTTAATGAATGTCGAATTTACTCTATATATTGCGCTTATATTGTTGAAGGTGGGCTCACAGATCTGAAAATGGCACTTTTTAGTTTGGAATTCAGTGACAGAGATTAGGCTTCTTTGCCAAATTGATCTGCAGTTTGTTATTGACTTACTAAATGAATGTCAAATTTACTCTATAGGATTGCACTTGTATTTCTTTGAATACCACACTCATCTAATAAGTGATTCATTCTCATTTGCATTTGTAAGAACTTTGTAGACCAATATCTAACTAAGATATGTAGGGGGAAATCATAGTGCCCTTCAATGTAAGTTGAATGCTCCATTTGTATTTGAAATGTGACTTTGTATGTTCCGGTTTCGGCACTGGCTGCTGTGGCCTGCCTATCACTCTTGTGTTCTTTACAAAATCATTAGTCCCTTGAGTCTTTTCAAGTTTACTTCCTAGCAGTACTCTTGTGTTTGTTGCATGTGCATCAGAGGTAGTCTATTAGGGGTTGATTTATCCAATAGATTTTGAACATAGATGTGTATGTGGTCTTTGTAGCTGACCATTTAAAGAAGAGAATTAATTTAAGGGTCAAGCTACTCTAGTTTTGGTTTCCACTTGGTACACACAGTCAGTTTTATGTGATTCTTGGCTTTCTCTTTGTGAAGCATTTCCTGGAAATCCTTTGTCCAGAACGATATTCTTTTGTTATTTAGTTCATGGTTCTTCTTTATAGCATTGGTGCGATAAGATTGTCAAGTAATGGAAATTAATCACATTAGTAATGAATTGGACGCTTTGATACTATGATATTCTGGAGTAATATATTATATTTTGCCTCTTAAATCTCAATGGCTGAATCCGGTAATGCGCGATCAATGTTTGGTTTAAACTCTTCAAACCCCTAATTTGTGATCTCTCAATTGATCAAAATTAAGCTTTCACGTTTCTTTTGGTGATTTTGATTCTATAGGTCTTTCTTTTTGGTTTGGCTGTAATTGAATTTTCTGGTGCTGGAATTTTGATTTTTTTTTTCCGGGCTCTGTAGGTGGGTTCATGAGGAAGCATCATCACCAGAGTCTTCTCACTGAGTTGTTGGACTTGGACGTGAGAACTTTAATGATGTTCAGAGAGATGGAGAAGCAGAAATTCAGGGAGAAATCCTGCTGGGATGCTCTAAAGCGCCGACGCGCTGCCGCTGGAGAAGGATTGTCTTTGTTGGACACTCAAAATTGCTGCCGAAAGTAATGGGGGCCCATTCTTGAGTAAACGTGATGGGATGGGCTTGGGAATTGATGGCCGGAGGCATCTGCAATTAACGGGAACTTGACAGCGGTGAGTAAGTTGGAAGGTGGAGTTCTTGGTGTTTTCTCATTTCAGCGGCAGCAACTTTGGACCCAAAGAAAAGGTTCTGGAACTGCTTTTACCAGCTTCTAAACCTAGCATTGAAGGTGTTGGCAGAGGACATGTTATACCTCTGGTGAGTCTTGAAAATTATATTCTTTAAATTGGCTTATTTTATTTTAGTACTCTTCACCCTTTCCAGGATTATTGGGCTCTGTTCACATTTCATACCTTAGATACACAGGCTGATAATACTACATGTGGGGGAACACACAGCTACATGTGAGGAAAGGGATGATTTTTTAGTAGTGTATAGGACTATATTGTTAATTATCGTAAACTTTTGTATCTGCTAAATTGTCCCTAGCTAGGTATATTTATTTACCTGTATTTAGTTGGTATTCCTCAATTAATAAACGTCGGTTCTTCATGGTATCAGAGCAGGTCTGAACCCTAACGCCTGATTTTTTTTTCACGAGGATCGACCACCTTCGTCGTTCCCTCCCTCCCTCCGCTGTCTCTTCGTCTGTTCTTCCTCAGATCGCCGTCGCTCATCAACAGTTGGTCCCTGCTTCGTCGCTCAGGTGCGACCACGAACAACTTGAGTCCTCTTCTGCTACTGGTTTCTGCGACCAGGAAGGCAACTTGAAATCACCGGCCCTCTGCTTCGCCGGACTCCCACGCTCGACGTACTGTTGCGCCGTTCATCACCGCTGGCAACGACGCCTCTGGTCGCTGCCTCCTGTCGGCTCTCTTCTCTCTGGTTTGTCTTTGACCGATTCAACAGGTTCACACAATTAGTGAATAAGTTTTGTGAGTTCAAGTTTTGCACTTGTGGTCAGTTTCCAAGCCACGTGGGCCAGATTTGTGGCTTCCTACTCTCAGGTCTCTATTTTTAATCAATGGCACCTCCTACTTCAGTCCCGGATCCCAGCAACCCCAACAAGCAACTTATTGTCGTTACTGCCCCGCCAACCTTGATCAAGCTTGACGGTAATAACTTTCTGACTTGGAAAGTTCAAGTCCAAGCCCTTCTTACAGGTCATGGCTTGCTCAGTTATGTTGACGGCAGCAAGCAACCGCCTCTACCCCTCATCCCGCCACCACCTGCCACTCAGACTACTACCGAATCAGCCACTGGAACCGATTCGTCAGCTTCATCTGGACTTGCTGACAGTACCAATCTTCAACCCAATCCTGCTTACGCTTCTTGGTTTCAGCAAGACCAGCTTGTATTTGCGTTTCTTGCCAGTACTCTTGCGCAATCCGCACTCTCTCACATCACCACAGCTCGCACGGCTCTTGACATCTGGCGCACTCTCCACAACATATATGCGCGCCCTTCTCGTGGACACATCAACCAGGTCAAGGAGCATCTCAAAAATCCTCAACAAGGTACACGGACAATCTCTGCCTTTATGCACTTTGTTAAACACAAGGCTGATGAATTAGCGCTTCTTGGCAAACCTATGGAAGAATCCGATGTTGTGGATCGGATTCTTGATGGTCTGAATGAGATGTATCTCCCCATTGTTGCGGCGATAAAGGCCCGCGATACAGATATTGGCTTTGAAGAGCTCTTCGAGAAGCTCACTCAGCAGGAGCAGTACTTCGCCAAGGTACAGTCAAACCCTTCATCCACTCCTGCTTCAGCCAACTTGTCATTTGGCCCAACCCCGAGAGGTCGTGGACGCGGTCGTGGTCAGCACAACCGCCACTCACAGCAGCCCCACTATCAGCCGCCCCCTACCTATCAGCAGCCGCCATCTCCCTATCAGCAGTATACCTCCTCTTGGGCCCCACATGCTCCATCAGTTCCATCTGGACCTCGGCAGCCTCGCCCGTTTCTTGGATTCTGTCAGGGTTGTGGTGAACAGGGTCACCGTATCCGCCAGTGCTCTCAGTTGGCTGGATGCTTCAGCAGCATACCGATTCTGGCTCCCCTAGAGTTTTTGGCACTCGTCCCAGCTCCAGCTCTTCAGGGTACACCCCGTGGACTCCACGTGCCCATGTTGCTACTGCTCAGTCTGGACTTCTGCCCACGCCATCCTGGCTTCTTGACACAGGAGCCACTCATCATATCACTGCTGATCTGGACAACCTGTCACTTCATCAGCCCTACACACTTGGAGATGATGTCATGATTGGTGATGGTACGAGCTTGCCTATCACCCACACTGGTTCGCTATCTCTCACTCTCTCTTCACATACCTTTCATTTACATAATGTTCTCTGCGTCCCAGCCATTCAAAAAAATCTCATTTCTGTCTCTCAACTCTGTTCCTCTAATAATCTGATTGCTGAATTCTCTCCTGATGGTTTTGTTTTGAAGGATCGAATCACGGGGGCGCCCGTCCTAACCGGTCCTCTTAAAGATGGAGTCTATGAGTGGCCAGCTTCCACTCCCTCGCTGGCACTTACTATCCAGTCTCGTCCGTCCTTCCAGTCTTGGCATCACCGTCTTGGCCATCCTGCCGGGCCCGTTTGTCGTCATATAGTTTCTAAGTTCTCTCTTCCGTTTAGTAGTAGCAATGAGTCTTCATGTAATGCATGTCAATGCACTAAGAGTCACAAACTTCCTTTTCACAATTCTAGTGTTAAATCCTCTCGTCCGCTTGAGGTTGTCTTTTCTGATGTATGGACTTCTCCAGTTACATCTCACGATGGTTTCAAATACTATGTTATCTTTGTTGATCATTTTTCCAAGTACATTTGGCTTTATTCTATGCAGCGCAAATCACAATTACATGACATTTTTATCCGTTGGCGTGCTCTCGTTGAAAAATACTTTGATGTCTCTCTCCGCACTGTCTATTCTGACAACGGGGGCGAATACATTGGCCTTCGCACTTATCTCTCGGCCCATGGCATATCTCATCTTACCTCACCCCCACACACTCCCCAACACAACGGATACTCTGAACGCCGACATCGGCATATCGTCGAAACTGGCCTTGCTCTTCTTCATCACGCATCCATGCCTACGCACTACTGGCCGTATGCATTCTCCACAGCCGTCTACCTCATTAACCGTCAACCATCCCGTACCCTTCGTCACCGGTCTCCCTTTGAGATCATCTTTCGCCAACAACCTAACTACGCCAAACTTCGGGTTTTTGGTTGTCTCTGCTACCCTTATCTCCATCCCTACACTACTCATAAATTGGATGATAGGTCCACCCCCTGTGTCTTCGTTGGGTACTCCTTGACTCAAAGTGCCTACTTGTGCCTTGATGTCACCTCTCATCGTTTGTATGTCTCTCGTCATGTTCAGTTTGATGAGTCCTCATTCCCCTTTACGTCTTCGTCCACTACTCCCACATCTGAAGATATCTCCTCTCTCTGGTTTCATCCTACCACTACCATTCTCACTCTTCCTCCCGAGAACTCCACACCACCTGTTCTCCCCTCCCCTTCCTTACCGCCCCCACCACCACTCCCTGATCTTAATGCACCTCACAGATACTCTGGCAAACACTTTGTTCGCCCCACAGGTCCTTCGGCTTCTTCCTCCCTACCTCCTGCTAACCCTCCCTCTTCTTCCTCCCATCCTATGGTCACTCGATCCAAGGATGGGACTCTTCGCAGTACCCCTCGGTATACCTTTACAGCCACCTCTTCTAGTGAAACTGATAGCGAACCCAGTACACTTCCCGAGGCTCTCAGACATCCACAGTGGCGCACTGCTATGGCTGCTGAACTTGATGCCCTGGTTCAGAATAATACGTGGACTTTGGTTCCGCCGTCCAGATCCACTAATGTGGTTGGTTGCAGGTGGGTGTTTGGCGTTAAGCGGAAACCAGATGGTTCTATTGACAGGTACAAGGATCGGTTAGTTGCTAAGGGGTTTCATCAGCGCCCCGGCATTGATTATCATGATACCTTCAGTCCGGTGGTCAAACCGTCCACCATTCGGCTTGTTCTCTCCATTGCAGTCTCTCAGAAGTGGCCTCTTCGCCAATTGGATGTTAACAATGCCTTTCTCCAAGGCACTCTCTCTGAGACAGTCTACATGCAGCAGCCTCCTGGGTTTGTTGATCAGGATCGTCCACATCATGTTTGTCGCCTAAACAAGGCAATCTATGGCCTCAAACAGGCCCCCCGAGCATGGTATGCGGAACTCCGTCATTTTTTACTCCATCAGGGCTTTGTCAATTCCCGTGCTGATAATTCCCTATTCATATATCGTCACTCGGGTGTTACTCTGTATCTGCTTGTCTACGTAGATGATATTGTGATCACAGGCTCTGATGCAGATGCAGTCCAGCGCTGTATTCTTGATCTTTCTCGCAGGTTCTCCTTGAAAGATCTTGGCGAGCTGTCCTTTTTCCTTGGAGTTGAAGTTTTGCCTCATTCTCAGGGACTTCTTCTCTCCCAGCAGAAGTACATCCATGATCTTCTTCATCGTCTTGGCATGTCTTCCTCCAATCCGGTTCAAACGCCCATGGATACTTCTATTGCTCTTACTGTCACTAGTGGTACAACGCTCTCCGACGCGAAAGAATATCGCATGGCGGTTGGTAGTCTTCAGTATCTTGCTCTCACTCGGCCAGACATCTCTTTTGTTGTCAACAGATTGTCTCAGTTCATGCACCGACCCACCACTGTCCACTGGAATGCTGTCAAACGCCTTCTCCGATACTTACAGGGGACTTCTGACTATGGGCTGGTTCTTCGTCGGGGTCCTCAAAGTCTCTATGCTTTCTCTGATGCTGACTGGGCGGGTAACAAAGATGATTACACGTCTACTACCGGGTACATTGTTTATTTTGGGGGTTCTCCTATCTCTTGGAGTTCCAAGAAGCAGCGTACTGTTGCTCGCTCTTCAACCGAAGCTGAGTACCGTGCCGTTGCTGCGGCCTCTGCTGAGTTTCGCTGGCTCTGTTCCCTTTTGTCTGAGCTTGGGTGTTGCTTGTCCTCAGCTCCGGCCATTTACTGCGACAACATGGGTGCTAACTACGTCTGTTCCAACCCGGTGTTTCACTCTCGCATGAAGCATGTTGCTCTTGACTTCCATTTTGTTCGTGAACAGATTCGGGATGGTCTCCTTCGTGTTTCTCATGTCTCCTCTGCTGACCAGTTGGCAGATTGTCTCACAAAGCCGCTCTCCCGTGGTCCCTTTCTTCAGTTGCGATCCAAGATTGGAGTCTCTTCACGATCCTCCATCTTGCGGGGGCGTATAGGACTAAATTGTTAATTATCGTAAACTTTTGTATTTGCTAAATTGTCCCTAGCTAGGTATATTTATTTACCTGTATTTAGTTGGTATTCCTCAATTAATAAACGTCGGTTCTTCATAGTGTTGTGAATTCTGTGGAATTATATCAAATTTTTCTATCCAAATTGATTTATTTATCTTGAAATGCTGAAATTTGTGTTAGATTGTGTAAAAGCATATTACACTCATGTAACACCCAATTGAGAGAAGACTCGCAAAATGGTATGCTGTCGTTATGCCTCCATACTTAGCGGTTACAAATGAATCGATCCTGAGTGGCCGACTTACTTGTGTTTGAATCTCTGTTTGAGATGAGACAATCTTAAAAAACACGACAGAGTCGATAGATCTGGCAAGAGTTGTGGTTTATCTTGGTAGTATTCGTGCCTGACGACTGGGAACAGGAATGATTATCTGGTATGTGACTCCTTATTTTGGGATCATCTTAGTAATACATTCTGATACTCTTTTATAATAGAGTCATACATTGATGTTATCATGGTGGTATGTTTTGAGAAGAATGTGTTAATGATTTATCTGGCATGAGTGGCTCACATATCTCCGCAGCTTTTCCACCTCAAAAGTTAGAATAAATCCTTTGGCCCTTAACTTCAAATGAACTGTTTTTTTATTCTATATATGAAAGCCTTAATAGGTTATGAGCTAGGTATGTTTGTTCTACTTGCAACTCATTTTGCTTCAACCTTAAAGTAGTAGATGATCATGGCTGCCAGTTGACGATGACTATAAACATCAAAGCAAGTTGACCTGAGTAATTGTGTGGTGAACCCACGAGAGTAGACCTCGCCCTTGAAAACCGGTTAACAAGGGAAGGGTGCTCATTTGTCTATATACCACATGCTAATCCCATACTTAGTCGATGTGGAACAAGCCCACACCTCCCGGATGAAGACAAATTGTAAACAGTTAGGACATATAACATTCTCACGCCAATATTTAGTAATTATTTGGGGTGTATTTTTATCTGGCAGAATACTAAAATTCCTCCCACACCATTTGCTAATTTGGGGTATTCAGGAGGAACTGGGACGGGTGGGCATGGCAATTTGCGGTGTTTTGTACATTCTTCAAGCACTTGTCCGGAAGAATGGCGATGTTCATAGATATTTTCCAGAAGTGATTAACATGGAGATATGGAAGGTCTGGAATTTGGATTCCTGCAAAATTTTACCTAAACCGTTAAGTGTAACCTACCCCGAATCTCATCTTACAGCCAATACAAAACCAATAGAAGCATCTGAAAGTTTATAGACGAAGAGTTGTGCAATTGGTACAAATCAAATATGATTCAAATAAGTCAATGCAATCCTTTCAAATCATTTCTTGGTAGTTTGCTTCTTCACCAACCTTGTGAAAGTCTTCCAAAACTTCTATGTTTTGACAAAACAATTGAAATAATAGACCCAAAAATTGAAGAAAAAATTCTTGTGTTTTATTGAAGAAATTGAATTTGCTAATTTGACGCTTATAGACCAATAAGCCAAACCCACTTCCTCTATCGGCCATACATAAATGTGTGCGTATTTGTGTGTATAGGAGAAATAAGCTAAACTACTTGGACAACATGTACACAGCTTTAAGACCTCTTATGGGTAGTGGATATGAAAGTGGGATAAGGTAGTGATATCCCCTCCCATTATTTCCTGTGTTTTGGTGAGGGATATGGGAGGGGATATCATATCCACACCATTTTCCCCTCCCAATTCAGCTCAAAATCATATCACACCTTAGGGGATATCGTTTCTACGCTTTTTCTCCAGCGTGGGTGGTAAGATTCTCGGACATCGGTGACCGTGGGCGAAGATCTTCTCTGGTAGTCTCATTTGTTGCAGTGAAACTCTTCTCTGGTAGCCACAGTGAGTCTTTTATGTGCCGCAATCTCTGTTTTCATTGTTTGATCTACTACTGATTTGTTATCTTATCTACTGAATTGTTGCCCAAATCTTCTCTACTTCTTACTATTTGAGTCTTCCTTTATTGGTGGTGGTTTTAGCATGTAATCCTGTTCTTAATTGTTCTGATTGAACCTGTGATTTCACTTTGATCAACGACCAACTGTTGAACCGACAAGTATATTACCCAGATCATTCACCTATTGTGCATGGTTTATGATTTAGAAACTAAGGCCTGAAGCAGTCGCCGTCGTTCAATACTTTATTCCTCGTTGCATTTTTTTAATGTTTTTACGAGGTTCACACCCTCAGTTGCCATTATAGTGTCGTACATGTCCAATGTAGACTTACATTTCTTAGGTTGTGTTTCCTCTCATGTCTAAGGGCACATATCCAACCAAGGCCAAATATTTGGGGTTTTGAAAATTACCACTTTGTAAAGTTCCCGTCTCCATGAAATTTTGTGGAGGTGGGTACAAAATTTGATATGTAAGCCCATGGTTATAGAATGAATGTGAATGATTAATGGGAACGTTTAATATCAATTACAAAAAAGACACTTTACCTCAGATTCTTTTTTCTTCTGATCATTAGAAAATGGTGGACTTTAAGGCAAAAGGTATACTCCAAAAGAGTATGAAGATTCCAATGGTGCCTTTCAGTAATCTGCTCTTGTGCCCCACCCCCAAAAGTTCTCACTTGTGCACTGAGATTTATATTTTTATGCTAATTATGCTAAGAATCCCTAGCACTTTTGAAAATTTAGTCAGAACCCTGTGTATAAAAGCCAATTGCTATAAAAGTTTTTGTTCGTTATTTGTTTTATTTTTCACTCTTCCCCTCTCTTTCTCGACAGAGAAGGCGAAAGCCCTGAAGAAGAAAGGCGTCGGACATCCACCGCCGACGCTGCCTAAGTAGATCTTCCAGATTTCCGCCGTCGCCGCAGCTCTCTTCGTTGGAGAACAAGCCTCTCGACTTCTAGGTATGGCTCCGCACAAACCCTCCCTTTTAGACTCGTCCTATCCTTGTGTAGAACGAATGATGTTTTGTAAAATCTGTTGATCCTTAGTTAAATTCTGTCGCTCAGTTTCTTTTTGACTGTTTTCCAACTAATTTATAGCTCAAAATTGGGATATGCGCATTTGTATTGCAAATCAAAATCTGGTATTCATAGTTTTACTGGATCTAGGGCTTTTGAATTGTAGCTATTGGGTGAGAATAAAATTGGGATCTTTGGGGCAAGAAGAGGGGGTTGATCCCTATCATCTTGATTTGGTCCTGCTTTCTCTAATTAAACACTTATTTCTATTAAATTGGATGTTCTTTAACTCTGATGAGCTAAGTTTTGTTTGAAACATGCTTTTTTAGGTACAAAATTGTTGAATTGGTTTTTATTGCATTGTTTAAATTGGTGCTTAAATAAAATTGCTTCCGTTTTTGGTTGCTCATAGGCATGGAAAGATACCATAGTGAGAAGCAGTTAGTTGATGGAAGTTTCCAATTCGAAGTCTAGATTCCCCCAAAACATATGCAAGTGCACGTGAGTATGGTGGTCGTGTGATTATCTCGACTAATAACAAGAATGAAGTTTGGGGTTATATGCCCATGCTTTATTTTTCTGAAGTTAGGAAAAAAAAGAAAACTAAAACCGATTATTAATCCAAATTCAAGTTTGAAACTTGTGTAATTAACCCTTTTAGTTAGCCTAGCCCGAAAAGGGGGTGTTATCTTCACAGATAACAATAATGAAGTTTGGGGTAGATATTTGAATCCAGATCAATCATAGGACTCCCCAAGAGCTGTAGAAGCAAGTGTTATTAGTTAGGCTCTATGTCTTGCACCAGATCTGAACTTAGAGAGGGTTAACATCTTCTCAGATGCCAAGTCAGTGATTGATTTCCTGGATTCTCACTCGATTTTCATTTCAGCTGACATCTATGCCATAGATGAGGATAAGAACCTGCAATCCATCGCTATGGTATAGACGTGAGCTGCAACGAAAATCGAGTGAGAATTCAGGCAATCAATCACTGACTGACGTGGCTTCTGAGAAGATGTTAACCCTCTCTAAATTCAGTTCTGGTGCAAGACACCGAGCCTTACTTATAACACTTGATTCTACAGCTCTTGTAGCAGTGGATTGCAGGTTCTTATTTTCATCTTCAAGAAATGTATTTTTTGTTTTCTATGTAGAGAGCAATATGTTAGGCCATGACAGTGTTAAGACTGCTCTATTTGTGTGTGATCCAGTTTTGGAGGGCTTATTCCTCTAGATTTGTGATAGCCTCCCAGAATGAAATGTTGAAGTTCAAAAAAATAAATAGGGTCAATTACTTATTACCGACCTTCAGTATAAGGTAATAATCCATGTACCCCTCCCAGTTTGTATTTTACAAATTACACACCTCCAGTTGTCGATTGCAAAAAATCAGCAACTGGGGTAGTAAAAAAATTAACGCCGTCAGGGGCATTATTGTCAACTAAAAATAATTTTTTTTATTAAAAAGGAAAGAACAAAGAAAATGAAAAGATAAATAAAAACAGAAAATGAAAAAGATAAAGAAGAAGCAAGAAGTCTGATGAAGGAGAAGAAAAAGAAGATCTCAGGAGGAGTTTCCGAGGAGAAGAAAAGATGAACATGAGGAAGTCGCCAGCATGATCTCCCCCTCTCTCTTTTAGATTACCCAGAAAGCTGGCGTGCAGATCTGGAGAAGTCGCCGAACCGCACAGCCGCGAGAGCTTCCTTCTTCTTCTCGATCCGTGACAGAGTTAAATTCCCTCTCCCTCTCTGGGTCAGTCCTCCCCTGCTCTGTCTCTCTAATCTCCGCCTCTCGATCTTCTAGGCTTGTTGGATTTGGGCTGTTGGTTTTGGTTAGGATAGATTCAAGCTGGGTTGGAGCTGGGTTTCGGGTATTTCTTTGATTTGAGATTTTTTGTGTTTAGATTGATTCGAAATCTGGCTTTTTTGTTCCTTGGATGGTTCGAATTTTGGGGTTTCGAATCTTGGTTTTGTGCATTTTGTTTTGGTTCCAATATATGAGATTTCTGTTCGAATTGAAACTATAATTTTTTTCTTTCTCTAATTGAGCTTTATTTGGTGATAGTAAGGATGGTGGTGGCCATCAGAACTATACATTTTCAGTCATTGCAGCGGGTTGGTTGTAATGGTCGCCGGAATTTTAAGTTTTATGGTGGCGGTGTTGGGGGGTTGTTATCGGATTCTGGGTTTATTGTGGCGGCGGTGGGGCGGTGGAGGGTTGGTGTTCTTCATGTTCATATTTTTCTTAATTGGACTAATTTACCCCTGAAAAACTGTCTACTAACGGAAGAAATTGGACGGAAGTTATCCCAGTTGTTCATTGTTTTCAATCAGCAATTGGAGGTGGTATTATGTGAGTTTTGAAACTGGAGGTGGCATATGGATCATTACTCTATACTGGAAGTGGGTAATAAGTAATTGACCCAAATAAATATTAACTTTTTTATGGTACAAAACGAGGGTCAAAGTCCCCAGACCAGCAGCTTACCACTACCCAAACCTTCTACACCACACTGTAACAGCTGGATCAAACAAAAAACACTTGCCAACATTAACACCATCACAATTGTTGGCAGCCATGAATAATAACACTATTAGAAGCCTTCACAATCTCCTGAATTCTGATGCCACTAAAGATGGTTTCCTCTCAAGCTCACCAGTTCAACAATGGACAAAGAATCAGATTCCTCAATGGCTTGGTAACAACCCATTTCTTACAAAGCAGTAACTCAGTAGCTCCTAACACTGCCCAAATCTCACTACCAATTCTTCTTTGCAAACTCCATAACTAACCACCCTGACTATCCCTATACACAGCCCCAACACACAACCAACCAGAAATAGCAGAAACAGCGCAGTTTACATTAACTTCAACCCAACCAAGAGGAGGCTTAACCCTTTTCACCACCAGAGGTCTGGTTGCAGATAGGCAGGGATCAGAGCCACGCTTTTAATAACAACATTAACTTGCTGGAGGATATAACCCACCACATCCACCGGGAGCTTAAACAGTGGGTCATGCACCTTCAAATTGTGCCAAAATCAAATTGAATTGACTGCAGCAACAAACTCAACATCCCTGTCCTGCCTCATAGAAGGCACTCCAGTGCTCTTTAAGATTACCATCCACCCAATCAGAAACATGAAGTGAGAAGAACAAATCCCAATACTTTCTGTGAACCAAACTGCTTCCAAATTAGCTGAGCCCACTCACAATCTCTTACTGAATGCAGAGCAGTCTCCAAGTGAGCATTGCAAAGAAGACAAGTCCCATCTTGAATAATTCCCCTCTTCTATTTTAACAACTGAATAGTGAGTCTATTGTGTCTCAAAAGCCATAGAATAGATCCCCACCTCTGAAACCCTCTACACTTACAGGTTTTTTCCCACCCAGCATTGATTAAAACCCATTCACCAGAGTCCTCAACCACTTTATAAGCCCCAGCCACAATCAGTAAATCTACCCGAAGCTGAATCTAGCCAAAGAACTTCATCTTTATGATATGAGTGGCTATTCAGAATCACAAAATCCATAAGATTTAAGAATACAGAAGGGAGGGAGGATCTTAAGAAATAATCCAGGATCCCAATAGTGGTCAACTGTCAACAAAAGCTCGTCATCAGTGTTCTCCCTAAGAACAACATCCACTAACCTGAATTTCCCCAACCACTTATCCATCCAAAACAGAGTAGCCTGCCTAGAAGACATAGTTTTACTTGTACTCTCTTTCACAGCCCTTAAAATCTTCACAATGTGCTTCCAACCCCTAGAATGAGAGGCCTTCACACGATTTTTATTTAAGGGAAGACTCATACTGATTACACATCTCTTGTGCCCAAATGGACCCTGAATTGGAAACTAGATTTCACCCTGCATCAGCGAACATGGCCTTATTGAAGCTTCTCAAATTTCTGAAACCAAGGCCACCCCTTTCTTTAAGCAAAGTAGCAGTCTCCCAACTTAACAGATGCTACTTAGCATGATCCACATTAACCCCCACAGAATGCTCTTACAAACCTTATCCACCTCTTCCAAGTCTCAACACAGACATAGGGAGAAGAGCTGACTGCATACCATAAGCAGGGATGTCCTTTAAAACAGAACTATTCAAAGTGGTCCTGCCATCAAGAGACAATTTGTTAGCTTTCCAAGAGACAGTTGGTAAGCTTTCCTACCTGACAGTCTCTTCTGCACCTTATCCACAATAATTGGAACTTAGAATGGTTCCATTTACTGTGAATTTGTTGAGAAGTCTCACATCGGGCATTCAAGAAAAATAAAAATAATTCATAAGTGTCCTGGGCTATTTCCCCCCATAGCCAATTGGTTATGAAGTGGAACCACAGGGGTTCTTTACATGGTATCAGGCCAGGTTCATCATTGCCACCCGTAGACAAAAAGATCCACATGTAGGCCAAAGAATGGAATACGTGAGGGGGCGTGTTGAGAAGTCCCACATCGGGCATTTAAGAGGAAGAAATATAATTAATAAGCGTCCTGGCCTATTCCCCACATTGCCAATTGGTTTTGAGGTGGAATACCATGGATACCTACATCGTGTCAGAGCCACACCTGAATGGTCGAACAACCCACGTGTTCACTGCCACCCGCAAACAAAAGATTCACGTGTAGGCCAAAAAGATGCCATACGTGAGGGGGCGTGTCGAGAAGTCCCACATCGGGCATTCAAGAAGAAAACAAAGCATTATTATTATCTTGCGATACTCCCCGCGTAGCCAATTGGTTAAGAGCTGGAAATCCATGAATTCTAACAGAATTAGAAGAATTCCAAGATGCATACCCATGTTAGCAGAGAGATTAATACCCAAAGCAGAGCTGAGATCCCTAAAAATGGACCTAGACACATCAGGAGCAAAAAAAAAGCTTAGACTTTTCCAAGCTAACAGACTGACCAGCTTCTTGACATAACTCATCAAGCACAACCTTTATAATCTCCACTTAATTATGGGTAGCCTCTCCAAAGAACATCAAATCATCTGCAAAAATAATTGGTTTGTAATAAACATACACCTTCTTCCCACCTTAATACCTTTCCAAAGCCCCTCATCAACAGCCTTTTGTATCTTTTGAGCAAGACACTCCATAGTGAGCAAGAACAAGTCAGGGGTAATAGGATATCCCTGCCTAACACCCATATGAGGAGAGAAAGAATCATGTTGCTCCCCATTCCAAATCACTGTACGGAAAGATGTGGTCATAGAGTCTATGATAAGAGACATCCGATTCCCTGGAAGACCATGCTGCTGAAGAATAGAATCTATAAATGACCACTTAACCTTATCATAAACTTTAGGTAAGTCAATCTTGACTGGCAAAGCACATCACCTACTCTTCCTTTGTTGCACGCCAGCACATATTGCAAGTAGCACCCTTACCAGGAAGGAAGCTGAACTGCCAAGGATGAATTACCCTTTACAACAGATGTCTCGATTTGTGAGTAAGCAATTTAGTAATAATCTTGAGAAAGACATTGCAGAGAATGATAGGCCTCGTGGCTAAAATAAGTAGGATACTCTACTTCGGGAATAAGAGTAAAAAATGTATTGTTAATACCCATAGGAAGCTTCCCTGAAGCAACATCCTCCTTCACCATCTCTACCACAGTACCTTGCACCACAGGCCAATGTTGTCGATTGGAAACAGGAGATCAGGCCCCGGACTCTTATAAGCACCGATAGCAAACACAACTCTTCTCACTTCCTCAGCAGTTATAAGAGCATTAAGCAAACCAATCTCAACATCATTCAAAATGCCAAATAAAATCTTCATGAGTAAAATGATGATGATCAGCATACAGGTTCTGAAAATGCCTAGTCACCTCCACCACAAGTTGCTTAACATCATCACATCACTCACCAGCTAACTTAGCGGAATCATATCAATCTTGTTTCTGCATCTTCTAGCCACAGTGAACAAATAAAAGAGCCTAGTATTCCGATCCCCAAGCAGTAGCCTACTCAACCTGGACTTTTGGAACCACAAGAGCTCTTCCTGCATCAACACTGAATTCAGTTCATATTGCAGCTGGATTTCAAACTTCACCAAGAACAGATTATCCTTCACCGCAACAGCCCTCTGAATCCCAGCCAATCTAGCTTTAAGCATTCTTTTCTTGTGGAAGATGTTACCGAAGACCTCATTCCAAACCCTCGCCTTACAAGTGAACTTATCAACACTGTTAGAAATGATACCACTCCTGAACGAGAACTCCTTCACCAGTTCGTGGAAGTTGTCCTCCAAGAACCAAGCAACTTCCATTCTAAAGGGCTTCAAAGCAGAAGCAGGAACAAGCAATCCTAGTGAAGGACCAGAGACCATATCAATCAATTGACAACAGCTAAGACAGTCAATCATTGGGAGACACTTGCTCAAGCTCAAGTTTCTACCTCCTTTCTTCTCATCTGCTGCAATGACTTGGTTAAAATAACCCAACAACAGCCAAGGCAGCTCATGAGCTAAGTTAATCTGAATCAGCTGACACCAAAGCCCTTCTCTAATCACAGCTAAAGGACTAGCATACACAGCAGTAAAAAGAACATCCTGCTTATTCCTGACATGAACTAACCCGTAGAGTAGAGAATGTCAATCTCTAAATCTTGATTGTCCCAGAACACCCAATTTCACCCAGAGACCCCTGACCTCTCCACATGAAATTGTCTCGACCTCTGAGCATGATCCCTCCCCACCCACCCTGGGCTCAACCACTACCAAATATAAGGAGCATCAAAAATACACAGATCTAGCAGAGATCTTACCGTCGCTCTATTGCCGATACCTCTACAATTCCATACCAGAACTTTCACGGAAAGGGTTGTGAAGGAGCCGATCATTCGAAAAACTTGGATCACTGGGTATTAACCCCTTGTCATAATCGACACTTTGCCTCCTAGAGACTGATCACAACCACTCTCGGACATCAACCCAGGATCTCCAAAGCCTGACGTACCTGCTTGGAAATGAGCAATCGTCGGGGACTGGTTGAAACCCCATAGTCTGCAGCGAAATTCTAGGGTTAGGATTCCGAACCCCTTTCCCTTTACCAAAAGGCACTTCCCTTTCTGATTTTGAAAATTCGATTCACCTGCTCACGTGGCTTACCACTACCGGTCTGACGTGTCCTGGAATTAGCCAGCGCACCACGAGCCGATTGCTTCGGAGATTTGGTTCCTTGCTAAGGCGTAGCACCCCCTGTTTCTGCCGCAAACGTGGCCAAAATGTCCAACCTTTTTCAAACAATGACTTTGGATTGGATACATCCCGAGCAGACCCAGGAGCCTCTAGATCTCGGTCAGGTGGACGAATACTGTTTCTCTTTCTGCATGGAGCAGTGATTTGTCAAGGCCTCGAATTTCTGATTCACCACCATCACCGACGAGTCACCACCCTCCCTGTTCGTTTCCATTTCCATCACCGGAGTATTTTGCGACGTTGCCCTAACTAAATGTGGACAAGACTCCCGGCGATGGACATATAAACGCCACACTCAAAGCAGATCAACCCCTAACCTTCGTACTCCTCTGAAGATGGACTTCTACACAAATCCTCGCATATTCCCCCCCCCCCCCCCCCCCCCCCCCCCCCCCTGAAGCCGCAATCGTGATCCAATCCACTTTAAAAGCTCCTCAGAAATTGGCTCCAAGCCCCATCAGAGTCTCCTCATCATTGAAATACTCCAACATGATTCCCATCGGGTGAACCCAAATCGGGGTTGACCTGACCTCCGGCCCAAAGGGATCAATATAAAGAACCCAATGCTGCACCTTTAGGTAGCCCTGAATTTCCAGGGGCCATTCAGCATAACTTGTTCGTAATCCTCTTTGCAGACAAAACACAGTAATACGCCTTTTTGATATCCGTTAAGTTCAAACCGTTGCTGCAACTTGGGATAATTGTTTCCTTGCTACCCGGCGTAGCACCCCCTGGCACCAAGCTCCTCCGAAGATAGACTTCAACACAAATCCTTGCATATTTCCCCCTTGAAGCCGCAATCCTGATTCAATCCACTTTAATAGCTCTTCCGAAATTGGCTCCAATGGACATCAGAGTCTCCTCATCATCGAAATACTTTAACGGGATTCCTCTTTGGTGAATCCAGATAGGGGTTGACCTCACCATCCAACCCAAAGGGATCAATATAGGGAACCCTACACTGCACCGTTAGGTAACCCTGAATCATCCAGGTGCCATTCAGAAAAACATGTTCATAATCCTCTTTGCCGAAGAAACCCTAGTTGCAACATCCGTAAGTTCAAACCCTAGTTGCAACATCCAGTGCTCCAAAAGACGAGAATGAAGGATGCGATAGATTGGTCCCTTACCTAGCACATGAATAATCAGTGCTCTGCTCCGAGGTCGGTGCAGCTTTCTCAAGGCCGCCTCACGAATCTGGACACAAATCTTGCCGTCCGCCAAGGTTTTCGACACCACTCCCGTAGGCTTCTGATCACCATCGTCTGAGCAGATCTCCTCCTCCATATAGATCCCAGAGGGAGGTTGGATCAGAGTATATCATTGAACTTATGATCCCAAAGATCGATTCATCCTCATCAGACATAGTCGAGCTAGCCACAAAACGGCATTCGAAACTCGATAGATTCCAAAACTGGTTCGCCGGAAACTCAACGGAATTTCTCGGCAGGGGTGGTTTAGGTGAAAACGTGAAATTGGTGTTATTAACGCTCATTTCTGGAGAGAAGAAATGTTATGGTGTCGCTTTTAAAAAATCTATATTAACTTAGCATGACTGAGGATGTGAGCTAAAATATAAACACCATATATATAAACTATTTTTTCTTTTGGTACACGATGTTGGTTTTGTGAAATGTGCCAGCCCATTAACTAAATCCTAGCTCCGCCACCGATTTTGATACTATGACATTGTAGTAATAAATAATATTTTGTCCCTTAAAGCCAAGGCAATTACTTGTAAATTTCCATTCTACTGTGGTGCAATCACCCTAATTTGTATCAAATTGATAATTTTCTTGGTTCTTTAATTGACGCAGGTTAAGCCTACTATCAATATGGCTAGCAATGCTCCGGGGAAACGCAAAGTTGAAACCCCAATAAAAGGTGGTGATAACGCCCCTCCCTCTGACCATGCCAACAAAAAATTGAAGAAGGAATATAAGTGTGATCTCTGCCAAGCAACTGTCACCTCTGAGCAGTGTCTTCTGGAACATCTCACAGGGAAGAAGCACAAGGCAAAGGAAAATGCTCTGTCCAAAAGCAACACATCAGTTAGTGATGATGCAGACCATTCCCAGGCCATGACTGAGGGCACTCACACTGAGTTAAAGGGTTTGGACAAAAGACCTGATGGAGTCATTAACATGGAGGCTGAGGATTCTAAAGTGACAAATGGCGATGATGATGCTGAGGAGAGCGAACAAGAGATGCCAGTTAAGTTGAGAGATTATTACAAGTGCTGGTGTGTGAATTGTAAAATAGGGACTCATACTGAGTCCTTGATGGAAATCCATAAGGCTAGCAAGAAACACTGGGCTCTTCTGCTGAAAAATGGTGGCGGTCTCATCTTTTATAAGACAACACCATATAGTGCTCAGTACAATGCAGAGGAACTACTGGATGATGAAGAAGATAGTATCAGAGATGTCGCTGATCAGAAAGGGGCCGCTGCAATTAATAATGATGATCAGAAAGAGTCAGCTGGAGATACTGATAACCAGCATGAGACCGACGTCACTGGGAGCTCATGAATTGCTAAAATTTCTTTTGGAGTTCTGTTCATCTCTTGCGTCTCTATAATGTAAGCCTATTTTGGCTTATTTGGATAGTATGTAAACTGGGTACATTTTCTTCCCCAGGAAGAGAGACTCTCAATGCTTCTCATTGTAATTGGAGTTAAACGGTTCGTCATAGACTCATTTCACCCTGATTTCAGACATTTCATTATCGTATCCTTATCTTCAAATATATTTAGTCTTTTTATTTGATAGAATGCAGTATCTTCTAAACACAGTTTTGATTAGAGTTTTCTGTACAACCAAGCATTGAGAACTGTCACAACTTACAAAATAGAAATCGGGAGGGCTGGTGGAGCTCTAACCTCATAGTCACAGGTAACGATCTGGGTTGGAAGCGTTCTAACCTTACATTTAAATGTGTCTTCATTTTGCAGATACAATTGTCAGCTTGGCCCCGGAAACCATGTAAATTTGTTTGCTAAGCAATTACTTCACTGCTAGTGTAGGCTTTTCACAACTTTTTTTGAATGTTTCATCACACATGGATTTCCTGCCTTGTAAGGTGGCTACAATTTATCAATTAACGTGACACGTCACACGTATAGGACCGGGTCTGAGTAATAGCAAAATGAAACTCACCAAGAGTGTATTTTTTGTTACTACGTTTACAATTCAATCGTGTATTTACGATAACTGTTTATGACTTTGCAAGGGACAAAGGGAAGAAGGCGTCCTAGTCTAGAAAAAACCTCTGATAGCCCTAGGTTTGATGGGGAATTTTGAAAAACATTCTAATATATGGAGTACACTGGTACAAATGTTGGTGAAAAGAAACATTAGCGATGAAGTATGTGAACCTCTTCATTGTACTATGTTATGTAGAAACTGTAAGAACGTAATCAAGTTATTCAACAAGGAAAAATAAAAATGAAGAGTAGCACTTGTTGAATAGATGACCTTACCCGTTTCAGAGCCGCCGGAGCTCGATTTCTTCACCGATCATGCTCCGACCCGTTTCAACAACTAGATTCACAAATAGTTGATACTGTGGTGTATAAATTAGAAAGAGCAACACAATACCCCAGTTCTTACAGTATAATCCCCATTGGCTGTTTGGGACCAAATTAGATCCTCTCTGAGGAGAACTATATGGGATTTGTAAAATGGCTTCAGCTTCATCCTCCTAAAAGTTGTTTGAACCAGGTTGCAACTGAAATGTGGGTTAAGAGATCGGAAACATTGGAATTCATTCAGAGGGAAGGAAAATTGCAAGGTTTCTACCCCAACCTATTGGGGATCAACCTGTTACCAATGCCGTTATGAACTCCTTTAAAAACAATGTTTCTTGCCTTCCTAAACCCTTATAAGAAGAATTAAAGGAGGCGTCAACATACACACAAACACAATAGAGTGTGTGTGTATATGTATGTATGTATGTGTATGTATGTATATATATATATATATATATATATATACATACATACATACACATGAGACGAAACCCATTTCCCGTATGAGTTTGGAATTAAGCATATATCCCCAACTTTTCAATTTAATTTTTCCCTTTCAACTTCGTTAACCCACCAGAATGTTATAGGTAACAAAACGACTGACATAACATCAGCTAAGTCCCTTGAAACGTGAGCAAGACCGAAAGAGATAATGCTTCTGCCTTTGGTGCGGGAATAGCTGCATTTGGTTGGTCGAAGAAAAGGGATCCTTTTATTGTACGAGCATGCCGTATTTCAGCTGACTTTGACGAGAAAGCGCGGTTACCGGTAGTGAGTACTTACTAAGGCGTTAACACAGCTGAGCAACAACATGAACGATATGACCACGACGGTCAATGCTATGTCTTCTGATTTGCAGGCTACGAAGACGTCTCTTCGTTCACTAGAGGTTCAAGTTGGTCAAATTGCAGCGCAACTATCTGCTAGAGCACCTGGCTCTCTACCTTCTGACACAAAGAATGTGCGCCAGGTAAATGCCATTACCACTCGCAGCGGGGTTTCGTTGACTGATCCACCATACTCGAGCCATGCTAGAGCCGAAGAGTCAAAAGCTAAGGAGCACGAGGTCTTCGATGCTGAGGAGACACCTGTCATGGTCCCCCAATCAAAGGGCATGACTCCAGATGATGAGGAAAAGTCTAACGAGGTGTTACCACCACCCTCTTCCTCTAAAGAACTGCCTTTTCCAGTGAAAAGTAGGAAGAATAAGGATGACTCTGAGGAGTACAGGAGATTTCTCAATATTTTCTCCAAACTGCACATCAATATTCCTTTGTTTGAGGCACTGCAGCGAATGCCTAAGTATGCGCCGTTTATCAAGGATGCAATCTATGGGAGAAAAGCTATGGATAACTTTCAGACAGTGAAATTGAATGAGCAGGTGAGTTCATGTGTCTTATATGGGCTACCTAAGAAGAAGAAAGATCCAGGTAGTTTTGTGATTGAAGCTACACTTGGCGGGGCATATACAGGCAAGGCTCTATGTGATTTGGGGGCAAGTGTCAACTTGATGCCACTTTCAGTATTTAAAAAGCTAGGTGTGGGGGAGCCTAGTAAAACTTGGATCAATCTGCAGTTCGCAGATAATTTGTCCAAGAAGGCCATTGGGGTGGTAGAAGACTTACTTGTGACGGTTGGTAAATTGATCATGCCAGCTGATTTTGTGATCCTTGACATGCCAGTTGGTGACGTTCCGATCATTCTTGGTAGGCCCTTTCTGGCTACCGGTCGGACTTTAATTGATGTGGAGAATGGAGAGTTGATCATGAGGGTCAACGATACTGTGGAGACCTTTCAGGTTGTCAAACCAACTCCTCAGTACACTTATGAGGTGAAGCCAGACTTGCTATTTCCTGTGAAAGTTGTGCGTGGAATTTCAGAGCTGACACAAGAAGATCCGCCAGATCCTAAGGGTAAAGAATCGAGTGTGCAGGCGCACGAGGTAGTCATGAGTATCCAGCGCCAGCAGTTGGATGCGACACGACCTGCCAAACCACCACCTTTCTGAGCGTCATGAGGTAACATGGTCGGGCGGTCGACCTTAAATTACAAAGTGCTGCTTGGGAGGCAACCCAATGTAGAGTAGGATGCTTTCTGTTTTTTATTTATTTGGGAGTTCTCTATATTTGACTATGAGGGGTGAGAGAGAGTGGACTTATTTTTCCAATCAGTGTGCAGGGACACAGGTACAAAAGACGCACCGGATTCCCCTTCTTGATGTGTATGCTAGAGATTGCACGAAATTGGGGAAAGAAAAAGCCCACAGGATTATGCATAAAAGAACGGAGAATTGCTCGAGGTCGAGGAGCGATTCCAATATGTTAGGTGCCACACGCATGAGAGGGATACAATTTATATCTTAGCCGCACATCAAAATTCGGGCGCGTAGAGACTTCTCCGGAAATTTTCAACGGTCCACAAGACCCCTTCTTGTTGCAGTTTTGCAGCAACGGTGCCCATGTAGGTCTGGGCACCCAGGTACCTCTAATACTCTCTTTCAAATCTATGTTTTTGAGCGATGAATGTTGCAATCCACCGCCTACACATTTAAGCGAGGAAACCTCCTAGTGGATCTCTAAATTCGTTGAGGACAACGAAATGCTTAAGTGTGGGGGGGTTTGTATCTACGTTCACTAGTGTAGATACTGCTTTCTGACATGACAGATCTTAGCCACGTGGCAGCCATCCAGCACACCATATTGTGCTCCATACACACTGGATCACCAGCCGAGCTGATCCATGTGGGGGCTGCGAGACAGAGCCCTCGGATACCACTGCACGGGACTTGTAGGGACTTAGTGGTTTGGAGGCTAGAGTAAGCCCTGTCGCGTGCGAGCCAAGCCCGCACGCGACCTTTAGTAACTGTTTTGAGAGATTTATGGCACGAGCTCCATAAACCCGGTCAATCCGGTCAAACCCGGTCAACCTCGTAACGGTTCCGGTATTCGCGCACCACGTGCTCTAACGGTCCCTATATACTCGGACGAACGTGCCGTTATGGTTAAGCTAATTAAGCCGCCATTAATGGGCGCATTAACCACACTACAACGGTCATGTTCTCCAGTATATATAGATCGTCAACCTTTCCATACAAAGGAGAACACACTGCCATACGCGGAAGCTCTGCCAAACCTCTGTCTCTCTCTCAGACATTGCTACTGCCTTACTCTCTCCCTACACACACCCCTATTCTTCCTGTGCGATCCTTGATCCACTGCACACGGTGCACACGGAGGTCTCCCCGCCGGAATCTCTTGTGCACATTTTGGTGAACCCGACGTGAATCTTACCAGCAAAAGCAACCATGTCTCAGGAGGATGATGTCAGCAACCGATCGCCTTCCACCGAAACTCCCTCCGGAGACGAGACCCGCCGTACTCCAATGACTCCCGGCGAAGCACCGACGTTAGAGTCTTTGGACGCTACTGTCCAAAGTCAGGCGAAAGCTCTCAAGTCTCAATCTGCGCAATTAGAACAAATCTTGGCCGTTCTGGGCACCCTTGCGCCGAATCCTCCACCAGCCACCGCTATCTCTCAGGGAGGAGGAACCCCTACCGCTCCAGGATTGGGAGTGTCAGCCACACCTCCCAACCCTCACCTGCAGACTCCACCGTCGGCTACGCAGCTGCCTTCGGTTCAAGGATCGACGGCACAGATGCTGCCTCCTGCCGCCCACGCTCCTCAGCCCTCGGCTTTGGCGTCCAACCCAACTCTGCAATACCCTTTGCCTCCCCCGACGATGATCTGGGGAAACGCGGGCAGTCAGTATGCTCCCAATCCTCCAGCAGCGTATGTGTCACCACCACCTACGGCAACCCCTGCGTCAACTACCGAGGGGAGCATTCCAGAATGCATGACGTCTCTGCAGAAGCGTGTGGACACTATTCTGGCTCATCAGTCATTCGCGGATACCATTATCCCAAAGCTAGACAACGATCCACCCATTCCACGGGAAATCTATCTCATGCCTAACCCGGCGGGGTACAAGGCTCCTAAATGGGATAAGTTCGAAGATGTTAACGGAAACGCACATGAGCATGTCATGCGTTTCATTGATGTCATGGGTCCGTATGGAGCTGATCCCAAACTGCTAATGCGAGAGTTCCCAAAATCTCTTGGGAACGTAGCATACAAATGGTACCGAACATTAGAGGCCGGATCCGTGAAGACTTGGGACGACATGGTCCAGAAGTTCTATACCAAGTTCTTCCAGATGGAAGAAAAGGTGACAATGATCCATCTCTCGCGGATGTACCAGAAGCGCAAAGAGGACGGAATCACCTTCATCAAGAAATTCAGGGCGAAATCCTTGGAGTGCAAAGATCCAATGCCCGAAAGCCGTCTCGTAGAGATATGCCTGCAGTGCATGCGAGATGAATACAAAGGTATGCTCATCAATTTGCAAACACCTACGTTTTCAAAACTAATCGAATGCACGAAGAACATCGAGCCCATAGTCGAGAGACAGAAAAAGAAGAACGCTCCAGAGCGACCTGCGAGCGGCACCACTTACAAGATCGGAAGGTTCAGCTACAAGCGGGGACGCGAAGCTGAGGTCAATACAGTTTCGCCCCAGAAACAAGCGAAGGTTGTGAACTTCGATGTACCGCCTCTGCCATGCTCGGTAGAGGAAGCAAGTGACCTCTGCAAACAGTGGCGCAAGGACGGCGTCCTGCCACCGCTCGAGAAAACACCCTCCAAGGAGATGGTGAGGGACCCTAAGTGGTGTGAGTACCACGGCAAGGTCATGCATCCCACCGCCGAGTGCAAGAAACTCAGGTTCGCGTTCGATCAGAAGATGAAGAACGGCGAGCTCATCGTCAGCGACCACCGGAAGGACGTGCGCAACAACCCGCTTCCCGCGCATGCGGAACCGGGCTCGAAGGGCAAAGAGGTCGCTATGATCTCAATCGTCGACTTGGAAGAAGTCGCAGAGGATGGCCTACCCATCGTCGCCGAGATCCATGAAGACGAAGATTATAGCATGGACACGGAGGATGAACGTGCCGACCGCATGAAAGGGTCGCACGGCTTCAACAAATTCTTCGACGAGATGAATTTCTCCGAGAAGTGCCGGACTGATATGACGAAAGCAATCTTAAGGATAGCGGAGGACTACGAGGAGGACCTCGTGGTCTCCAACGGGAAAGTCATAAGGGCATCCCGCTCTATGGAAAAGATTATGACCTTTTCTGCCAGCGACAAAAAGACGGATGCGAGTCACCAGAGACCTCTGTACGTGACCGCCATCATCAACGGTGTCGAATTCAAGCGAGAATTCGTCGATGGAGGAGCAGCGGTCAATGTTGTTCCACTCCACACACTGAAGCTAGCAGGGATCCCCGAGCACAAGGTAGTCAAGCGTCCATCTCCACTGGTGGGATTCGGAAGCGACTCTAGAATGACGATCGGATGGATCCGCCTGGGCGTCCAGATTGGCAAGATCAAGTGCTCGGCGAAGTTCTATGTCATAGACGCAAACACCACATACCACATGATTATAGGTCGAGCCTGGATTCATCGCTTCGACGCAGTCCCTTCGACGGCTCACCAGGTTATGAAAGCCATCTGGAACGACAGAATAGTCGAGATACCGGCTTCAACAAACCCGTTCAACTTGGACGAAGCACATCTCAGTGAAGCGGTATGGTTCACCGAAATGGCAGATGAGCAAACACCCGGACCATTCAACCCTACTCCTTTGCCTCTCTGGGAGGACATCAAGGACCAGTCACCTGCGGGCGTGATGGTGACAAGGGAAGATGCCAAGGAAAAGCCGCCTACACGCGAAGAGGCGCCACGTATCGCATATCATCGGAAGAACGTGTACACTCTGAAGAGGATCGCAAAGCATGACCCCGAGGGCAAGGAGATAGAGAGCTTCTACGCCAATGGGAAGAAATGCTACCGCATATGAAGGTGCGCGGGGATGTCCTCACGCGGGCATGGGGATATCCCTGGGCAAATCAATCAAATCGAGCAAATTGCGCTGACAGAAGAGCCAACGCAAGGCACTCCAGACGAGAAACTCAAAGAAGCGCCTGAATGCATGGAAGACAGGCCAAGACCGCAAAAGCAAGAGCTAAAGGAAGTGTTCCTCAGCCCGAACGAGGAAAAGAAAAGGCCAGTCTTCCTAAGCGCGGATCTCACAAGCGAAGAAGAACAAGGGCTGCTACAGCTCCTAACTGAATACAAGGATGTGTTCGCATGGGAGTATGATGAAATGCCAGGTCTGGATACAAGCATCACCATGCACCGTTTAGACATCATCCCCGGGTCTAAACCGGTCAAGCAGAGCACGAGGAGCTTCAGGCCGGAGCTTAACGTCAAGATCAAGCAGGAGATTGTCAAACTCCTAGATGCCAAGTTCATAGAGCCGAATCATCATCCCACATGGCTGGCCAACATCGTGCCAGTGGTGAAGAAGAACGGACAGCTCCGCATCTGCGTGGACTTCCGAGATCTCAACCGCTTCTGCCCTAAGGACGATTTCCCACTGCCCAACATCGATTTGCTCATCGATTCAACAGCAGGCCATCGCATGTTCAGTTTCATGGACGGTTTCAGCGGGTACAATCAAATCAAGATGGATCCCGAAGATGCGCGGAAAACTGCATTCATCACTCCTGTAGGGGTATTCAACTACACGGTGATGCCGTTCGGCCTTAAGAACGCGGGCGCGACCTATCAGCGAGCCATGATGGCTCTATTTCACGACATGATGCACAAAGAGGTGGAATTCTACGTGGATGACCTGGTGGTTAAATCCAAACACGAAGCAGACCACCTCGCAGATCTGCGAAAGGTGTTCAATAGATGCAGGCGCTTTCAACTGAAGATGAATCCCATGAAATGCGCGTTCGGGGTGACATCAGGGAAATTCTTGGGATGCGTGGTTCATCGCCAAGGGATAGAGCCCGACCCCGCGAAAGTATCAGCTATCACTGGCATGACGCCGCCCCATAATCAGAGTGCATTGAAGACATTTTTAGGAAAGCTATCCTATCTGCGGAGATTCATCCCAGCAATTGCCGAAATCACATGCTGTTTCAGCACTCTTCTCAAGAAGGACGCCGCGTACAACTGGGCTCCGGAGCACGAAGCCGCATTCGGAAAGCTGAAGGATTTACTCACGTCCTCAAAGATAATGATCGCGCCTCAACTGGGGTCACCGCTTCTGCTATACCTGACATCTACAAGGAAATCTATAGGAGCGCTCTTGGATCAAGAGTATGAAGGCCAAGAGAGGCCTATCTACTACATCTCTCGCATCGTGCAGCCTGCTGAATCGAGGTACACAGACATCGAACGTCATTGCCTTGCCTTATTCTTTGTGATAGAAAAGTTGAAGCACTATTTTGCATCACACAAAGTAGTAGTGGTCACCAAAAGCGACCCCATAAGATACTTGCTAACTCACACTACTCCGGGAGGGAGACTGGCGAAGTGGTACATGACCATTTCCCAATACGATATCACATGTGTGCGACCACGAGCGATCAAGTCGCAGGCGGTAGCAGATCTGTTGGCACAGTTCCCCGATAGCAGCCATGAGCCCGTGATCGAAGAAGAACTCGAAGGCCCTGAGATCTACGCAATCGACGTGCCCTATTGGACTCTCCACTTCGACGGTTCCTCAACCCGGAAAGGCGGAGGCATTGGGATAGTCTTGACAAAGCCAGATGGGGAAGTCATACAGATGTCCGCAAAGCTCAACTTCGCAGTCACAAACAACGAAGCGGAATACGAGGCTCTCATTGTGGGGCTCCGTGCGGCGAAAGCTTTGGAAGTGAGCAACTTAACAGTTATGCGAGATTCCAAGCTGATTGTTAAGCAAGCCTCGGGCGAATATGGTTTGAAGGAGATCAACCTCCTGTCTTATCGCACCCTAGTACAGAAGCTGATGCAACAATTCTGCGATGTGAAGTACGAGCACAAGCCCCGAGCAGACAACAGGCACGCAGACGCCTTAGCAACGCTGGGATCTAAGGTCAGCATAGACAAGTGCCCCGCAAGGATTTCCATCGAAGTGCGAACATCGTCGGCATTGACAGAAGATGCGTGCGACGACGTACACATGGATGACGCAGACTGGCGAAAACCAATCTTGCAAGCTATTGCGAAGGGCACCAGCAACGAAAGCTGGGCACTCACAAAAGGATACTGCATCCACGACAACACCCTTTACTACAAGGGTCCTGGAGGAATACTCATGCGATGTGTCTCCGAGCAAGAGGGACAACAGCTGTTAGAAAAGATTCACCAACACGCTTGCGGAGAAAGCGAGGTGTCAATCTACAGAAAGGCTCAAAGATATGGCATTCATTGGCCAGACATGTCGACAGCTGCAGCCCTGATGCAAGGGAAGTGCGAAAGTTGCGCACTAATCAAAGATTCTCTACTCATCGCCTTAATCGATGACGACACGGACTGGAGGAAGCCACTGTTCGATTTCCTCACCCAGGGCACCGTGCCCGAATTGAGAAAGGAAGCCGAAAAATTGAAAAGGAAAGCGTCTCGATATGTGGTACAAGAAAACCTACTTTGGCGAAAAGGCCACGAGGGCAACTTGCTGCGATGTCTAGACGACAGAGAAGCACAAGAAGTCATGGACCTTTCTCATCAGGTGGAACATCAAGGAGGTGCGAAATTATGCAGACAGCTCCTCTCAATCGGATATTTCTGGCCCACAATGGAGGTCGATTGTCGTACCAAAGTGCGACGCTGCCAGGAATGCCAATTCAAAGGGAACCTAGTGCACGCTCCTGCCGTGGATCTACATGCACTAGGGACGCCATGGCCATTTCACACATGGGCTCTGGACTTCATCGGTCCCATCCGACCGACGTCGCACGGGAATCATTTCATTCTCACCGCAACTGAGCTGTTCACCAAGTGGGTGGAAGCAACACCACTAAAGACGGCAAATGCGCTGGCTGTGGTCAACTTTATCCAAGAAAGCATCGTATGCAGGTTCGGAATCCCAAACACCATTCTTTCAGATAACGGTACTCCTTTTGTTAATCGCTAGGTAGCTGCGAAATTAGCGGAGTACAATATCAGGCAGATATGTTCTACCCCTTATTACCCAAAGGGAAACGGACAAGCCGAAGCGACTAACAAAACGCTGTTGAGAATTCTGAGCAAGATGGTCGCAGATGACCACAAGAAGTGGGCCGACTCCCTTAGCATAGCTCTGTGGGCCTACAGAACTTCTCCAAGGACACCCACAGGGGCCTCGCCATTTCTACTGTGTTATGGGGCCGAAGCTGTAGTACCTGCGGAGGTTAGAGTCAATTCGGCAAGGCTGGCCTTCCATGCACTCTATGAAAATCAACGCGATCATGACTTAGTCTTGCTGGAAGAAAAGCGAGAACAAGCCAAAAGGACTAACAAGCGGTACCAGGAAAGAATCGCTCGCGCCTACAACAAGACAGTCCAGCGAAGGGATTTCGCAGTCGGAGACTTGGTCTTGCGCGCATCTGACCACTGTATGCGAGAAGCAACTCACCCAAAGTTCGCAGCTAATTGGGAAGGACCCTTCGAAGTCACAGAGGTCTTCGATAGTGGCTACTGCAGCATACGAAGGTTGCACGGCACAACCTCAACTCCGAGTTCAGTCAACATGCGCTGGATCAAGAAGTACTATCCCTGACTTCTCTCATTTCATACGTTCCATGATAACGTTATTTAATGTCTCATGTGGCTACGATTTACGCAATCTCCTCTCCCATATGAGAGGATTGTAATCTCATCTCTCCCATATGAGAGCGTTGTAATAAAAGAATTCTCCCAAATGAGAAGTTCACATTTCTATTTGTTTATGTTGCTCTATTCAATTTGTTATTACTTTTAACAATAGTTTATTCGCCGCAATAGCAGCTAATGCAAACGCGATCTTAAGTGATCATCTAAGCCTATCTCTTACGATAGCAGCCAATGCAATGCGATCTTAAGTGATCATCTAAGCCTATCTCTCACGATAGCAGCTAACGCAAACGCGATCTTAAGTGATCATCTAAGCCTATCTCTCACGATAGCAGCCAATGCAAAGCGATCTTAAGTGATCATCTAAGCCTATCTCTCACGATAGCAGCTAACGCAAACGCGATCTTAAGTGATCATCTAAGCCTATCTCTTATGATAGCAGCCAATGCAATGCGATCTTAAGTGATCATCTAAGCCTATCTCTCACGATAGCAGTTAATGCAAACGCGATCTTAAGTGATCATCTAAGCCTATCTCTTACGATAGCAGCCAGTGCAATGCGATCTTAAGTGATCATCTAAGCCTATCTCTCACGATAGCAGCCAATACAAATGCGATCTTAATTGATCATATAAGCCTATCTCTCACGATAGCAGCCAATACAAATGCGATCTTAATTGATCATATAAGCCTATCTCTCACGATAGCAGCCAATACAAATGCGATCTTAATTGATCATATAAGCCTATCTCTTACGATAGCAGCCTGTCTAAATGCGATCTTAATTGATCACCCAAGCCTATCTGCTACGATAGCAACTTATATGCAAAGTAATTTTAGTTAATCATCTAAGCCTATCTATTACGATAGCAACTTATATGCAAAGCGATTTTAGTTGATCGTCCAAGCCCATCTGTTACGATGGCAACGCACGCGCAAGATGATCTTAATCAGATCTTCTAAGAGTCTATCTGTTGCGATAACAGTTTATGTGAGAAATGATCTCAATCGATTCTTTAATAAAGCCTATCTGCCATGATAGCAATTCGCACCACTTAACGATCTTAATTGATCTGCTAAAGACTATCTACTACGATAGCAACGTTGTGAAAACGATCTTAAATGATCCGCAATGGCCAGCCAACAAGCCCATCTGCCGGGATGGCACAGCTGCGAAGATACGATCTCGAACGATCTAGCGAAGCATTAGCAAATTAATATATCGCAGATGCGAAACAAATACATAGCATTATGCAAGGCGAAATATGCCGAAACGCACGCGAAATTGTATTTTTGTTGTAAAGAGACAGCAGATAATGCAAAAAGCTATTTATCATTACGAGTCAAATGACTTACAATTTATCTGTCTAGATAGCAGCTTACAAGCGAAAAGCTCGAATCTAACTACGCAGCCAACATGGCTTACAATACATTCGAAAAGTAACTCGCAAGCATGAAGTTACACATCGCGGGAACCCCGACTGAAAAAGGATGAACCCACCGGTTTCAACACCGGCTACGCAACACGCAGATCTGCGGCCAAAGATCCGTAGCAAAAGGGATGCTGCCGCGAAGAGATCAGCTTGTCATTCGCTACATCCCTAGCCGCGAAACCTGGGAAACGATACGCCCAGGACCCCAAGGGGTGACAAAAGCCTCTGTCTGATCAAGGTATGCGCCGGAGGAGCTTCCTGTTTCGACGTATGCTACTCTGCAAAACAGGCGAAGCAGTCATTCCTCTGGTGATGGATTCCTTGTCATGTTGGACAAGGGCATTGACGAGCACCCTGAGTTCAAGAACGAAGAGGCAAGAAATCATCCTCCAGGGATGCTGGAGAAGAATTCCGCCGCTCATTACGAGACGGTAGCACGGTCACTTCGGCGCTGCACCTCACCACGAGGCGGCCGGAAACATGACCTGCACACATAATACACGAAGAAATTTCTTCGAACACACATGAGATATTATCTGCATCTTCTTTATGATGGTTATAAAGAGCAATAAGCCTCATAAAGTGGATCTTGGAAACTATTTCTATAGCACAAAGCGCAAACTCAGGATTCAAAACTTGAAGTTGCCATGAATCGACGAAAAACAAGCGTTGAAGCCAGCAGTCGTAAGGACTCACGGCAAAGCACATGTTTGGGATGAAGAACCCAAATAGCAAAGACAGGGTTTATATAGACCCTGTACAGACTCTTCGGTTGCCTAAGATGAGTCAGCAAAATTCAAAAGGAGGGTAAGTTCAATCACTTACGCCTTGAAAAGCGGTAACAATCAATTACCCTACTAAAGGCTACGACGATTCAGTTGCGTATCCTAATAAATGACGGATAGTCATGATTCGGACGGACTTCCCAACGGAAGCGTGCTTATCTGCCGAAAAATTAGCGCGAAAATCAAGCAGAGAATCAATTGCTGATGTCATAATTGGATATGCACAGAAATATCCAATCAAATCCCGGAAAAAAGGGCAAAACGGGAAAATTCATTGTTCTTGTTAAAAAAAAAAGGGGGGGGGGAGAAACCCTAGCAACATTACATTAATGTTCAAGACATTACATTAATGTTTCAGCTATTTTTCTTGCTATTTTTGCAAAATTCGAAAAATCAAAGCAAATTCTTGATTAGAGAGTCTTGGGGCGCGAACTGCTCGCTCAGCCTCTCTACCTGCTCCACTTCTTGCTTCAGTAGCTCGCACCTGGCATTCATCTCATGATACAGCTTTAGAACTTCATCAACCTTTTGCTTCTGCTGCTCCACCTTCTGCATCTCGACTGCGAGATTCTGGTGACCGAGTTTCAAAGTTACGGCCGCGCGAATCAGCGTGACTCTGTCCTTAAGAAACTTGAAGCCCATTCTGCCTTGGACTTTGGTCACGAGGTTTTGGCACATGCCGCATAACAATTCAGCACTCTGGACCGAAATGGTCGCGGGTGTAGCCGCAGACAGCTGCTCCAAAATCCAAATGGCTTCAGTAAGGAACAGCCTCCTGTCAAAAGGCCCGATCTCCAGAGACCTCACAAACGAGCGAGGGTACCTGAGACGCATTCGAACCACCCAGTCTACATCGGTTTGCTTCAAACCTGAGGAGACGTCAAAGATAAGTTATGATGTCAAAACTCGCAAGCGAATAATGCGACGTGCGAACAGTAAAGCTCTACTTACCAGTTCCTTCCAGAATCTCATGAAGAGAAGGAATGCGGGCTGCCGGGTTGTTCAAAGATTGCCCTCGCTCCATAGCTCTCCTATCGGCTGCGAGCTCCAATCTCTCGTAGTCAGGAGGAAGAGTGTAGGCCGCACCAGCTGCGACTGCATTCCCAACCTGCGAGCCCCAAATGCTCCACGCAGGAATAGGTTCCTCGGGCTCAGTCGTCGCCGGAGGCGAAGGGACAGCCGAAGTCGCTTGGCGAAGGACACTTTCAGATGCGAACGCATTAGCAGCACTTGTCCTCACTTCCTCAACACTAGCATGGACATCTTCGTCCATCAGCACAGCGTCAGCTCCAGCATCGTCAGAAAGCTCGATGATGTCCCCAAGAGGCTCACCCGCGTGGTCAGCAGCTGCGACGGGCTTCTCGGTATGGGAGCTCGGAATTGGAACATAGGACGCAGAAGGCTGACTTCTCTGCTCCAACTCTGGTTCTTCAGCATGACCTGCGACATTAAATGTGATGACATGAGGCAACTTGCGTTATAAGTTATTCTGCTATCTTTGCTAAAGCTAAGAGAAAGCACCTCCACGCGAAGGTGGGATTGAGGTATCCTCATCATATACTAAGGACGTGGAACTATGCCCTATCAGTGTGTCCTCACTAAGCAAGTCCTTAAGAGAAGCGTGACCTGGGATGCGAATAAACCAGTCATGATTCTGCCTTAAGTTGCTAAGAGCCTTGTACGTGCGAATCACTCAAATAGTTACCTGAGGGTTCCCCGCATTTGCCTACTAACCAACGGCGAATGTCAGCCTTTGACACACCATGCTTTAACGCACCCACAATAACATCTCTATAAGTCACTGCGAGATTGAAGATCTCACCTTTATCGCCACCTGCGATCTCTTCGAAGTCTGCTTGGACTTGCTCCAAGGCCGCTGCATCCTCTCCGGGAACCTCATCTTCCTCTTCCGCATGAGGAGCCACTTCTTCGGGAAGTTCGTCTTCCTCGTCAACTGGACGCACTAAGTCGTCAACATGCTGCTGTTCAAGGCTCCGCTGTTTCACACGCTCGAGCTCCTCTTCCTCTCGTCGCCTTCTTCTTTCAGCAGCTTCCGCGGCTGTCTTCCGGGACTCAGCAAGAACGTCCTCGCTTATGGGCTCATCTGAAATGCCAGAATGGGCATCTCTCTTTTGTCTCTTGGCCACAAGGCCACCAATGGTTTCATCATCATCATCTGCGAATACCCAATTGGTTTAGAGAAAAGAAGTGCAAAGAAGTTACGATAACGGGAAAGGAAATGCGACGGAGGTACCTCCTGATTCTTCCTCATGCATCACAACTGTTACTTCTTCTTCATCACTCGCTTGGGGCTCCCCCCTCTCTTCTTCTTCCTCTTGATTGAATGGAACAAAGGTCTCAACTGCGAGATCTTTCCGCGCTTTGCTGGGCATGCGACCTTTGCCTTTGTCCTTGATAGAAAGGGACCTCACTGGGGGAGAAGCTGGGGCATTCCTAGGGGAAGAAATCGTAATTCCCTTTTGCCTAGGTCTCTTCACTCTTGGCGCCGCAGTCGCTGGAGGAGACGGGTCATCTCCACGAGGAGACGGAGCCGGAGGATTGTCTATCAGCGAGTCAGCAAAAGCGTTCATGACCGCGCGAATCTTCATTTCGAGCTCAGGTTCCATCCTCCACGATAGCCGGAACGACTGCCCTTCTCTCCTGGTGGCAACGATGGTGTTGACCAATGACTTGGAGCGATCGCCAGATGCGAATCGCCGCACATGACACTACAACCGTACAGAGTAAAGATGTCAGCATAAGGAAACCAAGAAGCTTAAATGCACGCGAAAAAAAAAATTGCTTACCTCAGCAAATGCCTTGCTATATCTGACGACATGCGTATCGCCCTTCTTAATTGCGGCGACTTGCTCCTTCGGAATGACATCAGGGCACAAATGGTTCTCACGATCCCACAGTTAGTAGCAACCATACTCAGACTCGCTTAGACTGCAAGTGGGGCGAAACGGAAAAGAGTTCCTTTTAATCAAAGGAGATCTACCTGGCTGCGCGACCGACTCCGTCTCAATCCTCGTTTGCTGGGCAACCCAGTATGCGAGCCAATTCTGGGAACAACCACCCTCGCGGGTTCCCGCAGGCTGCTCAAAAGGAAGGTTGTTCATAAAAACCGTCTTGCACTCCTTTGTTAGCAAGCGCTTGTAGCATCCTCTGACAATGGACTGGGGCCAGATTGATGGGGCCACCGCATCAAATCCAAACTGAGGAGAGACTCGAGTGGGGTCAACGTCCACGGTAAGTTTTTCATACTTCGGCGCGAGCTCACGAATATGCTCTGCAAGGGCAGGAAGGGAACCTCGCAGACACCAGCAAAAGAACTCGCGGTAGCGCTCATGAAAATGAGGTCTCCCTTCAAAGAGAAGCTCTTCTGAAAAGACCATGCCTTTAGAGGGGTACAGCTTTGGGAACCATCGCACATTCTCAATGCGCGTGGCATAGGGCCTGGCAGTAAACTCCTTCCGTTTGTCGCATATCAAACTCCAAACGCACTTGGTGTTGCCTGTTCCGAACCATCTCGCAGCTCTTCCGCTGTTGCGTGCTTCTGTCTCGCCTGGGGGACACCACTTATCAAGTTGGATAGCAGTTGGAGCATAAGACGGCCAGCGCTCGAACACCCACATTGTCAAAAAGGAAATATTGACAAAAGTCAGTACATCGAGGCGGCCACGCGACTCCCTCATAGCCAGAACCAGCTGATCAAGCCTATAGCACAGCGTGCCCAAGACCAAGGGTCCGAGTGCGACCCTCTGGCCAAGAGCGAGCCTCACAGCAAGTGGCAACACATGGTAGAAGACTCCGTCATGAGGGTGACCATCAATCAAGTACCTCGACAGCCAGGCACAGAGAAAAGCACAAAGGGTCAAGTGATAACCCTTGCCCTCTACGTAATTCTCGGCCTCTGGATCTTCACTCAGGAGTTTCTTAGTAATGCTGCTGTTCGCATAATCTCGAAATAAATACTGCAACCATTTATTCCAGGTGTTTTTCGCGGATGTATCAACCAGTTGCCAGTTAGGAAGAGGCTTCGTAGTGGTCCACCGAGTGGAGATTTTCTTCACCTCTGCTAGGCATTCCTCCATCTGCGTATACAAGGCAATCTCCGCAGATGTCCTCAAGGGACTCAGAGGGTCCACCTCGCCCATGGGGGAAAGCTCGTACAGCATTTGAACGTCCTCGAGTGTCGGGGCAGCCTCGAACTCAGCAAAATGGAACGTATGAGTCGCAGGCGAGTAACGGGACAGAAGGTCTAGAAGCATGGACTGATCCAACTTCACGGCAGCACCCTTCATAGCACGGATAGCAAAGTATACGCCGGCTTCATTAAGAGTCTCAGCGTGATGATCCAACACGTGGTCAATCCACTCATCCATATAGTCCAATTTCTGGACGAACGCCTGAGTAGAAATCGCAGTATATGGGAAGTGCCCGTTCTCGATCCCCAATCGAACTACATCCTCGGAACCAACCAACTCGAGCAAGGCTGAGTTAACTGGGCGAGTCAGCGTCAGTAATCGCTCAACTGGAACAGGATCAGGCATCCTCTTCGCCTTTACCCTCGCATGGTAGAAATCTTTGCCGCCTAAAAAGGGGGCTTTTCGCCACAAGGCCTGCGGAAGGTCGGGTATCTCTTCATCTTCCTTGACGGGTCTGGTTACTCTTGTCTTGGCCATTCCTGCGAAAGAGCAAGAAAAAAAAAGGGGGGAGAAATACCACACTTCAGTTTGAATTTTGGAATTCAAGATCTATGCAAAAGAAGACGAACAGTTCCGGTATCGATTTCAGAAATTGGGGAGTTGCAAGATCCAATATTGTTGAAAGAATAAAACGAAGCAGGTTCAAAGATCAAAGCCTCTTCACAAATTTCATGGGTTTACAGATTCGACGCAGTTCAAGGCAAACACTGGTATCTTAAATCAAAAGTAAACGAGGCCAACCTTGTTTTCTTGAAGCCTGCTTGGATATGCACAATTGAAGAATACGATTTGCAGTTCTGAACTGGTGATTGATTATCTGGATCTGCTCTCGAAGATCTCCGGGTACCATTCACTTTAAGAGAAAGAAGTGATGCTTTGCAATAATGGGGATACAAGGTATTTATCCAAAACAATGAAGGGTTGCGTCCTTTCGATAGTCGAATCGCAATCGTCACCGTCGAATCGCGCAATCACAGGACAAGCTGACGTCACGCCTAAAACCCTAAAGGTCAGACGGCACGACTCTAGGGGTTTTAGGTCATAATGACACGCACGGGGGCTGAACTTACCCGTATTTGAATTGGTGCGTGGCGGCGACGCGTATGTTGGTTTCCGCACATGGAAGTCTATACGGCTATGAGTCTTCACGCGCAGAAAGGGGGCTAATGTAGATACTGCTTTCTGACATGACAGATCTTAGCCACGTGGCAGCCATCCAGCACACCATATTGTGCTCCATACACACTGGATCACCAGCCGAGCTGATCCATGTGGGGGCTGCGAGACAGAGCCCTCGCATACCACTGCACGGGACTTGTAGGGACTTAGTGGTTTGGAGGCTAGAGTAAGCCCTGTCGCGTGCGAGCCAAGCCCGCACGCGACCTTTAGTAACTGTTTTGAGAGATTTATGGCACGAGCTCCATAAACCCGGTCAATCCGGTCAAACCCGGTCAACCTCGTAACGGTTCCGGTATTCGCGCACCACGTGCTCTAACGGTCCCTATATACTCGGACGAACGTGCCGTTATGGTTAAGCTAATTAAGCCGCCATTAATGGGCGCATTAACCACACTACAACGGTCATGTTCTCCAGTATATATAGATCGTCAACCTTTCCATACAAAGGAGAACACACTGCCATACGCGGAAGCTCTGCCAAACCTCTGTCTCTCTCTCAGACATTGCTACTGCCTTACTCTCTCCCTACACACACCCCTATTCTTCCTGTGCGATCCTTGATCCACTGCACACGGTGCACACGGAGGTCTCCCCGCCGGAATCTCTTGTGCACAACTAGCCATGTCTTTGTTTGCATCCCCTTGTTACATACAGTTTTGTGTTCTTATTGTGTTGGTCTGTGGTAGGATTGTGTAGTTTATGCATTTTTTTAGCATTTTTACTTTATTGAGTCCCCTACCCAAAATGTGTGATTAATCGAGTTGGCCAAAATGCATGTAGAGTCTAAGAAATATGAAAAAAACAGAGATAAAAGGGAAAAGCAAAAATCCATAAAAATTTAAAATTTTTGAGAATAAGGGCAATTGATGAAGCTAGAAACCGAAGAGAGTTCAATGAAAGAGTCTCAGAGAATAGGAAGCACCGTTGTAGGGATGTCTATAATTATTAGTATCTTGCGCACCTGTTTCACGAAAGGATGTCCCGGGTATTCAGGGAATGTGGAAAGTAGATGAGGGCATACCTTTAGTTCTTTTATTGTGCTAGGAGGATTTTGTCTTTGGGGTAGTTGAATAGTCTGTTTTCGAGTGGAAACTTGTGGCCTCTTGCAAATCTGGGGTGGACCTTCGTGTTGAGTCGGTTCCATGTGGTACGGTTGCCTCGGCCTAAGCGAAGTCGGGCGGCGTACACCACCATCCCTTAAGGCGGATTCAAGAGCTAACCGAAAAAGCCCACACTTAGTTGCTCTAAATGCACGGTTGAAAAAATTAGAAGAGAATGAAAAACAAAAGAAATCCAAAATCTTCTCTTGGACTAGATACGGTGAACAGCCTAATGTGCCTCCGTTTACGCGGGTAATTTGGATTCAATCCAATTAGAGCAACTAGGGAAAATTAAATTCAAGCCGTTTTACACGGAGTTGTGTCTCCCATCACTGGGACAACTTGCATTCAATGCAATAACGGCTAAGAGGGTCTGAAAACCTCAAATGACTGGGCGACGGAAGACTATCTTAGAATTTGAGATGCCTAGACCCTCTGAGCTAAAGGACGTTCCCAAGTCTTGGATTGTTTATGGTGGATGTTTGGGGACCCCTTAGTGAACTTGTGCGTATGATCATCTTATCTCAACTTCTTGCTATTGGTTGTGAAATTTGGAAAAATACTTGTGAGAGCTTGATGATCTTGGTTAGTGATAGCGAGATTGCCCAATCTCTAAAGAAAAAATTGCATTATTTTATTACTTTCATTGTATAAAATCGAGTTGCATTATCTATAGTCATGTAGATTGCATTGCGTGTGTGGGTTGTTTGTGCCACATGGCTAGTGAAGCTTTATGCAATTCGGTGGAATAAAACGAATGTAAGGTTTGATTTTGCTCGGGACGCGCAAAAATGTAGTGTGGGGGAATTTGATAACTCTCTATTAGAGTTATATTTATTGCATATTTTGTATCGTTTTGCGTGATTATCGGGTTGAAATATGAGTTTTACACTATGAATGTTGAGAAAACGTAGAAAGTTGAGTTTCTAGCACTTTATCGTTAATCTGGGCGTTTCGATGCATATTTCGATGTTATTTGTCAAATATAATTGCTTGGTATGGTTGTTCATGTAATCTTGACAGGAACGGATGCTAAAAGATGGCTAGGAGGCATGAAACGAACTTCGGAAGCAAAGCAAACTCAAGAGGATGCAAGAGAAGCAAAGTTAGAAGAGCAAAAGTGACCAATCTCCACTATTTTGATAGTATCTTGAGTTCTGAAATTCATTTTGGAGTGAGATCAGTGGCAAATGAAAGTATACTCAAAGATATTTCCAACGATAGTTCACAGAGCTAAAACGGAGATCGGACGAGAAAGATATGGTCAGTCAAAGAGGATGCAAATCTGAGAAAATCCCCAGGGGTGTTCGTGCGAACAAGCTTTTGTTCGCACGAAAAAAATGCCTTAGAAAAATTTTGAGATGGCAAAAAAGGGTGAAAAAGGGGCTGTTAAATTGTAGGAACAAGAAACTTGTTCGTGTAAGGAGTAAAAATCTGTTCGCACGAACAAAAAGTTGTTCGCACGAACAAGGAACAAACTTCTGTTCGCACGAACAGTCGTTTGTTCGCACGAACAGAGAGTTCCAGCACGGATTTTTGGGGCTGTTTTGCTATTTTTTGAAAGTTCGAAGACTCCAGACCTATTCTAAATTAGAGGGACGATTTTGGGGGAGTATTCACGCATCTTGGACGGGAAAAACAGAGCTTGGAGCAAGGGGACGAAGATAGAAGATCAAAGCTTCACCATTGAAGCTCTATTGTTTGCTTTCTCTTCTTCCTACCTTTCTTAGCAAATTTTAATGGAGAAACTCATGAGTATTTCATATTTAATTATGAGTAGCTAATCAAATTTTGCTAGGCATCTCTATTTGAGAGCCTAGGGTTCATGTAAACGATGAATATTTTCCGGATTTGATCTTTGCTTCATGAATTATTGATTTCATCTCTTGAATTCATTGTAGTTTCTTGTTTATGTTAGTAAGCCTAATTGAGTGATACGATTAGGAGATAAAATAGGGTTCAAGAACTAGGGTTTCATTCAATAGTTGATTCATGCTTAAAGTTAGCTTGTTTTAATTCAAGTGTTCATGTGTTGTGCTTAATTCTCAGTGTTAATGGAGTAGCTAATCGGAAACACTGCTTAGTTAGTGAATGCACAACAGTGATTCTAACTGACTAGGATGAGACCTGAACATCAATCCTGTATCACTGAGACTGAGAAGAGACGTGTTAGGATTGGCCTAGTGTGGGTAGATTCGGTAGGTGAGATTTGACTGTTTCGTGCAATGGTAGACCGACAGGACCCGTTGCCGTGCATGTCGTTAGCCTACTAGAACTGACCGGTAGACACAAGAGACCGATAGGAGATTGTAGTCTACCGTGAGGTAGATGACTTGAGACCGATAGGAGATAGTCAGCGCTGTTACCCGGCTTGGTTAGAATAAAGTTAACGTGTTGCTCAGATAATTCGGAAATCGTTTACAACCCTAGGTGATCAACGAGATTGCCTAGTCCTCTCCATCAATTGATTAAGAATTCTTCTTAATTCCAGTGTATTATTTATTTCTGTCTTTATTATAGCCACTTATTTGGGGGTGGCAACTCCACAAATCATCACTTTGTACTCCAGTTACCTAGTGAACTACTCTAAATTGTTAAGTATAAACTTGTTGTGAGATTGTCCTCGAGGGTTCGACAACCCGGAGTCCTAAAAATACTCCACTCTTACTACTTGACCGTACGCTTGCGTAATACGCGCTAGTAATCCGCATCAACAACACATCCTACTCTGTACACCAGGGGGTGACAAACTCTATAAGGATATAATGAAGATGTTTTGGTGGCCAAACATGAAAATGGAAGTAGCAGAATTTGTGGCAAAATGTCTGACTTGTCAATATGTGAAGTTTGAACATAAAAGAATGGGAGGCTTAGTTCAATCATTAGATGTCCCAGCTTGGAAGTGGGATTCAATTTCGATGGATTTCGTGACTGTTTTACCAACATCAAAGAATGGACTGAATCAGATTTGGGTCGTTGTTGACAGATTGACCAAGACAGCAAGGTTTATTCCGATGAAAGACACATGGAATATGGAACAAAGTGCTGATGCGTATATGAAGAACATTGTGAGGTATCGTGGAGTACCAAGCTCTATAGTTTCTGACAGAGATCCCAAATTTCTTTCTCACTTATGGAAAGCACTCCCAGAGGCATTGGGAACTCAGTTGAAGTTTAGCACGACATTCCACCCTGCTACCGATGGACAAACCGAGAGGACAATTCAAACTTTGGAAGATATTTTAAGGTCTTGTGTTATGGATTTTCAAGGTTCATGGGTTGATAGATTACCTTTGATATAATTCTCCGACAACAATAGTTATCATGCCAGTATTGGAATAGCACCACATGAGGTGTTGTATGGAAGGAAGTGTAGAACACCATTGTGTTGGAACGACATAAGTGAGACAATAGTAATTGGTCCACAACTTATCGAAGAAATGACAGATCAAGTGAGACTTATACAGCAGCGGATTAAGGCAGCCCTGGATAGACAGAAGTCCTACGCTGATCAGAAAAGAAGAACATTGGAATTTCAAGTTGGAGAAAAAGCATTTCTTAAAGTTTCGCCGACTAAGGGAGTCATGAGGTTCAATCAGAAAGGAAAGTTGAGCCCGAAATTCATTGGACCATATGATGTCATAGCGAAGATTGGAGAAGTGGCTTATCGATTGGATTTACCATCGAATTTGGGTCGTGTTCACAATGTATTCCACGTATCGGAGCTGAAGAAGTACGTGCCCGATGCATCCCATGTATTAGATCCCGAACCAGTAGAACTGGACCCGTCTTTGAGTTATGAAGAACATCCTGTCAAGATTCTAGACACCAAGACAAGGAACACCCGTAACAAGAGTGTTAAGATTGTAAAGGTCTTGTGGACAAATCACCTCACTGAAGAGGCAACTTGGGAAGCGGAGGATGATATGAGAAAGAAATACCCTCACCTGTTTGACGAGGTACCTTGAGTTCCGAGGACGTCACTCCTCTAAGGGGGAGAGGATGTAATCCTTCGGTGTTTATTAAAGTACTACTTATAGTATATTGCATATCATTCATGACCTTAGGTTTGCATTTAGTAGTTGTACCATTGAGGGGAGGTGCATACCTTATTGTGGTTAAAGTTTAGTTTAAATTTCGAGGATGCAGTTCTCGTTAAGGAGGGAGGTTTTAGTTTAAACTTCGAGGACGAAGTTCTCTTTAAGGAGGGAAGGATGAAATACTCCGTTTTGTGACTATGGGTATTTTGTGATATTATTATAAGTTTTGGGGAATTAATTTAATTTTAGAGAGTTAATTATAATGGTTACGAGAGTTTGGGGGATCTTTGTGACTTTAATCCAAAGGTTTTAGTGTCTTTTACTTGAGTTTAGGGGAAGTAGTCGTCTTTTGGCAAAACAAAGGGGGGAAAAGTGTCTTTTGACCTAACTTTTCTTCCTACGTAAAGTTTCCTAATTCAAGAGGGTTTCCTACTTATGAAGTTGATTTTTTTTTCCAACTCTCATAAAACCCTCACTCTCCCTATTTCTCTCTCTATCTCTCTCACGTCTCTCCCTCTCTCACCCGTCCCTCTCTCTCTCTCACTCTCCCTCTCGTCTCTCTCTCTTGTGGCCGACGGCAACAACCACCGCCACCGCTGCCGTCTATCTCTTTCCCCGTTGAGGTAATCTCTCTTTCTCTCTCTCTCCTTTTCTCGTTCTTTTCTTTCTCTCTTTCTTTCTCTCTCTCTCCGTCCGTCTCTCTCTCTCTCTTCCCGTCCGGCCTCCATGGCGGTGGGTTAGAGCTAGTTTTGTTTCTTCTTTTCTTTTCTCTTGTTTATCTCTTGTTCTTATGATCACTTGTTCATGATTCATGTATGTTGCATGTAATCTTTAATTTTCAGTTTGATATTGTTAGGATCATTGTTCATGGATTCATAGGATTGATGATCAAGTTTTAGGGTTTATCATGTTTATGGTTTATGGGAAAAACCCTAGTTTGGAGGAGAAATTTGATTAAGCGATTTGGGTGTTTGAATGTTCATAGTATGTGGGTAACAATCTGATTTGATGTGGGAATCATGTTATATTAGGTTTAGTATGAATATAGGATGAACTAGATGCTTGGGGGAAAAGTTTCATGAAAATTGATAATTCCCGTATGGGAATTCTGAGTGAAATTGGAAACTTGAGACTAGTGTAACTTTTGATTCAGGAATCGAAATTAAGATCCGTTTGAGGCTAAACTTATTATTTCGAATGTTTTGAATCCAATGGAACTGTTTTTGAGTCATGATCTGTTTGGGAAACTAGAGTAATAAATTGGTGGAGTTATGATAGGTTATGTATGCTTTAGGTTAGAGGATTTTGAAGCAAAGTTTTGGGTTTTGTTTTGAAGTATGAATTAAGTGGGATGTTTGGTTGGTGGTAGAACCCTAAACCATTGACTATCATATGCATGTAGCTTGTATAGCAAGTGTATTGCTAGAATATTTGTTTGATTAGAATATTGTTACGTGTAGGTGACGAGTTCGTCGACGACGAGTACGTAGAGTACGTTGATTGATTGCTATAGTTGAATTTTTGCTTTGAGGTAAGTAAACATGCCAAGACTAGTGTGCTTATCTCTTTCGTGTCAAATGAATACTTTGATTTGCTACGTCTCAAAATGTGTTTACGTGCTACATGACTTGGAATACACGATTTCTACTTGTTAAATGGTTTTGCCGAAAACATCACCATTATATTAATGAACTTTAACGTAAAGTGGAAGAAGTTGTGAGGGGCCACTATTATAATTATTATCTTTGGGCGGTGTTGGCTGCGGTCCCGTCCCTTTTTGATCCGGTTGCAAGTCCCTGGATAGCGGCATGTACTCACTCCTCTGGCCGACGTAGTCTTAGGGGGGTGTCGACACTTAAGGTCATGGAAGCTGTGGTTTATTTGAGTTCCCCCGTCACAACGAATTAATAATGATGGATTTTAATTTTTGTTAATGGAAAAGAGATAATGATGGATTTTGGATTTCCTAATGATTATGGAATTGGTTGAAAATATTATGGAATTGGGAACTCTTACGTTTTATTACAAGAGCCAACTTTATTACCGATGTGTTTGAGAAAAACTCTTACTTACAAATGAGAAGTTGTTTTATGACTATCCCATCATCATTTTACATATTTGGGTGTTTATTTACCAGTATTTCATGCTGATTTGTACTGTGGTGTTTCTTTTTGATTCCGCACCACAGGTTTAGAGGATGGTTATCTGGCATAGAAGGGGACGCATATCATCATAGAGATCACTAGTGTTTTATTTGGAATTTGAACTCCTTAGTATTTCAAACACTTTAGATTGTTTATACCCGGTTGGAGGCTAGAATGTTTGGATTGTAATAATGGATAGTTTCAATTGGTTTTAATTATTATTGTGGATGTTTTTGCTTGAGAACCATGTTATAAAATCTCCTTGTATCCGGGCTCCTCTCGGGTACGGAGTGACATCCCCGGGTCTCCGGCTTGGGCCATTTGGGGGTGTTACAACCTGCCTCGGTGAATCCCTTCAACCTAGAAGAAGCACATTTGTCCGAGGCTGTATGGTTTACAGAATTGGCGGATGAACCTACTCCAACCCCGTTGCGGTCAACTCCCTTACCCAAGTGGGAGGATGTCAAGGGGCAGTCACCAGCTGGAGTAATGGTGATGCAAGAGAAATCTAGGGAGGAGTCCGCACGGGAGGAGATTCCCAAGGCTGCTTATAAGAAGAGTGTATACACCCTCAAAAGGGTCACTGAGCATGACAGTGTGGGCAGGCAGGTAAGTAGTTTCTACTCCAATGGCAGGAAGTGCTACCGCATCTGAAGACTGCCACGGAACTACCGCCACTCCAACACCACTCAAAAACGCGACAATATTATCTTTGGCCTTCTCTTTGCTTGGTTTTGTGATTTACAACTGTGCGCCCCTAGATATTCCATATGAAGGTCTCATGAGTAATAATAACCCTCTCATGGGGAATCCCTTTTCTGATTAACTATCAGACTCACCTTGCCACTTTACAGCGATGCATGAGGTATAAGCCTATCTGCCTAGATAGTAACCACTCACAAAAACAAAGCCTATCTGTCTAGATAGCAGCAAAATGGGAACATAAGCCTATCTCATATGATAGCAGCTACATCGCGAATTTAAAAGCTTATCTGTTTAGATAGCAGCCAAGCGTGAATATAAGCCTATCTCATATGATAGCAATCAATCGCAACTCACAAAGCCTATCTGTCTAGATAGTAGCAAAATGAAAAGCCTATATGTTAAGATAGCAGCCAAACGCAATCAAAGCCTATATGTCCATATAGCAGCAAAATACAAAGCCTATATGTTTAGATAGCAGCCAAACACGATTAAAGCGTATCTATCTAGATAGCAGCAAAATGAAAAGCATGTCTGTTTAGATAGCATCCAAACGCGATCAAAGCCTATATGTCTAGATAGCAGCAAAATACAAATCCTATTTGTTTAGATAGCAGCCAAACACGATTAAATCTTATCGTTCCAGATAGTAGCAGAAGTAAAAGGCCTAATTGTTCAGATATCAGCTAAGCGCAATCAGAATCTACATGCTCGATTGAATGGCAAGACAATATGTGAGTTAAAAGTCTATTATAGTAGACAAGACAGCAAATAAAAAAATACTTTCATAACATTCAAATCCGGCTTACAATTTATCTGCATAGATAGCAGCCTAAAGCAAGGCTTACAAAAGAAAAAGAAGGATTGCAACTGAAAATCAAAGTGTTCTTAAGGAACACTCTTACAGGACTCTACAACTACGAAGCGTGATGCTTCCATCGACGTTCTCGACCAGAACAGAGCTCTTTTCGATGCCCCTGGCATGGTGAGATGCCAAATGAACTTCAATCCATGAAGGCTGCTGATGTGAAGAACAAATGGGAGAACAGCTGATGGGGTAGGAAATTGATCGTGTGTAAGAGAAAGCACACCCACCTGTTGTTTCCTGGTTGAAACAATGGTGGAAAATAGTTCTCCGATGGAAACCAACGGAGATGCACACCACTTATTACTTGCTGGGAATCGGCATAAAGTTGCTTTTCGCCGGAGGGCCACTGGAGGTAACCCCTACAAACATGATAAGGGAAAAGATGTCTTCATTCCAATAAAAGAGCATACACAGTTGGTCTTTGAAAAGACCACGAAAACTCGGGGATTCTTCAGCTAATTCATTGGGAGTCATTTCTATAGCACAACGCACGGATTCAAAGCCAATGAGCCAGAATCGATACGGATTGAAAAGGGGTCAAGAGCAATGAAAAGAAGGGCAATTTTGCCAATCACATGAGCCCAGATGAAGAATGAAAAAGCAAGAAAGGGGGTTTATATAGGGCTCAGAGGAGACTCTTCAGTTTCCCGGCTTAGTCAGCATTATCTCGAAAATGAGCAAGAAGCAATGGCTCTATTAAAGACTATGACGATACCGTAGCCTTAGGAAATGATGAGGGTCGGGCCTACTGTGTGACAGACATGCTTTATTTAACGCTGAGGTGACACGCTAGTTCAAATAATAATAGCAGCTCCTGGGGACTTGAGCCTACAAAGGTCTAAAATATTCCGAACTCACCAAGAGTCATGAAACATTCGGTGCTAAGCTACAACAAAGCATGATACATGCGCGCAAGTCTAGCATTCTTCGATAAGTAGCAAAAAAATAATTGAGTGAATATATGCCTGTTTAGGTAGCAACTAGACGCGCATGAAAGATTGGCCGCGACAGGCTACCTGTTAAAAAGAAGACGCAAGGGGCAGACACATAAAGTAGAGCATTCACAAACAAGAACCAACCAGAGAATATTTCGAAGCGCGCAAAACCGGCGCATGCAAAAGCAGGACATGTTCAAACAAATCAAAGAAGCGCGGCCGCAAAAGGAAAATAAAATTTACATAAAAAATAGTTCAAAGCGAAAGAGTTGTTTTCAATCCGTGAAGAGGTCTTTCAGAAGGGAATCTCCTGCCTTAAGGTGAATACAGTTGGCAGCTAATTGCTCCAAGCGAGTCTTGATGTCTCTATAACGCTTGTCAGCTTCCTCAAACTCTCTGATGGATTTATCCAGCTCTGCCTTGCGCGCTTGAAGGGCGAACTTCTCTTCGTCATAGCCAGAACGCTCAGATCGGAGTTGAGCAGAGTTGCGTATCCTGGTTAGCCTCTCTATAAGGAAGCCCAGATCCAATTGCCCTGCTGCGATTTCTTGAAGCTCGTCCGCGCTTGCGAGGAGATTCTCGACACTTTCAATTGTGGTGCCTGCGGGAGTAGCCCTATACACCTTCTCCAAAAGGTAAGTCATCTCTTTGAGTAGAACCTCTCTGTCCCCGGGCAACGACTCCAGCACTCCTGCAAATGTCCTTGGATACGATAGGCGCACCTTCATCATCCACTCAAGGCAAGCCTGGTCGATATCTGTACATGAGAGAAACAAGAATGGAACAATCAGGAAAAGCGCGGGTTCAGCAACTAAGTATAATGAGCATGGATGGAGTGGGCTTACCAGTGTCTTCGATAATTTGCCGAAGAGTGGCAATAGGAGCCGCTGTAGGGTTTTGTTCATGGATACGCACCGGAAAAAGATAATTTATCCATTAAATACCCTCCAAGGATCTCAGGAAGAGAAGCATAACGATGGTAAAGGAAGAATCATGTTACACACCTTAGGGTTTCTCCTGTGATGACGTGTAACGTGAATTGTGTCACGTCTCTACAGTTGATCCACGCCTAGAGTTGAGATCTAGATCTTCCTTCTCCTTTGTGCTAGCTTGGACCGGATGAAGAGGAAGAAGAAATCACACAACACAAGGCAACAAGGAGGATTCGGCCTCCTTGGTTGGCCGACGGGGACGGGGCGGCGGCAAGGGGGTCGGGTTCAGCCCTCTTGTTGCTTGCTCTCCCTCCTTTGTTCTCTCACACTCAAGTTATGAATAATAGATTCACAAGTATGGGAAGGAAGGAAGGAAGGAAGGAAGGAGCATCCTTTATGTAGTCCAACAAATCCTTGTTAACTACCTAAAGGACCTATTCTAGTCCTACTAGAATTCGGCTTAGTCACTTCCTTGCAAATTAGTCCTACTAAGTTTGCAAAAGTGTTGCCAAGTGATCATTCTAATTAATTAATCATATTAATTAATTCCCAAATCTAGTTCAAGTCTATCTAGCGTGTGACCCCATAGGTTCTATATAGTTGGTAGCAACAATTGCTAATATGGAGCGGTCTCTAGCAAGACATCCATTCTAGCCAACTAATAGAATAGTCATCCGACAAACCTTGTGCAAGTAATTGTCACATCCCTTTGTCTTCATATCCGGATTGGACACGAGACATACAAGTCACACTCGTATATCCAATCCATAGTTTCTCGATCCTGGGAATAGCCTTATTCGTGCAAATAACATCAATATCCCATATTGATTTATTTGAGTCTGGCCAGGCATTCTATAAGCACTATCCCTCGAGTGGCCTCGAATATTTGCTCCCGTTATGTGAGTGGGACTAATTCTATCTACGTCTACTACGATTTCTAAGCTTGCTTCTTAGTGTATCCGATACACGTCTTTATAGCTACCCAGTTACGGTGTAGCGTTTGACGCTACCAAAATCACAATAATCCACAACTAGACAATCTAGTGACTTCAAGTCTAAGGATGACAATACCGTTGTCACCACGAGAAGCGCTTGTGAATTTACATAACGTGTATGTAGCCTTCTCGGAGATGGGTCAATCCAGTGCGCCATTACCCTTAATGCACACCCATGTGTTGGATCATGATATCTCCATATCAATCCAACCCCATACTAGTCTATAGATGATTGTCCTATTAATCATTATAATCGACTATGGATATTTAAGAATATAACACTTATATTCTAAGGACTTCATTCATGTTAACATACCTCCATATCGATAACATAATGAATCGTAAATCCGCATATTTGTCACAATAAATTGATTGCCTCTAGGGCACAATTCCAACAGTCTCCCACTTGCACTAGAGTCAATCTCCTGCATCATTTGTCTATTGATCTAGCGTGGCCCTCCACGCTTACATTACGTAGGGGCGAGACATCTGCTAATACCTTGCAAATATTCACATCTCCTCTATCAACAATTTGATTGAGTTTGAATATTCTGGGTAAGTGCATCTCATGCAGTAATTTACTCAGTCCTCTATGTTAGAATCAGTGACTGAATCTTGCCTGGAACCTCTCCAGCTCACAGCCTCTCCCACTAGGGCAAAAACTTAAAACTCGACTTATAATCTGAAATCTTCTTTGTCAGATTTGAAGTTCGCATCACTGTAACCCCTTACAGTAAACTCTTCATATCCATCAAATATCAAGAATTCTACCTTTCGTTCTTCTCAAGTACTTTAAGGGTAATCTTGATAATTATCCAGTGACTATCACCCGGATTTGACTGGTATCTTTGTGTCATGCCATATGACACATCTGGCCTAGTACATAGCATGGCGTATCTCATGAATCTCATTCATACGGTACCTTTCCAAACTAACTGGAAAGACAATTAGTCTTCCAAAGACTAATCCCATGTGACATAGGTAGAATCCATATTCTTTACATGTTGAACTACTTGAACACCTTTGTCTATACATGCACTATGACCTAAGCTGCACAACCATCTTGATCTATCTCCATAGATCTTTATAGGGTATTTTGCCTAAGTCTATAATTTGAAAATCAATTCCCTAGTGAATCTACATAAGATTTCCAAGTAGGGACATCATTCCCAATTATTAGTATGTCTCCACATACAAGACCAGAAACATAATTATGCTCCCAGTAACCTTCTTGTAAACACAAGTCTCATCTTCAATTTTGATGGAACCAAACTCCTTTGATTGCATCATCAATTTGAAGAATCCAACTCCAAGAAGCTTGACTCAATCTATAGACAGATTGCTACAAGCAAGACGCTAATGGATTTAAGCATTACAACTGGGAAAAATTTCGCCATAGTCTATACTATGAACTCACAGGAAATCCTTACCCAACCAATTGTCCCTTAAAGGTAATCATATTACCATCCATGTTGGTTTCCTCATAACCCACTTGCACCTTTTAGGTGGTTCCATCAACGTCCATACTTTGTTGGTATACATGGATTCCATTTTGTATCCCATGGCTCCTAGCCATTTCTGAGAGTATGGCCCACACGTGGCCATCTCATGGGTTGTGGGCTCATCTCGATGAGCAATATATCACGGGATATGAGAAATCCTTATTTCTCTAGTCCCTTGACATGTTCTACCTGACCTATGAGGTTCTTGTGTTATCTGAGTAGGTTGCTCCACAACACCTTGTGATCCTGCTCATGTTCCATCAAAAGGATCAATGTTCTGTTGTGGTTCTTGAACTTCTTCAAGTTCTACTTTCCTCCCTCTGTTTCTTTTAGAGAGAATCTCTACTTAGAAACACTGTGGTTCGAGCAACAAACAGTTTGTTCTCGATTGGGTTGTAGAAATAATATCCTTTTCAGGATATCCCACAAAACATTTATCCGACTTGGGTCCTAGTTTATTTGTAAACTCTTTTACATAAACTTCCTAACCCCAACTGAAACACACATCTTTTGATAAGCGCAGAATCCCAATTTTTATTGCACTTCATGTGACAAAGTTCAAACATCTTTCATCTTACCAAGTCATGATCATTACCACAAAATCTTTATGAATGACATACTAGGACACTTCTAGTCCATATCTCATGTGGTGTTTTTCATAATCCGTTTTTGATGGAACAAGGTTAAGGGCGAAATTTGATGTAATTAGAACATAGCCCCCAAAAGTAAACTGGAAGTTCTGTTTGACTCATCATGGACCGAACCGTGTCCTACAAGGTCTGAACTCTCCTTTTAGACACGCCAAACCCATGTGGCATGCTAGGTGGAGCGAGTTTTGGATCATATCCAACACTCCCATTGATTCTTGTCAAACTCTTGGCTCAAGTACTCTCCTCTACGATCCAATCGTAGAGCCCTCATACTTTTGCCAAGCTGGTTCCCTACTTCATTCCTGAATTCTTTGAACAATTCAAAGGATTCTGATTTGTTTCTTCATAAGATACACAAATTTGTATTTCTCTGATCCCATCAGTAAATATGATGAAGTTCTGAAAACCATCTTTAGCATTTGTGCTTAGCGGCCCTCATACATCAATATGTATGATTACCAAAAGATAACATCTTTGCCTAATAAGTCTTACATGTTTCTGATAACGCCCAAATAGGGGTTATCTTATAGCCTGAAAAGATGTGTATATGTGTTGGAAAGCCACGTTTTAGCCAGAATTCACCCTCGGAAAGCCTCGGTTTTAGGAACGAGACGTTTATTTGCTCTTTGTAAATTTCTGCATATTTCGTACTTTTATTGGATATGATCGCGGGTTTGTTCATGTTGTCTTTACAGGAACAGGTTCGGAAAGTGCATTGGGATGCGTGTCGAGACAGAACCGGGTTTCCCTCGGGAAACGTGCAGAAAATGCTCGGAGCAGGATTTGACAGAGACTGGTAAAAATTGGAGTGGAATGAAAAACGGAAAGACTGGAGGAAAAACGAGCAGTGAAAACCGACCGAGGAAGCTGAAAACGCCAAAACCGAGAATCACCGGGATGCGCTCGGTTGAGAATATCTTGAGCTTGACTTGGGATTCTGAAGTGAAACCAGGGGCAAAAGAACGGAGACGTCAAGGGCTTTCCGAAAACAGGTTATAATGCTGAAACGGAGTCCGGCCAAAAAACCGACTCCCGTCAAGTGTGGGTTCCAGACAGGCCACGCCCGAGTATGGAGTCTCGGTTCCCGATGCCCGGAGTCATGAGCAACTATTTCATGTTCGTGACGATTTCCCGGACAGTTTTGGCCTAGGGGTATTTTGGTCATTTCGGCACTGGGCCCGGGTTTCCGGAGTCAAGTTCAGATTTTGTTTCCCAAATTCAGTCAGCAGTTTTCCTATGGCCAGAGTCAGGATTGGGCAGAATTTGGAGCGGTTTTGACCCAGGGGTATTTTGGTAATTTTGACAAGTTTCAGGTCAAAACGCAAGACGGGAACACGGGAAAGCAGGAAGACACCAAGGAAGGCAAACCGGAGACTTCAGGCAGAAGTGCAGGACCCAGGAGACCCAACCGGGCCCACCAGGGGACCAAGCAGGGCCACACCACAGCCCCTGCCTGCGTATATATGCAGGGGCTGCGTATATACGCAAGCCTTGTGTATATACGCAGGCATGGAGGTGGTGGTGGGTGGTTTGTGGGCCCCTGGTTGCGTATATACGCAACCCTTGCGTATATACGCAGCCAGTTTGACTTTTTTCTGAAGTCGGTGGACCGATGGCAGTTTTCGTAATTTCTGGCGCACGCGTTTCGGGAAAAACAACACTTTTTAAAGACTCGTCCATAATCGTTTTGACACAATACACAGAAGAACAGAACAGACAAGACAGCACAACCGAAGGAGAAGTCGGAGCATCCCCGGAGAGCACAGAAACGTGAATCCGGATTCAAGACACCCGTTTGCTCTTCTTCTCTCTCATTCAGAAACTGTGTTATTTACGTTATGAATTTCAGTAGCTAAACTTTTACGTAGGTTCTCGGTGAACCTAGGGTATCGTTTTCAGATTAGTTCTACGTTTCGACTATGAATTCATGATTACGTTATCTTAATATCAGCAGATTTATCAGTTAATCTGTCTTTGAATTTTACTGTTTATGCATGATCGGAGTCGCGAACTAGAATTGCTACAGACCCGAGTCGGTAGGTGAAAACGTCTGGTTAGGGTTAGGACGAGAAGACATAATTTAGCACCTTACCCCGATGGGCCGACTAGCGAAGGGTAGTTAGGACTCGCCTGAAATCGTTGAGACCAACTGTTAGAGAATCTGACCCGGGCCATCAGGACAGGTTAGAAACCCTAGCAACCTTAGAACGAGACTGCAGATTAGGCAGCTTAACAGGAATCCGACAGTCTGCAGGATTGTGATAACGTGTAGGAAAAGAAAAGATACTGCACAATTGGTACGTGGCACGGATAACGAGACTGCTGTGTGTTTTCATGTCAAACAAAGAACGAAAATCTGAAGAACCCTAGGGGATCCCGGGACCTAGTATCTCAAACCCTAGTTTTACAACCTAAAGATTATTCAGAAAATTCTCGCAAAAAGATTTACGTTTCAGTTATTTACTTTCAGTACTTAAGCAAACTCTCAAAATATTCCTCCTTTTTACACTCTGCAACTTAAAACTGATTACTAGAAAAACCTGCAAAGTCCCTGTGGGATCGATAATCCGAGTCGAAAATACTCTCTATATTACTTGATTCGTGTACTTGCGAATAGTACGCTAAAAAGCGCATCAAGTTTTTGGCGCCGTTGCCGGGGACTTTTTTAGGGTTTATTTGGTAGTCAGAATTAATTTTCGGAGTTTTTATTTTTTTGTTTATTTTATTTTATTTTATTTTATGTTTCTGTTATCTCACTGCTCTTGAGATCTCTACTTTTTCAGGATGGGCGACAATACCGAGATAACGCCAGAACTGCCCGAGACACGTACTCCAGCCGAGATGGCTCGGTACATCGAGGATCTGATCGCAGCAGGCTTTGCTGCCCGGAACAACCTGAGGACGTACAACAGGTCTGGAAAGGCGTTGGTTGAAAATTTTGAAGTCCCCACGGGGGGCATGAACGAGCTATTGTGGTGCCCGAGATCACCGCCGAGCACTTTGACATCAAACCCTCCACCATCCAAACAGTGCAGACCCTCTGCCCGTTCCATGGCAAGGCCGACGAAGACCCGAACGACTTTATCGGGAAATTCGAGGATTACTGCAACAAGGTCCGATAGAAGGGGGTAGACGCACAGGCACTCATGCTAATTCTGTTCCCATACTGCCTATACGGAGTGGCCAACGACTGGCTCGAATCCCGACCACCCAGGTCCATTACAACATGGGAGGGGTGTGTCACCGATTTTCTGGCCAAATTTTACCCCGCCTCCCGGGTCATCCAGTTACAAAGCGAGATTCTGTCATTCAAGCAGAAGATGGGGGAGACAGTGGTAGACGCATGGGACAGATTGATGAGATTGGTGAAGAGATCCCTGAACCACGATTTTGGAGACGCGAAGATCCTGCAGGTATTCTACCATGCCCTAGACAGGGAGCGTGCTGACAGGATTGACCGAGAAGCCGGAGGAAACTTCTTGTACCATGTGGACAAGGACGGTGCCTATGAGCTGATGAAGCAGTTAGCCAAACAGGACACTCGCCTGTTTGACGATCACAGGATCACCGCCCGAGCTGAGCCCATGGAAGACGACCGGATCGACAATCTGGCCAAGATCGTTCAAGATTTGGTCAAGAAAGTTTACTCAGAAAAGAAGACTGTTGCAGTGGTGGACGGGCCAGATTTGGACGCAGTCATGGAGGGGCTCATAAACGAAGAGGCCAATTACGTACAACAGCAGTGGGATCCGAGCCGGTACATACCGGGTACGAGAGATCTTCCCGGGTTCCGGTACGGAAACCCGAATTCTGCAATTTATGCGTCGGGATTCCAGCACAGGCCACCGGCTCAGCAAGCTGCACCGACAATGCAGGTTCCACCGGCTCAGATGAAGAAAATCGAGTCCATGTTTCAAACCATGGAGTCCCGGTTCGCGCATATGGACGCCCTAACAGCCGACGTGCAGACGACCAAAACGTCACTGCGCGCTTTGGAGGTACAAGTAGGGCAGTTAGCACAACAGCTAACTGAAAGAGCACCAGGGAACTTACCCTCAACCACAGTAAATAATCCACGTGCTCAGGTCAATGCCATCACCACTCGGAGTGGATTAGCACTCCAGGATCCGCCGTACCCTAGCCATACACGTGCAGAAAAGTCGAAGGAAGTCGAACACGAAGTATTTGGCCGGGCAAGCAACTCAGCCGACCGCCCCCAGCCGAAGGGCTCGGTTGAGCAGGATGCAAAGCAGAATAAAAAGGAAGCAGAAACGGTACCTGTCTCCAAGGAGGTGCCGTATCCTTTGAAAACACGAAAGAGGGACGATAGCAAGGACTACGCCAGATTTCTCGAGATTTTCAAACAGCTGAAGATCAACATACCCTTTGCGGAGGCGTTGGCAAAGATGCCCACTTATGCCAAGTTCCTCAAAGATATTTTGTATGGACGGAAATGTATGAGCGATTTCGAGACAATAAATCTGACGGCAAAAGTGAGCAATTGTCTGAAGAATGGGCTACCGAGGAAGAGGAAGGACCCTTGCAACAACCCTGGAACCTACGGTTCCCTGCTAGTACAACCGAACGATAATCCAAAAGTGTATTTATTAATGAAATTCGGAGAAATCCTCCAACAAATGGTTGAAATAAATAACGACAATTGTTCAAATCTAAATTGTGAACAAAATTCTTCCTAGATGAATGAGAAATATCCTAGCAGCGATTCCTAGTCTCCAGCTCATGTGTGCGCGTTCCCCAACTTTATTCATAACCTGCGGGTTTTCAAATAGCAAAAGCCGACCGCAGAAAACGTTTATCAGTAAAAACTGAGTAAGCATATACCACAACATGTAAAACAGAGTTTTGGCTTAAAGACTGGATCACAATATAACTGAAGTAACTTCACATTTAATTATTAGTTGAGCTGAGGCATATTAGAGCCCAGCGGGTAACGAATGCCCACAGAGAGGTCACGATGCAATAAATAATAATTAGAGTACCTCTCGGGATATCACAGTCCATCCCAATTCACCCCTGAACTAACTATGAGACCTTAAGTGTCGACACCCCTATACAGTTGTGACCCACACATGCATAGGTAGTACTCTATAGCTTTCACAATAAACATAGGGAATCGCCGACATGCTTCCCTGGCCGTAGCCATAATACAAAGGAGACTCGCCGACATGCGTCTCCGGCCGTAGCCATATATAAATACAATGGAGACTCGCCGACATGCGTCTCCGGCCGTAGCCTTCACACGCATCCTCTGTACATCGCCCCATATCATTTATCGTTCATTAATATATCACATGATCCTTCTAGTAACCACAAGTATCCGCATATTTCGAAAGAGATATTTGCAAGAGATTTTCGAAATTCAATGTTTAAAACAGTTGCACGATACACAAGTTACACACGCCAAACATATTTTGATAGTTGAAGGTGTTGTGCATATAAACTTACTTGGATTGGAAGAGAGTTCGTCACACGAAAGCAAGTACTCCTAGTAGTCGTAGTATGGATCCTCCACAAGTTCACCGTCTATGAACTCGGTGTCTACAGTAGCAAATATTTCCTAATTAACACTCATAGCGCATGCAAATCCTATATACAATGACTACGAGCAAACCCCAATAATTCTCTCAAATAGAAATATATTAGCTATATAACTTATGTTTAGAAATTAATGTGATCAAGAGAATAATTATTTATAGATATAAACAATAAAATATGCAATAAATAAATATTTATTTAATACTATAGGAAAGTACTTAATTTTGTTATCTGAAAATAAATATTTAAACAACTATACATGTTTGGAAAACAAAAAATATTAAAAATTATAAAAGCACATGTATTCTTCTCTAAATCTGGTTGACCCGAAAAGCTGTTATAAAAAAAACAATAACATTCTCTTTCTAAAATATGGATATATATATATGCATATGTACATACATATTACAAAATTCTTAACTTATTAAATAAATAAATAATTGAGTAACAAAAGTAAAATAAATAGAAAATCTTATTGTTATTAAAATGTAAGTCTATTGTACTAAAACATTATATATTATTTCCACAAAATACTACTACTATTAATACTACTATATATAATATTATTACTCCTAGTAGAACTATAATGTGATATAACTACTACTACTACAATTAGTTTATTATATTACTACTGCTACCCTACTACTATTACACTGAAACAACATAAAAAAAAGGGGTTTGGATTACCAGTTAAAAGGGTCCAAGAAGAAACAGGGGCCGTGTTGGAGGAAGCCTTGGGTGGTACTGCTGCTGCTGTAGCTCCGTCGGTGGAGAGGGACGCCGGAGAGAGTGGCGTACGGGCGAACGAACGGAGGTAGAGGACGGCGACGTCGGGTCCCGTCCGGGTTTGATTCGGGTAACGGGTCCGGCACTTCACCGGTGAGGTCACTGCTGCTTGCAGCTCAGTTCGGGGGGTGGTTGGGTCGCCGAAGCAAGGCGACCGCGATGGTGGTGGCGTTGGGAGGTGGAACAGAGCCGGCGGAGGGGTCGCCGGAGCTGGCGGCGTTGGCTTCGATCGGGTCGGACCCGATTGGGTCTCCGTCGTCGGTTCTGGTTCGGCAGAGAATTGCCGGCCTTCTGGGTCGGCTAGGGAAGCCGAGAGGGAGCAGAGAGGTGAGGAGTAATGGCGGTTGGGGGTTCGCCGGAAATTGTAGGACGAAGGTGATGGTGGTGTGAGAATTTCGAGTTTTTGAGGTGGGTATTTATACACCTCCGGGAGAGAAATCGAGAGAGAGATGGAGTCTTCGAATTCGGTTTCTTCGGGCTGAATTGGAGGTCGAATTCGGGGGAAATTCAGAATCCGTTATAGATTTGGATTCTTCCTCTGAACATGGTCGATTTTGAAGCACTGGTGGTGATGGAGATGGAGCAGGGCTCTACTTGGTTCGTGAGGATGAAGATGAAGAAGAAGGGAGGAAGTTTATGGTGTGGAGGGAGTATGGTGAGGCTTTGTGCTTTGGTGTGTTAGGTACACAGTGAGGTGGTGAACGCGACGTATTAAATTGTGTATATACCCTATCGTATAAACATTACAATATTATAACAAAAAAAAAGAAATTAATACATACAAATATTTAAATTGTGCACTTTTATTTTTATAATATATAGGGAAAAAAATAGTTTACTAAATTAATACTATCATAAAATTTATACAATAAAGAATAGTGAAAATTACTTTTTATATATTAAAAATAGCCCAAACCATTGTAGGAAATTCCTAAAAAATGACCTTAAAATAGTGGGGTGTTACAACCCTGGCAGTTTTGTCATCCCGGTGACCCTAGGTAATGCTTACACAGGAAAGGCTCTGTGTGACCTAGGGGCCAGTATCAATCTGATGCCGTTATCAATTTTCAAAACTTTGAAAATCGGTGAACTCAGGCCCACCAGACTCAAGCTGCAAATGGCAGACAGATCCGTGAAGCAGGTTTACGGAGTTATTGAAGATATTTTGGTGAAAGTCGGAGAATTGATTTTTTCGGCAGATTTTGTAATTCTGGACATGGAGGAGGGAGATGTACTGCTCATTCTGGGCAGACCGTTTCTGACCACTGGAGAGGCCATGATACACTGCAAGAGCGGAGAACTGACTATGCAGATTAATGAAGACAAGGTGAAGTTCAACGTTTTCAAAAATCTGCAACTACCGAACTATTACGAGCATGAAGATATCTTCGTAGTGGAGGTAGTCGAAGAAGGCTGGGAAAACGAGGAGATGGATGAGCTATGGGCAGAGATTTACAGAGTGGACAGAGAGAACGAGGAGAGATTCCAGGAGAAGCAGGCCATGCGAGCTGAAAACCGGACCACTTTACAGCTGGACGGAAAAAGTGGGCAGAAATTGGCCCTGGTCCCGTCACTCAAAGAGCCACCAACCCTAGAGCTGAAACCGCTCCCGAGCCATCAGACTTCGGCACAACCAAAGCAGTTTCAAGAAGGGCAGGAAGTACTTCTCGGTGAGTCTCGGAAGCAGCTTTTCTCGGGAAAATCGAGATCTCGGTGGTCATGACCGTTTATCATCAAAGAGGTACTTTCATGGGACGCGGTCGAATTGGAGAATCCGCATGACAGTACAACTTGCAGGGTGAGCGGAAACCGGGTCAAGCCATATCTGGGCCCGGAAGCAGACGTCAAGGTAGAACCTGGCGGTTTTGATGTCCCTTGAGCGAACATGAGGTAACTGGGTCGGGCCGTCGACCATAAATTACAAGCGCTGGTTGGGAGGCAACCCAACGTAGTAAGTTTAAATTATTTCAGTTTTATTTTCAGTTTTGAATTTTGAGAGAGGTAAGATGAGTGGGTATTGACTTTGAATTGAGCGTGTGCAGATACAGCAAAACGCAAAACAGGCAGAAAACAGGAAGGAGGAAGAAAGAGAATTTTTTTCGTTTTTTGAACAGTTGTGGGGGTACTGCCTGCGTATATACGCAGGGTACGCAGACAGCACCCTCCAACTATAAAAAAATGGAAAAAATACCTTCTGGTTGCGTATATACACAGCAGCTGCGTATATACGCAACCAGGGGCACTTTTTTCAATTTTTTTTTTGTTTTCAAAGTTTTCTGATTGCGTATATACGCAGGTGTTTTGTATATACGCAGGCAGAGAAAAAAATTTGGAAAATTGAAATTTTGCTACTGCCTGCGTATATCAGGCAGGCTGCTGTGTATATACGCAGACAGCATCACGTTTTTTACCCATTTTTCTCTCTCTTTCCTCCATATACAAATCTGTGGAGTTTGAAGCGAATTCTGAAAATTTATTGGAAGGAAAGGCAGATTTTCAAAATCTTGAAGAATCGACCCCGGTGTGTTCTGGCACACTCGACCATCACAGGGACTCATACGAGTTGGGGATCCTTCAGGAACAGTTTTTCTGCAAAACGGAGCAATCGACCCCAGTGTACGAAAGTATACTCGACCATGTGGGAGCACATTGCCAAACACAATGGTGCTCGGGGGTTGCACATTTGAAGAGCGCACATAGAGCCCGGAAGGTTGACAACTTCCGTTGAGAAATTTTCCGGCGACCGGTCAACGGTCCTGCTCCACCGGAATCTGCGAAAAATTCTGCACCTGTAAGAACTGACTCCGGGTGCACAAGTTCAATTCTATCTCTCGCTTTATTTTTCTGCATATGCTACCAGTTTGTTCTCATTCGATGATGCAAGACACCTCATCCAATCCAGATTATATGCCTGATGAATAGTACCATGAGGGCATGGCACCATCCAGTGTGGGGGTGGTGGTGTTGTAACTGCATTACTTTTTATAAAATAATAATAATAATAATAATAATAATAATAATAATAATAATAATAATAATAATAATAATAATAATAATTTAAAAAAAATAAAAAAAGGTTGAAAATTGAAAATTTTGAGACTGGGCGAAGGATTTAGATTAAAACTGGAGAGAGCTTAATGATAGAAAATTTCCCGAAGTGGACGAACTTAGGTGAGGAAGAGCTGCGAGAATCTGTCTAGGGGAGTTAATAGAGCAAATGCACTTCAGAAAACGCAAGTAGCTGTCTCCCGAGCCATGTATCCGACTAGCTGCCAGACCACCGTCACCAGGTAGTCGTCAACCCGCCATCACGGTCACCACATCATCTGATGGAGTGATAGGCCATAGGGGACCTCACGTCCTGTCTCGCGCCTTAGGTCCACTAGTGAGCCCCGTTGATCCAGTAACCCTTTTCTTGGTAACCGTTTGACCTAGGAAGTCGTTCTTTAATACTCGCATCATTGTTAGTACTTTTACCTTTCCTACGCGTCATGGCACGAGGGAATTGAGTCGAGGGGGATTTTCTGGGGTAGAGCATATTTGTCATATTTGATAGTGGATGAGCTTCATTGGTATATTTGAGGGTGTGTAAGGGTGAGATAGTGACGGCAGCACACTTCGGTGTGGCGGTGACTCACGACATTACACCGTGAGCACAGGAGGAGAGCCGTAGTGCGTGACATTTTTCCGCATGACATGGGAAACTTGGGGTTGACAGGGTTATTTGGAGGACTCGCTGTGCGATTTAGACATCCTTGGAGTGAGGAGGATCGGTTGGAAAAGCGCGATTATTTTACAGATTGACTACATGGTTCGAAATTAGTGTGGGGTGGTCGTTTCAGATTTTATTTCAGTATTTTTCTGCCACCCCACGTTTTTGGTTTATCATAGAGTTGGCCTGGTTTATATTATTGTTGTTTATTGTGTTGCAAAAAAAAGAGAAAAAAAATGATGAAAAAAACGAAAAAAAAAAGTATCAAAGGCAGAAAATTCAGGGTACTTGATTGAGTTTACTTCAAAACGCCAGGCCGACAATTTTTATAGCTGTTTCATATTCGTTCACAGTTGTGGCCGCGAGAACGACAGTTACACCGGGACTGGGGAAATTGAGTGTCTAGAATCTTAGGTGATTTGGGTCAGTTTCCGTCATCTTGGTGAGGCGGTGTGAGATTGGGGTATGTGTGAGTGTGATGTGACGTTTAGGACATCGCTTCTAAATGACTTATCCTACCGTCCAAAAAGCCGGCAGATTTACATTACACCCGTAGTAAAAGCACGGAAGGTGTGCGTTAGAAATACGTTCGGTTTGCGTGCAAAAGCGGAAGTAAGTGGTGTTCGTGCTTGTTCCTAACCTAGGCTGGCCGCGAGTTATTCCGATCAACGCAGTTTCTGAAATCGAGGGGAATATGAGAACTTGATGATGTTCAGTTTGAGTTGAAGAGATTGCCTAGTCTCACCAAAAATATACACTGTTTTATCATAATAATACTGTTTTTAAATAAGTGCAGTTACACCGCTCTGGATTGATTCGGGATATTATGCATTGGTAGTATATTGCTGGAGTTTGCTCGGGACGAGCAATGTTTAGTGTGGGGGTATTTGATAACGCCCAAATAGGGGTTATCTTATAGCCTGAAAAGATGTGTATATGTGCAGGAAAGCCGCGTTTTAGCCAGAATTCACCCTCGGAAAGCCTCGGTTTTAGGAACGAGACGTTTATTTGCTCTTCGTAAATTTCTGCATGTTTCGTACTTTTATTGGATATGATCGCGGGTTTTTTCATGTTGTCTTTACAGGAACAGGTTCGGAAAGTGCATTGGGATGCGTGCCGAGACAGAACCGGGTTCGCCTCGGGAAACGTGCAGAAAATGCTCGGAGCAGGATTTGACCGAGACTGGTAAAAATTGGAGTGGAATGGAAAACGGAAAGACTGGAGGAAAAACGAGAAGTGAAAACCGACCGAGGAAGCTAAAAATGCCAAAACCGAGAATCACCAGGATGCGCTCGGTTGAGAATTTATTGAGCTTGACTTGGAATTTTGAAGTGAAACCAGGGGCAAAAGAACGGAGACGTCAAGGGCTTTCCGAATACAGGTTATAATGCTGAAACGGAGTCCGGCCAAAAAACCGACTCACATCAAGTGTGGGTCCCAGACAGGCCACGCCCGAGTATGGAGTCTCGGTTCCCGATGCCCGGAGTCATGAGCAACTATTTCATGTTCGTGACGATTTCCCAGATAGTTTTGCCCTAGGGGTATTTTGGTCATTTCGGCACCAGGCCAGGTTTTCCGGAGTCAAGTTCAGATTTTATCTCCCAAATTCAGTCAGCGGCTTTCCTATGGCCAGAGTCAGGATTGGGCAGAATTTGGAGCGGTTTTGACCCAGGGGTATTTTGGTAATTTTGACAAGTTTCGGGTCAAAACGCAAGACGGGAACACGGGAAAGCAGGAAGACACCAAGGAAGGCAAACTGGAGACTTCAGGCAGAAGTCCAGGACCCAAGAGACCCAACCGGGCCCACAAGTGGACCAAGCAGGGCCACACCACAGCCCCTGCCTGCGTATATACGCAGGGGCTGCGTATATACGCAGGCAGGGAGGTGGTGGTGGGTGGTTTGTGGGTCCCTGGTTGCGTATATACGCAACACTTGCGTATATACGCAGCCAGTTTGACTTTTTTCCGAAGTCGGTGGACCGATGGCAGTTTTCGTAATTTCTGGCGCACGCGTTTCGGGAAAAACAGCACTATTTAAAGACTCGTCTAGACTCGTTTTGACACAATACACAGAAGAACATAACAGACAAGACAGCACAACCGAAGGAGAAGTCGGAGCATCCCCGGAGAGCACGGAAACGTGAATCCAGACTCAAGACACCCGTTTGCTCTTCTTCTCTCTCATTCAAAAACTGTGTTATTTACGTTATGAATTTCAGTAGCTAAACTTTTACCTAGGTTCTCGGTGAACCTAGGGTTTCGTTTTCAAATTAGTTCTACGTTTCGACCATGAATTCATAATTACGTTATCTTAATATCAGCAGATTTATCAGTTATTCTGTCTTTGAATTTTACTGTTAATGCATGATCGGAGTCGCGAACCAGAATTTCTACAGACCCGAGCCGGTAGGTGAAAACGTCCGGTTAGGGTTAGGACGAGAAGACAGAATTTAGCACCTTACCCCGATGGGCCGACTAGCGAAGGGGAGTTAAGACTTGCCTGAAATCGTTGAGACCAACTGTTATAGAATCTGACCTGGGCCATCAGGACAGGTTAAAAACCCTAGCAACCTTAGAACGAGACTGCAGATTTAGGCAGCTTAACAGGAATTTGACAGTCTGCAGGGTTGTGATAACGTGCAGGAAAAGAAAAGATACTGCACAATTGGTACGTGGCACGGATAACGAGACTGCTGTGTGTTTTCATGTCAAACAAAGAACGAAAATCTGAAGATCCCTAGGGGATCCCGGGACCTAGTATCTCAAACCCTAGTTTTACAACCTAAAGATTATTCAGAAAATTCTCGCAAAAAGATTTACGTTTCAGTTATTTACTTTCAATACTTAAGCAAACTCTCAAAATATTCCTCCTTTTTACACTCTGCAACTTAAAACTGATTACTAGAAAAACCTGCAAAGTCCCTGTGGGATCGATAATCCGAGTCGAAAATACTCTCTATATTATTTGATTCGTATACTTGCGAATAGTACGCTAAAAAGCGCATCAGTCTCATATGATTCAATAATCAAATGAGTTCCAGAAATCCATCATCATGGAGTTCTAGATATGTATCTCTTATTTATGAGGCCTAAACGATAATGCTAAAGATAAGTGAAGTTCATATCATTATATGCAAACCTCTTGGTATTAATGTTATAGATGAAATTGTTATGATCGAGGATATACAATCCACTTAGACAAAATTGCATTACAATAATGCATATCAGAATAAATGGAACAACATTTGTCCTTTATTATAATAAGGAGCTTTCTTGTCCAAACAAGAAACTATGATAATGTTCCTACTCATAGCAGGGACATAATCACTTGAGTCCAGTTCATGAATAATTTTATAAAGGTGGAAATAATTCCCTACGGCTAATTTAGCAACCCCTTGCTTCATTGCCCCACGTGTAGGTTTATTTCTTCCTTATCCAATTGTTTTCATCTCTTGAGATCCTTCACATTTCCATAAATGTGAATTCCTCATCTAGTATCATATACTCATGATTATGAGATAGACACATTGATTTCTATAGCAAAAAAAACCCAAATCAGAATTCATAATTCCTTTAATACTTACTTCCAGGCACTTTGGGTAGTCTCTCTTCCTATACACCACCTATGGGACTTCAAGGCAACTTGGTTTTAGCAACAAGCTTTCTTTATACACATGGGGTCGGCGCAAACCATTTGCTCTTACCCATGTTTTTAACCATTAACAGCTTTGCCCATGCCTATTATGAGTGTTTTGTTTAGTGATTTTCAATCATATTGAGTAAATCTCCTTTGAACAAAACTATAATTGCATTCAATGAAATTCTTGGTCCACTTGGGTGACAACTTTTCTTCTTTATCTATCTCATAGATAACACCCAAAATCTAAGCTTTCAATCCTATTGAGATAACTTAGTTGTGTTTTACCTCTTGTTTTGGCAGTCACACACTACTAACTAGTGTTGTCCCGTCATATCTTGATGAATCAAGTCGCCCTGCTTTGGCACGCACGAGCTTGATTAATCTTGATCATGACGAGTGCTAATAAAGAGAACACGACGTGGAGCAACACTTAAAACATTTCATGTCTAGCTTGCTCTTTGAAAGAGCTTCTTTCAATGTATGATCATATCATACGCCTCCATGTTCTCATCTTGCTTCCAAAGCTCAGAGTTCATGGCAGCTAGCATGAGGCAAGTCACATTCAAAGACTATTCTTTTATGTTCTCTCCATTAGGTTTTAGTGTGTTTTGGTGGTTTGTGGAAGAGAATTTTTATGTTCTACGATTTACAACAATTTTATTTTATTTGAGAACAAATCTCGATTTTTATACCAGTCTAGAAGATAGATAAAGTCGTGTTTTGTTTGTTTAATGCCATGGGCATTCAACACCAAAAGGATTATGCAAAGTTTGTGACGTATAACTATATTCAACAAGGATTTAACAAATATAGCTCCCACTATTTTTCTCGGATTAATAACCCTCAAGATATTAATGTGGAAAATATCCTTATATTTTCTAGTGGGCAAAAATCCCTATTTCACTTCTTTTGAGCTTGCTTTGGCAAGTCACCCAAAATTAGTTATTTAGGTAGGAACAATTCCAATTACATCCTTATGCAACTCTTGGTTCAATTGGGCAAATAACTCCTTATTTATCCATCTGTATGGATAATCCCAATTGATTGCCTCTAGGTTTTAATCATATTAATAGCCTAGTTGTGTCCAACCTCTTATTTAAACAATTGCACATTACTTGTTTGTGCCATCGCATTCCATCATTATGAACCAAGTCGCCTTGCTTTGGAATGCACAAACTTGATAAATCATGATGATAATGAGTGTTCAAATAACGAGAAGGCAAAAACACAATATTTTTGAGTTTTGAGGGATTTTAAAATTCAATTTAATTGTTTTGTTGATCCATATCAACTTGAGCTATCTATTTTAGTTTGGGCATAACTCCAAATAATAGAACTGGGTTGTCTAATTATCTTATTATCCTAATTGCATGCATCATCCATACACCAACCACAAAATAATAAGACAATAAAATAAACAACCACAAAATAAAATTAAACGTTATGTGGATATGGCCTTTTCTAGACTAAGATAATTCCAAGCCAACGGAATTATCTATGAACCATAAAAGCAAAAAAATCTCCTTGCGTCTTCATCTTTTGGTCCATCATTCATAGTCTTCATCTTTTGGTCCATCTTTTGCTCCATCATTCGTCTTTTGTGGCTCTTTTTGGCTTTGGTCTTCTTTTCTTCAATCTTGGCTAACAATACACTCTATCTAGCACTAGCTAATCAACTATACTAAATAAAATAAATCTCACAAGTTGAGAAAAAATGGCTCGCAGGCCATAGAACCCTAGTTAATTATTACATCAAATTGATCAGCTCGCAGACCGTAAACCAAACCATAAAATTTAAACAATCACACCAAACCACATCCTAAGGCCATATCCAACCACCATGCGATTTGCACATAAACAGTTAAAATCCAATTTTAACGCGCTTGATCAATTTTTAATTGATTTTAGGATTTCTAGGGTTAAAACGGTCCAAGGGGCCCACCATCTAATGGCCGAACCCTATTGGAGCCGTCCCAGGCCGAGCCTAGGCTGGTTGGCCCAACCCTAGGGGTCGGCCGACCGCCTAGGCCTTCGGCCTAGGTGTCTTGGGCGGCAAGGAAGGAGAGGGGAGGTCCCTAGGAGGCCGAACCTCCTTAGTTGTTTCCAAAACAACTCCTTCCTTGTTACCCAAGTCCAAAAAGTTTCCAAATTTAAAACTAGTTTCCAAATTGGTGCCCAAGCCCTAGATCTAAGATCCTAAAATTTCTCAAACTCACTAATTCATCCATCCAATGCAAAAACTAGGTCTTGTTTTGTTTGATTATTGACAAATTGCATCATATGCTTGATTTGTCTTGTTTTACGCGATAAACAATAAATTTAAAGTGTAAAACTATCAAAACGTAACACATAAACCACGTCTATGTTCTACGACCTGTGGATTTGATACCACTGTAGGGTTTTGATCATGGATACGCAGCGGAAAAAGATAACTCATCCATTCAATACCCTCCAAGGATCTCAGGATGAGATGCATAACGATGGTAAAGGAAGAATCATGTTACACACCTTAGGGTTTCTCCTGTGATGACTTGTAACGTGAATTGTGTCACGTCTCTACGGTTGATCCATGCCTAGAGTTAAGATCTAGATCTTCCTTATCCTTTGTGATAGCTTGGACCGTAGGAAGAGGAATAATAAATCACACAACACGAGGCAACAAGGAGGATTCGGCCTCCTTGGTTGGCCGACGGGGACGGGGCGGCGGCAAGGGGGTCGGGTTCGGCCCTCTTGTTGCTTACTCTCTCTCCTTTGTTCTCTCCCACTCAAGTTATGAATAATAGATTCATAAGTATGGGAAGGAATGAAGGAGAATCCTTTATATAGTCCAACAAATCCTTGTTAACTACCTAAAGGACCTATTCTAGTCCTACTAGAATTCGGTTTAGTCCCTTCCTTGCAAGTTAGTCCTACTAAGTTTGCAAGGTGTCGCAAAGTTATCCTTCTAATTAATTAATCATATTAATTAATTCACAAATCTAGTTCAACTCTATCTAGCGTGTGACCCCGTAGGTTCTATCTAGTTGGTAGCAACAATTTCTAATATGGAGCGGTCTCTAGCAAGACATCCATTCTAGCCAACTAATAGAATAGTCATCCGACAAACCTTGTGCAAGTAATCGTCACATCCCTTTGTCTCCATATCCGGATTGGACACGAGACATACATGTCACACTCGTATATCCAATCCATAGTTTCTCGATCCTGGGAATAGCCTTATTCATGCAAATAACATCAATATCCCATATTGATTTATTTGAGTCCGGCCAGACATACTATAAGCACTATCCCTCGAGTGGCCTCGAATATTTGCTCCAGTTATGTGGGAGGGACAAATTCTATCTACGTCTACTACGATTTCTAAGCTTTCTTCTTATTGTATCCGGTACACGCCTTTATAGCTACCCAGTTACGGTGTAACGTTTGACGCTACCAAAATCAGAATAATCCACAACTATACAATCTAGTGACTTCAAGTCTAAGGATGACAATACCGTTGTCACCACGAGAAGCGCTTGTGACTTTACATAACGTGTATGTAGCCTTCTCGGAGATGGGTCAATCCAGTGCGCCATTACCCTTAATGCACACCCATGTGTTGAATCATGATATCTCCATATCAATCCAACCCCATACTAGTTTATAGATGATTGTCCTATTAATCATTATAATCGACTAGGGATATTTAAGAATATAACACTTATATTTTAAGGACTTCATTCATGTTAACATATCTCCATATCGATAACATAATGAATCGTAAATCCACATATTTGTCACAATAAATTGATTGCCTCTAGGGAAAAATTCCAACAGCCGCTGCTTGCGTGCTAGAACCAGCTGCCTTGACCATGCTCTGATCAGCCTGAGCTTCGCGCACAAAGTATGCCTCGGGGATTACAAGAATACTTTGGGCCACAACAACAGGGTTTTCAACCTGTGAACCCCAGACCTCCCATGTATTCTTGGAGAAAAGAGCATCCAAATAAAAAAACGTCCCCTGTGACAGCAGATCTCCCCGAAACGCTCGGCGCAACAGGAGCATCAGGCCCAGTTGACCCAAGCTCGTTATCATCAAGAGCATCGCGTTCAGCTGAAGAAGCTCCTGCAATACTTTCCTTAACGGGGGTGGCATGTTCACCCAACTCAGTGTCACATTCGACCCTTCCAGCACTTTCCTTAGGAGAAGCATCCCGTCCAGAATTCATGACCATGGGGGCTCGCTCAGCACTTATTCCTTTCCCAGCATCCTCGTCATCCGTAGAAAGGGATATTGCTTGAGTGAGGGGAGCAGCATCATCCTCTTGTCGTCGTCGGTCCTCCTCTTGCTGCTCAGAAATGAACTCGAGGCACTATGCATCAGCGTCATCTTCAACCATTGAAGCCTTTTCCACCAGACCCTGCTTCGAAACTCCTGCAATATAAATTTCACTCTTACGAAACACTATGGTGCTGCGAGGGCGACGAGGCCTCAAGGGGCAAGGGACGGGTTCTGCAAAAACAAGAGAGTTACTCTCGAAACAAAAGACAATGGGAATTAAAAACCTCTACCAATGTTTAAAGCGGCGTTTCCCCACTTAAATGGGGTGTCCGCGCGATAAGCATGATGCAGGTTATGATCAACACCTTTCAGCTTAGCGTGACCTGCTTATGATAAGACATTAAAATCCGACTCAAAGAAGGGTGAAGGGAGATGAGTATTTTGTGTGTTGCGTGAGGGGTTACCTGAGGATTCCCCACACTGATCTCTTATGAACCTACGGATATCACGTATAGGCACACCATGGTACAAGCGCCAATCACAATTTCATGATTGGATAAAGCAAACTTAAAAATTATACCTTCTTCATCTTCATCGTCGACGAGCTCATGAAGAGCTAGTTGGGCTCGATGCAATTCATTGACCGTTCCGGGAGGGGGACGAGGTGCGCGCGAGCGAGTTGAGCGCGCACGTGATCTTCGCTCTCTGGAGATCCCTTTGGCAATCTCCTCGAGACTTTTCTTCTTGGCCATCTCGATTCTCTCCTCCTCCGATAGTTTGTCTTGTAGAGATCTTTCCTCAGCCATAGTCTCGACTCCTCGATGGCCTCTTCCTCGGTCAAAATCGCCGGTCGCTTCAGAAGGCTTTCCTCATCTGTGACAGAGGAATAAGTAATGAGTACTGGCACGTTAATTCGCCAAGTTAATATGTTGTTTTATCTCACCTTCTTCTTCTTCCTCCCTGGCGACAAAGCCTGCCTCGGATTCTGGATGATCCTTTTCTACGAAACAGATCTCTTAGCAGAACAGGTATTCTTTACTGCTGGCTCATTCCGCGAACGTTTCGATGGCCGCGTCACCAAGTCATCTACCGAAGAGGGATCCGCACTTCTCTTTTGACGCTTCGACGTACGGAGCGAGGAAAAGTTCAAGATTCTCCGAAACCGCCTGATTGATTTCTTCATCCATGGGCACATCTGGAAGGATGATGCGGTCGGGCTGACTCTTCTTTGAGCGACAAAGATCGATAAGATCCCCGCTACTATCCCCCGAGGCAAAGCGTCTCAAGCAGCACTAATATGATAAAAAGGGAACGATGTTTTCAGTCACAAGACACAAAATAACAAAGGGATAAGTAGGTTCATATAATACCGCTTGGAAGTCTCGCGCGTACTGGGTCCTAGCATCAAGGGATTTCTGTCCAATGGCGGTAGTCTTCTCCTTCAGGATGAACTCCGGGCAAAGATGGTCTTCAGCTAGCAAAGAGTAATATTCGTAATTGGCCGCACTTCGGGTCAAGGTAGTCTTGAAAGGATAAGCATTTGATAAAGGCGCGAGGGCCGTACCAACCGGAAGTTGAGTCTGAGGAATGGTCAAACGCCGAACCTGGGTATTCCAGAAAGCCACCCAACTAGCAGAAATTCTGCCTTGCCTTCCTCTGAAAGGCTGAGTCAAAGGAAGTTATGCGAGAAGCAGTTTTTTGCTCTTCCCATAGAGCACTCCATTATAGCAACCCTTGGTAATAGATTTGGACCACATGGGGGGCGCGACGACATCATAACCCAGTTGAAAAGTTAGGCGGAGAGGATCAAAAGGAACTGCTATGCGCTCATAATTGCAAGATTCTGCACCAGGCGCGTGTTCAACCAATGCAGGCAGATAAGTTCTTCTGCACCAATTCACATATCGCCCATAACGCCGAGACCCTCTCATAACGTGTTTCTCCTGGAAAGGAATGTCAACTTCGGGATACATGTCCGCAAGGTAAACGATGTTGTCTAATTCCACCACATAGGGTCGGGCCACAAAGAGTTCAGCATCATCACACACCAAGGAAAAGTTGCTGCGAGTACTCTTAGTACCAAACCAACGCCACGAACGAGGACACAGATGTTGTTGGGTTTTGACGTAGGTTACGCAGCGGAATAACAAAATTAATTCCTACTCAAAACCCAACAAGGATCACAGGAAGAGACATCATAACATGATAAGGGACATAGAAGATGTGTACCTTTTGGTTTGGGAGATCACACGAAGAATATTTTCCTCGTCTCTACGGTTGATCCACGCCTAAAGGTGAGATATAGATTCTTCCTTCTCAAGTGCTAGCTTGGACCGGAGGAAGAGGGAAGAAGGAATCAAGCAACCAAGGAGGCAAAGAGGGGTTTCGACCCTCTCTTTGAGCCGACGGGAAAGGGGGCCGGAGGCAGGGGCTTCGGCCCTTGTGTTCTTGCTCTCTCTTTTGCTTTCTCTCCCACTCACTTATGTTATGTGTGTTAACATTAGTGGGAAGGAAGCTAGAGCCTCCTTTATATAACATAAAGGTCTCTCCTAGTTCTACATGACCTTGGATTAGTCCCTTCCTTGCATATTAGTATTACTAAGTTTGCAAGCTGTTGCAAAGTGATCCTTCTCATTAAATAATCATATTAATTAATCCCAAATCTAGTTCTATTCTATTTGACGTGTGACCCATAGGTTTCTACTTAGATGGTAGTAATTAATTACTAACATGGAGCGGTGTCTAGCAACACATCCATGCACCCAGCTAATAGAAATAAATCAGTGATCCCGACAACCTTGTGCCTAATATCACATATTGCACTATCCCTTTGTCTCCATATCCGGATTGGACACGAGACATAAATAGTCACACTCGTATATCCAATCCATAGTTCCTCGATCTGGGAATATGCTTATGCAAGCAGATAACATCAATATCTCCATACTGATTTATCTGAGTCTGGCCACACATTCAATAAGCCTCATCCCTCGAGTGGTCGTGGATATTTGCTCCCATTATGTGGGTGGGACAAATCCTCTCTATATCACTACGATCTCTAAGCTTGCTTCCTATCACGCCCGATAGCTATCTTTATGATTACCCAGTTACGGTGTAACGTTTGATAACATCAAAGCACGATATTTCACAACTAGAGTATCTAGTGACTTCAAGTCTAAGGATTGAAATTATATTAGCACTACGAGAAGCCATTGTGACTTTAACATAATCTAATGTATCCTTCTCGTTGTTGGTCAATCCAGTATGCCATTACTCCTAACGCAAACCCATGTGTTAGACTTGATATGTCCATATCAATCTACACACATAATAGTCTATATTTGATCGTCATATTAATCAATATAATGGACTAGGGATATTTATGATACATTGTATCTAAGGACTTCATTATATTAAATATCACAATATATAATAAATGAATACTCTAGCCAATAAGATTTTCATACTAAATATTAGATTGTTCACATTCCACAAGTAGATAGGAGAGGGAACTGGAGCGTATGTAGGCCGTCGTTCGAAAACCCACATGGTCAAAAAACCGATATTGACAAAAGAAATAACATCGACCCTTCCCCGCGATTGCTCAACACGATAAACGGCTAAGTCGAGACGATAATACAAAGAACCCAAGGCAAGGAGCCCCAGAGCAATTTTACGACCAAGCGCGAGCTTTACCGCGAGTGGGAGCACGTGGATAAAGACTCCGTCACGCGGACTCCCATCTATGAGGAAACGTGACAGCCAAACGCACAGGAAGCCACACAACGACCATTGGAGTATCAATAAAATCACCGCTTTGGAATTGCCCTTGAGCAATTTTTGAATGATGGCGGGCTAAGCATAGTCTCTGTAAAAGAACATGAGCCATTTGGACCAGATGTTCTTCGCGCTGGAGGAAACTGACATGAAAGTACCGCGGGGTTCGATTGCGTCAGGTGCCCATTGCGTGGCGGCTTTCTTCAGGGTCACAATACACTCCTGCATCTGAGTAAAAAGAGTAAGTTCCTCGTCAACCTCTAATTCGTCCTGAGGATCAAAGACTCCCATGCTCCAAAGCATCAACATATTTTCCACATCTTCGAGGGTAGGCGCGGCCTCAAAGGAAGAAAAGTGGAATGTATGGGTTCTCCTTGAGTAACGCGAAAACAGGACGCTTAGCATGTCCTGGTCAGCTTTGAGGTTGAAACCTCTGGTCGGGCGAATGGCGTTATAAATCCCGGCTTGCTTCAACACCGCCTCATGATTTCTAAGGATGAATGTGGTCCATTCATCCATCCCGTCGAGCTTCTCTAGGAAGGTCTGGAAAAAGACGTCATTGAAAGGGACCAGAACAGCTTCAATACTGAGCCTCTGTACATCATGGGCATCAGCTAGATCCCAATCTTCCTTGCTTGTTTCGGGTTTAAACTCGAAAGTAGCGACTGGAGGAGACGCCTGGGGAGCATCTCCCCGGATCGTAGCCAAATAAAAATCATCGCCACCTAGATAAGGAGCCTTGCACCAAAATTCCTTTGGAAGCTCCTGCACTTCATCGGCCTCCTTGCTCGAATTCTTTGGGGCCATTTCTGCGGGCATAGAGCAGCTGATTACAAATCAATGACATGCAAGAGGAAAGAAAAAGTGGGATAAGAGTATCCGCAAAACTCTAACACAAAATTTCAAGAGGAGTTATAAATACTCACCGTGTTGACGATTGAGAGCTTGAATCGCTTGAGAGAAGGGGTCAGCGAGCTGATCAAGAACACGATCGAAGGTTTCTGCTTCAATCTGAGGGTTCTCTCTCTGATGCATACGAACTCGGAAGCAACAACAATGGAAAAGTTCTAATTGAAGAGAGCAAAGGGTTTAAATAAGCCTTCGGATTGAAGAGTCACGACTGCTGACGTCTGCTGAGTCAGCGACGCTTCGGAATCCGGCGAAATTGGTGACCTATCAGCTATCCTTGCCTCGAAAATAGGCGAAAAATCATGGATGGCGTCTGATTAGCTTCGCAGTCACCACGCTTCGTCAGAAGCTAAACGGCGCTTCTAAACCCTAGGTAATCATGGCTATGACCAGGGGCTAAGAATTTGAATTTTAACTAAGTTCAAAGCATCTACGTGGGGCCCACGCATGGCTGATTTTGCGCGACTGCACAACAAATGCGCGCGTGAAATTCGCGCAAAAGGGGGATAATGTAGATAGTGCTTTCTGGATAGACAGATCACAGCCACGTGACAGCAATCCAGCACACCCAGTTGTGCTCCATATACACCGGATAACTACCTATGCTTATCCACGTGGGAGCTGCGAGACAGGGCCCTCGCGTAGCAACACCGGACTTGTAGGGACTTAGTGGTTTGGAGGCTAGGGTAAGGCCAGTCGCGCGCATGCGACATCCAAGCTCGCGCGCGACCCTTTTTAACTGCTTTGAGAGACTTAATGGCTAAGTCCTATAAACCCGGCTTGACCTCATGACGGTCTCTGGTATGTACGGTCAGGTGCCTAACAGTTCCTATATACACGGTCGAACGTGCCGTTACGGGGGCTACCATTAAGCCGCCATTTATGGTGCATTAATCCCCTCACAACGGTCACTTCCCCACTATATATAGGATCGTTAGCCCTCCGTTGCGACAGATGACTGATCAATATCTGGTTCTACACTAGCCATTAAGCTGTCTCTCTCTCTCTCTCAGTTGCAACTGCTTACCCTCTCCCTACACACACCCTACATCTCTCTGTGTCCTTATTCTATACTTGAGGTGCACACTTGAATCTCTCTGAGGGATTTCAGTGAGCACAACAAACTTTAAAGCCTTGTGAGCAAATAAATAAAATAAAATTAAATTAAATACATTTCACCCTTTCACACATCTTCCTCTGGTGAGTTTCTCCCAACACACATCTCTCCTTCTTTTCTTCTTAAGCTTCCTCTTAATATTCTCCTCCAACCGACCACACACACCACTACCTACATCACAGCCACCATCGCCTCCTCCATATCCCACATTTCTCCCTCCCTCTTTTTGCCGGAAACAACAGCAGCAACGGGCGAAGCCACCACCGCCGCTGACCCGTCAGAAATCACTACCGAGATGCCACCAACGAAGGAAACCCACTGTCCTCTCGTCTTTATCTCTCTCTCTCCCCCCAGTCCACTCTCTCTCTCTCTTTCTCTCTCGGTTTTGGGCCTGAAACAGCAAGGAAATCAGCAGCAGCCATGTTGCAGAGGATACCGCCGGCCACCGTTCTAACATAATTTCCGACGGGATCTTGGACGAGCTCCACCTAGTGTCACCCATGTTAGAAAGTAGACTCAGATTTGTTCTAATAAGAAGAAAACAGAGTGAAGAATTAACACAGAGATAAAATAAATTTATAGATTAAAAACCGGCTCAAAAAACATATACGATAGTCTCGTACACCGACAATCTCCTTAAAGCAGTATTCACCCCCACCCCATACATGTTGCACATGATACTGTCAGCCACCGTTCCTCCATAATTTCCGACGGGATCTTGGACGAGCTCCACCTAGCGTCACCCATGTTAGAAAGTAGACTCAGATTTGTTCTAATAAGAATCAAACAAAGTGAAGAATTAACACAAATAGATAAAATAAATTTACAGATTAAAAAACGGCTCAAAACAATAAATGATTTGAAGGGCAATCTCATACACCGACAATCTCCTTAAAGTAGTATCACCCCCCCCCCAAGTTGGTGCATCTGATTTGATGAATATTACAAAGGCAAATTGCTCCCCACGATAAAAGTCATTCATGTACTGTAGACGATGCACCGGTGTACAGTACACGACAAACGAAACTATGTTCGAGAGATATTGCGAGAATAAAAATATGTTCATTGGAATGATTAGAATGCGAGGAGAGGCTGCTATTTATAGCGATAAGGCACATGTTACGAATAGTTGTAATTGTTCATTTCAAATTGAAAGGTTACAACTTTTTAATTCATAGTATAACGCGCAACTATTTTACATTCATCAATTGAGAGACGTCAACCTTCAATGTCTCATTTTTTATTCATCAATTAATGGATTTAACGGGTGAGACCACGAACTAATCTCTTTACTTTCATATTTTTATGTAAGCTATCAAGCGAGCTTTCTCGAACCCGGGTTTGAAGTCGGGTCAAAATCATATTTTCCAACAATCCCCCACATAAAGAAAAGTAGTCTTAGGCCTTGAACTTTCCCATTAGTGAGATACTATAGGGTATAGTGGCTTATTAAGTGTGCGAAGCGCTTTGAACTGCTTTGTCGTGGTGTATACCTAGTCGATAATTGTAGTAACCCTCATATTTATGTTGCACGTTTATGTCTTAAGCGATTTGATTATTTTCCAAATATGTGTGTTAATGTTAATGTTTATTAAGTATGCTAGATTTTACAGAAAATATTTCAAGAATGTTATGTTTGTGCCAACTTGTTAGTTAGTATTAAATTCATACTTGCCCCAAAACTTTATTTAAATTTGTAATGTTTTCCAAACTTAAAGTTTATATGCATCAATCTCTCCATTATTGGATTTTACATAATTTACCCCAACTAGTATGTCTTCCAATTAGTTTTTACATCTTCATCATTCCCCTACTCATGTATCATGAACATGTCTCTCATTCTCTTTTCCTTTGCATCTTCCTCATCAATAACATTCAAGAATACTCTCTTCTCCTCTTCAAAAACAAATTCCAGATTTTGGTGTTGATCCTCACAAAACACCCCCAAAACTCTATTTTCTACCTCTCAATTCATGAAAAAACTCAATACTCATGTTATACTATGCATTGGGGAAGCATTTTCTTCATCTTGTTCAAGAATCCAAGCTCTTCCAACTTCCAAGAATCCAAGATCATTATCTAATTCCTCTCAAGGGTTATAAGTAAGCACTATTTTCTTCTTTGTGTGCTTAATTTGTAGATAGTTCATGTTCTTGGTATGAAAAATGCTTGATCTTGAGTTGCATGTGTGGTTTGATATATGATTGGTAACTTTTGAACTTGATATTGCTCATCTCCAAACATGCTTCATCATTCTCATGGCTAGATCATATGATTGATACTTGGATGTTGTATATTTCATAACACCCACATTAGAACATAGATGCATATCATCAAAACCAAGTTTGTTGCAAGACTCATGGATGAAACTGTTATGAGTAGTGTTAAGTATGTGACTTAGAGATTTTTTTGGTGAAATTTCATGTTTTGGTAAAGTAATTCCTTCATGCAACAAGTTTTGGAGTATGGAAAATCACAAAACTCATGTTTTGAGCCTATTTTCACAAAACTGGGAAAAATACTTACACATTTTAGAAAATTGTGAAAAATTTACAGTTTGTATTTTTGTATGTGGTGTTTAACAGTAAAAATTTCAGATCCATTGGACTTGTATTTAATTTTAAATCGGCCAAAACACAATTCTGTTTTAACACTCTGCTCAACCCCAGAACAGTAAGGTTTTTCATACATTTCATGTAATTATTCTACTCTAATGGTTATCAAATTTAGTTATGTTATTTCCATAGGCGTTATTTACTTGCAGTTAAAATTTTTTAATTTTTGGAATTCCTATGAATATTTTATGAATTTACTCCCAAGACCGCTTTTCTATCTCTATTTTACACTTAAACAGCTCCGAAAGTTAATGTTTAAAAATACTTAAAAGTTTTCATAATCTTTGATATTTTTATATGTTATCATTAAACTCTTTATATATGTTATGTCAAAAAATTGGGTCTCGAATAATTATTTTGATCTACTTATGAACTTTTGAACTAATGGTAGTCACATTTTGTTTATGAGCATAATCTAGAAGTTGTCAAGTTTCTCAATGCTAGTTTATGTAAGTTACTTTTAGTTCATTATATGTTAGATTGCTTTTATGTGCTGCATTTTACATCTCATATGCATCTAGGAACATGTTTAAGGCTATACAAGCATATGAATAAGTGAGAAAAGTTAGTTTAGTTGCATTAATAGATTGATGTCGTTGAGCTAAGTGATTATGTGCTATGTTTGGTATGATTTTATGCCAAGTGATTATATGTGTGATTTGTTCTTGCTATTTAAGGTGAGTTACCCTACCTCCCGAAGTTTGTACCGAACCTCAAGTTTCTTACAAGCTTATGTATGTTCATGTTTCCCTATTATGTATGTATGTATGCTTTCGAATCAAGTAAATGTTCTATGCCCCATGGATGCTAAGAAAATAAAGGATGATTCATAAGATAAAACACGTTTTCAGAAAGGCCACGGTACCGGAGTGAAACCCCCTATCGGGTATAGGCAGGCTACAGCCCTTTTGCCTGGGCAATATAAGCAGGCAATGCGTCGCCTCACGAGCCGTCGCGATGGACATGTCCCTACGTTATGTTAAATCACAAAGTTTACACGGGCCATAAGATAAGAAACTAAGCAAGCATGTTCAAGTATAATAAGGTCTCTACGTGAGACGAAGTAAGGTTCCTACTTGGAACAATACGATTTCACACGATACAAGTCATGCTTTACGTTACGCTTTCTTCAAAATACAAGTACGCTTTATGAATGCCATGATATTTCAAGTTTCACAAGTATATGTATGTATGACTATAGCTTATGTTCATGACGCTCCATGGAAAGTTAGCTATTTTTTATTTTCCAAACCTACATAGGGGCGTAGATGTAACTCAATGAGCTAGTTGAGCTCACCCTTTAAAATTATCCATTTTTCAGGTTTTAAGGACACATTAGAAGCAAGAAGTAGCATGGATTTAATTTGATATGTGATTACATGCTTGACGATGCTTATGTGCTTGGACGATGTTTATTTGCTAGCCGACTTGGAGCTACTATGGATTACTTGTTGGTGATTTGTCTTAAGCATGTAAAAGTTAAGTTTTATGTATGTATATAAGACTTCGTATGAGCCATTGTATGATACTTAGAACAATTCCCGGATTATGCTCTGCTTACGTTATGAGTCGAGAGGGCTAAATGTAAATAATATCCAAGTTATAACTTTTCTTTCCAATATTTTCAGTTATGTTGCAAGTCGATATGTTTTTTCATGACGACCCCAAGTGAATTTTTCATTTACGCTTCCGCAAAGCTTTTCGAATAATCACGACTTTTAAAATCAACGTGTTTAGCCCCTCGACGAGTCAAGGCCTCACCGGCATGTCACGCCCTCCTCCCGGTAACGCAAAGTTCTATTAATCGCTAATCGGGGTCGTCGGGAGGGGGATGTGAAAATAGTAACCACGCAATTAATATCGTAGCATAGTCTATTCTCATGGTGGTGCTCATTTTGTCCTTCAGACACTATTGCCTGGTTTCATGAGTAGTCTTAGAGGACTATGCCATGCCATTCTCCTAGAATCGGCCCTTAATTCCTACTCACATAGGTGAGAAAAATTTGAGGGTATCTATCCATACTCGCTTTAACATGTGATCTCATTAAAAGCATAGCTTACCCTGGTCCTATCACTCGTTTCCCTAGGAATGGGATAGAAACTTGGTTTCTTTTGTGAGTGACCTTAGTATTTACACAGATAGTTAGGTTTTCCCTTTTGAACCTAGTTCTTGGGATCTCCAGTCTCCTAGGTTGGATTTTCCGTTATCGTGCAACTCTTTACGATATTGTCATTAGCCCCATTGCCCTTAACAAAGTTGCAACTCATTCTCTTGATAAAACTTGAGTCAACGGAACCGTTTTTCTTTGACTCTCTATATATATTCGATCGATCATATTCTTCATGAGAGAAGTTGTCTAATGATATTATGTCCGTCGAATATGTCTAGACTTACCATTATATATATATATATATATATATATATTACTTTGTGATTTCCTTATTGCAATAAATGCATATAGGCGGAACAAATTTCGGCCATATTGAAATATGTTCGAGGAAATAACGAAGTTATTCTGCTTCTTCCCCTGCCTTGTCTAACTCTATGAATTTATGATTCCATAGTAGACCTTGCAATGCACATCTGTTTTGAAGTTTTTCAAATAAAGTGTCGCTCCACCGAGAGTAAATATATAACTACTCGTTGATTTGGAATATGAGAAATCAGATATCCAATTATCATTGCATTATTCTTTCTAGTATACCAGGTGTGCACAAGAGATTCCGGCAGGGAGACCTCCGTGTACACCGTACGTAGTGGATCAGGGATCGCACAGGAAGAATAGGGGTGTGTGTAGGGAGAGAGTAAGTCAGTAGCAATGTCTGAGAGAGAGACAGAGGTTTGGCAGAGCTTCCGCGTATGGCAGTGTTGTTCTCCTTTGTATGGAAAGGTTAACGATGTATATATACTGGAGAACGTGGCCGTTGTAGTGTGGTTAATGCGCCCATTGATGGCGGCTTAATTAGCTTAACCATAACGGCACGTTCGTCCGAGTATATAGGAACCGTTAGAGCACGTGGTGCGCAAGTACCGGAACCGTTACGAGGTTGACCGGGTTTGACCGGATTGACCGGGTCTAGGGAGCTCGTGCCATAAATCTCTCAAAACAGTTACTAAAGGTCGCGCGCGGGCTTGGCTCGCACGCGACAGGGCTTACTCTAGCCTCCAAACCACAAATCCCTACAAGTCCCGTGCAGTGGTATGCGAGGGCTCTGTCTCGCAGCCCCCACATGGATCAGCTCGGCTGGTGATCCTGTGTGTGTGGAGCACAATATGGTGTGCTGGATGGTTGCCACGTGGCCTAGATCTGCCATGTCATAAAGCAGTATCTACATTAGCCCCCTTTCTGCGCGTGAAGGCTTGTAGCTGTATAGGCTTCCATGCGCGGAAACCAACATGCGCGTCGTCGTCACGTACCAATTCAAATACGGGTAGATTCAGCCCCCGTGCGTGTAATTATGACCTAAAACCCCTAGAGTCGTGCCATCTGACCTTTAGGGTTTTAGGCGTGACGTCAGCCCGTCCTGTGATTGCGCGACACGACGGTGACGGTTGCGATTCGACTACTGAAGGGACGCAACCCTTCATTCCTCTGGATAAATACCTTGTATCCCATCATTGCAAGGCATTGCTTCTTTCTCTTAAAGTGAATGGTACCCGGAGATCTTCGAGAGCAGATCCAAATAATCAATCATCAGTTCAAGACTGCAAATCGTATTCTTCAATTGTGCATCTCCAAGCAGGCTTCAAGGAAACAAGGTTGGCCTCGTTTACTTTTTGATTTTAAAACTCCGGCGTTTGTCTTGAACTGCGTTGAATCTGTAAACTCATGAAATCTGTGAAGAGGCTTTGATCTTTAAACCCGCTTCGCTTTACTCTTTCGACGATATTGGATCTTGCAATTACCCAATTTCTGAAATCGGCACCGGAACTGTTTGCATTCCTTTGCATAAGTCTCGAATTCAAAATTCAAACTGACTGGTGTGGTATTTCTCCCCCCTTTTTTTTTTTTTTTGCCCTTTCGCAGGAATGGCCAAAACAAGGGTAACCAGACCCGTCAAGGAAGATGAAGAGATGCCGGAGCTTCCGCAGTCTCTGTGGCGAAAAGCCCCCTTTCTGGGTGGGAAAGATTTTTACCACGCGAGGGTGAAGGCGGAGAGGATGCCTGATCCTGTTCCCGTTGAGCGGTTGTTGACACTGACTCGCCCAGTTAACTCAGCCTTGCTCGAGTTAGTTGGCTCCGAGGATGTGGTTCGATTGGGAATCGAGAACGGGCACTTCCCATACACTGCGATTTCTACTCAGACGTTTGTCCAGAAGTTGGACTATATGGATGAGTGGACTGACCACGTGTTGGGTAATTACGCCGAAACTCTTGATGAAGCCGGCATTTTCTTTGCTGTTCGTGCTATGAAGGGTGCTGCCGTGAAGTTGGATCAGTCCATGCTTCTAGACCTTCTGTCCCGCTATTCGCCTGCGACTCACACGTTTCATTTTGCTGAGTTCGAGGCTGCCCCCACGCTCGAGGACGTTCAAATGCTGTATGAGCTTTCCCCCATGGGCGAAGTGGACCCCTTGAGTCACTTAAGGACATCTGCGGAATTAGCCTTGTACGCGCAGATGGAGGAGTGCCTAGCAGAGGTGAAGAAAATCTCCACTCGGTGGACCAGTACAAAACCTCTTCCGAACTGGCAGCTGGTTGATACGTCCGCGAAGAATACCTGGAATAAGTGGTTGCAGTACTTCTTCCGAGACTATGCGAGCAGCAGCATTACTAAAAAGCTTTTGAGCGAGGACCCGGAGGCCGAGAATTACGTAGAGGGCAAGGGTTATCATTTGACCCTTTGCGCCTTTCTCTGCGCTTGGCTGTCGAGGTATCTGATTGATGGTCACCCCCATGATGGGGTCTTCTACCATGTGCTGCCACTTGCCGTGAGGCTCGCTCTTGGCCAGAGAGTCGCACTTGGACCCTTGGTCTTGGGCACGCTATATTACAGGCTGGATCAGCTGGTTCTGGCGATGAGGGAATCGCGTGGCCGCCTCGATGTTCTGACCTTTGTCAATATCAGCTTTTTGACAATGTGGGTTTTCGAGCGTTGGCCGTCTTATGCTCCAACTCCCCTCCCACTTGAGAAGTGGCGTCCCCCAGGCGAGACGAAAGCGCTCAACAGCGGAAGGGCTGCGAGATGGTTCGGGGCAAGCAACACCAAGTGTACTTGGAGCTTGATATGCGACAAGCGAAGGGAGTTCACTGCCAGGCCTTACGCCACACGTGTTGAGAATGTGCGGTAGTTTCCGAAGCTATACCCCTCCGAAGGTATGGTCTTGTCAGAAGACCTTCTCTTTGAAAAGGGACCGCATTTCCACGAGCGCTATCGTGAGTTCTTTTGCTGGTGTCTGCGGGGTTCTCTTCCTGCACTTGCAGAGCATATTCGTGAGCTCGCGCCACGATATGAGAGGCTTACAGTGGATGTTGACCCCACTCGGGTCTCTCCTCAGTTTGGTTTCGATGCGGTGGCCCCATCAATCTGGCCCCAGTCTATCGTTAGAGGGTGCTACAAGCGCTTGCTGACAAAGGAATGCAAGACGGTCCTTATGAGCAATCTTCCCTTTGAGCAGCCTGCGGGAACTCGCAGGGGTGGTTGTTCCCAGAATTGGATCGCATACTGGATTGCCCAGCATACGAGGATGGAGACGGAGGCGGCGGCGCAGCCAGGAAGGGCCCCCTTGATCAAGAGAAACTCTTTTCCGTTTCGCCCCAATTGCAGTTTGAGCGAGTCTGAGTACGGTTGCTACTCGTTGTTGGACCGCGAGAATCATTTGTGCCCCGATTTCATTCTGAAGGAGCAGGTCGATGCAATCAAGAAGGGTGACACGCAGGTCATCAAATATAGCAAGGCGTTTGCTGAGGTAAGCAGTTTCCTTGTGTGCTTTGAGTTCTTTGACTTGCTTGCACTGATGCTTTTTGTTCTGTATTGTCTAGTGTCATGTGCGGAGATTCGCAGCTGGTGACCGTTCCAAATCGCTGGTGGATACCATTGTTGCGACCAGAAGAAGGGGGGAGTCGTATCGGCTAGCATGGAGGATGGATGCCGAGGTCGAAAAAAAAGTTCGCGGGGTCATGAACACTTTTGCTGACTCGCTGATAGACAACCCTCCGGCTCCGTCTCCTCCTAGAGATGACCCGTCCCCTCCAGCGACTGCGGCGCCGAGAGCGAAGAGGCCTAGGCAAAAGGGGATTACGATTTCTTCCCCTAGGAGCGCTCCAGCTTCGCCCCCAGCGAGGTCCCTTTCTGTCAAGGACAAAGGTAAGGGTCGTATGCCCGGCAAGGTGCGAAAAGATCTCGCAGTTGAAACCTTCGTTCCATTCAATCAAGAGGAAGAGGAAGAGAGGCAGGAGCCCCAAGCAAGTAATGAAGAAGAAGAAGAAGGAACAGTTATGATGCGCGAGGAAGAGTCAGGAGGTACTTCCGCCGCATTTTCTTGTCCTTTATCATAACTTCTATGCAGTTCTTTTCTTTGAACCAATTGTATATTCGCAGGTGATGATGATGAAGCCGTTGGTGGCCTCGTGGCCAAGAGGCAAAAGAGAAATGCCCATGCTGGCGTTTCAGATGATCCCATAAGCGAGGATGTTCTTGCTGAATCCCGGAAGACAGCCGCGGAGGCTGCTGCGAGAAGAAGGCAGCGAGAGGAAGAGGAACTCGAGCTTGTGAAACAGCGGAGCCTCGAGGAGCGGCATGTTGACGACTTAGCGCGTCCAACTGGCGAGGAAGACGAGCTTCCCGAAGAAGTGGCTCCTCATGTGGAGGAGGAAGATGAGGTTCCTGGAGAGGACACAGCAGAGCTAGAGCAAGTCCAAGCGGACTTCGCAGAGATCGCAGGTGGCGATAAAGGTGAGATCTTCAATCTCGCAGTCACTTATAGAGATGTAATTGTGGGTGCGTTAAAGCACGGTGTGTCAAAGCCTGACATTCGCCGTTGGTTGGTAAGCAAATGCGGAGAACCCTCAGGTAATTATTTTGAGTGATGTGCGCATACTAGGCTTTAGTCACTTGAAGCAAAATCATGACTGGTTTACTCGCGTCCCAGGTCACGCTTCTCTTAAAGATTTGCTTAGTGAAGATACACTGATAGGGCACGGTTCCACGTCCCTAGTGTACGATGAGGATACCTTAATCCCACCTTCGCGTGGAGGTGCTTATTCTTAGCTTTAGCAAAGATAGTGAAATAACTTATAACACAAGTTACCTCATATTGTCGCATTTGGTATCGCAGGTCATGCTGAGGAACCTGAGCTGGAGCAGAGAAGTCAGCCTTCTGCATCCCATGTTCCAATCTCGAGCTCTCATACTGAGAAGCCCGTCGCGGACGCTGGACATGTAAGTGAGCGTCTCGAGGATGTCATCGAGCTCTCCGATGATGTCGAAGCTGATGCTGTGCGGATGGACGAAAGTGTCCGTACTGGTGGTGAGGAGGAAAGGACAAGCGATGCTGCCATTTCCGCATCCGGGAATGTCCGTCCAGCGACCTCGGTTGTGCCTCCGGCGATGACTGAGCCAGGAGCACCTATTCCTGCGTGGAGCATTTGGGGCTCGCAGGTTGGGAATGTAATCGCAGCTGGTGCAGCTTACACTCTTCCTCCTAACTATGAGAGTTTGGAGCTCGCAGCTGATAGGAGAGCCATGGAGCGAGGGCAGTCTTCGAACAACCCGGTGGCTCGCATTCCTTCTATTCATGAAATTCTGGAAGGGACCGGTAAGCAGAGATTTTACCATTCGTACGTCGCATTATTTGCTTGCTAGTTTTGACATCGTGACTTGTTTTTGACGTCTCAGGTTTGAAGCAAACCGATGTAGACTGGGTGGTTCGAATGCGCCTCAGATACCCCCGATCGTTTGTGAGGTGTCTGGAGATCAGTCCTTTTGACAGGAGGCTATTCCTTACTGAAGCCATCTGGATACTAGAGCAGCTGTGTGCGGCTACACCTGCGACCATTTCGGCCCAGAGTGCTGAATTGCTGTGTGGCATGTGCCAAAATCTCGTGCTCAAAGTCCAAGGCAGACTTGGCTTTAAATTCCTCAAGGACAGAGTTACACTGATTCGCGCAGCTGTAACTTTGAATCTCGGTCACCAGAATCTCGCAGCTGAGATGCAGAAGGTGGAGCAGCAAAAGCAAAAGGTTGATGAAGCTGTAAAGCTGTATCAGGAAATGAATGCCAAGTGCGAGCAACTGAAGCAAGAAGTGAAACAAGTGGAGAAGCTGAGCGAGCAGTTCGCACCCCAGGACTCCTTAGTCAAAAATTTGTTTTGACTTTTCGAATTTTTGAAAAGAAAACAGGAAAATGGCTGAGACATTAATGTAATGTTTTGAACATTAATGTGATATTGCTAGGGTTTCTCCCCCTTCTTTTTTTAACAACAAACAATGAGTTTGCCCGTTTTGCCCCTTTCGGGATTTGATTGGACATTTCTGTGCATATCCAATTATGACATCAGCAATTGATTCTTTGCTTGATTTTCGCGCTAATTTCTCGGCAGATAAGCACGCTTCCGTTGGGAAGTCCATCCGAATCATGACTATCCGTCATTTATTAGGATACGCAACTGAATCGTCGTAGCCTTTAGTAGGGTAATTGATTGTTACCGCTTTTCAAGGCGTAAGTGATTGAACTTACCCTCTTTTTGAATTTGCTGACTCATCTTAAGCAACCGAAGAGTCTCTACAGGGCCTATATAAACCCTGTCTTTGCCATTTGGGTTCTTCATCCCAAACATGTGCTTTGCCGTGAGTCCTTACGACTGCTGGCTTCAACGCTTGTTTTTCGTTGATTCATGGCAACTTCAGGCTTTGAATCCTGAGTTTGCGCTTTGTGCCCTAGAAATAGTTTCCAAGATCCACTTTATGAGGCTCATTGCCGTTTATAACCATCATAAAGAGGATGCAGATAATACCTCATGTGTGTTCGAAGAAATTTCTTCGTGTATTATGTGTGCAGGTCATGTTTCCGGCCGCCTCGTGGCGAGGTGCAGCGCCGTAGTGACCGTGCTACCGTCTCGTAATGAACGGCGTGATTCTTCTTCAGCAGTAATGAAGAAGAATCCGTCACTTTCATGTTTGTGAGCCCGTGGTGATGAACCGTCGCGTTCATCCCCGTCTACAAGGAGCCCTTGCCCTTTGGAGCTGCTGCTTGCCTGTAGATCGCCGGAACCGGTGGCTCCTTGGGCAAATGTTATGGGGAGCCTATCTGACAACGGTCTTGTCGGATAGCAGAATGTCGAGCGTATGGTTTCATGTGGCTCTTTTCAGAGCGAGATCCCCTTTGCTACAGATGTCACCCACAGATTTGGGCATCGTGTAGCCGGCGCTCGAAGCCAGGGCGGTTCATTCTTTGCAGTCCGGGTTTCCGTATCACGTTTCTGCTGGCTTATCAGCCATTTTTCGAATGTATTGTAAGCCATGTTGGCTGTGTAGTTAGATGCGAGCTTTTCGCTTGTAAGCTGCTATCTAGATAGACAAATTGTAAGTCATTTGACTCATAATGATAAGTAGTATTTGTATCATCTGTTCTTTGCAACAAAATACAATTTCGCATGCGTTTCGGCTTGTTTTGCCTTGCATAATGACATGTAATGATTTCACATATGCGATGTCAATTTACAGATATTTCGCTAGATCATTCGAGATCGTTATTTCGCAGCTGTGCCATCTTGACGGATGGGCTTGTAGTTGGTCGTTGTAAATCGTATGAGATCACGTTCACAACGTTGTTATCGTTCCAGATAATTTTCCAGAGATCAATCAAGATCGTTGAGCTGTGCAAATTGCTATCATAGAAGATAGGCTTTGTTTGAGATCGTTTCTCGCATAAACTGCTATCACAGCAGACAGATCTTTAGAAGATCTAATAAGATAACTCTGCACTCGTGTTGCCATCATATAAGACGGGTTTGGATAATTAACCAAAATTGCTATCGTATCAGATAAGCTTGAGGAGATCATTATAAGATCGCATCTGTATGGCCCGCTATCTCAAGAGATAGGCGTTAGATGATCGATTGAGATCGTTTTTGTATTTCGCTGCTATCGCAAAAGATAGACTTTGGGTGATCATGTAAGATCGTGTTTTCGTTTGGGTGCTATCGCAAGAGATAGGCTTTAATGATCACTTAAGATCGTATTTGTATTTGATTGCTACCGTGAGAGATAGGCTTTAGATGATCACTTAAGATCGCATTTGCGTTTGGCTGTTATCGCAAGAGATAGGCTTTAATGATCACTTAAGATCGCATTTGCATTTGGCTGCCATCGCAAGAGATAGGCTTTAACAATCCCTTAAGATCGCATTTGCATTTGATTGCTACCATGAGAGATAGGCTTTAGATGATCACTTAAGATCGCATTTGCATTTGATTGCTACCGTAAGAGATAGGCTTTAATGATCACTTAAGATCACATTTGTAGTGGCTGCCATCGTAGGAGATGGGCTTTAGATGATCACTTAAGATCGCGTTCGCGTGTAACTGCTATCGTAAGAGATAGGCTTTAATGATCTATTAAGATCACATTTGTAGTGGCTGCCATCGTAGGAGATGGGCTTTAGATGATCACTTAAGACCGCATTTGTATTTAATTGCTATCGTAAGAGATAGGCTTTAAATGATCGATTAAGATCGCATTTGTAGTGGCTGCCATCGTAGGAGATGGGCTTTAGATGATCGATTGAGATCGCGTTTGCTATCATATGAGATAGGCTTTGATGATCAATTAAGATCGCGTTCGCTATCGTAAGAGATAGGCTTTGATGATCATTTAAGATCGCGTTCGCTATCGTAAGAGATAGGCTTTGATGATCAGTTAAGATCGCATTTGTAGTGGCTGCCATCGTAGGAGATGGGCTTTAGATGATCGATTGAGATCGCGTTTGCTATCATATGAGATAGGCTTTGATGATCAATTAAGATCGCGTTCGCTATCGTAAGAGATAGGCTTTGATGATCATTTAAGATCGCGTTCGCTATCGTAAGAGATAGGCTTTGATGATCAGTTAAGATCGCATTTGTAGTGGCTGCCATCGTAGGAGATGGGCTTTAGATGATCGATTGAGATCGCGTTTGCTATCATATGAGATAGGCTTTGATGATCAATTAAGATCGTGTTCGCTATCGTAAGAGATAGGCTTTGATGATCATTTAAGATCGCGTTCGCCATCGTAAGAGATAGGCTTTGATGATCATTTAAGATCGTGTTTACATTTGTTACTATTGAAGCGCATAAATCATTGTTAACAGTTGTAACAAATTAGATAATCGATATAAACAGCTGATAAATGTGAACTTCTCATTTGGGAGAATTCTTTTATTATGACATTCTCATATGGGAGAGATAGGATTACAATCCTCTCATATGGGAGAGGAGATTGCGAATATCGTAGCCACATGAGACATTAAGCAACGTTATCATAAAACGTATGAAACAAGAGAAGTCAGGGATAGTACTTCTTGATCCAGCGCATGTTGACTGAGCTTGGAGTTGAGGTTGTGCCGTGCAACCTTCGTATGCTGCAGTAGCCGCTATCGAAGACTTCTGTGACTTCGAAGGGTCCCTCCCAATTAGCTGCGAACTTTGGGTGGGTTGCCTCTCGCATGCAGTGATCAGATGCGCGCAAGACCAGGTCGCCAACTGCGAAATCCCGTCGCTGGACTGTCTTGTTGTAGGCGCGAGCGATTCTTTCTTGGTACCGCTTGTTAGTCCTTTTGGCTTGTTCTCGCTTTTCTTCCAGCAAGACTAAATCATGATCGCGTTGGTTTTCGTAGAGCGCGTGGAAGGCCAGCCTTGCCGAATTGACTCTGACCTCCGCAGGTACCACAGCTTCAGCCCCATAACATAGTAGAAATGGCGAGGCCCCTGTGGGTGTCCTTGGAGAAGTTCTGTAGGCCCACAGAGCTATGTTAAGAGAGTCGGCCCACTTCTTGTGGTCATCTGCGACCATCTTGCTCAGAATTCTCAGCAGCGTTTTGTTAGTCGCCTCGGCTTGCCCGTTTCCCTTGGGATAATAGGGGGTAGAGCATATCTGCCTGATATTGTACTCCGCAAGTTTTGTAGCTACCTGACGATTAACAAAAGGAGTACCGTTATCTGAAAGAATAGTATTCGGGATTCCGAACCTGCATACGATGTTTTCCTGGATGAAGTTGACCACAGCCAGCGCGTTTGCCGTCTTCAGTGGTATTGCTTCCACCCATTTGGTGAACAGCTCAGTTGCGGTGAGAATGAAATGGTTCCCATGTGACGTTGGTCGGATGGGGCCAATGAAGTCCAAAGCCCATGTGTGAAATGGCCATGGCGTTCCTAGTGCATGTAGGTCCACGGCGGGAGCGTGCACTAGGTTCCCTTTGAATTGACATTCTTGGCAGCGTCGCACCTTGGTGCGGCAATCGACTTCCATCGTGGGCCAGAAGTATCCAATTGAGAGAAGCTGTCTGCATAATTTCGCACCTCCCTGGTGTTCCACCTGGTGGGAGAGGTCCATGACTTCTTGTGCTTCCCTATCGTCTAGGCATCGCAGCAAGTTGCCTTCGTGACCTTTTCGCCAAAGCAGATTTTCTTGAACCATATATCGAGAAGCTTTCCTCTTCAATTTGTCTGCCTCTTTTCTCGATTCGGGCACGGTGCCCTTGGTGAGGAATTCAAACAATGGCTTTCTCCAGTCTGTGTCGTCGTCGATTAGAGCGACAAGTAGAGAATCTTTGATTAGTGCACAACTCTCGCACTTCCCTTGTATCAGGGCTGCAGCTGTTGACATGCCTGGCCAATGGATGCCGTATCTCTGAGCTTTCCTGTAGATTGACACCTCGCTTTCTCCGCAAGCGTGTTGGTGAATCTTTTCTAACAGCTGTTGTCCCTCTTGTTCGGAGACACATCGCATGAGTATTCCTCCGGGACCCTTGTAGTAAAGGGTGTTGTCGTGGATACAGTATCCTTTCGTGAGTGCCCAGCCCTCGCTGCTGGTGCCTTTCGCAATAGCTTGCAGGATTGCTTTTCGCCAGTCTGCGTCATCCATGTGTTCGTCGTCGCACGCATCTTCTGTTAATGCCGACGATGTTCGCACTTCGATGGAAATCCTTGCGGGGCATTTGTCTATGCTGACCTTAGATCCCAGAGTTGCTAAGGCGTCTGCATGCCTGTTGTCCGCTCGGGGTTTGTGCTCGTATTTCACGTCGCAGAATTGCTGCATCAGCTTTTGCACTAGGGTGCGGTATGGTAGGAGGTTGATCTCCTTTAAACCATATTCGCCCGAGGCCTGTTTAACAATCAGTTTGGAATCTCCCATGACTGTTAAGTTGCTCACTTCCAAAGCTTTCGCCGCACGGAGTCCCGCGATCAGAGCCTCGTATTCCGCCTCGTTGTTCGTGACTGCGAAGTTGAGTTTTGCGGACATCTGTATGACTTCCCCGTCCGGCTTTGTCAAGACTATCCCAATGCCTCCGCCTTTTCTGGTTGACGAACCATCGAAGTGGAGGGTCCAATAGGGCACGTCGATCGCGTAGATTTCAGGGCCTTCGAGTTCTTCCTCGATCACAGGTTCGTGACTGTTGTCGGGAAACTGTGCCAGCAGATCTGCTACCGCCTGCGACTTGATCGCTCTTGGTTTTACGCATGTGATATCGTATTGAGAGATGGTCATGTACCATTTCGCCAATCTCCCGCCCGGAGTAGTGTGAGTTAGCAGGTATCTTATGGGGTCGCTTTTGGTGACTACCACTACTTTGTGCGATGCAAAATAGTGTCTCAACTTCTCTATTACGAAGAATAAGGCAAGGCAATGACGTTCGATGTCCGTGTACCTTGATTCAGCAGGCTGCACAATGCGAGAGATGTAATAGATAGGCCTCTCTTGTTCCTCATATACCTGGGCCAAGAGTGCTCCTATAGATCTCCTTGTTGATGTAAGATATAGCAGCAGCGGCGATCCCAGTTGAGGCGCGATCATAATCTTCGGGGATGTAAGTATCTCCTTTAGCTTTTCGAATGCCACTTCATGGTCGGGAGCCCAGTTGTACGCGGCGTCCTTCCTGAGAAGAGTGCTGAAACAGCATGTGATTTCGGCGATTGCCGGGATGAATCTCCGCAGATATGACAATTTTCCCAAGAATGTTTTCAAAGCACTTTGGTCTTGAGGTGGCGTCATGCTGGTGATGGCTGACACTTTCGCAGGGTCAGGCTCGATTCCTTGGCGATGGACTACGCATCCCAGAAACTTCCCCGAAGTCACGCCGAACGCGCATTTCATGGGGTTCATTTTCAGTTGAAAGCTCCTGCATCTGTTGAATACCTTTCGCAGGTCTGCAAGGTGATCTGCTTCATGCCTGGATTTGACTACCAGGTCATCCACATAGAATTCCACTTCTTTGTGCATCATGTCGTGGAATAGGGCCATCATGGCCCGCTGATAGGTTGCGCCTGCATTCTTAAGACCGAATGGCATTACCGTATAGTTGAATACCCCCACGGGAGTGATGAATGCAGTTTTCCTTGCATCTTCGGGATCCATCTTGATTTGATTGTACCCGCTGAAGCCGTCCATGAAACTGAACATGCGATGGCCTGCTGTTGAATCAATGAGTAAATCGATGTTAGGCAGCGGGAAATCGTCCTTAGGACAGAAGCGATTAAGATCTCGGAAGTCCACGCAGATGCGGAGCTGTCCGTTCTTCTTCACCACTGGCACGATGTTGGCCAACCATGTGGGATGGTGATTGGGCTCTATGAACTTGGCATCTAGGAGTTTGACAATCTCCTGTTTGATCTTCACGTTGAGCTCTGGCCTAAAGCTTCTGGTGCTTTGCTTGACCGGTTTAGACCCTGGGATGATGTCTAAACGGTGCATGGTGATGCTCGTGTCCAGACCCGGCATCTCGTCGTATTCCCATGCGAACACGTCCTTGTATTCAGTTAGGAGCTGCAGCAGTCCTTGTTCCTCTTCGCTTGTGAGGTCCGCACTCAGGAAGACTGGTCTTTTCTTTTCCTCGTTCGGGCTGAGGAACACTTCCTTAAGCTCTTGCTTTTGTGGTCTTGGCCTGTCTTCCATGCATTCGGGGGCTTCTTTAAGTTTCTCCTCTGGAGTGCCCTGTGTTGGCTCTTTTGTGAGCGCAACTTGCTCGATTTGATTGATTTGCCCAGGGACATCCCCATGCCCGTGTGAGGACGTCCCCGCGCACCTTCATATGCGATAGCATTTCTTCCCGTTGGCGTAGAAGCTCTCTATCTCCTTGCCCTCGGGGTCGTGCTTTGCGATCCTCTTCAGAGTGTAGACACTCTTGCGATGATATGCGATGCGCGGCGCCTCTTCGTGGGTAGGCGGCTTTTCTTCGGTGTCTCCCCTTGTCACCATCACGCCTGCAGGTGACTGGTCCTTGATGTCCTCCCAGAGAGGTAAAGGAGTAGGGTTGAATGGTCCGGGTGTTTGCTCGTCCGCCATCTCGGTGAACCACACCGCCTCGCTGAGATGCGCTTCGTCCAAGTTGAACGGGTTAGTTGAGGCCGGTATCTCGACAATCCTGTCGTTCCAGATAGCTTTCATCACTTGGTGAGCCGTTGAAGGGATTGCGTCAAAGCGATGAATCCAGGCCCGACCTATGATCATGTGGTATGTGGTGTTCGCGTCTATGACATAGAACTTCGCCGAGCACTTGATTTTGCCGATCTGAACGCCCAGGCGGATCCACCCAATCGTCATTCTGGAATCGCTTCCGAATCCCACCAGCGGGGATGGACGCTTGACTACCTTGTGCTCGGGGATCCCTGCTAGTTTCAGTGTGTGGAGTGGAACAACATTGACCGCTGCTCCTCCATCGACGAATGCTCGCTTGAATTCGACGCCGTGGATGATGGCGGTCACGTACAGGGGCCTCTGGTGGCTCGCATCTGTCTTTTTGTCGCTGGCAGAAAAGGTCATAATCTTTTCTGTGGAACGGGACGCCCTGACGACTTTCCCGTTGGAGACCACGAGGTCCTCCTCGTAGTCCTCTGCTACCCTTAAGATTGCTTTTGTCATGTCCGCTCGACATTTTTCGGAGAGGTTCATCTCGTTGAAGAATCTGTCGAAGCCGTGCGACCCTTTCATGCGGTCGGCACGCTCATCTTCCGTGTCCATGCTGTAGTTTTCATCTTCATGGACTTCAGCAACGATGGGCAGACCATCCTCTGCGACTTCTTCCAAGTCAACTATCGAGATCATGGCGACCTCTTTGCCTTTTGAGCCCGAATCTGTATGGGCAGGCAGCGGGTTGTTGCGCACATCCTTCCGATGGTCGCTGACGATGAGTTCGCCGCTCTTCATCTTCTGATCGAGTGCGAATCTGAGCTTCTTGCACTCGGCTGTGGGGTGCATGACCTTGCCGTGGTATTCGCACCACTTAGGGTCCCTCGTCATCTCCTTGGAGGGAGCTTTCTCGAGCGGTGGGAGGACGCCGTCCTTACGCCACTGTCTGCAGAGATCGCTTGCCTCCTCCACCGAGCATGGCAGGGGCGGTGCGTCGAAGTTTGTAACTTTTGCTTGCTTCTGGGGCGAAACTGCATTGACCTCAGCTTCGCGTCCTCGCTTGTAGCCGAATCTGCCGATCTTGTAGGTGGTGCCGCTCGCAGGTCGTTCTGGAGCGCTCTTCTTTCTCTGTCTCTCGACGATGGGCTCGATGTTCATCGTGCACTCGATGAGCTTTGAAAACGTGGGTGTTTGCAAATTGATTAGCATGCTCTTGTACTCATCTCGCATGCACTGCAGGCATATCTCTACGAGCCGACTCTCGAGCATTGGGTCCTTGCATTCTAAGGATTTCGCTCTGAATTTCTTGATGAAAGTGATTCCATCTTCCTCGCGTTTCTGATACATCCGCGAGAGGTGGATCATCGTCACCTTCTCTTCCATCTGGAAGAACTTGGTGTAGAACTTCTGGACCATGTCGTCCCAAGTCTTCACAGATCCGGGCTCCAACGTCCGGTACCATTTGTATGCTACATTCCCAAGAGTCTTTGGGAACTCTCGCATCAGCAGTTTGGGATCAGCTCCGTATGGACCCATGACATCGATGAAACGCATGACATGCTCATGAGCGTTTCCATTGACGTCTTCGAACTTGTCCCATTTGGGAGCCTTGTACCCTGCCGGGTTAGGCATGAGATAAATTTCTCGTGGGATGGGTGGATCGTTGTCTAGCTTCGGGATGATGGTATCCGCGAGCGATTGATGAGCTAGGATGGAGTCCACGCGCTTCTGCAAGGATGTCATGCATTCTGGGAGGCTTCCCTCGGTAGCTGCCGGAGGGGCTGCCGTAGGCGGTGGCGATACATATGTCGCCGGAGGATTGAGAGTGTATTGGCTACCCGCGTTTCCCCATATGGTCGCCGGTGGAGGCAGAGTGTACTGCAAAGTTGGGTTAGACGCCAAAGCCGTGGGCTGAGAGGCGTGAGCGGCAGGGGGTAGCATTTGCGCTGTTGATCCTTGGATCGAAGGCAGCTGCGCGGCTGACGGTGGAGTTTGCAGATGAGGGTTGGGAGGTGTGGCCGATACTCCCAATCCTGGAGCAGTAGGGGTTCCTCCTCCCTGAGGGGTGGCGGTACCTGGTGGAGGATTTGGCGCAAGGGTGCCCAGAACGGCCAAGATCCGCTCCAACTGCGCAGATTGAGACTTGAGAGCTTTTGCCTGACTTTGGACAGTGGCGTCCAAAGACTCCAAAGTTGGGGCCTCGCCGGGAGTCGTCGGAGTACGGCGGACTTCGTCTCCCGAGGGAGTTTCGGTGGAAGGCGACCGGTTGCTGACATCATCCTCCTGAGACATGGTTGCTTTTGCTGGTAAGTTTCACGTCGGGTTCACCAAAATGTGCACAAGAGATTCCGGCAGGGAGACCTCCGTGTACACCGTACGTAGTGGATCAGGGATCGCACAGGAAGAATAGGGGTGTGTGTAGGGAGAGAGTAAGTCAGTAGCAATGTCTGAGAGAGAGACAGAGGTTTGGCAGAGCTTCCGCGTATGGCAGTGTTGTTCTCCTTTGTATGGAAAGGTTAACGATGTATATATACTGGAGAACGTGGCCGTTGTAGTGTGGTTAATGCGCCCATTGATGGCGGCTTAATTAGCTTAACCATAACGGCACGTTCGTCCGAGTATATAGGAACCGTTAGAGCACGTGGTGCGCAAGTACCGGAACCGTTACGAGGTTGACCGGGTTTGACCGGATTGACCGGGTCTAGGGAGCTCGTGCCATAAATCTCTCAAAACAGTTACTAAAGGTCGCGCGCGGGCTTGGCTCGCACGCGACAGGGCTTACTCTAGCCTCCAAACCACAAATCCCTACAAGTCCCGTGCAGTGGTATGCGAGGGCTCTGTCTCGCAGCCCCCACATGGATCAGCTCGGCTGGTGATCCTGTGTGTGTGGAGCACAATATGGTGTGCTGGATGGTTGCCACGTGGCCTAGATCTGCCATGTCATAAAGCAGTATCTACACCAGGATAGTTTGAATATTATAATCATGTAGGTTTAGTGTATCGTAGATACCTTAATACTCATATTACAGTTGTCTAGTGGATTACTGATAAAAACGACTAAGTTTTTCCAACTGCTTGTGCAAGGTATGACCTAGTACAATACATATTGTACATAAGGCCTTCAATCATTTGAGCATACTCTTATTGCTTAGTATCCGACCCACGATTTCTGGCGAGATGCATGCTTACACCAACTGGTGTTTTTACTGGCTTGTTGTTTTTGGTCAAACGCCTCAAAACTTTATCGATATAGTGAGACCAAGTTAAGGCATAGCCATTCCAGAAATTTTTATTCCTAGAATAATATCGACTGCCCCTAAATCCTTCATACTGAATGTTGCGGATAATAATTTTGTTGGTGGCACGTATTATTGTCTCGTTACTTCCTAAGATTAACATGTCGTCTACATAGAGACATATTATGACGCACCCGCCATTCACAGTTTTAGAATTTACACATTACATTTCTTGCACTAAAACTGTTTGTTGTCATAACACTATCAACCTTTTCATACCATTGTTGGGGAACCTGTTTTAATCCGTATCAGGATCTCTTGAGTCGACGAAATTTATGTTTCATTTCCTGGAACCTGGAACCCTTCCGGTTGTTCCGTCATGATTGCTTGAACTGATGATTTTATGTCAATTTTTGTAGTTAACTCGTACTTTTGAGCACATTCTAAACCATTGAGTTGCTTTACAATGCTATAAACATCACTGAGAGGTGCCCCTACAATTCAATGTTTTACATAGGTTATTACCCTTTACCCGCATACTATGCGATTTCGTATTCACCCATCCTTGTAAATATGAATATTCATTTTGACTTAACTCGTATGGTAGTCAAGTAACAACAATCAGTTTTAAACAAATTGCTCATTCTCCACTTACTTGTATTACATTATATCTACAAGATAAACTGTCTTCATTCACGAGACTTTTATTGCTCCAATAAGGTATCCCAGTTTTAGCTCTTTATGTGCCTAATAAGATCATAGGCTCGTGATTTTCATGTTGTCCCAAAATGTTGCAATTTAGTAAACAAATCATAAGTGCTATTAAACTCCTGATTTGCGTTATACTAAATTGGATATCCATTAGTGCTTGAAAAACTCTTGGATTTCCATGAGTTCTTGAGAACTCTTGGACCAAATTACTGTGACAACTTTAAATCATTTGAAATATAACCTTCCACAAAGTACGTGAAATTTTCAGTTGTCTTCAATCGAATTCCTTGAATGAATATTCAAACTTTTCAATTAATGGTTGGCACCGCATATAATTTGGAGAATCGTATTTTCCTCCTTAGAATTATTGCTAAGGAGGACTTGCTCATTTTCTACCTTGGTGAAAATAACCACTAGCCTAACTTATTACTTTGCCAAAGCTTGATTGTAGAAATGGATAAAAAGATACAAAATGAAGCCCCTTAAACATGGAAAGTAGTAACAGTGCATACTCAACATGGTTACTCAACTGACGTGGACATGCTAAAGCCTCAACAGTCAACACAGTAACATACTAGAGTAAATATTATTTGGTCATAACCATCATTTACTATGGAAGGAACACGTGGAAAACTTACTAGATAAACATAAAATTTATCTATTTCCTAATATATATATCAACTTTATTTAATAAACCATGCAAGCTAAGCAGCCATTTCAAATATATACATTGCACATGCAAACATGTACGTCCATATGAGAAATTTGAGCTACCATATCAATATTTGCTATTTTCACAAAAATGAGTTTTCACATATTGGGTGATTATAAGTTTATGACATGTAATGAGTAATACTACGTCAAACAACCAATGAATCACTCAGTTCAAATTATTTCTTGAACAGAGGGTCTCACACTATGACTCCCGCATGCCCTCGGTTCTTGATGTGAATCTGAATGCTCCACACATCTTCCCTCTTAGTCTTGAACTTTGATCTCACTTACTACTGTAAAACATGATTTTGCACAAATTAACTTCACAAGATGAAAAATCTAACTTGTTGGTGGACTTCGGTTGTAGAACCAGGAGTAGCCGATGCCGCAATCAGCGCTATAGAAAAAGATGATGAATCCATGAATTGGGTTTTGATCACTCTTTGTCCAACGACATTACTCACAAGTTTAATTGAATTATAGTGAAGTCATGAAAGAGTGAGAGTCTCTGGGATTGACTACAATGCAGCCAATTGGTCAAATCAATTCGAGAAGCGGATTTGTTGCCCACTTGCAGGCAGTGCGTGTGTCACACACATTGAGCTCTTACAATTATCTAAAGCCCCATCAGAATTGATATATTATGCATTTTACCCGTTTGGTTTGTTTCTCATCCATAATAGGTGGGCGTTGTATTTGTTGAATTTGCATGTAGATCCCCATGTCAGTAGGGACGGATTGTGAAATGATTTTAGAGAGGATGTATCTTAAATTTGTTAGCAAGTAATCGTTCATCTTCACTGTAATTTTTGGGTTTGTTGTAGTCCGGTGAGTTGATGGGTTTGTTGTAGTTTGAACTCGGTAGGGAATCCTGTCGTGTTTGGTGCGTGGAGATTGCCAACGAGAGCGGTGATGACTTCTGGAGACGGTGGCGGTCAAGGGCGGAGATGGTTGTGGGCGATGGTGGAGTTGGTAGACGACACGTCGGATCGTCGATTGCGACGGAACACGTCGGAGATGGTGCCCAGAACGAGGTGTGTCTTCCTGGGCGAAAATACCATATTGGGACAAACTAGGGCTATTGATAACTTACAAGGATAATTTTGTAAAATTGATATCATATGCAAAATCTAATGGGCCATATGAAAAAGAATGTTAGACTAGTCATAATAAATGACAATATTGTTGAGTTCATTATTGAACCCAAATAAGCCCAAAGAAACCCAAAGATCCCGCACATGACCAACCAAAAAGATGATTTAAATTCCTCAAACGAAAAATAGCATTTTTTTTAAAAAATAAATGAGAAATTGCTTTCGTTATCAATTTGGTTTGAACCCAGGACCTCATGTAGGGGCTTCCAACGTTCTACCAATTGAGCTACCACCCTAGCTGCTATTTAATGAAGACTTTAACTTTCAAACATTAAATAAAATTGAGTTGAGATAAATAATTAAAATTATAAATGTATCTTATTCTTCGCAAAAAATACGCATCAAACACTTATTGTGGTGGATTTTGTATATACAAGATAATATGCACTCAACCTTGTGTTCGTAGAGATTAGGGATGGCAATATGGTCCGATCCGATCTGTGATCCGAGCGATCCGGGCCGAATGGATCGGATCGAAATTCGATCCAATTTTAAATGGATCGGATTAGGATCTGGATTTCGATCTACGGGCAGATCCACCGGGTTCCGACCCGATCCGATCCGACGTATATGTGGGCTTTACAAATATATTCATATTACCTCCCCAATTTCAGTTCCAAGAAGAATATAATAGTAATTTCAACCTACAAAGCTATTTATGTTGTGTTTTAGGTTGCATAACTTGCGAACATGCCTTAGCGTATGAAATAGTGTTTATTTCTTATTTTTTTTGTATTTTTGTATTTTATTGCAAACCCAAGTCGGATCCGATCCGAATCAGATCCAACCACGTATTATATGGATCTACGGATCGGATTTGGATCAGCTGGATGAAACGCGATCCGATCTGATCCGAATTCGGTGATGATCCGAACGGATCTGGATCGGATCTGGATCCCATTTCTCCTAATCGGATCTGGAACGGATTGAGCCTGATCCGATCCGGATCCGACCCGTTGCCATCCCTAGTAGAGATGGGAATTAACGACAAATAATATTCTCATTGCACTATGTTTGCACTTTAGCTATTTGAGAGACTTTGGAATATAACAACGAGATGATTGCAAATAATTACAATCGTATCTGAGTATATGCTAACAAATTAAGTAAAACTGGTCAACATGACTAATAGTTTGACAACCAATCTCTATTAGGATTGCCAATTTAGTGAGTCTCAAATGCCGAAATTCTCATTAGGCAAGTGTACCCCGTTTCTCCCAAGTTGTTGGGAGACACAGTTACTATTAGAAAATCACGGGAAGTTCATGTTTACCAAACGATAAAAAAGCGACTCTCCGTGAAATTTTGACCAAGCAGAATCAATCTCAAATATTTCATCAATAACTCCATGTGCGAGACAGCAGTGTCTGAAGCCATTATACAAAATGTAAAACACAACTAACACAAACAAATAAATAATAATATAGAATATATACAACAAATATCAGAAATACAAAATAAACAATTGATCCAAATTCAGACTGAAGCTACGGTTACCATACCCAGCAGGCGTAGATTTTTCTAACAAATAATACATTTAAAGATTAATCTTAAACTGTATTGGCTCAACAATATTTTTTGTTTGTATTATGATAAATCCACTTTTAACAAAGCACACCTAATATGTTCGGTCTTAGAGTAATTCGTACATATATTTCTGATAATCTTTTTCATTCTCTTCTTGCCACTTGAACCGTAAAAAAGAGCTGCTATCGCTGCACGCATCACACCTGCAGTGTGAGGAAACAAGTGCATCGACTGTCGTCAGACATCAGCATCGTCGTTACAATGTACGTGGGAATCCACAACCACCCTTACGAGAAGCTCGTGGAAACACTCGCTCCTCTTCTCAAGCAGATGCAGTTCCTCACCAGTTTATCGTCGTCTAATTAAATCCAAGCTGCTGCTCTCAAGCTTACTTATTGACATGAAAACATACTTAGTACGGAATCTATACACACCACCTTAAACTTCGCTAACTATACTCAAATGTTTCTTCTTGTACTAAATCTATATTCGCTATCAACCAAAAACCTTAATCAACTGAATGTTTAACTGTAACGTCTGCAAGACCATACAAAACCTTCATCTGTGGATTACTTTACTTGAAGAATTATGCAGTTACTAGACGACAAATGCAGAAATTCATCAGCGACAGTCCATAGACTCCAACACTAATGTACCTAAAAAAACTACAAAATATGATGTACACGAGTCTATGTCAACAAAGGTAACCACCAGATCTCCCAAGCATCTCATGGTTTAGGGTAAGGGGTGTTTTGATCTTTGGAGTTACTTTAAGCGCCACTTATAGGAGACGTGACAACCAGCTTAGGCAATAAACCAGGTGGTGGCCCAACGACCAAGTTAGTAAGAAACCAGGTGGTGGCAGTATTCACGGAGCGCGGACAACTGGTGGTGCGGGGCTCAAGAGCTGGCTAAGTACAGCTAAGTATGCCTCGCCCGTCAAGCTTCCCCTCATCCTCTTAAAAAGGCCTCCAGTTCAATTCTGATGCCCCCCCCCCCCCGAGTTGTAGCCGATCTACCTCCTGCTTTCCCATGTTCTGAACTGACCCTCTTTTCTACCATGCTGTTGAAAGAGTGCGCCGCTGATGGTGGGAGTTGAGTGTCGTCTCTTCTTTCCCATTGAGCTGGTTGCCTAGGGGCAGGTGATGTAAATGCTATTGATGGATGCAGTTGAGTGCCATCTCACCGTTCAAATTGGGCTTCTTGCCCGGGGATAGCTGGGGGCGCTAGGGTTTTTGGGGTCGGCTCGTTGCTTTTTCATCACTGTTGGCTGCGAAAGACCTTCTCTTTGCTCATTCAGGGTTTTTAGAGCAAGAACGGGGTAAGTTGACCGGGTTTTTAGACAGAGACGGATTTGTTGCTTGGGTCAACCATGGTTGTTGTTGGAGACCACCTCTCAATTGAATTGGTGATACCCTTGCGAGAGGTGTTGATGTTGCCAAGTTTTGTGACGGACTTATAGCTCGGTACATCCTCATGGCCTTAGAATTATGTTGCGCCTCCTGCAGAAGTGTAGGAGGTGTAGAGGAGATGTAAGAAGCACCCGCTGAAACTTGAAAAGGATGAGCTTTTCTCGACTTCTTAGCATTATCGGACACGTGCTGATTCTGCCATGGGAAAACGAAGTTTAAGCTTAAAACCTAGACAAATCCAAACTCATGCGTGTGTTGAGAAATATAAATATCTAAAATTGATCGTTGATCATCACATACACGAACTCATATCCATAACTACAAAAATGATCCTACAAAAAATTGTTCAGTTGCGGATATTTTTAAGGCACGGGAAAAGAGCCAAAATCTTGGGGTTTATAAAATTTTACTGCATTCGTGATGCTTTCAACCAATATGTTCCTATTCCAGCATTTCAGACTCAATAGCATTTTGAAGTGCCTTCTTATGATTATGGGGAAATGCAAAAAGGCAAATAGCTAAAGAACATTTCATGAATCATAAACCTTGGAACCATCAAAGATTCAATGTCCATGAAACATATGCGACGGATCAAAATGTTGTCTGGTTGAGGCTGTGTACATTTTTTCCTCAAATGACTATGTGGTAATTATAGGCATCTAAGGCTTAGGTTATACATCCTGACACATATGGTAGATATAAATTTGAAAACAATTATGTACAAACCTGGCTAAGATGTCGATGCTGCAAAAAGATGAAGCCAGGTTAGGTGCTTGAGGCATATTGACATGGCAGCCAGGGGTAGTTGATAATCGTATTCTTGGATCGTGAGACAGAGCTCGAGCAGCATCAGCTGAGGGCTTCGAGGTTGAAGGTAAGTTCCCTAGGATGAAGCCAACAGTTTGGGCACTTGAAATAGGAAGGCCATTGTCAGAGGTCGCCATGGAAGGAGAAGGCTTGAATGTTCCATGCATTACATTTTGAGTTGATGATTCTCTCCTTGGATCACGAGGCGGAGCTCGAGTAGCATGTCTCGGCGTCCCTTGTGGAAGACAACACCCATTTTTGCATGTTCTTGAGAAGGAGGATCGTTCTTCTCCAGAACAGGCTTCCAGGATTAGCTTTCTTATGTTATCTCAAATCTGGTAATACTCGAGGATGCGTGCCCTAAGGTCCCTGCTGGCGGACTTACTCCAATTTTCACTAGGATTCTGAAGTTTCTGTACTCATCATCGCGCTCTAATGATGGGGGAGCTTCCATGTCTTGTAGGTTAAGCTCCTCCTCCATGGTGAAATGATCTGGTCCAAGATCAAGATTAGGGTTCGATAGCAATGAACTTGTGTTGACACTTTCATGAACCGCGTTCAGGTGTGAAGCAAGGTTAGTGCCCTTTGTGTCGGCAGAGTCGTACTTTCTCTTGTACTTGCCTCCAAAAACTCGAAATCAGTTTTTGATATGACAACAAACAAACGGTTTAAGTTAGTCTGGGGAAAACCAAATACCTTCGTTAGCATGGAAACTAGACATCGTAAGGTTAGCGCTGCCATCTATAGTTGGATCATCATTTGCTCTTCTTATATACACCTATAAAAGTGACAAAAATCAAGCAGAGGTACGCTGAACAAGAAACAAATCCACATAAATTTGGTGGGAGTATCAAGTCATGCAACAGAATCATAGGTTCTTCACACGAAAAAGGACTTCAGATGTGAGTTTAACAGACGCATATGTTTGAAATCTTCCATCTGTTCACTCTTCTTGCAAGGAAAATGAGAAAACCACAAGGTGGTACCAAACAGTGGTCCAAATCCTAAAAGATGTGCCTATTCTGCGTATACGCCTCTCAGTCTTTTGGTCCTCTAATAGATGACGCAACTCTTCCTAACGTTTGCGTATACATTGACAAAAATTATATTACGTGAAAATTATTGCATGGCACGCTTCCCCATTAGCCATTTTTCTGAGTTACTACTAAACATGGATTTAGCTTCCATATCATTCTAGGCCAACACGGATTATTATTATTATTATTATTATTATTATTATTATTATTATTATTATTATTATTATTATTATTATTATTATGATTATTATTATTATTATTATTATTATTGTGATGATGATGCAACTCCAGGGGTCAAAGTGCAGATCAGCCTCCAGTCAAATTAAAGGAAATAATGATACCACAGGGATTATGTTACAACGGTTGCTTAATGTATAAGAGGAGGGGGAACATAGAGAAATGCAAGGCAGTATTGAGATTTTAATTTAGGAGGGAACCTCGGTGTGCAAGTCGCACGTTAGGGTTTATCTCTTCTTCTCCTTCTATTTAGTTCAGTTTTGTTTACTCTTAAATTAATGTACTCTGTTTACTGCGATCGAATTGATTGAGTTCTCATCGATTGTATCTGAGCAGTTAGTCTGTCGGAAGGGACATTATAACAACCCCCTTGTTCCGACTCGGGAGAGACCGGGAGGGCGCTACTCGTAAAGATAAATACGGCGAAAATCGTGAACGAAACATCCCATACTCATATATTACAAACCATAATTGTCTCAAAGTAAACATGACGTACTATTAAACAAGATGAGCATCGTCTAGGCGAATCATTTATTTAATACTAGCATAACCAGGTGAGTCCGCGTTTCCCTTAAGCCGAGCTTCCTTCACCTAGACCTGGGGGGAAAGAAACAAGACCGCAGTTTTTCCAAAGTCATCACAAATTCTAAGCAAGTAAACACCCAAACGTGTAAAGAGGAAAGATACATATTTTCAATTTAAATAAGGAGGAATAATATGGAAGTGAACCAACTTGTTATTTGCAAAAGTGTAGATATGAATATTTCAACTCCTTACTTAGCATCCTCAAACCATTCCACAATTTCAAATCATTAGTTGCTTTTATTTCTCATATGAAAAATCCACATTTATTATTTTAGTTGTAGCGGGGAACGAACCAATCCAATATTATAGAACCAACCATCTCGCATGCATCCAAGATCTTAAGTGCCGAAACCCCCCTAAGACTCTTGCGGCCAGAGAGGTGAGTACAGGGAGCAGCCCGCGACAAATCGCAACCGAGCAAAATATCATAATAGGTCGGGTGGCCGTGCCATCCCAATAATCATAACCACAATGTATATAAGAAGCTGAATAAGGTTCCGCCGCACAACTGTTTCCACTTTACGTTATTACGTGTTATTAATCTCATGTGATAGTTTCCAAAGAATCATTTAGACAAGTATTTGAAATCTCAAATCGAGCACGTATATCACAAATCACATTTTGAGACATAAAATCATAAAAATATTTAGACACGAATGGAGGATGAGCACATTAGGTAAGACATATTTACTCACCTCAAGTAGCAAGACAATTAGCACGACAAAGCTTCTACGGATATACGTAGCCCTCGTCTACGAACTCGTCACCTACAAATTTATAATTCCTACATTAATTACAAGTCCAAAGTGTGCAAGTATGCTATGCTAAATTTCCCTAAGTCTCATTTGAAATTACCCCCCATTATCCCATTAATTACTAGTGTGCCATATTTATTTAATAAACCGGTGACGTAAACAATTGTATTTTCTCACAAAAATCACTACTTGTATAAATACTAACTCTTAAAAATTATTAAGTAAGATATCACATATTATATTTATACACTCTAATATTTAGAAAATAATAATTTACTATACAACATATTTATTTGTAAATGACTAGAAAATTTAATTCCAACTAATTGAATTATAGCAAATCACTTGTTATAAAATGTATATTTTATTAAAGAATTAAACTCATAATTAAATCTGACAAAATATTTATTCAACTAGAACAAGTGTTTAGTCACACATAATTATAAATTTATTTTGGAGAAATAATCTCGAATATATACAAATAATATTCAAGTTTAATCTATTTATTAATAAAGGAGTTTACTATTAAACATATCATAAACTAACTCCCTAACTTATTTTATTTTATCAATATTAATCAAATAACATATTTTACTCAAAATACTAGTTTATAAGTACTTAAAATATTTATTTAACAATTTATATTTTTATCTTGCATATTTTTAAGAGTAACAACAATATCACATACTAAATAACTCCTATATAATTTTTAAATAGTCAAATTCACTTTTACATAATTGAAACAATATGTAGAAATGTTAGAAATTAATTCTAATACAAAACTTGCATTTTAACTTTTATATTTATATGCAGTTTGTATAAACAACAACCATATCCCCCAAGTTCTCATAAATGACATATAATCATCTCCCACTAATATTAATAGTTTTCACATGTGACAGGTCACACCCTTAAAGTTTCAAAAAGTACAAATACTACCCACAACATGAACACACGTATAACTCTCTCTCAACCCAACAACCCGATTCGATTTAGATCTAACAAAATCATATTTTTATGATCAATAATGAACCATAGGGTGATTTAGATGTTACCCACACCAAAAATCGCGAAGAACGGTCGAGATTTGGGTCCGGTTGAGTTCGCCTTCGATGTGGCGGGCGATGGTGGTCGAATTCGGCGAACAGGGAATTCTTGGCTTCAATTGGCAGCGATTACAGCTTCCTCGGGCCTCTAGAAGTCGATTAGGATAGATTTGATGGAGTGGGGTTAGCGTCGAATGGCTCGGGCCGAGCTTCTCGCCGGCGTTAATGGAGGCTCCGGGGCGTTTCTGCTGCTGTGCTTTTCCTTGGCTCGAAACAGAGAGGGGAGGTGAGAGAGGGGGTCAAAACGAGGGAGAGAGAGAGAGAGAGAGCTGTGGTGGTGGCTGCAACAACCCCCTAATCCGGCTTGGACAGAACCGGAAGGGCGCTGCTAAAAGTGACAGCGGAAATCACAAGCAATACAATCCACAACTTGTATATTAACATTAACAACTTATACTAAGGTCCGAGACTTATACAAGAATCTGATTACTATTACCCAGTGTTTAACTATCCATGTCCAAAAACTACTTTTGAAGTCATTCTAAGTGAGTTTCGCGTCCAACCAAACCATAGTCTCCAGCTCCTGGACCTGCGGTGGGAAAGAAACAGGAACCGCAGTTTCAAAGTCAGTAAGGATTTACTGAGTAAGCAACCGTCATGCATGTAAAATACAGATGAGAAATATTTTGAGTAAAAACTGTAATATTAATTGATCCGAAGTCGTGGATAGTGGGATGTAAATCCCAAGTTCATTTCAAGAAATTTCTGGTAACCTGTGTTCAGCCCGAGATCAACATCAATGAACTTCCCGATAAGCCTCAACAACCCAATGCCAATGATGCCCCTTCTTTGAATCCTCATTTTCAACTCTCAAACAGGAAGTATTACTCCCAATATGATTTAACCGTGACAGCGGAAGTAAAGACAGTTAGCAAATGAAATATTCTTTAGTTCCTATTCAAGGAATCACCAAGGACCAGTGTTTAATCCATATCCAATCCTCATGTGAAAATTCCAATTTAATTCCTACGATACAAGTATAAAATTTTCGTTTTATCATAAGGACCCAGTTTCCTCATTACAACCATAATCACAGGCCGGGTGAACAAAGTCAACACCGACAATAACAATCACAGGCCGGGTCAATGCCGACAATAACAATCACAGGACGGGGCAGTCCCGACAATAATAATCACAGGCCGGATCAATAACGACAATAACAATCAGAGGCCGGGATAGTCCCGACAATAATACACAGGCAGGGCCAGTCCCGACAATAACAATCACAGGTCGGGTAAGTCCTGACAATAATCATCACAGGCCGGGTCATTCCCGACAATAATCATCACAGGCCGGGTCAGTCTCGACAATAATAATCATAGGCCGGTTCTGTACCGACATTAATCATCACAAACCGGGTCAGTCCCGAAAATAATCATCACAGGTCGGTTCAGTCCCGACAATAATAATCACAGGCCGGTTCGGTCCCGACAATAACAATCACAGGTCGGGTCAGTCCCGAAAATAATCATCACAGGCCGGTCAGTACCGACAATAATAATCACAGGCCGACTCAGTCCCGACAATAATCATCACAGGCCGGGTCAGTCCCGTCAATAATAATCACAGGCCGTTTCAGTACCGACAATAATCATCACAGGCCGGGTCAGTCCCGACAATAATAATCACAGGCCGACTCAGTCCCGACAATAATCATCACAGGCCGGGTCAGTCCCGTCAATAATAATCACAGGCCGGTTCAGTACCGACAATAATCATCACAGGCCGGGTCAGTCCAGACAATAATCTTCACAGGCCGGTTCAGTACCGACAATAATAAGCTTCTCCCGCACAACACTTCCCACCTTACGCTATTACACGTTATTATTCTTCTTTGTACTACCATTTCATATCAAATGTTCAGAACCAAATCTCAAGTAAGACATGTAAGTCATAAAATTCATTTTGAGACAACGTGTAAAATTATATTGTGACACAAATGAAGCTAGACACGTAGTGCTGGGCATGTAAACTCTCTTCAATAGATAGCATGATCTAGATTGATGTAGTCCTTGTTACGAAACCGTCAACAGATAAGAATCCCTTATTTGGTCACATAGTATCGATATAAGTAAGCAAATATGAATTTATATAAGTCTGACGAGTCTTATTTGAAATCACTTAATCCTCATGTACCACGCTTTTTTATTTTTCTCGCAACAATATTATCATTTGTTAACCAACCCATTTATTCTCAAGTAACCAAGAAAACTCTTTAAAATAACTTATTCAAAGGAAATATTCACTCAATCCAATCGGGTATATTTGCGGAATGCATTTCTAGCTCGTCTATTTTCAAGAAAATGAGTTACATTTAACTAACAGTAATTCTACCCATATTAATTCAATTAATATAATTTAATCCAACTTGGAAGGCAACTAAAATTTGTAGAAATGGATGTATCCCAAAAAAATCGATTTATAAGAAACTATTTCACACTTACTATCCATTTAAACAAATGTGACATAACCCTTAACTTATTCAAGGAAAATATTGATTCAAACCAATCAGAAATAATTGCAGAATATATTTGCAGCTAGTTTATTTTCAAGATAACAAATTCTATTTAACTAACGATATTTTTACCCATATTATTTCAATGTTAACATACTTTTATTCAACTAGAATAGTAGCTAGAAATTCGTGGAGATTGATTTAAACAGAAAATCAAATTTTAAAATTTATTTTTATATAGACAGATTACTAAATATCAAGAAAACCCCCAAGTTATGTTATAATGAAATAAATACCCCCTACTACCATAAAACAGTTCCACATACCATACTCCCCACCCTTAACTTTTTGAGAACTACACAAAAGAACCCCCAACAAGAACGTGATGCTCCTACCCGAACACAACAAGAATCAAAGCTTGTAAAAATGGTTTTGAGTATCTAAATCAACTCGCAATAAAGTTTAGAGCATACTTAGCTGAAGAACTGCAAGATATGGTCGAGTAACGCGACGGGTCGAGTCGCCGAAATTGTTGCCGGAAGTAATGGTCGGCGGGGCTTTCTCCGGTCACTTCTGGCCACGCCTGAGCTTCCCTCGAGTTTGGTCGAACCCCAAGGAGTCCCTAGAAACGGATCAAACGGCTTGCGTATCACTGCTATGGTTGGCCCGAGCTTTCGCCGAAAGGTATGGTGGTTCGGCGTTGGTGGCGGCGTCCTCTGCAAATCAGTCTACTGCTGCTCTGTTCTCTCCTTGTTGCTGAGTTCGAAATCACAAGAGAGAGAGAAAGAATTTGATATAGAGAGAAGGGAGGTGAAAGACAACCCAGTGGGTTTCCTCGGTGGTGACCTCCGACGGTGGAAGCGGTGGTGGCTGGGTTGCTTCGCCGCTGCTGTTGTTGCTTCTGATTTCCCGCGACTCAGAGAGGGGAATGGGTGGAGAGATGGGACAGAGACAGTTGGGAGAAGGTGTTGGTGGTCGTGATGGTGGTTGACGGTGGTGGTGGTTGTTTGCCGGAGAAGACAAAGATGAGAGAGAGAGAGTGGTTGTGGCTGTGGTGTCAAGTCAGGGGGTGTCACTGGGGTTTTTATAGAGGGAGTGAGGGCGGTGAGCTGAGGGCGGTGATCAGGGAGGCGGCACAAGGTTTGGGCGGCGTCCGAAGCTTTGTCGTGAAGACAAAGGAAGAGATGATGTCATGTGTGGGGTATTAATATAATGATAATAATATATTAAAAATAATAATAATAATAATAATAATAGTAGTGGTGGTGGTAGGTGTGTTATAGTGTGGTAGGTGTATCAACTAGCGCGGTGGTTACATCCGCGATAATACTAATATACCCACGTAAAATTAACGTTATATTCTAAAATTTGCACAAGCCTACGATAAATTATCTAGACAATTTAACATTCATATTTCGCCTCCAAAATTACCAATTTGCCCCTGACCAAATTACGGGGTATTACACTCTTCCCCCCTTAAAGAAAGCTTCGTCCTCGAAGCTAACATCGGACAATTACAAGTCAACAAGCAACTAATTATTAGAGTTAAGATCACATAGCAGACAAATCATATAAACTTAGCAAATCAGAGAATGCATCAAATTATCAGGTTTCACATTTCATACTTATCATCTTCCTGTATGATCAATACTCATCATAGAATCACATAAAGCCAAGTAATCAAGGTATAACCGAATCACATAACGTTCTCAGTATAGCAAGAAAAACGGTGAGGGTGGGTGAGTTCCACACACATGAGCTACCCATAATCCCGTTGGTCTTTCCAATTATATTTATCTCACCCTATGTCCATTTTAAGTTACCCCACATGTTTTAAACTGGAACGACCGCTCTGATACCACCTGCAACAACCCCATAATTCGGCTTGGACAGAACCGGGAGGGCGCTGCTAAAAGTGACGGCGGAAATCACAAGCAATACAATCCACAACTTGTATATTAACATTAACAACTTATACTAAGATCCGAGACTTATACAAGAATCTGATTACTATTACCGAGTGTTTAACTATCCATGTCCAAACACTACTTTTGAAGTCATTCTAAGTGAGTTTCGCGTCCAACCAAACCATAGTCTCCAGCTCCTGGACCTGCGGTGGGAAAGAAACAGGAACCGCAGTTTCAAATTCAGTAAGGATTTACTGAGTAAGCAACCGTCATGCATGTAAAATACAGATGAGACATATTTTGAGTAAAAACTGTAATATTAATTGATCCGAAGTCGTGGATAGTGTGATGTCAATCCCAAGTTCATTTCAAGAAATTTCTGGTAACTTGTGTTCAGCCCGAGATCAACATCAATGAACTTCCCGGTAAGCCTCAACAACCCAATGCCAATGATGCCCTATCTTTGAATCCTCCTTCTCAACTCTCAAACAGGAAGTATTACTCCCAATATGATTTAACCGTGACAGCGGAAGTAAAGACAGTTAGCAAATGAAATATTCTTTAGTTCCTATTCAAGGAATCGCCAAGGACCAGTGTTTAATCCATATCCAATCCTCATGTGAAAATTCCAATTTAATTCCTACGATACAAGTATAAAATTTCCGTTTTATCATAAGGACCCAGTTTCCTCATTACAACCATAATCACAGGCCGGGTGAACAAAGTCAACACCGACAATAACAATCACAGGCCGGGTCAACGCCAAAAATAACAAGCACAGGACGGGGCAGTGACGACAATAATAATCACTGGCCGGATCAATACCGAAAATAACAATCATAGGCCAGGGCATTCCCGACAATAATAATCACAGGAGGGTCAGTCCCGACAATAACAATCACCGGTCGGGTTAGTCCCGACAATAACAATCACAGGTCGGGTTAGTCCCGACAATAATCATCACAGGCCGGGTCAGTCCCGACAATAATAATCATAGGCCGGTTCAGTACCGACAATAATCATCACGGGCCGGGTCAGTCCCAAAAATAATCATCACAGGCCGGTTCAGTCCCGAAAATAGTAATTATAGGCCGGTTCGGTCCCGACAATAACAATCACAGGCCGGGTCAGTCCGGACAATAATCATGAAAGGCCGGTCAGTCCCGTCAATAATAATCACAGGCCGGTTCAGTACCGACAATAATCATCACAGGCCGGGTCAGTCCCGACAATAATCATCACAGGCCGGGTCTTTCACGACATTAATAATCACAGGCCGGTTCAGTACAGACAATAATAATCACATGCCGGGTCAGTCCCGATAATAATCATCACAGGCCGGGTCAGTCCCGTCAATAATAATCACAGGCCGGTTCAGTATCGACAATAATCATCACAGGCCGGGTCTGTCCCGACAATAATCATCACAGGCCGGTTCAGTACCGACAATAATAAGCTTCTCCCGCACAACACTTCCCACCTTACTCTATTACATGTTATTATTCTTCGTGCTACCATTTCATATCAAATGTTTAGAACCAAATCTCAAGTAAGACATGTGAGTCATAAAATTCATTCTGAGACAAAGTGTAAAATTATATTGTGACACAAATGAAGCTAGACACGCAGTGCTGGGCATGTAAACTCTCTTCAATAGATAGCATGATCTAGATTGATGTAGTCCTTGTTACGAAACCGTCAACAGATAAGAATCCCTTATTTGGTCACATAGTATCTATATAAGTAAGCAAATATGAATTTATATAAGTCTGACGAGTCTTATTTGAAATCACTTAATCCTCCTGTACCACGCTTTTTTATTTTTCTCGCAACAATATTATCATTTGTTAACCAACCCATTTACTCTCAAGTAACCAAGAAAACTCTTTAAAATAACTTATTCAAAGGAAATATTCACTCAATCCAATCGGGTATAATTGCGGAATGCATTTCTAGCTCGTCTATTTTCAAGAAAATGAGTTACATTTAATTAACAGTATTTCTACCCATATTAATTCAATTACTATAATTTAATCCAACTTGGAAGGCAACTAAAATTTGTAGAAATGGATGTATCCCAAAAAAATCGATTTATAAGAAACTATTTCACACTTACTATCCATTTAAACAAATGTGACATAACCCTTTACTTATTCAAGGAAAATATTTATTCAAACCAATCAGAAATAATTGCAGAATATATTTTCAGCTAGTTTATTTTCAAGATAACAAATTCTATTTAACTAACGATATTTTTACCCATATTATTTCAATGTTAACTTACTTTTATTCAACTACAATAGTAGCTAGAAATTCGTGGAGATTGATTTAAACCGAAAATCAAATTTTAAATTTATTTTTATATAGGCAGATTACTAAATATCAAGAAAACCCCCAAGTTATGTTATAATGAAATAAATACCCCCTACTACCATAAAACAGTTCCACATACCATACTCTCCACCCTTAACTTTTTGAGAACTACACAAAAGACCACCCAACAAGAATGTGATGCTCCAACCCGAACACAACAAGAATCAAAGCTTGTAAAAGTGGTTTTGAGTATCTAAATCAACTCGCAATGAAGTTTAGAGCATACTTAGCTGAAGAACTGCAAGATATGGTCGAGTAACGCGACGGGTCGAGTCGCCGAAATTGTTGCCGGAAGTAATGGCCGACGGGGCTTTATCCGGTCACTTCTGGCCACGCCTGAGCTTCCCTCGAGTTTGGTCGAACCCCAAGGAGTCCCTAGAAACGGATCAAACGGCTTGGGTATCACTGCTTTGGTTGGCCCGAGCTTTCGCCGAAAGGTATGGTGGTTCGGCGTTGGTGGCGGCGTCCTCTGCAAATCGGTCTACTGCTGCTCTGTTCTCTCTTTGTTGCTGAGTTCGAAATCACAAGCGAGAGAGAGAGAGAGAGAGAGAGAGAGAGAGAATTTGATACAGAGAGAAGGGAGGTGAAAGACAACCCAGTGGGTTTCCTCGGTGGTGACCTCCGACGGTGGCAGCGGTGGTGGCTGGGTTGCTTCGCCACTGCTGTTGTTGCTTCTGATTTCCCGCGACTCAGAGAGGGGAATGGGTGGAGAGATGGGACAGAGACAGTTGTGAGAAGGTGTTGGTGGTCGTGATGGTGGTTGACGGTGGTGGTGGTTGTTTGCCGGAGAAGACAAAGATGAGAGAGAGAGTGGTTGTGGCTGTGTTGTCAAGTCAAGGGGTGTCACTGGGGTTTTTTAGAGGGAGTGAGGGCGGTGAGCTGAGGGCGGTGTTCAGGGAGGCGGCACAAGGTTGGGGCGGCGTCCGAAGCTTTGTCGTGAAGACAAAGGAAGAGATGATGTCATGTGTGGGGTATTAATATAATAATAATAATATATTAAAAATAATAATAATAATAGTAGTAGTAGCCGTGGTGGTAGGTGTGATATAGTGTGGTAGGTGTATCAACTAGCGCGGTGGTTACATACGCGATAATACTAATATACCCACGTAAAATTAACGTTTCACATTCTAAAATTCGCACAAGCCTACGATAAATTAACTACACAATTTAAAATTCATATTTCGCCTCAAAAATTACCAATTTACCCCTGACCAAATTACGGGGTATTACACTCTTCCCCCCTTAAAGAAAGCTTCGTCCTCGAAGCTAACATCAGACAATTACAAGTCAACAAGCAACTAATTCTTAGAGTTAAGATCACATAGCAGACAAATCATATAAACTTAGCAAATCAGAGAATGCATCAAATTATCAGGTTTCACATTTCATACTTATCATCTTCCTGTATGATCAATACTCATCATAGAATCACATAAAGCCAAGTAATCCAGGTATAACCGAATCACACAACGTTCTCAGTATAGCAAGAAAAACGGTGAGGGTGGGTGAGTTCCACACACATGAGCTACCCATAATCCCGTTGGTCTTTCCAATTATATTTATCTCACCCTATGTCCATTTTAAGTTACCCCACATGTTTTAAACTGGAACGACCGCTCTGATACCACCTTCAACAACCCCCTAATTCGGCTTGGACAGAACCAGGAGGGCGCTGCTAAAAGTGACGGCGGAAATCACAAGCAATACAATCCACAACTTGTATATTAACATTAACAACTTATACTAAGATCCGAGACTTATACAAGAATCTGATTACTATTACCCAGTGTTTAACTATCCATGTCCAAACACTACTTTTGAAGTCATTCTAAGTGAGTTTCGCGTCCAACCAAACCATAGTCTCCAGCTCCCGGACCTGCGGTGGGAAAGAAACAGGAACCGCAGTTTCAAATTCAGTAAGGATTTACTGAGTAAGCAACCGTCATGCATGTAAAATACAGATGAGACATATTTTGAGTAAAAACTGTAATATTAATTGATCCGAAGTCGTGGATAGTGTGATGTCAATCCCAAGTTCATTTCAAGAAATTTCTGGTAACATGTGTTCAGCCCGAGATCAACATCAATGAACTTCCCGGTAAGCCTCAACAACCCAATGCCAATGATGCCCCTTCTTTGAATCCTCCTTCTCAACTCCCAAACAGGAAGTATTACTCCCAATATGATTTAACCGTGACAGCGGAAGTAAAGACAGTTATCAAATGAAATATTCTTTAGTTCCTATTCAAGGAATCACCAAGGACCAGTGTTTAATCCATATCCAATCCTCATGTGAAAATTCAATTTAATTCCTACGATACAAGTATAAAATTTTCGTTTTATCATAAGGACCCAGTTTCCTCATTACAACCATAATCACAGGCCGGGTGAACAAAGTCAACACCGACAATAACAATCACAGGCCGGGTCAATGCCGACAATAACAATCACAGGACGGGGCAGTCCCGACAATAATAATCACAGGCCGGATCAATAACGACAATAACAATCAGAGGCCGGGGCAGTCCCGACAATAATAATCACAGGCAGGGTCAGTCCCAACAATAACAATCACAGGTCGGGTTAGTCCCGACAATAATCATCACAGGCCGGGTCAGTCTCGACAATAATCATCACAGGCCGGGTCAGTCCCGACAATAATAATCATAGGCCGGTTCAGTACCGACAATAATCATCACAGGCCGGGGCAGTCTCGAAAATAATCATCACAGGCCGGTTCAGTCCCGAAAATAATAATCACAGGCCGGTTCGGTCCCGACAATAACAATCACAGGGCGGGTCAGTCCCGAAAATAATCATCACAGGCCGGTCAGTACCGACAATAATAATCACGGGCCGACTCAGTCCCGACAATAATCATCACAGGCCGTGTCAGTCCTGTCAATGATAATTATAGGCCGGTTCAGTACCGACAATAATCATCACAGGCGGGGTCAGTCCCGACAATAATCATCACAGGCGGGGTCAGTCCCGACAATAATAATCACATGCCGGTTCAGTACAGACAATAATCATCACATGCCGGGTAAGTCCTGAAAATAATCATCACAGGCCAGGTCAGTCCCGACAATAATAATCACAGGCCGGTTTAGTACCGACAATAATCATCACAGGCACGGGTCGGTCCCGACAATAATCATCACAGGCCGGTTCAGTACCGACAACAATAAGCTTCTCCCGCACAACACTTCCCACCTTACGCTATTACACGTTATTATTCTTCGTGCTACCATTTCATATCAAATGTTTAGAACCAAATCTCAAGTAAGACATGTGAGTCATAAAATTCATTCTGAGACAAAGTGTAAAATTATATTGTGACACAAATGAAGCTAGACACGCAATGCTGGGCATGTAAACTCTCTTCAATAGATAGCATGATCTAGATTGATGTATTCCTTGTTACGAAACCGTCAACAGATAAGAATCCCTTATTTGGTCACATAGTATCTATATAAGTAAGAAAATATGAATTTATATAAGTCTGACGAGTCTTATTTGAAATCACTTAATCCTCCTGTACCACACTTTTTTATTTTTCTCGCAACAATATTATCATTTGTTAACCAACCCATTTATTCTCAAGTAACCAAGAAAACTCTTTAAAATAACTTATTTAAACGAAATATTCACTCAATCCAATCGGGTATAATTGCGGAACGCATTTCTAGCTCGTCTATTTTCAAGAAAATGAGTTACATTTAACTAACAGTATTTCTACCCATATTAATTCAATTAATATAATTTAATCCAACTTGGAAGGCAACTAAAATTTGTAGAAATGGATGTATCCCAAAATCGATTTATAAGAAACTATTTCACACTTACTATCCATTTAAACAAATGTGACATAACCCTTAACTTATTCAAGGAAAATATTTATTCAAACCAATCAGAAATAATTGCAGAATATATTTGCAGCTAGTTTATTTTCAAGATAACAAATTCTATTTAACTAACGATATTTTTACCCATATTATTTCAATGTTAACATACTTTTATTCAACTAGAATAGTAGCTAGAAATTTGTGGAGGTTGATTTAAACCGAAAATCAAATTTTAAAATTTATTTTTATATAGGCAGATTACTAAATATCAAGAAAACCCCCAAGTTATGTTATAATGAAATAAATACCCCATACTACCATAAAACAGTTCCACATACCATACTCTCAACCCTTAACTTTTTGAGAACTACACAAAAGACCCCCAACAAGAACGTGATGCTCCTACCCGAACACAACAAGAATCAAAGCTTGTAAAAGTGGTTTTGAGTATCTAAATCAACTCGCAACGAAGTTTAGAGCACACTTAGCTGAAGAGCTGCAAGATATGGTCGAGTAACGCGACGGGTCGAGTCGCCGAAATTGTTGCCGGAAGTAATGGCCGACGGGGCTTTCTCCGGTCACTTCTGGCCACGCCTGAGCTTCCCTCGAGTTTGGTCGGACCCCAAGGAGTCCCTAGAAATGGATCAAACGGCTTGGGTATCACTGCTTTGGTTGGGCCGAGCTTTCGCCGAAAAGTATGGTGGTTCGGCGTTGGTGGCGGCGTCCTTTGCAAATCGGTCTACTATTGCTCTGTTCTCTCCTTGTTGCTGAGTTCGAAATCACAAGAGAGAGAGAGAGATAGAGAGAGAGAGAGAGAATTTGATACAGAGAGAAGGGAGGTGAAAGACAACCCAGTGGGTTTCCTCGGTGGTGACCTCCGACAGCGGCAGCAGTGGTGGCTGGGTTGCTTCGCCGCTGCTGTTGTTGCTTCTGATTTCCCGCGACTCAGAGAGGGTAATGGGTGGAGAGACGGGACATAGACAGTTGGGAGAAGGTGTTGGTGGCCGTGATGGTGGTTGACGGTGGTGGTGGTTGTTTTTCGGAGAAGACAAAGATGAGAGAGAGAGAGTGGTGGTGGCTGTGGTGTCAAGGCAGGGGGTGTCACTGGGTTTTTATAGAGGGAGTGAGGGCGGTGAGCTGAGGGCGGTGTTGAGGGAGGCGGCACAAGGTTGGGGCGGCGTCCGAAGCTTCGTCGTGAAGACAAAGGAAGAGATTATGTCAGGTGTGGGGTATTAATATGATAATAATAATATATTAAAAATAATAATAATAATAATAGTAGTAGTAGTGGTAGGTGTGTTATAGTGTGGTAGGTGTATCAACTAGCGCGGTGGTTACATACGCGATAATACTAATATACCCACGTAAAATTAACGTTTCACATTCTAGAATTCGCACAAGCCTACGATAAATTATCTAGATAATTTAAATTTCATATTTCGCCTCCAAAATTACTAATTTACCCCTGAACAAGTTACAGGGTATTATAGTGGCGGCGTTGGTGTTGCCGTCTGGGATGGCAGCGACACAACGCCGCTGCTGGGTTGCTCTATTTTCGTCGGGAGAAACAGAGAGAAGAGAGGGAGTGAGACAGAGGGGGAGACTGAGAGGTAGAGGAGGAAGAGGAGAGTGGTGGCTGCGGTGGTGTTGCTGCCGGTGATGGATGTGGTGTTGGTGTACGGTGGAGGTGGTGTTATGTAAAGAAGAAGGTGAAGCATAAGAAGGGGAAGAAAGAGAGAGAGCGATGTTCCGTGAGAGAGAGCGAAAGAGAGTTACGGGAGAGAGATAGATAGATAGAGAGAGAGAGAGAAAAAGAGAGAGAGAAAGAATGTTGGGGAATGGGGAGTTACTGAAAAAAAGGAGACAACATGAATTTTTTATTCCTTTTTTTGTAATAGTAATGTTAGGGTGTGTTGTGTGCATAAATAGGTAGACTAATCTAGTGGGTCGGGTACACACTAGGCTAGACAATTTATCACTTAGTATAACATAATAAATTGCTAAAACCAATTGCTCAATAACGATATTATTTTCTAGAAATATAAAAAATTAAGCGTCTCGACTATAATTTGAACCCGAAAATTTACCAAATTCGTAACTCGCAAATAAAATCAAATGCGTCGCAAAGATTACCAACTTACCGTTCGTATTAAACGGGGTATTACAGTTCTATTCACTGGACTACTACAAAAAGGCCTATGTTGGGGCAATTCACACTCCTGCCAACCCAGCAACGTGGGACATAAGCGAAGTACCTCCACACATAAGAAACTGCCGCTCACTTCCACCGAAGTAAGTGGTGAAAGTTGGGAGGGACAAGGAGAAAAGACACAAGCCAATTGTCGAAACCGTGCGTGAAAAGAAGTGAGGAATGGGAACGAACAGATGTAGCCATTGCCATGTAAAAGGGCATACCAAAAAGAGTTGTCCTCATTTACCACATTGACATTATTATACAAGTCGTTGTACGTTCTTTGTAATCTCTAGCTTGCAACTTCTTTCGTGGAGTGCACATACAATATATCTTTTCTTTCTAGCTTTAGTTTGCAATTTAGAGTAATGATTTTAAGAGGATAAATGTTAGATAAATAATCGGCAATTATTTATTTTAATTAGTAAATGTTAGATAAATAAAATATGAGTATTAAAATAAATATAAATGTAACAAGTGGAATCTGATAAGCCACAATTTAGATTCATTTAAGAAAAAATAACGATTTTGAATTTGGACAAACATTCTTCTAGAAAATGTGTCCAAATTATTACATCTTGAATTTGGACATATTTTCTAGAAGATGTATCCAAATTATTACATCTTGAAAACATGTAAAACTTAAGTACATCACAATAACCTGAAAAACTCCCTCCGTCCCTTCATCTACCTAATTTCTACATCCGGTAAATCATCTCCCCCAAAATCATCTCATCAAAATGTCCAAAAACAGTCCACCTAAGAAGTTCGAGAGAGAAGTGAGTTAAGAAGATGAAGAGGAGGAGACATATGTAGAAGAGGAAAGTGAAGAGCAAAAAGAAGATGCAGATGCAGATGAAACTGCATATGCACCACGAAAGGGTTCATAAACCACTGAACTCTCAAATGAAGAAGAAGAACAAAAACTGGAGGTGGGACACGGCTTGCTCTTCTTCATCGGAGAAGACGACATATCCTCCGCCAGACGCAAAGAAGAGAATGAGAGTGATGAGGACCCCGATGTCTTTCCCTGGGATGCTAGAAAACCAAAATTGTAATGTTTTTAAGTTTTTTATTAATGAAATGTTTTTTTTATCATTTCCGCACAATCTTAACTGCTCTGTGTTATGCGAAAAAAACACTATTTCTGTGTCAGACGAGCAATTGCTCGTCCCAGTATTCATAGCTCGTCTCAGTCTCAATATGGCAATATACTGAGACGAGCTGGACTCTCGTCCATGTGTATTGCCAGGCCAATTGAGCAATGAAAACTGGGACGAGCATAAACTGAGACGAACAATATAGTGGGACGGGCAAGTATAAACTGAGACGAACAATATAGTGGGACGGGCAAGTATAAACTGAGACGAACAATATAGTGGGACGAGCAAAAAAGTCTCACGTATCAGATGTTGAGAAGAGAGAAGAGGGAGAGAGCGAAGTGTAAAATGCGTCGTTTTGTTTTTTAAAAGGAGGTTAAGTGAAAATTGAATTAGTTACATTTCTGAACCTCACTTGAGGTCAAAAAGTGAACGCAAGTCAATAGAGGTATTTTCAAAGACCAATTCGCCAGAGGGGTAGTGCCCCAATTTTTCTATGGTTTGAGCCAATTTCTTGGAGAAAAACTGCTTTAGGGACCAACCGTCGTCGTCTGCCGTCGTCAGTTTCAGCCGCTGCACTCAACTGACCAAGACCTGGCTCCGCCGGAACTGCATGAACCGTCGAAAGCCCTTCCGTTTCGCCGCCGTCCCACACCGACTCATTTTAAGTTTCCAGGTTTTAGTTAACCTCCTTCATTGAAAATCGTCTCTCTATTTCTTCTAATTGCTCGCTGTATTCTTTGCTTGGAATGGTAGCTTTGCCTGTTTTCAACAATTAGTGCTTCATTAAATTGATAAATATATGACTTATTTTCTGGAGGTTTCATACTAAAGCTCAACTCTTTCACACCCATCATCTACAAGTGGATTTGAGTCTTAACATGTTGTGTGATATGATATGGTGGCTAAGGTTATCAATATAGCTTTTCTCAGTTCAGCCCACATTTATAAAAAAACAGCTATAAAAACTTGAATGATTACATACCTTATTTCTTGTTAAGTAAGAAGTACTGCTTGAATTTTCTTTATCAAGGAGAAAATGTCCAAGTTCGTGATTTGATAATAAAAGAAAAACATCTCTGCCAATTTTTTTTCCCAAACCAGGAAATGTAATAGGTTTCTGACGTTTCTCTGTAGTGTAGGTCAAGCTGGATATGGGTACCGTGTGCATAACTTCTAAAGGAGTGGTTCGCTCTCATAGAATGGGGAGAAGTAACCAAGCGATTCAAGAAGAGGTGCTGAGGGAGTTGCAACTAGTCACCCTTGAGAAGGTTTGCTGTTCTCTTCATTAAAATAATAATACACCCTCCGTCCCATTTTGTTTGTCTTGTTTGACTTTTCACACATATTAAGGTAGTGGGAAAAAATGCCAAAAAAGTCATGCGCTACCAAAATTACCCTTAACATATTAACGATGATAGTACATGTGAATCTGTATAAAAAGACTACAATCATGTAATAAATGAAGGGTAATATTGGTTAACATGGTTGTATTTTCAAGGAAGACACAATTTTGGGAAAATGCTAGATGACAAACAAGATGACAAACAGGACTGGAGGGAGTAGTTGTCAATGTAGCTAGTTTCCATATCACAACCTGGACGTGGCCTGTCTGGATTTCTTTCTCCGTTTTCTCAAATTCTTTCCTATTTGGCCAAAGAAAGGGGTCTCCGACTCTTTAGAGAGTTGCATTGTCCATTTTATGCTGTCATCCCTCTCTCCCTCCTCATTATATGTTGCTCTAAACACCTTCACTTGACCAAAGAAAAATCGGATTTCTCTCGTTTAAATGCTCAAGTGATTGTTTTGAACTTTTTGCCAATACTGTAAATGAATTGCACGTTTTCTAATCTCGACTTGACAACTAAACTCCAAATTACCGTTGGTTCTGTCTATTCTCACTGCAGTTCCACACATAAGAATGTGTTTTTTGGTAGTGTGAGAAATTCAATTTTCCTTATACGCCTTTTCATGTGCTTGAAACGACGCTTATGATTGGTTATGGACTTCCTTTTAATAATTCTGTGGCTTCATTTAGGTGTGTCCTGTTTGCATGAAGGCATCGTTATGCACTATCAAAATTGTCTCTAGTGCATCAAAGCTAATACTTGGAAGGAGGAGGAGATCTAGATTTTTCTCATCGGCGGCCTCGGCGTTACCTTTGCCTTCTTTCTTGAAGGATGAACAGTTACCACCCAATGAAAGTATTTATTTGGATGAGCGTTCGTCAGTTCCTGACTGTATCTCTGCTAAAAGTGCTGACTTCTGTGAAGCATAGTAGGGACTACGCTCGCAAATTTGCTGAAAAGCATTCTTTTGACAACAAATCTCATAATTTAGAGAACCAGAAGCTGAAACGAATAAAAACAGTACTTTGAAACTGAGGGTGGAGCTTAAAGTTCGAGAATGGTGATGTTCAACTGGATCAGGTTAACATTGTTCGCACTTTGAACAATCTGTTCATGAAAAGTTCAGATGCTTCAATTGCTCTATATTTCTTCAGGTTGTCAGAGTGTTACATAGGTCTGATTCCAAATTTGATTTTGTACAACACACTCATCCATGGATTTTGTCGTGTTGGTAGGCTAGACGATGCTTGCCTGTTGGTAGATATGATGGTTGAACAAAATATCCTTCCAAATGAAGTTACTCATCAGGCCCTTGTCCTTGGATATGAGAAGAAACATGCTGAGAATCCTGTGGAAGCTGCTTCTTTAAGTTGCAACAGATACTTACAAAACATGCTCTAAAAATTCATGTTGATGTGTATTGTGCGAAGAGCTGATAGCTTCTCGTTGGATGCACGTGGAGATATGGGCTGCTGTCATCACTGTCTGGCTGATCTTAAGATCTGGTAATTATGCATAAAAAACAAAAGCTCAATTTGTACCAGCATGTTGATCTTAGCATACTCTAATCCTTAAAAAATGATTTATCTGATTTTCATAATAGGTGTTGTACTGGTGGAGCCGAAATCTGTTCCTACGCCATGAGACTGCTTTGTGAAGCTTGCCTCTATTGGAGGAACCTGGATATCCTTTTCACTTGGCAACAGTGAAAGACAGTCTCAGCGCTTAGCTGGTGGGTTCTCTTGGATGTGACGTCTCACACATATCTTCTCTGTTTCAAGAATTGTACAATTACAGTAAGCTCTAACTTTGTCTCTTTTGTTTCTGAACCTTTATCTGCCTACTTACCCACTAAGTTTTGTAACCTCTGACCATGAAAAGGCCAGAGCCCCTAATCGGATTTGAACTGATGACTTACGCCATATTTTAGAATAGAAATGCCTCATTTTTTTTCCTTTTCAGAGTTCTGGAGAGGAGGATGCTTAGACTTTTTAAGAAAAAGTTACTTAAAGGCATGAATAACCGGGTCATTGTGAGGAATATCCAGAATCCCATTCGCTCCCCTAGCTTTCGTCTCGCAGGCACATTTTCCGTTTAGTAGTTAAAATGAATCGTTAATTTAGTAACGAAGAGTTTGGACCATACGTGGCCATTTTAGACTCGGGGTTCAATAAATAAAGGGCCATTTTGGACTTGGGGTTCAATAAATAAAGGGCCATTTTAGACTCCGGGTTCAATAAATAAAGGGTAAAAGACACTTTGTACCCATGTGTTCAGGCAAAGAGACACCCGATACCCCCCCGTGTTTTGATTAATTCCACTTTACACCCTTGGTCGTGCCAAACGTTAGGATAGTTTACACCCTTCGTTATGTTCTGTCCTTGAAGCCAATCTTTGGCCATTTTTTTGACTAGGTTACCACTGTTTGTGTAAAGTTTGTCACACCCTTGACTTGACTACTCCATCTGAATCTATTATGAACACTGATGAGAACCTGATCTATTCCCACTCAATAAACAGATTACAGAGCCTAAATGTAAACCAAAACCTAACTAAATAGAGGAAGGAGAAGAACATAAACCCTACCCTAACTAACTTGCGTACTGAGGCGCCCCTCCCAAACCCTAATCCAAAATCTGCCTCCATTATTCTGACTTCGTTCGCCCCTTTTATTCACGTTCCTACTCAATAAACAGATCACAGAGACTATAAGTAAACACAAACCTAACTAAATAGAGAAAGGAGAAGAATATAAACCATAACCCTTACTAACTTGCGTACTGAGGCACCCCTCACAAACCCTAATCCAAAATCTGCCTCCTTTATTCTGACTTTGTTCGCCTCTTTTATTCACATTCCTATTTGTTCGAGGAACCCTTTTAGTATATTATCCTTGGAGCCCTTTCACTTCTGTCCAATTTAACTTTCACCCGTTGAACTCTATCAAACACCAAGAACATGAACACCAAGAATTTCACCACAACTATCACAACAAAATCAACCTCAAATCAAGCCTAGAGACTCATCCTTCACAACCGCCCATCCACTACCAACAATCGAAATCCCCAAACAATAGCACCCACTCTCCACCAACACTGCCAAAACAATGATGAATGTCAAGAACAAGCTGAAGATAAGAATTGAAATCCAATGTATACCCATATGGCCATAGAATCCACCATCAAACTCTCACACGAAATGAAAGAAGATCAACAATACCCAACAACAATCCCAATGGAAAGAACTGCTTGAGTACTCAGGAGATCAATCTTCATCTTCTTCAAGAACTATAAATGCTTCACTCTCATCTCATCCCTCATTACCAACACCACCATCTTTTACCTCCTTGACCACAACAAACCGCCATCGACAACAACAACCACCACCCTTCTCTACTTCCCTCCTTTGCTCTTAATCTTCAAGATCTTCTTGGGATTTTCTTTCTTGGAGGATTCCATTAGAGGAAGAGCAGCAATGAAGCAAACCCAAACCTCGGGACTTACCAATTTCTGAAGGTTCAGTTTTGTGGATGAATTGAGTTGTCCAACTTTTGCAGATCGGAGCTTATTCTCTCTGCAAATCGATGAAGATGAGAGTTTTTCGGTGATTAGAGATGATGGGTTGTCAGATGAACTGGTTTGAGAGTGGGTTTGGTACTTCGCCGGAATCCCCAATCGTTTTAGGCGACGATCGAAGGAGCTTTGAAGCTCGGGTTCAACTGGGTTGTTGTGGGTCTGAACCGTAGATCCTCTGATGATTTCTTGTTTCGAGGGAGCAATTTTGTGGCTCTTTTCTTGCTGAATCAAGTTTGTGAAGGTCGGGTCTGGCGGCGGTTGTGGGTTTGAGGAAGAATAAGAAGATGGAGGTTGGAGTGCCTTATCTTGCTGAATCAAGGTCCGTCAGTCTGAGGGTTGGGTCTGGCGGTAGCCGTGGATTGGAGGAAGGAGGAAAAGGATAAGGAGCTGGAAATGAAGGTTGGAGTCTTTGGATGTGAAGCAATAGGGGAAGAGAGAGAGATTAGGGTAGATATATAGTGGGGAAATTCGTTGCAATATCCGAGGTACAATTGTCTTTTGGATACAGCCGTTAGGGTTTGTTAGTTACGAGGGTGCAGAATGGAATCAATGAAAATGCTGGGGTGTCGGGTGTCTTTTTGCCTAAACACAAGGGTGCAAAGTGTCTTTTACCCTAACCTTGGGTAAAATATACTTTCACCCTCCAAATTTGATACAAATACACTTTCACCCCTTCCAATTTGGTAATGGACACTTTCCCCCTTCCAATTTGGTAAAGGACACAAATACACTTACATCCCTATTGTAAGGCTGTTAATCCGGGGGTGGGGTCTGTCACTAACAGTAGTTTTGGGATAAATTTTCCCTCTTAAAGTATGGAATGATCATGGATATGCAAATTCATTTATGTTTCGGCAGTAATACCATTGTGGCATTGTGTTCCTATTAATGTCACAACAAGTGGTATTACTGTCCTTAAATTAATGAATAGGCCTGCGGGAGTTGTAATTTATGCATCCAATGGGCTTCAACGGTCATTCCATACTATAAAAGGGGAAATTTGTCCCAAATACTACCGTCAATGACCCCCCGACTAACACCGTCACGACCAGGGGTGCAATTGTTTTGAAGTTTGTCACACAAAAGGGGTGAAAGTGTCCTTTCCCAGACTGGAAGGCGTGTAAGTGTCTTTGTGTCAAACTTGAGGGGGTCAAAGTGTCTTTTATCCAAAAACATTTAGTATTTATAGGAGGATTTTTATTAAATCAGGATACAAAAAGTATATGATTCCGTCACCTTGTTTTCCTTGGAGAAACACGAGTATGAATTTGGCTGAGATGGGTGTTTGACATTGGGGTTTTGTGTGTGCGTGTGCGGGAAGAAAAGGAATTGTTACGCTTTTGCAGTTTGTCTTCAAATTAATTGAAGTGCACGAGTTCTACTTTCCCAATAATTGTATGACCGGAGTATTACTTTCCTTGATATTGCTGCACCCACATGGTCCTTACATGTTGTAGAGTGCATTTAGAAACTCAAGATCTACCAAGAAGCACATTTGGTTGGATTTGATTCTCTGGTTCATGAATTTTCCCAAAATTGCCTCTGTTCATGCATGAATATCTCTCTGATTACTCGGCCAGTTTGGATGATTTTGTTGCTCTGTAATCCCTGTACATCCATCTTCAAATCTGGGTTGTTGATTTGGCTCCATTGCATCTCATTGTTCAAAAATCAAACATGAACTTGACTGCTTGAAACTGTTCTGGAGTGCTTTGAGGCCTGAGGCCAACTTTCAGGCCTCATAACTTGCTGTGTGTTTCATGGATTCCTGATCTTGTTTCTTCTATGTGTTTCTGGATATTTAATCTTGAAAAGCAGTCGAGTCTTGGTTCCCTGTCAATTGGTTCAAAGTTGCTATTTTGGAAATACCGTTTCGAAGTGTTAGACTGTGAATCTGCCTAACTTTCAAGCTTCATAACTTTTTTAAATCAACTTGAAATTTAGTAATTAATTCTTCTGTGTTTTTTTGTAATGAGGACTACAACTCTTCCTCTCTCAGTCACTTCAGATTCTCAATGGATTTACCAGAAATTTAGCCCAAAATGTGTACCCTTGCAACTGCAGGAACTTATTTTTTTTTTTTTTTTTTTATTTTTTTATTTTTTTTAGTATGGAATCAAATGATTTTCCTTCAACTTTGACCAATTATATCTCATTGTATATTGGTGATCTTTGTGAGTTCAAACTTGTTTTGGAATCCTTGAACTTCATCTTCAAAGCCCTACTTTTGGATTTCTCAAATTCCCTCTAAATTGGATGCACAGTTGACTAGTTGAGAGTTGAATTTTCCTATTTTGACTCTCAATTTGAATATTTAAATGACCTTTTTACCCCTTAGGGTTCTCTATGAGAGTTGCTTATAATGTTGTTATGGGTATGCATCCCTAATTTAGGAAAGGTCGACTTTGGGTTAATACATGTTTGACTGTGTCAGTTGTAATAGGGTAACACTGTAAATTCACTAAAGTTATCTCGGGGACTGTTTTAATGATCTGGAGTATACTGGAATTTATTATACGATGTTTTATGATGTGGATAGATTTGTGACATTTTGGGCATAGGATTGACTAAGTCAGCTATAAGGGCCGTTCTGCAGCTTTGCCAAACTAAGGGGCCTGAGTGCAATTAATCGAAAGTTGTAGATTTCAGTGCTGTGTTTATTTGGATGGTTTAGACATGGTATTTGCGTATCATAAAGCACAAATGAGTTTGTTTTGGGGGTCCAGGCACAGGGACTATATTGGGCTGTTGTAGATTGTCAGGGGCAATTTGGTCTTTTGGCATACATTATTTGCATCGCATACGCATTCATGCATTCTACCTCCTATAGAGGACTTGTTGATAAGCTGTTCACTTGATTAGTGTAGATACAATTGGTGTCGAGAATCGTCTCCGCTACACGAGTAATTGCATTGCATTATCTGTTAGGTGAGCAGTCTTACTAGACTCCTCCTATATGTCGTTTACTTGCGAATACTGAAGTACTGTTTTAAACTTGGAAGCTTGGAAATTGAAGTAACTTTTCAAACTGCCTGAGGATGGCAAGTTGCCAATTGCTTAATTATTAAAACTCTTGATTTAGAACAAGTTGTTCTTTAATATCTGTCGATTATACTTGCTACTGAATTCCGTATCGGTTCGTTTGGATGTACCTGGATTTGGGCATGGATTTGGATTTGGGAGGATTTCAGCCCAAATCCAGTGTTTGGTACACAATATTGATTGAGGATTTCATTTGGGCTTGGATTTCGCTGTGAATAATCAATGGATTTGAAATCCCATAAGTGACCCTATCATTTCAATTCCACGAGCGCACCAGACTTGAGATGGACTTTCTCTTCTTCAATTCGTTTCTTCAGTTCATTTATCTGCTAGAACACTCGCCTGGCAATTCAACACAAATAACGGAGTTGACCTCGCTATCAAGCTTGGCTCTGTTCGGAAACTCCACACTTGGGAGAGTGCGGTCTACCTTACGCCGTCTATATCTTGACCGACGGCGACATAATCGCACTTGATACGTCTACCCGGAAACCGGCGAGGCCTTCGCTTTCCGATACGTCCTGATCTTCTCCCTCCGAAAGCCCTCTTTCCTCCACGACTTAGCGATCACGAAAAGTCAGACAAATTTTCCGACATATAGATCGGGATGAATCCGATGGATATTATTTTCGGAGGTGAGTCGCCGGTGGGAGCCGACCCGGAGAAAAGTGCCGAGAGTCAGGGTGATTCAGAGTACGCAAATGACGGATCGGAGGTGAAATGGTTCGATGTTCTGGGATTTAACATCATTCATGCAATCAATGCTTGGGATGATGACGAGGTTGATACGGCGGTGATGGTGGCGTTGGAGAGGATGAATCTTATTCACTTGTCGTTGGAGACGGTGAGGTCGAGGTGGGGGGTGTTTCCAGATTTCCGGTTGCGTCCAGGAGTTCGGACTTAGGTGTCATCAATCGTTTTTTTCTAAGATATCAATCTGAAATTTTTGAACAGGTATGAAGACGAGTTTTGGAGTTGAAATTTTTTATGTACATTTTGTATCCAAACAAAGAATATATGAATTTGGTTAGCGTCTTCAGGTATAGGCCTGAGGACTGGATGCGGGGTTTGGGGGTAGAGATCTTCAGGTCTCCGCAGCTCCATTATAGTGGACTTTGGGGTATGACTATACCCTGGTCAGGTGGTATCGAATGTTATACTCAGAAGCTAGGCGCTAGTACCACGTCTCTTTAGGGTTAGTTCCCTTCTGAGAGGGTATCGGCACTTATGGTCTAGTGTCTTGGACTCTTGGTCATCCTTGTCGGATGTGACTCTGATATTTACAATGTTGCGGTGTTGTGGGATTTGGAATCTGGGGTATAAGGATGATTTGTGGTTGGATCATCTAGTGCTGGGACTTGTGTAAAGATTTGACTCGTATTAGAGGACTTTACAGATAACTGTTGTTTAAGTATATCAAATCTGATTTCAGACTTGTAATGGTTTCTTTAACTCAGTTTACATTTCAAAACATTTTGTTCTTAATCAACTTGCTATTCTGACTGTTTTCACTCAGATCACTCAGGCTTGTTTCACAATTTTCTTCTGTGATTTCTTGTTTTCTAAAACCCGGAATGTGAGTGTTCAGAATTGGGGAGCATAGCATAAAGCTATAAACTCACAGAATCCACCCGAACAGAAAATCATGATTCGTTAAACAGAAAAGAAGTGTGAACACACAAAAAATGTGAGGGCAGAATAGTTATTTCACACCAAAAATTTGCTGAAAAAAGATAGTAGGCTGAAAAAGAGGGAATGTCACAATAAGGGAAGTAGGCTGATTCAGAAGAAAAAGAGGAAGTATATGACATTCCTAGCATATGTGAATGAAGTTAAGCGATAGCAAAAAACAAAGACTCTTATATCATAATATCATGCCAAGAACTGTTTCAATCTCAAATCAAAAGAATTATCAACAAAAATTTAAAGTTGCAGATCTTTCGAGTTTTTCTATCGAGCCAAGAGAAGAAGATAATCGAGATGCGCGTGGTCCGAACCCTTGGCTTAGCAACTGACACAAGAGACATAAGAGTATCAGCACCGGCGGCGGTGACAGAGGTTTCATCGACGAGAGCACTGGGACGCTTGGCCGACACAAGAGTGCCCATGTCCTACGTTACCTGAACTCGCCGGAATCGCCCAAGTACCCGGGTTGATACGACTCGACACGGGTGTGGGTGTGGGATCTGTGGCGGATTCTCAAAAATGACTTCCGACGCGGCTGCTCGTTGACCGGCGACCGGCGACGGGAAGGATGGACTGTGCGGGAAGCACTGGCGGCGGCCATGGCCGTAATAGATAACAGCAGCGACGGGGATAGATGTATTCTGCGATGTGATGAAGACAACACCCACTTCTCTTGCCTGCTTTTACTGGATTACCCATCGATTTTACTCGATTTTACAAGCATGCCCTTCCTTATAAAAACCCTAAAGGGCTTATGTAGACTTAATGGGCTTCAGTAGACTTTTATGCTTTGGGCTGTTCTGTTAAGTAAACAGCCCAAAGCGTTGGCTTTTTTACACAGCCCAAATAATTGCTAACTAAAATTTATAAATGAACAGCCCAAATAATTGCTAACAAAATTTATAAATGAACTATTTAAAATCTCCGCCCAGAAAAAATTGTAGTTTTTACTCTCAAAGTCTCACTACATTACCAGTTAAGCCCCTCCAGCTGTGCCAGTACTCTAAAAAATGAGCCATACTTATGAATAAACTGAATTTTTTGAGGATTAGTATATGTTGTGACTTATATAAAATTCATATAAAAATAGATAGTAAATTTAAACAGGTATTAATGCAGTATCCCCGTACCCGTGTCCAAATTTCGGATACTTTTTAGCCGAGTCGCCGTATCTCAAAATTTATCAAATCGGCAAATCCGAGTCTTGGATACACACCTGACATGACACCCGCACCCGAGTCCAGGTAACATAGCCCATGTCTAACCGAGAAAAGCTAAAATCGCGCTGATACAGTGGTGGAGAGAGAGAGATCGAAACCATGCTTGGAAAGCTCTTCCTTTGAGTGGTTCTTCGATCTTGGCTTAGCAACTGACAAAGAGAGAGGGGGGGGGGGGTGTTGGTTGTGGTGTTTCTGGGTTTGTTCTCTGGAGAGGGGCACCGATGGGGGAGGCACTGGCTCTGCGTCGGTAGGGTTGTAGTCAACGAGAAAATGAGTTTAAATAACCCCAATTAACCATAGTAAAGTATTAAACTATGATTGAGTCAACCTTCCTTTTTTAATAAATGGGTTATGAATGTCAAGTTCGGGTGACAGAGGTTGACCCGAATGCAGCCCTTTTTTAATGTGTCAACTTCTTGTCGACCCGTTCTTGATAAGGATGGCAATATGGCCCGATCGGATCGATCCGAGCCGAGTGGATCGGATCCAAATCTGATCGGATCCAAATCCGATCCAATTGAAATCGGATCCAAATCCGATCCAATTGAAATTTGATCGGATTTGGATCCGGAAAGCCATACCCGATCGGAATTGGATCTGAGGGCAGATCCACCGGGTTCCGACCCGATCCGATCCGACGTATATGTGTGATTTTCAAATATACTCCTATTACCTCCCCACTTACACTTCCAAGAAGAATGCAATAGTAACTCCAACCTTCAAAGCTCTTTCTTTTGTGTTTTAGGCTTCATAACTTGAGAACATGCCTTAGCATATGGAATAATGTTTATTTTTTATGTTATTTTTTGTTTTTTTATTTCATACCCGAGCTGGATCCGATCCGAATCCAATCTGACCACGTACTATATGGATCTACGGATCTGATTTGGATCGGCTTAATGAAACCCGATCCGATCCGAATCCGGTGACGATCCGAACGGATCTGGATCGAATCTGGATCCCATTTTTCCTGGTTGGATCTGGAGCGGGAAGGGCCTGATCCGATCCGGATTGGACTCGTTGCCATCCCTAGTTCTTGACCCAAATGGGTTCGTGTCGACCCAAACCCGTTAACTTCGTGTCGTGTCGTGTCCAATATTGTCAGGCCTACCTATATGAACACTTGTGAGGCTTGTTTGACGACCATACAAGAATGAATGCAAATAAGCTAGCCAGATGATTGAGCACGTCTCTCAGGGCCATAGTTGCTTGGATAGGTTAGACGAATCTGAGGATACCAGATGTACTTATTCGGGCATGTTTTTCGGAGGTGATTCGCATTTGTGCTAGTCCTTATGGACTTAGATGCTGGGCCTCTTGAATTGCATGTACTCTCAGGGCCTGTTTGTTTTCTGGCTTGTGGATCCCGGATGGGATTCACAAGTCTGAACAGTGCAAGAAGGTTGTTTGTTGCTGAAATTGAGGGTACTAGTAATAGTGGACCCATTCATAAGAACTGAAACATGGGATTAATATAATACATGGGGTATCAGATATTGTAATGGCTTGGTAGTGAATTACATATTTGTCCTTCCTATATCAAATTTTATCCCTCTTTATGTTTCTTCCAGTTAGATCTCTATTTTATGGATTAGTAAGTCATGTTACCGCCAATACTACTCCAATCCTATAAAAAAACAAATAGCATATTATTTGCCACACCCACACAAGACTATCAATTCTAGTACTATCAATCCCATCACTATTAATCTCAGTACTATCAATCCCTCGTATATAAGCCAAAAAACAAACATGCCCTCGGTAGTTACATAAACCCCATGTGCGAGTGAGAAATGTTGCTTATTTTGGTGTGGTCCCGCCATGGGTTTGTGGACCAGCCACACCATCTTCCTGTGGCCTTACTGTAATAAACTGGAAGTTTTCTCTATAGAAATGAACTTGGTCCACAGACTCCATGTCACATTAGAACACTGACAAATTTATATTCTTTGCGAACGGAGTTGGAGGCTGTCAGTTGTGAAACAGAGACGTCGGTCCATGAGATCGGAGTCCAAGACTACGAGTGAAGACGCGTAGAGCATTCATGTAACACCCCCAAATTGGCTAAGCCGGAAACCCAGGGGTGTCACTCCGTACCCGGGATTAAACCCGAATACAAGGAGGTTTTACAACAGAAATTCCAAACCAAATCCATAAAAATATTTAATTAAAACTTAAAACTTGTCTTGCCACAAATATGGGCATTATTCCAAATCTAATAAAATCCAACTACTAACAAATATTTAAATAAAACTAAATGTGAATGATACTACTAGCGTGAGTCGCGTTTTCCCCTCAGACCATGCTCCCATCTAACCTGTGGTGCAGAAAACAAAAAGAGAACACCACAGTTCCAAAAGTCAGCGGAAATACTGAGTAAGTAACACCCAAGCATGTAAAATGATTATGAAGTAATTTACAAATCAGAGTATTTCGTAGTAGTTTTTCCAAAACCAGGTGATAACAAAAGTTTTGACACTCATAAGAAAACGAGGAAGATTCCAAGTCCATTATTTGAATTTAAGAGTTCCAAAATCTCATATTCAACCATCCTTTTCCATTAATTCCAAAACTGCATTGTTAATTTGTTGTGACGGGGAAAAATCAACCAACCACTTCGCAAGCATCCAAGACCTTAAGTGTCGACACCCCCTTACAGACTTCTTGCGGCCAGAAGAGTGAGTACAAGGAGCTATCCGGGGACTTGCAACCGGATTAAATAAAATAAATTGAACGAGAGACCGAAGTCAACACGCCCAATGCCAATAGTAACCATACAACAACAATCATCCCCGTACAACTCTTCCACTTTACGTTATCATCGATTATTAGATTTAAGTGATATTTTCAGAGAACATTTCAATTCGAAACAAGTATTCAAGCAACACGTATTTTGCATAAAATCATTTTGAGACAAATAGGAATGAAAACGTTTGACACGAAAAGAGGAATGGGCGCTAGGCCTGGCATGTTTACTTACCTCAACAAATAGCAATCACAGCAAATCAATCGTAGTATTCGACGTATCCTTCGTCGGAGAATTCGTTTCCTACAATTCGATAATATTCTAATCAATTATCGCTAACACACACATACAAACAAGTCCTATATGCAATGCAAGTGTAACCCCCCTTATTATTTCCCCAACTTTAATAATAATAATTCTATTGTTAAAACGTGATTTATAGGACTATTGTTTACTATCGTAAAACATAGCTTATAATATTATCTAATTTAAATTCTTCTTTTATTACTATAAAACATAACCCAAAAATATTATTTTTTTTTCGAAATATTAACTCTTAAACAAGAAAATAAACTTCCTAAATAAATAATTCCCAAGTGTTTTAATAAGACTTTCAAACCCTCCAAACCTCACTTTCAAATTTTGAGTGTAGAGTAGTAAAAAAAATAGTTGCTAACTATGAGACTCGAACCCCAAACCAACACAATACTAACAGCCAACTCTTACCACTGGGCCACTGCCCAACTTGTTAACTCTACCCAGATAATAATAATATGTATTTAACAGTTAACTAATGGTCATAAAAAAAATAAAAGAAACAAAAGAATAAAGAGAGAGAGAAACAGACGGGTTATTACCCGACAGTGACGAGGACGACGACGATGGTGAAGGGGAGGTGGCTCGCGGTGGTGGCGAAGGGAGAGGCGGCCGACGGCAACAGCGGCGTCGACGGCGACGGGGGAGGACGCCGGAGGCGGCGGCGTCGGACAGGGCGGTCGGGTTCGGCTCTCCGGACCCGGCGGCGGTTGGGTGTTTGGTTGGTGATTCGGACGGGAGAGAGAGCGAGAGATTGAGAGCTTGGTGGTGGGTTTTGATGTGAGTTTCGTTTCTGGGTTTGAGGGGGTTTAAATAGTGTGAGAGGTGAGAAATCCGGCAAGGATTAGGAGTTCATCGGAGAATTCTTCGATTCCGAATTGGGTCACGATTTCGGGAAAAATTGGTTTCTTGGAGCTAAATACTCGAGCTATGTCAACTTGGATTCGAATTGGGACGGAAATTGTGAAGTTTTGGCGGCGAATTTGCCGCTAGTGGTGTTCGGGTCGGAGAGGGAAGCGTGAGAAACTCTCCTGTTGCAACCAGGAGAGGAAGAAGATGACTGTTTTGGGTTAAAGACACTTTCACCCCCCTTAGTTAGTTAAAAGACACTTTTTACCCACCAGAATTATATTAACTGCACTATTTAAGTTACGAAAAAGACACTAAAGCCCCCTAAAGCTTAAAACAATAGAAAGTAACTTTTAAATAATTAAACTAATACCCAAAGCTTATACTAACATTATTTTTAAACATAATATGGTTATAAAATACCCGTTTTAATAAACTAAAACTTAATATTTGTTAAAAATACCCGTTTCTAAATAACGGGGTATTTCATCCTTCCCCCCTTAAAGAAAACTTCGTCCTCGAAGTTTAAACCAAATTCTAAACAACATTAAGGTATGAGTCTCCACTCTAGGGTATAACTACTAATGACTACTAAATGCAAAACTAATGTCATGTACGATATGCAATATGCTATACGGGTAACTTAAACTAACGTATCTAAAATCGAAGGATTACATCCTCTCCCCCTTAGAGGAGTGACGTCCTCGGAACTCAAAATACCTCGTCAAAAAGGTGGGGATACTTCTTCTTCATGTCATCCTCCGCTTCCCATGTTGCCTCTTCCGTGAGGTGATTCGTCCACAAAACCTTTACTAGCTTGACACTCTTGTTGCGGGTTTCCCTTGTCTTGGTGTCTAGAATCTTGACGGGATGTTCTTCATAACTCAACGAAGGATCTAATTCTACCGGTTCCGGATCTAATACATGAGACTGGTCAGGCACGTACTTCTTTAGTTGAGATACGTGGAATACATTATGAACACGTCCCAAATTTGACGGTAGATCCAATCGATAGGCAACTTCTCCAATCTTCTCTATGACTTCGTACGGTCCAATGAATTTCGGGCTCAACTTCCCTTTCTGATTGAATCTCATTACTCCCTTAGTTGGAGAAACTTTAAGGAAAGCCTTTTCTCCAATTTGAAACTCCAGTGGTCTTCTTTTCTGATCAGCGTAGGACTTTTGTCTATCCTGAGCTGCTTTCATTCGCTGCTGGATAAGCCTAACCTGATCTGTCATTTCTTCGATTAACTGTGGACCAATCACTATTGTCTCGCTTATGTCGCTCCAACACAACGGTGTTCGACACTTTCTTCCATACAACGCTTCATGTGGTGCCATGCCAATGCTGGCATGATAACTGTTGTTGTAGGAAAACTCTATCAGAGGTAATCTGTCAACCCATGAACCTTGAAAGTCCATAACACATGACCTTAACATATCCTCCAATGTCTGAATGGTTCTCTCAGTCTGTCCATCCGTTGCAGGGTGGAATGCTGTACTGAATTTCAGCTGGGTTCCCAATGCCTCCTGGAGTGCTTTCCAGAAGTGAGAGAGAAAGTTGGGATCCCTGTCGGAAACTATAGAGCTCGGGACTCCATGGTATCTCACAATGTTCTTCATATACGCATCAGCCCTTTGCTCCATATTCCATGTATCCTTCATAGGAATGAACCTTGCTGTCTTGGTCAATCTGTCAACCACGACCCATATCTGATTCAATCCATTCTTTGATGTTGGTAAGGCAGTCACAAAATCCATCGAAATTGAATCCCATTTCCAAAGTGGAACATCCAATGGTTGAACTAAGCCTCCCATTCTCTTATGCTCGAACTTCACCTTCTGACAGGTTAAACATCTTGCTACAAACTCTGCTACTTCCTTTTTCATGTTAGGCCACCAAAATGTCTTCTTCATATCCTTATAAAGTTTGTCTCCTCCTGGATGTACTGAATAGGGTGTGTTGTGCGCTTCACGCATCAACTTCTCCTTGGTTTCTGTACACTTATGTGGTACACACCATCTTCCTTTGTAGCGGATACTTCCGTCTTCATGGATCTTGAAATCCGTTGTTTGCCCTTCTTCAATCTTCTTCTTTATCCTTTCCAGCTTCACATCTCCTGTCTGGTTACTCCTTATTTCTTCTAAAACATCGGGCACAACTGTCATATTCCCAAGAATATTCTTTACATATCCTTGTTCTACTACTTCAATTTCGAGCTTTCGAAACTCATTGCATAGCCAGTCTGGCAAAACTAGCATAGCGTCTAAAGTATGGCTCGATTTTCGGCTTAACGCATCAGCTACCACATTTGCTTTCCCTTCGTGATACTGGATACGCAAGTCATAATCCTTTATGATCTCCAACCAACGTCTTTGCCTATTGTTTAACTCCTTCTGCGTGAAGATGTACTTGAGACTACTATGGTCCGTATACAATCTACACACTGCACCATATAGATGATGTCTCCATATCTTCAAAGCAAATACTATTGCTGCAAGCTCTAAATCATGCGTAGCGTAGTTCTCTTCATGAACTTTCAGTTGTCTTGAGGCATAGGCAATAACTCTTCTTTCTTGCATAAGCACACATCCTAGTCCTTTCTTCGATGCGTCACTATAAACATCAAATTCACCAGAATCGTTAGGTAAAGCTAACACAGGTGCTGTAGTCAACTTTTCCTTCAATGTCTGGAATGACTCTTCACAATCTTCGCTCCACTGATACTTTACCGCCTTCTTGGTTAGCGTAGTCAGCGGTCTAGCGATCTTTGAGAAGTCCTTCACAAAACGTCGGTAATAACCTGCTAATCCCAGAAAACTTCTTATTTCTGACACATTCTTCGGAGTAGGCCAATCCTTAACTGCAGAAATCTTTCCTGGATCTACTGATATCCCTTCCTTCGAGATTATGTGACCCAGAAATGGTACATGATTTAGCCAAAACTCACACTTCGAGAGCTTAGCATACAGCTTTTCATGTCTCAAGGTCTCTAATACTTCCCTGAGGTGTTCTTGATGGTCTTCCTCGCTCTTTGAGTAAACGAGGATGTCATCAATAAAGACGACTACAAAACGATCTAGAAACGTTCTCATGACACGATTCATTAGATCCATAAATACTGCAGGAGCGTTAGTTAGACCAAAAGGCATAACTGTAAACTCGTAATGACCATACCTTGTTCTAAAGGCTGTCTTTGGGATGTCCTTCTCGGTTACCCGAAGCTGGTGATACCCTGATCTCAAGTCTATCTTTGAGAAGACACTCGCCCCTTGCAACTGATCGAACAAGTCGTCGATTCGGGGTAAAGGGTATTTATTCTTGATCGTTGCGCTGTTCAACTCTCTATAGTCAATGCACAACCTCAAACTTCCATCCTTCTTCTTCACGAATAAAACTGGTGCTCCCCAAGGCGATACACTTGGTCTTATGTACCCTTTCTCGAGGAGTTCTTGCAACTGATCCTTTAGTTCCTTCAATTCCGCCGGTGCCATACGGTACGGCGCCTTCGAAATTGGAGCTGTCCCAGGTGCTAAGTCCAAAGTGAACTCAACCTCCCTTCTGGGTGGCATTCCTGGAATCTCATCTGGGAATACATCTGGAAATTCCTTAACTATCGGTATTTCTTCTAGCACATTCTCCTTCTTAGACACGTCTTGGACATAACACAAATAAGCCTTATTCCCCTTCTTCACTTGGTTGACTATGGTCAAAGCTGACACTAGTCGGATATTTGGTTCCCTAGTGATTCCACGGTAAGAAACTTTTTCTCCCTTTGGACCCTTAAGTCTGATTTTCTGATCGTGACAGTCTATGACTGCTCGATATTTGCTCATCCAATCCATTCCCAAGATAACATCTATCCCTCCAAGGTTAAATTGTATGAGGTTGGCTGGCAAGGTGCTAGCCGAAATCTTAACTTCTACCCCTTCGAAAATGGTGTCACACACTGTTACGTGTCCGGTTGGGGTAGCTACAGGGATGGATATTCTAGACGGCTTATTGAGACTCAATTTATCCACAAATGATGATGCAATAAACGAATATGATGCTCCAGAATCAAATAGAGTAAATGCTGGTTGATCATGAACAAGAAATGTATGGATTTTTGGTTTTTGTTAACAAAAAGAAGTTAACGATGGATTTTGGATTTTCCTAATGATTATGGAAATTGGTTGGAAATATTATGGAATTGGGAACTCTTATGTTTTAAATACAAGAGTCAACTTTATTACCGCTGTGTTTGCGAAAAACTCTTACTTACAAATGAGTCATTGTTTTATAACTACCTCATCATCGTTTTACATGTTTGGATGTTTATTTACCAGTATTTCATGCTGATTTTGTACTGTGGTGTTTCTTTTTCATTCCGCACCACAGGTTTAGAAGATGGTTATCTGGCGTAGAAGGGGACGCGCATCACATGGAATAATAGAAGTAGTATTTTATTAGGATTTGAATTCCTTATTAGTTTAAACACTTTAGTTTGTTATGCCGGTTTGTGGCTAGGATGTTGGATTTTTAATAATGAAATATTGGTTTTAATTATTATTGTGGATGTTTTGTGCTTGCGAACCATGTTATAAAATCTCCTTGTATCCGGGCTCCTCTCGGGTACGGAGTGACATCCCCGGGTCTCCGGCTTGGGCCATTTGGGGGTGTTACAATTCAGATCAAGAACAAAGGGCCTGTGGGAATCAAACGCACTTCAAGGGTATATAGTTCTTTCCACTACTTTCATTTAATTTTTATCGCCCATCAAATCCGATGGTTCAAATTTGGAATATCAACATTTCTTAATTCTAATTTGATCCGCATACCACACAATTCAGATCTGATTACAGATTGACAAATGATTTGTGTAAATCTAATAACAGCCGTCCACAATTCAAAACCGTTTCAAACTTATTAAGCTAGCTCTTAGTAGTTTTGTTATCTCCTGATCTGCTTGATGTTCATAACAACGAAGATCTTCGTACACAATGTTTCCTGATGCACAGATTAGATTCACTGTATGAAGACACTTTTATTTGCTCTAAAATAAATCATGTTGTTTACTTTAATTAATAACGCACATAACGCACACTTCGTAAATGGGGACACAAAAGATATCATGAATTTTTACGCGTTGTGTTGTGTGAATTGAAACACCAGGTCAAATATGGTTTTATGAACAAAGCATTAATTACTCACAAAACACGACCTAGGTAAAGAAAAGATGCAGCATATGCCAAGATGACATAAAGACACAATTTTGAACAAACACTCCCTCCCAAGATAGTAGTCAAAAATTGATGTCACAGAGTCTCTTTACAGACAATGACATCTTCCACAGTTCCACTATCGCTCTTTGATTAATTGAGGAGTTCCCGTTCCCAGAAGAGAAAATTCTCTTTCTACAATAAGAGCAAGACACTGTTCGTGGAGTGTCCTTTAGTTGGCTTTTTGGCCACTGTCTCAATGCACTTTGGTATTCGTATTCTCTTTCTTTGATTCGAAGGTAGTTGAGCATTCATTTTTACTGGAATCAATCGGAGGAGTGATAAAGTCTCTACCTTTTGTGTTGAATCTTGATTTTCCTGTGGCTGAAACGGTTGAGTAGGCTGCCGATTGCTTGAAAAGGCGGTTTGCAAATCTTTAATCCGCAAAACCCACAAAAACCATTTTGTGTTTCTCTTCCTTGGAGCATCATTTGATTTGGTAATCCTCTTTCGTATTCCATATTTGATTTTATCTTTGTATGACTCTGTTTGTCGGTTGCTATCTCAGTGCAAACTGGTGTCTATGTATGCGCTGCCCTTGAATTTTTATGGGAATAGAAAAAAAGATTGTTCATAGATACTGATGGCTTGTGGTTAGAAAAATGTGTTATTGTTGTTAATGTGGAATTTTGTGATGTCATAGTCGAAGGTTGCTATTTTTGGATGTTCTTGTTGTTACTGATAAGTGATGATAACTTGTGATGCAGCAAAATGAGGGGCTTCATTCACTTCGTTCATGTGGAATTTTGCAATGTAATGTTCACAGATTGCTTATTTATATTTTGTTTTGATGTTCTTGTTGTTGCTGATGAAGGATTACTATAAAACGGTATCATAAACCCTACATACTGGAAAAGGATCAATGGAACCACCAGCATATGATAGTCCCTCGAAAAAGATGAAAATGACCATGGAACTAGTTCAGATTCCACACAATGGAACCGAGCCTGTGGCAGCTGATCCTGTCGGTTTTGCGAGGAGGTAATGTGGCTGAACTTTATCTTTGTGTTCTCAATATTGTACTGAAACCTATAATCTTCGCTGATAAAATTATTTTTTGGAAGTTACCAAATTGAGGCACTGGAACAAGCAATAGAGAAGAACACTATACTGTTTCTTGAAACTGGTGCTGGAAAAACGCTGGTTGCTATAATGCTTCTGCGCAACTACTCATACCTCCTGAGGAAGCCATCACCCTTTATTGGTGTCTTCTTGGTCCCTACTGTTGTTTTGGTAACTCAAGTATGTGTTCGTCTTGATTCTCTCCCCATGTTCTGGTTATGTTGTTTTTTTAGGTCCTCAACTCTGTATTGAATACTGCATTTACTTTTGTTATTGTACAATACAGCAAGCTAAAGCAGTGGCAAAGCACACTGACTTGAAAGTGGGCATGTATTGGGGGAAAATGGGCGTAGACTATTGGGATGCTGCGATATGGGAAAAAAAACAAGAGGCGAATGAGGTATATTTTCTTTTTTTGCTTTCATGAGTATTGTAAAGAGTTGTGGTGTCCGAGGATATATATTGTTTTGACGTTGTGCTCCTTATTTATATTTTATCTCATGTTTTCATCGAACATTTATTCTGCCTTCTAAAGCCCAATGTTTTGCCTGAAGGGACAGTTAACCATCTGTGAAAATCGATTTCCTCTCATGGTTTTATCAGTGGACGAACACAGACACTTGTTTACATAGCTGTACAGGGGTGAATCTTATTTCTATTTCTGCATAAGGTCATTTTCCCTAAAGAGATTAATAGTTTTGTCCAGAAATCATATTTTAATCTCAAAAGTACATCTGACAAATATTTCCTTGAGAACAGATCAAATGAAATGTTCTTGCTTCTTATAGCTGAATGCCGGCTTTTTAGTACTGACTTGTTTTGTGCTCATATATCAATTATGGACTTGTGAGTTGTGAGTTGTGACTTACTTAATATGCACTATGTAATTCTATCATGTAGGTATTGGTTATGACCCCAATGGTCTTGCTTAATGCCCTGAGGCATAGTTTCCTGAGCTTGGAGAAGATAAAAGTTCTGATATTCGATGAATGCCATAACGCAAGGGGGAAACATCCGTACGCTTGCATAATGAAAGTAAGTAATTTCTACCTTTTGTCTTCATCTACGTGTCTGTTGACACAGGGACTTATATTAGTTAAGAGATAGGTGAAACTTGTGTGATTTGTCGGTAACTGAGATGCAGCATCAAGTGATTTTCTGAATTCCATGTATCCTTTGAAATATTTTGAACCATACATAAAAGCATCGCAAACAGCTGGAGACATTTTGTTCTGGTCCAGTTGAAATATAAGTCGTCATGAGTGATTTCTATTCTCCTTGTTTACTATATGAGGCTGTTTGGGCATGTTGGCTTTTAGTTTTTGTGTAAACTAAAAACCAAGATGTTTGGATATATTTAGTTTTTTTTGGTTTTTTAAGTTAATGTGGGGACCTAGTTTTTTTTTGGTTTTGTGTTCAATTTTAGTTGTTACAGAAACTGAAAAAACAGCGCATCCAAACTACCCCTATGAGTTGATAACTTGGAAAAGTTGAGTAATTTATTACATTAGTTTGATGCTTTAGTAGGATAATTACCAAAATGAATTACCCATTTCAGATTTAGTTTAGTAGTATGTTGGTTTCGTTAGTTGGATCTAGTACTTCTTACCTAACATCTTTATACATTTTCCAACTTTTCTATTGTTTTCATATTTACATGTCAGACATTATATTAAATCACACCTTGTATTTCAGATTTTTATACAGTGGAGTAACATCGGATGTTTTATTTCACAGTTAGTTCCTTTGTGTCTTAAGAAGGAATAATTGGATGGTAATATAATTGCAGGAGTTTTATCACTGTCAGAATGGATGTAGCAAAGATCATCTCCCAAGGATATTTGGAATGACTGCTTCCCCTGTGAAGGCTAGAGGTTGGCAAAGTCGCAAAGTTTTAAGCTCTAAAGTTGTTTTTCAACATTTTAATTTGAGTGGATAATATCCTCTGTTGCATCATGGAAGCAAGTCGTTTTCATGTTTTCCAAATGTAAAAATAAATCTAACAAATATGCGGGTTTGTCACTTGCTCAGTCGTTTCCTATGGTGTATTTTGTTTTTCTTGAGACTTGTCACACATCGTGATTCGTCGATGCGTGTGCACTATAGATAAGGTACTGGGCTCTCCTGTCACTGCCAATTGGTTTTGAGGTGGATCCCCATGGATTGAAAACAGTTTTTTTTGTTGAATATGCATCTATTACCTCCCATGTCCTATGAATTTCCAAATTGAATTTTTAGGGACAGCCTAAACTCACATCAAGGTTCACTTTCGACTTTGGAAGGATCAAAACTTACATTATGCTGGTGAAACTTCGATTGTTGACAGAAAATAATTCCGTGGTTGTATGAACTCGATTGTTGAAATGCTGTGATTGCCAGAATATATTTCCATGGTTGTATGAACTTGATTGTTGAAATACTGTGATTCTATTTATTTAAGTATTGTTCATTTGCGTAGCAAAGTTCTTAACTTACTATTGACACATTTGCTTGGGAAAATTATTACAGCTTCCGGCTCTTCATTATCCTACTTGCAACAGATCTCCGAGCTTGAGAATCTTATGGACTCAAAGGTTTTCTTTGCTGCCTCTGGTTCTCTACATGTTTTTGTTTTCTTTTGTTATTATGCTCCTTAATTTGGAATTATTATTATTATTATTCAATAACATTTCTGATCCATTTTATGTGGCTTCCGTTCTTGCTGAAGCGGAATCCTCCTCAAAGCTAAAATAGGCAAATTAAAACTGCCCCTTCTCTTTCTTTTAATATTTCATGGCGATTCTGTGTTGGAATAACTGCCTTGATGACCTGCTATAGAGACCATCTTCTCTTTAGGGAAGCACTGAGAATGGGATAGGAATACATACTTTTATACTATGATCTCAATCAGATGTTTTGGTAAGATCACAGCAAGTAGCTCATTTCACATCTTGACATTCCTTTTTATGATCCCTAATCAATAGCCTAACAAATGATATAGCTTTGCATTGCAGTGTTGGCCCCATTTGTATGTACTATGTAGTAGGATCATTTCTAAAAATAAAATAAGATAGTCTGTAGTAAGATGTTGAAATTTGTAAAGGTCAACTTAAACTGAAAAATGATAATTTCGTATGCTTTAATTTGTGTGACTGAGGCTTATTTTCAGTTTTAGATACAAGCATTTACCCACAGTAATATGTGTCAATATAAGCCAGGATTTCTCCCAGCGAGGTTCAAATTATAATATATACATTCGGCTATCCTCTTCTACATTTGACCATTGTGAGCGGTGCTTTGTACTCTTTTTTTGTGACTAAGAATTCACTTTCTTACTTCACACTTGTTTGATTGATGCCTGGAACTGGAGCTTCCTCTGCACACTAGTGCCTCTCCGTGAAAATTTAAACGATGCCGACTCCTTTTCCCTTTTTGCTGAAGGTTTTCACGGTTGCCAATGAATCTGTCTTGGCTGCGTACGTTCCTTTCTCGACTATAAAACTGAAGCTCTACAATCACGTGAATCTTCCGTATGACTTATTCGAAATTGCTGCACGCGCGTTAAATTCTTTGAAAGAAAAGGTATGTGCTTATGTTTGAGGTAATATGTTTTGGTGTATCTCCTCCTGTAAAAGTTTTATTTCTCCAATGAATCCGGATCAGCCAAAGAATTTATGTGCTACTTGTCTTGTTAACATCCTGTTTTTCTTCCTTCACTTAAGTTGCTTGGACCAATCATACTTGCGATAGGTAGATACTATTATCTGATGTTAAAGACAGTTTGAACTACTGAAATTACGAGTCGAATCATATCCTGAATCGTAAAGATCCCTTTCAATCTTTAGATACAATAACTTGTCCCGTTGAGACTACTGCCACTTACCAGGGGAGAGATAGTGTAAAAAGGAAACACAATATATTTTGTAAAACAATAATTAGCCAAAAAAATGACAATTTTGAGGATTTCTGATAATTAACCATTACCAAGTAGTAGTACATTGAGAAAAGAGACATAAAATTTCAACTTTAAATTATGTAAAGAAACTTTTTAGCAATATAACACATGTTTTTCATCGATGCATCTCCCAGCAGAGCTACTGTAACTAAGAATTGTTACCAAATGAGTTGGGCAAAATAACCTCTTTTTATACATCCCATAAACAAAAGGCAATACCTGCCAAGCAATTTTGTAACAAAAATCTATACCTTTTGAAGGCACCACAAAATTCTCAATTTCAACCATCACCTACACATATCAATTGAATTTGAAAGAGATCAGTGAATAAATACAATCATGATATTACATAGAAACACTAGTTTCAAGAAAAAGAAACAAAGGGTTGCAGGAGAGAAATAGAACTACCTGAGTCGAAGCGATGAGTTTTCCGCACATTTCAATGGCGATAGAGTAGGGTTTGACTTCAGGATTGTAAATTGAGGGTTCGATCTCGAGGGTCTTAGTGGTGAGACGGGGTAGTGATGGGCTTGTGGTGCTTGGATTCTCTGGTTCTATTAAGTATATGTGCTGATGGTAGCCTACCGACAGGGAGAACGATAATGGTTGTGACGGCCGGTGAGAAGGAAGATGGTGGTGGGGTCTGGCGAGTACAGGCAGTAGAAGAAGCGAAAGGTGAGAGTCGGTGCTTGAGTTTCAAATCCCCAATCCACTAACTCATCTCCAACTCCTTCTGACACCGTCAATCCTTCACTCATCAACTCATAGCCCTCGATTTCTCAGATCTAACAGTTGTAGCATGCACTGTTACAAAAGCTAGACAAGGACATGTGATCAGATTTTGCCAACCCTTACTTCAGTTGTATTGTGTTTAGTGGACTTGCTCAATAATAATTTTTCTTACTGCTTTTCTATCACTTTGCCTTCTATGCGTGGAAGCATTATCTCATTAATGATATTGGAAAGCAACTACATGATATCATATGCATATTTTCTCAGCACGAATCTGCAATCACATTTTCCAACCTCCAAAAGTCTGCGGCAGATTTGATAAGGAAGAAGTTGTCAAAGCTTCACTCATCCTTTATGTATTGTATGGAGGAGCTTGGTGTTTGGTTGGCTCTCAAGGTTTGTGGTTTTGGTTTTTCTTGATTGACTTTGAAATAAGCATATTTCTTCGTATTTTGATTTTTTTCCTCACAGGCAGCAGAGACCTTATCACGCGAAGCCATTGATATTTTCTCATGGGGAAAGTTGGATGTTTGCTGCTCAACAGTTATAAGAGATTTCAGTCTGGATGCTTTTAAGGTTTTCTCCTCTTATATGCCATCTGGTAAATGCTTAGTTATTCTTCTCATTTTCTTTTCTTCCCGATCTGTAGTTATCATTGTTTCCTTACGCCTTTCCTATTTTCCTACTGGTCTGTGTAGAACCACTGTGGTCGATCGGTGTTGACATGAAAGCTGATCAGGATGCTGGGTATCTGTCTTCAAAGGTCATCTGTCTGATCGAATCTCTTCTTGATTACAAGTAAGTGATGCATGCACAATGGTTGTTTTGTAGTTTTTGAAATCATGCTCAGAGTTGTAGCTGAGATTAAGATAGGATCTCACCTTGTGCGAAGGCTTTCCAGTGGCAGTGCGCTTTGAGAAGGCAATGGAATTTAACTGTACGAGCTAAAAATGTTGCATGCTGTAAAACTCAAGAAGTTTATAAAGAATGCAATCTCCTCCTACTCCCTCCGTCCCACAAAGCTTGTCCATTTTTTAAACTCCAAATATTCAAGGAGACGTGCAATTAATGCACCCAGATTCAAAATCCGATATACTATTTCCAAAACCATTCCCCTCTTTTCTTATCAGTACCAAGTATATCTTGGAAATCCATTGTAATTTGAAGCTTTAAAAGTAAAGTGGACAACCTTTACCTGACGGAGGGAGTATTAGGCATTACTAGCACATCCTATTGTTCAGACTCATTATCCCAAGTTCAAATTTCAATCAATCAAGGCACAAGATGTACTATTAGTTGCAGGATACAGACAAGGGATGACACAGATCTTTCGTTAGCAGTATTTGGGGGGGGGGGGGGTATTCCATTGATTCGACTAATACGTGTATGTGTCTTAAATTGTGATGAGGCCAGTGACTTGAAAGCTGCCATGCGTGACCTTGTTTTTAAGGGTTTGGTTGGCTTTGATCTTTGTAAGGAAGCTTGAGCTTTGAAAATAGGCCCATCTAGGTTAATGCCGGGCTTTAGAATGTCCGTTTGGTGTGGCCCAACCAGGCATGATGTCTTGAAATAAATTATAGTGTACGTATATCGTGTTACATTTAGTGTGATGCCATTAACCACTTACTGTTACTGATAGCTCAGCACTGAACTAAATAGGAATTGTGTTATTTTTTTTTTTCAATCTATTTCCTTGGCTTGTGTATTTTAGGTTGATAATAGTATAAATCTGTTAGAGTTGACTTAAGTTTTTATTGGGTTCATCATTCACTTGCTTTAGTTGCTTGGTTCTTATCATGTATTATGTATTCATTGATTATTTGGTATTATATTTCAAATGGCGTTCTTTCAGCTGTAGACAGTTTTCCCACTTGGTTCTGTTTTTTGTATTTTGTTTTAATTTCCCTGGTTATTTGACGTGTTTTAAATGACATTCTTTAGCTTAAGATACTAATTCAGGGGATGGGGTGTGGGGCTGTGGGCTTGGGTTTTTAAATATATTTATTTTACCAGAATGTGCTTTAATTTTAGCCCATTACAAGGGCTGTTCACAGATTGTACTTCTGAAAGTTTAAGCCCGTTGCAACAGTTGTTTGTAGATTAATTGTTGCTTGGATAATGACTTCTCTGAATTCTTTTTATATGATGACATCCAGGAATTTGAAGGATTTGAGAAGTATCATTTTCGTTGATAGGGTTATCACAGCAGTTGTTCTTCCAAAGATACTCAATATATTATTCCCAGTATTGACTGGCTGGAACGCTGAATACACCGCTGGAAAGAACTCTGGGCTTCAGTCACAGAGCAGGAAGCAGCAAAATAAAATAGTAGATGAGTTCCGTAAAGGAACGGTATGTTTCTTTACCATGCTGTAGATAAAATTTATAAACACCCTTAACAAGCACGTAAAGAACCAGAGAAGATTTATTCTAAAGAGTGCTGCTGATCTCCCAACTATTCATTAAAACTTACTTACCTTTTGATATGTTAGCAGGTGAACATAATTGTCGCAACATCAATATTAGAGGAGGGTCTGGATGTTCAAAGGTGCAATCTGGTCATAAGATTTGACCCTTCAGAAACAGTTTGTAGTTTCATTCAGTCTCGTGGTCGTGCTCGAATGGAGAAATCAGAGTTCTTATTAATCGTCAAAAGGTGTGTTATACGGTCTCCTTGCTACCAATACAACTTCACCTTCTGTTTTTTCCAGGAGATGACGTTTTTGGTTATCATGTTCAAATATTGAAATAATCTTCTACAAGGTTAACCCAAACATACCCGAGGTTTTGTGAGTTTCAGTTAGCATACTTGTGAACAAAAAAAAAAGTTGAGTTTCATGACCCTAGATTATTATTTTTTATTCAGCAGTTTTTCTTTTTATGTCCATGTTAAATTTAAAAGGTACAATAAATGCTGTCATTGAAACTGTCTCCGTGAAACCGCTCATGCCCATTCACGGCAACAGATGCAAACACGGGAAACAAGATTTGCTTCACACTAGCGAGCTGCAGCCACATTTTAGACTCTGAACACCAAGCTTGTTGAGGGGCTATCCCATCTATGCCAAGTCGACCATCAAAACGGAAGAGTCAACATCAATCTGTTATAGTATATGTGAAGGATTGCTTGGAAAATCAATTATAATTATAAATATGCATAGTATATACTAGGGTAAAAGACAATAACCACCCTCAAGTTTAGGTAAAAATACACTTTGGTCCCCTGTGTTTCGGATAATTCCACTTTGCTCTCTCGATAACGGAAGCACCCCTCTGTCATGTTCCGTCCATAAAGTCACGTTTTAATATATATTTTTTTACTATTCTGCCCCTAATTTGAGTAAATGTATATTGCACCCTTAAGGAATTAAAAAAATTAGATCACCCACCAACAACAAATCTCTCTTCCTCCTTGAATCCAAAACATCAAGAACATCATTTTCTCCAAAAATTGATAAAGAAAATGAAAGTGAAGAACATCAAGAACACATTTTTTTGGGAGATTAACATCAAGAACACATTGAAGATGAACTTCTGAAGATTTCATTAAGAGAGAAAAAAGGCTATCTTAGCCCAATGTACTAGGCTAGGAAACAAACCTGAAAAGAACTTAGGCAAGATCAAAAGCTGCATTTGCACAGTCATGTTGTAATTATAAGCTTTGAATCTGATAAAATACAAACCCTTGCTGGGCCATGAACTCTCCTGCTACCATAGCGGTCCTGATTGAGGATTATCTATAATTCAGCAGTGGTGCAAATACTACTATTTCTTTATCATAAGCAAACCAACAACACAGTTTCAAAACATTAACTCAATTCCCATGATTGAGGAATATCTAGTACCAAAACCCCCAAAATTACAGAGAACTTGAATGTGCAGCATGACAGTCCAGAAATACTAACCCCGTAGATAGCAGCGCCGGGGGAGACCACCACCAATTTTAGATTGAGAAAACAGAGGGTTCAACAAGGAGCCACGAAAACAATTAAAGCCAGTAGATAGCAGGGCCGGGGGAGGCCACCACCAATTTTAGATTGAGAAAACAGAGGGTTCAACAAGGAGCCACGACAACCTTCTTCAACACCACCCTCAACTCACCACTGCCACCATCATCTCTCCCTCACCCTCTGTTTTTGCCCAAACCCAACACCACCACTCTCTGTTTTTCCGAAACCCAACACCACCACCGCAACACACCACTCTCTGCCTCCATCTCTCACGCTCCCTCCATCTCTCTCTCCCTCTCACTCTCTGTCTCCTCTCGGCACCAGCGAAACAAAATCAGAAGCAGGAGCCATGGCAGCAGCATCAGCAATGGAAGCAGCGAGCCCCGACGCCGCCACTGGCTCCTTCTCATCGGCGGAGCCGACGAAAACCTCGGCGAACTCCTTCAGAACGATGAATCCGTCGCCCTTCTTGTCGAAGTCCTTCATCGCACTCTTCAAATCCATCGCCATTCTTGTGGGTTGTGGATTGGAGATGGCGGTGGTGGGTTGAAGGAAGGAGAGGAGGAGGCAGAGAGAGATGCGGCTGTGAAGCAGGAGAGGAAGAGAGAGATTACGGTTTAGGGTAAATATATAGTGGCGTAATTTTGTTACATTTCAGGGGTTAAATTGTCTTTTCAGTCCAACCGTTAGGATCTGTCAGTTATTTCTAAACTCAGGGGACCAAAGTGTATTTTCACTTAGACTTGAGGGTGGTTATTGCCTTTTACCCTATATACTGATGTTGGCATCACCTTAAAGGAAAGAGAAATGCAGATTTATTAAGATTTATTTGAGCTAGACAAAGCAAGTAGAGTAGAGAGAGAAAATGCAGATGATTCTAAATATGGTTTCCTGTCCTTTGAAATGTTCAGATTATTGCCTTACCATTGGCTATAATGTATAATTTGAAAGGTTATATGCTGCTACACTTATTGCCTGTTGGTTTGAGGAAATCCGATAGATTCTTAACAGGTTAATTAAAGCAACAAGCTTCAACTCACTTTTTCACTGATGTCCGCTGAAACTGAATATATGCAATTAGCGAATAACAAAAAACACATGTAGCACATATCGTGTCCTAGTAGGCTAGTACTAAATATATGATACTGAATAACAAAATCACATATAGTCAGAATAGAGTTAGCCTACAGTTTCCACTTAAAAAATACACACTATAGGTACAGTATATTGGAAGAAAGCGTTCCCCTACCTCAAATGCAATTGCAAAACAAACCCCTAAATCTTTGTACCCTAAATCTTTGTACGGTTGGCATTCCAACAGAACCCGATAATTTTTTCCCCTTCTCTTCTTTTCCTTTTCAGCAAAAAGCACCACGTCTCATTTTTTTTCCTCCCTTGCATGTGGATGCCCCCCCCCCCCCCCCCCCTCTCTCTCTTCACTGCTGAGAACTCTTCTCTTTCTCATTTGGCCGGCCACCCCCCTCACACCAACTTTAGCCTCTTATATATAGTTTAAGGAGTAAGGATGAATTTGATGTCAATGAACCTCAGGCTTCCATTTACATCTTCCTCTCTCTCTCTTTTTTTTTTTATTTTTTTTTTTTATTTTTTTTTATTTATTTTACAAAAGGTTATTCCAGTTTCCAGAATTACTATCTCTTAACAACCGCCAATAATAACAACTAACCATCTTATTATGTAGTACCCAAAAAAATCCTGAAAAACGAGTCATTAATCCACTGGCTGAAGGAACAAACTACAAAGGCATGCGAAAATATCGCTCACAAGTTCCACTTCTTTTGCACGATAGTTCTACTCTAATTTTCAGAACTACTATGTCCTAATAACCACCACAAATAACAACTAACCATCTTAGTACAAAGAAAGAAATTCCTGAAAAACAAATCATTACATAAGCTTGCTAAAATTGAAAGCATAAGAGATCAAACTCTGTAACTTCTAGGGGGGAGATAGAGTTGGGCATGGGTTTGAGCTGCACTTTATTTTCTGGGGAAATGTAAGTGGATTTCCACGAATTTATTGATTTGAAAGCATCAAACAGGGACGTGAACTTACTGAATTTGACACCATTTCAGGGAGAGAAGATAGAAAAATTGATCTGAATGGCACCTTTTTTTCATGGGGAACACAAGTGGATATCTTCGACTTTATTAATTCAAAAACATCAAACAGTGACGAGAACATACTGACTTTAACACTTTATCAGGAGAGGAGGTAGAAAATGGGTGTTCACAGTGATCCTTGGTAGTATTTTGATAAGAACAAACGGGTTTACTATAATTTATGTTGTGATATTTTATAGCTCGAGGGAACACTTTCTCGTCTATTTCGGATGGAAAAAATACGGTATGCCCCTGGTGAGCTCAGATGTTGGGGCAGGCTTGTGTTTAATGGGAATAACCTGCTCCAAAACCCACATGAAACGAGAATATTGTGCTTAGTATGTTGGGGCTCTTTAATTAACCTTTCTGGTAGGGTTACAGCACATGGTCATAACTAAATTTGAGATTTTATTAGTCTGTGTTTCCACGAGTAAGATGTTCTCAACATATAATTTATGTAACAAATGGTGTATAAGGTTTTAGTGTTTCTGCTATTGCTGGGAGTTGTCGAGGTGCTCATGATATTTAACTTCTGTATTTGAATTTGCAGCGAGGACACTGCCACCATTTCTCGAATGAAAGATTATATTAGCAGTGTTGAAATCATGAGGGCTGAAGCTCTACAACATGCTTCACATCCTTGTTCATCTTTTGAAAGTAAAATGACGGATGATTTTTACTATCGAGTTGAAAGTACTGGAGCAGTTGTGACACTAAATTCCAGTGTTGCTCTCATATACTTCTATTGCTCGCGGTTACCTTCTGATGGGTTTGTTCAAGCATTCTTTACTCTCAATTTCACAAGTGTCCTATGGTTTTGGGGTGAATGGATTTCTAAACAGTTCATTTTTGTACATACTGTTTTGTTGTTGCCAGTTACTTCAAACCCACTCCCCGTGTCAAACTCGATGACACGTTAGGGACTTGCACGTTGAATTTTCCCAAAAACTGCCCAATTGGAACCATTACTGTTGAAGGGAGTAAAATGCTGAAGCAACTTGCATGCCTAGAGGCATGCAGGCAGCTACATAGGATTGGGGCATTAACTGATAATCTCGTTCCATACGAAGAAGCCGAGCCACAAGAATCTGGTAACTGATAGTTTTGTTTGAATCTCTTGATTATAGTTACTATTTTTATTGCCGTCTTTAATATTTACTATCTTGGTGGATAGGGTGTTCACCATATTTTGATGAACAAGCGATTTACTTTCCACCTGAATTGGTTAGCCTTTGTGCTAATGATTCTACGAACTCCTACCACTGCTACTTGATTGAGCTAGTACGGAGTTTCGAGTATGATATTCCAATTCATCCAATTCTTCTCGCCGTGAGGACCGAGCTTGAATTCGAAGATGAAGATGTAGGTTTCGAATTAGAAGCTGATAGAGGCAGCATCTCCGTGCAACTGAAGTATGTTGGAGAACTAAGGCTTACTATCGAACAGGTATAGTCTTGCACTTGTATTTTTTATCTAGATTAAATAGATGTAAACTAGTGGCAAAATGTTATTTTTCAGCTGCTAGGAGCTCAACAAGAAATCAACCCTTTTACAATATCACCGACCTTTCTGACTATACTAATTGTAGAAATAACTCTAAAATGTTAAAAAGCAGTTTATGAATAGGCCTCATGTTTCTTTCGATCCGTAAGTTCTATTGAATATAATGTTTCTGTCTACTAGGTGCATTTGTGTCAGATGTTCCAGACAACTCTCTTTAGAATTCTTCTTGATCATGACTTGAAGAAACTCAAGGAGGTTTGGAGTTCAGAACAGTCGAGGGCTGGTGGTCTTGCCGAGTATGATTATCTTGTGCTGCCAAGTAATTTTAATGGAAGTCCATCAGTTATAGATTGGGAGTGTGTTTGTTCCGTGTTATTCCCATGTGAAAAGTTTAGAGAAAAGTACTTGAATTTTTGTCTTTGCAAGAATTCTAGATGCAGAGTGAATACAAAGAATGGTGTGCAGTGCCGCAGAATGTTAGAGGATTCTCTGGTGTACACACCTCATAATGGTCATTTATATGTCATTGACGGTACCTTGGATAACTTGGATGGGAATTCTCTTCTGATTCTAAAAAATGGAGAAGAGATCACTTACAAGGAATACTATAAACTAAGGTTTGTAAGATCTACTCCTCGTCTGCCAACTTTTTAGTGAACTCTTGTTTGAGAAAAATCATAGGTTGCAGAATTACAATTCCAGCAAACACCTGTTTGTGGTTATTTAATTGCCACAATTATTTTGTGAAGAAACTATGTTCTCAAAGTTTGAGCAGTAACATCTATTTACTCCTTTTGTGCAGCTATGACATTGACTTGTCTTTCCAAGGAGAATCATTGCTCAGGGGGAAACGGATTTTTCCGGTTAAAAACTATCTCTTGAGGAGTAGAATACAGAAGGAAAGAGGTCTGTAGTGACTTGCTTTCTTCTACCATTGCAGTGTTTGTGTATTTTGTTGTCCATGATCCTAACAAAATTGCTGGGAGGAACAGACTTGATATAGTTGATGCTATGGTTGGTCTAGAGTAGACTCCTGGCTCCTATACATGGTTCATTCTGTGAGCCTCAACCATGATCAGACTTGGGATTTCCTGAAATTTTGTTTTTTGTCAGTTCAGAAACCTATTGTCAATATAGCATATTCATGCTTGTTTGAAGTAGTATTAATTTAAAAGTATATTTTGGTTAAAATCCCCCAGAAGAAGTCCAGAAGTGCATTGACTTCCAGTAAATTTCACTGGAAGAACATAGCTTCTTCGATGAGTAAGAAAATAGTCACAGGTTACACTATGACCCAGTTGCCTCTTTCCCAAATTTTGTACATTCTAGGTTGTCTGTTTTCATAGGATGCTTCAAGGAATTTGAATTTCAAGTGAAATCAATATGGAAATCTTTTCCATCCAAAGAACAAGTGTATTTGGTTCTACTTTATTCAATACCCACTATTGGATTTTGTCAGACAGCACAACATCACCAGAATGTGGTTGATTCTTGCTTAAGTCAGTCTGCAGAAATGACTTGCATGTTTTTAAGATTTCACTGGTGGTGGTGATACAATTTTCCGTTAGTTTTTTTTTACAGCGTTTTACTGTATTCTTATTATTTCGTTTGCCACAATCAGTTTTTAATTTGGAGTGCCACGTTTTCAAATGGATTTAAATTGTGTTTTATGCTCTACTGTCAGCATCTGATGTACAATATGTTCTTTTGTAGAGGCGAGCAATACATTTGTAGAGTTGCCTCCTGAACTTTGCTTCGCGGTTATGTCACCCATATCAAGGGCCACTGTATATTCCTTTTCATTCGTACCGTCAATAATGCATCGGATCGAGTCCTTGCTTATTGCTATCAACTTGAGGAAGATGCATCTGAATCACTGCACTACAGAATTGGTTATCCCCGCCACCAAGGTATCCCAGCTATTTGTACTGCCATGTTAATGTTCTCCATTTTGTTTATAAGGCTATGCTTTTTATTACTTAAAGGCATGTGGTGGTTAAAAGTCTCTGGTATAAAACATAGTGTTTTAGGTGAACTTCTGTCTCCTAAATAGTTAACTGAGTAACAACACATTATGTCACTGCTGCAAGGTTGCGAACCTTTCATGTTTTATCCGGTACAAATTGATGAAGCCGTTACGAATCTGTGATTACATGTTATTCTAGGAAGCTGATGCATAATATCCGCTGTCATGGTGCCACTCTTTTCTTACAGAACCAATCTGAGCATAATATGCATGATATCCATTGGCATGGCCTTGTTTTGGGATGTTTGAATTAATATTCCTTCATCTTTTGAGGTTCTAATTATCGCCTATGCCCCCAAAATACCTGGTACATTTTGTTGTGCAAAATGAGAAAAAGAATGATTACGGAAATAACATGTCTATTTGAAGTGTCGTCAATGGTCTACCATTGTGGGGAAGGGTGTAATCCATTAGAACAGTTGAGAGCCTATTGGTGCCGGGTTTGTTTATCATGTAAATAATTACAAATTCCTGTCTAGAAGGTTGTCCTTGTATAATTACACAAGTCTTCCTTTTCATCTTATGTTTTCGTTGAATCAAATTGTTGTTATAATTTTTAACTCTTGGTTTAGAAATAATAACAGCAGATGTTCTAAATTGTCTTTTTCTGCTAGGTTCTGGAAGCAATTACAGTGAAAAAATGCCAGGAGAAATTCCATTTGGAATCACTTGAGACCCTGGGGGACTCTTTCTTAAAATATGCTGCCTGTCAACAGCTCTTCAAGACGTATCAATGTCATCATGAGGGTCTTCTAAGCATTAAGAAAGATAAAATTATATCTAATAATGCTCTATGTAAGCTTGGATGCGACCGCAAACTTCCGGTAGTATCTTCTTTGCAGACTTTTATATTTTGGGTCCATAGTGTAGGCAATCTATCATACATTGCCATTGGTATATGCATTTTGTACCTGTTATTTCTTCATTTTTCGTTTAAGGAGCAAATTTTCTCGTAAATTTGGACCCTTTTCTGCATGCCTAAGGATAACCAACCTCATCCTCTTTGACAAGCTACTTTGCTGTTAAATCAGTAAATTTAGGCCTTTTTCACAAATAATGAAGCTTGTAAGTGTAATAAATGCCACCACTCCTTTTGTGTTGTTGTTTTGCACGTTTCTTATTAGTTCGTCCTGTCTTTTGATTACGCGCGGCTGGTGGTTGCATTATTTGTTATCTCTCTCTGGTAACTGCACCTAAAAAAGACTTTGATAATGACTCTTTTGTTTATTTATCATGCTTGATATCTATTGAATGCATTCTACAATTCTTATGGATTTGAGTAATTGTGTTTATGGTTGGGAAATGTTTCTTACTTAATCAATGCTTGTGTAGGGATTCATCCGAAATGGACCTTTTGATCCTAAAGCGTGGGTAATTCCTGGTGACCACTCGACAGACTATATTCTCAAGGAAGAGATGCTTTCCTCTACGAAAGTCTACAACAAAGGAAGTAGGATTGTAAAGAGTAAGACTGTGGCGGATGTCGTAGAGGCACTAATTGGTGCATATCTAAGCACGGGTGGTGAATTAGCAGCTTTAATGTTTATGGATTGGCTGGGTATAAAGGTTGATTTTGTCTATACGCCATATGAGAGGCACTTTCCCATTCAACCTGAGAAACATGTGAACATCAAATCTTTAGAAGCCCTGTTGGGTTATTCCTTCCGTGACCCCTCTTTGCTCGTTGAAGCATTAACCCATGGTTCTTACATGCTACCCGAGATTCCAAGATGCTATCAGGTTAACATCTTACATTCACTAGTTATTTCTATAATTAATCTATCAATATGATTGGTTTATTCATTTGGTAAAATATTTTCTGATAATTTTATTCATTAAAATATTTTGACTAGCGAGTTTCCTTGTTGAACAGCGGTTGGAATTCCTTGGGGACGCTGTACTGGACTATCTGATAACACGTCACCTGTATTCCAATTATCCTTGGTTGTCGCCTGGGCTATTGACTGATTTGAGGTCAGCTTCAGTGAACAATGATTGTTATGCTCAATCTGCACTAAGAGCTGGATTGCATAAACATGTTCTCCATGCTTCCCAAGACCTCCACAGGCATATAGTTGAGGCTGTTCATAATTTTGAGAAGTCGCAATCAGAAATGACTTTTGGATGGGAATCCGAGTCATCGTTACCCAAGGTAAGCGTTGGACTGTTGCAAGTTCTTCCTCCATCCAATGTCACACATCAATGTTTAATTCTGTTCAATTTACAAGTTTGTCTGCTTGAAGTGGGGAGCATAGGTTCTTCTGCACTTGTATGGTTAGTTCTTAAAAGCTTGAACTGAAATCTGCTGATTTTTTTGAAATATGGGGTGTGGTCGTACTTTTATATCTGATTATGTTTAGGGGTGACTTTTGATCAGAGTAAGTGCAATGATTGAAGAATTGATTAAGCACAGATTTAATTCACTATGGTTTAGGCCATTGAAATAGCTTGAAATTATGCTCTAAGAAATAACTTTTTTATGACATTTTAAATTATTCAGATACGAATTTATGCAAATATAGTCGAGCTCTCTCCTTGTTGCACGTTTTCTTTTCTTGTAGTCCTCGCATAATAGTCTTAATTGAGTAGAGATATTAGCCAAGACTCTCTGGTGTAGTTTGGATGAACAGTTTTTTGTTTTTATAGTTTTCTGGGAACGAGTTGTTGAGTTCAGGCACTGGATTCTCTCTCTCTCCTCATCTCGATCACCCATTCTCAAACAAAAAACCAACTTCCGAACACACCCCTCTGGGTACGTTCGGTTTTTTAGTATTAGAAGTATTAGTTGGGATTGGACTAAATATACTCCAGATATTAGTTAATATTTTGTTTCATTGTTCTGGATTAATATTAATACCGGTATTAAATAGTGAAAATATGGTGTTTAATACCCCAAATTAGTCCCCCCTCACATGAGGATATCAGCTGGATTGGACTATTTGTACCTTAATGTTGAACTATAGTCCAACTAATCCAGTCAAGTCCAATCCGGAAAATCTAATTCAGTCCAGTCCAATCCGGCTATTCTATGATTTTGGAAATAGCATGAAATAAAGTTCCAATGAATAACTTTTTATTTTATTTTATTTTATTTTATTTTATTTTATTTTATTTCTCTAATTTTTTATTCCAAAGTGGCCATGTTTTCATGAGCAAGTTGTTTGAGATGTAATATTCGGTGAGTGTACCCAGTTGATTTGTGCGACTCCCATTATTGTATACATCTTTCTTTTAGTGTCAAGAGGAGAAAAATCACTCGAAAACTCGTATATTTTGACACGTTCCTTGTTTCTGCGATGGGGCAGGTACTTGGAGATATAATCGAATCTCTGGCGGGAGCAATACTAGTTGATTCAGGATACAACAAAGACATTTTGTTCCCCATCATGAAGCGTCTTCTGGAACCCATGATAACACCCGAGACGATGAGGCTCCACCCCGTAAGAGAACTGACTGAATTATGTCAGAAAGAGAATTTTAAATTGAAAAAATCCCTGTTGTCTTACGAGGAACGAGTGGCTTCAATCACAGTAGAGGTGGAAGCAAAGGGCCAAAGTTACAAGCACACTTGCACCGCCAAAGACAAGAAGACTGCAAAGAAACTGGCTTCCAAGGCTGTCTTGATGTCGTTGAAGGAGGCAATGTCTAGAGATGATTCCATGTGTAGAAATTAGAGACAGGTTCACCGTCTTTATGGTGTGCCTGTTTTTTCCGTAACTTCTTCATTTGCCGATGTGTAAGAGTGTGCTTGTTCTTTTCTGTGTGATTGACTGCCCTGAAAGTGCTTGTAGATTGTAATGTTTCGCGGACTTGTCTTGGAGAAAGTTTCTAATGTACAGTGTCTTTTTGTGTATTTTTCATGTTCCACGGGAAAGATCAGGTGGCGAAATCTACCTGATTGAATCTTTTTCACCTCTTGGTCTTCCAATTCCTGGCCTTGATATTTACTGGGGATCGGTAGTAAAGCTGGCAGGAATTGTCATGAAATACTAGTGCCTAAATGCTGAGTATAATTTTTGTACAAAGCTGACTCTGAGGGACATAAACTGCCTCACCCAAGAGCCTACCAAGTACTGGAGCCGAGGAGACTTGCAGAGTTTATACCCTTTGTTCCCGAGCCCAGGCTAGAGTCTAACCTGAATACTCATCTAGTACGTCACAACAGAATGATTTAATTATTAAGACATTTCTTAAGTATTCCGATTATTCATGAGTAAGAGAACGACTTTTGCTTCTTGGAAACATTGTTTATACAGATAACAGACTAAGCATACAATTGCTTACACGATAGAGAGTCAAAAATTCCTGTCTATCGGAATTGATTTCATACCCCTGTAACCGTATTTACACAATCCAAGTACATCTAATATTCACACTTGTCCTCTAAGTGAGTGAGAATGCAACTGTGGAGATATTATGTCGATGACTCAACTTAAAATATCAATTTTCCCCTGACAACTTAGTCATTTTCTGTATAGTCCCTAACCGTGCCTCAACCCCTCAATTGCGCTTAACAAGTAAGTCATACGAGTCTCTAGGGTATGGAGATGATAATGCAAGATTATGTCACCATTTTTGTTTATTTGCACTTAAGTCCCTGTAGTCAGATAAAGTTATAGTTTGGTCCCTTACAGTTGATTTGGTCAAATTCAACTCCAGATGAATAAGGACTAGCTCCAAATGTCATGAAACTATTACAAAGATATAGGACATGTCATACATTGTGTTTTGACTGTCTAATTTAGTTATTTCATATTTATGAGTTTACCCCTCCTATACATCTCAGTCAAACTAGGCTTTTTAGGAAGCCAAATTTGGTCAAACTTGATCTTTAGAACCAAAATTTTATATTGTGAACCACTTTCATGAAGGGCATTAAAGTAAATTAGGTCAACTGATTGGTCAAATTAGGAACTCAAAGATATGTGTGAAACTGGTTTCACATAGTCAATTTTGCAGATGAATTCTGGCTAATTGTGAAAGAATTTTGAAAATATTTTGAAGCTCCCAAATCAAGTTCCATCACCCAAATCATCAATGATCATTTAGATAAAGCTGATCAAAGTTAGCCAAATGATCATACCTGAAAGTGTGGTTTTAGAAGTTTCAACGTGTTCATGGCTGCAACTTCGAGCTTGGATATCAAAGAATCTTGAAGGATTTAAGATGAGCTCCAGTTGAATAAATTGAAGTATTAAACTTAATCTTTACACATAAGAATGAAGAATTGAAATCTAACAAGAGATCAAAGAGATATGATCATTTTAAAGCTGACAGTTGATATGCATTTTTATTATAATGTTTTTGAAGTACGCTCATAATAAGTTATCATCAGGGGAAACTCAAAACATGAAACTTGTACAGCTAATGTTAGAGAACAAGTAGGTTCAACTTGCAGGCCAAAAAACAAAAGTATTACCAAGCGGGCTCTAAATCAAATGATGGTACATTGACTCTTTATTTTTCAATCACATGATGATGTTCCTTGTTGGAGGAGAAATTGAGATGTGGAAGTCAGTGTTTTAATTTTTTTTTGCAAAAATTCTGTTTTAATTTCACTTAAATTTGATCACTAAAATTTGTTAGAAAATTAAGTTATGAGCCCATATGGAGAGCAATGTAATTAGTCATAACTTTATTGGATTAGCTGCAATAAGACACAAACCTTAAGAGGTTAGTATCAAAGGCACAAACCCTAGGGGGTTAAGTGCAAAGTAGGTATAAGTCTGTCTATACAAGGAGACACCCTCCTACATAAATCAGAGCTAGTAATAAAGCTGTCTACATTCATAGTCAGTTGTAGAGAACCCTAGTCTCTCTGTTCAACTTACATCCAAAGAGGTGGAACATGGTGTGGATCAAAGTGTTCGTCCTCGAGATTCGCACGCGCCAAAGGGCCGGCAGCGGCTGCCGACGCGGCACCGAGTCGTGGCAGCGACACGTTAGCACAAGGCTGACATGGCGCTGACGTGGCAGCCACATGTCGGCTGGCGTGGCAGCTGACATGGCAGTTGATGTCAGCATATGTGATGAAGTGGCATCAGCCGACGATAGCGAGTGACAGAGGTGGACGTGCACACACGCGGCGGCGCGTGAGGGCGTGTGCGTCTTCCTCCCATCGTCATTTTTCGTCCCTTTTTTTTCCAGTATACTCCAAGTTAAAATTTCTTTTTCTGGATATTTTTTCATAATTTTGGAATTACGAAATTTTATTAATTTCTATTTTAATTAATTAGTGTTTAGCACACTTCCCAAGGCAATTAGGCGACCTTAACACACTGTCTTCAGCCCAATTTTTTTCTGGAGACTTATGTCATTTTCCCTACTGTCTACCATACGTGGTGAGACCTTAGGAGGTTTGGAGAATTTTTTGATCATTTAGGGTGATTAGATTTCCTTCTTAATTTCCAGTACTTAGAGATTAATTCTGGAAATTTTCAGAAAATTTCAGCATGTTTAATATGTTGTTTTACATACTGTTGCAGGTTGAATGGATGTGGCAAATATGTATTTATACTTGGTTTTAGTTTTAAATATGTATTCAAATAAAATACGGCCTGCGTGTCGTGCCTCTTTACATACTCTATTGTCTTCTCTTCTCATCCAATTGTCTCTCTAGAGGTTACTTCTTATTAGAAATAAGATTGTTAGTGAAGATTGAAGATAGAAGCTTCAAGAGAGGTGACCAAACCAAAAGACATGGCGTAAGGTGCATGGAGCAAAGAGACAACTAAGGAACTTCAAGAATGGCGTTCTCGAGATAGGCGAGATTGCATGAAGCGAGATTCAAAACTATCTCAAGAAGTATTCCAAATAGTGGGAGTGCACCTTAGGGGGCTATATTCATTGCATATTTATTTATGCTTATCCTTGTTTTATGTTATAACTGCGTGCGATTGGATATAACAGTATAACCTCGCATGCTGAAGAACTAAAACAAAAGAGCTCACATGAGAGACACGATTAAAATTGATAGAGAATCATAAGTGACGAGATTTGATTCCTAGAATATACGATAGGTTTTGGTGGAGTCCTTATAAGGAACTATTAAATTTTAATCGATGTCACATGTTATTTAGGAGCTAAAAGAAAATACTAGTAATTAACCTCCACAATGTCTCATCTCAATCGTGTCTAAATCGAAACTGTAAAGGCTAAATGGTGACAACAAACGATATGACAAGTCGTCGTACTGTGTAACCACCCGCTGGACATTGTCAGCCACCTACAAACATGGTCGAACCTGTGATGGTTAGTTGTCACAGCCGCACATGGACATTTTCTTAAGGCTCACCAATAGTGGGAGGAGTATTCAAGATAATTTCATAGAGAGTGCTATGCTAATGTGGGGAAATGACCTCATCAGCAAGTTCTAGGCCACTTTGAAATCCAAAGCATTGTAGGAATTGGCCAAAGAAAAATCTTGGATCCACCTTAGCCATTTGCATGTACTGATTATGAGAAGTGACTCATAAATTCCGCCTTAACTATGAGTTATGACTCAAGTCATAATATTGAGCACTCATCGATATGGTCTGAGATTCATGCTATTTATGATAAGAGAGTTTAAGGCTGCCAGGTACAAGCTACCCGATTAACAATTTGTTGCTATCTCTGCAACATTTTTTATGGTGTACCATGAAGATGTATGTGACATACCTTATGAGTGTCAAGATGTCTGGATGAGACCAAATATCACTTGGTTCTAGGAACTAAGCAACCAAGAGTCTGCTATAGAATACTAGTCCAACATACGTATGAAGTCTAAGCAATATATGATTGCTAAAGGCTGTGAATGAAGTATGATCGGCAGATAAAGTCCCTAGCCCGGTATTAGGACTGTGAGGCAATAGGTGGGGCAAGGATAAAAGAATTATAGGGCAATATTGGTATAAGATCAATAGCCCAAGACTGGCAAACACAAAGGAGGAAAGAGAGGTTTTCCTAAGACTAGAGAAATGACCAGACCTTGCACTAACTTCTCGTCTAAGGATCCATAGGATTATCTTTGAGGGACTAGCCACCAAATATGTATTTGGTCACAATTTTAACTTTGAATATGGTTATATCATGTTTGTTTTTTTTTTTTGCGTTCTTAAATTCTAGCATGAGTGACGCATCAGAATCCTTGGATGTGAACTCAAGATTATGACTAAGATTCTGATATGAGGCACGCTAGATTAAGATACACAGTGACATGAAATGATGTTTAGGCTAGCTAGGCCAGGCCTACTTGGAATATGCCCAAGGTAACCTTACCTGTGTGTGATCCTTGCCTTACACGAAAGGTAAAACGCAAACCATCCTGTAGAGCATGAAGGACCATTGAGTCCTTATATATTATTCATTCTGTTATCATGTTCCATTAAATGTTAAATCTAAGACATGGTGCTTCATGTTCCATCACATTCGTAGATAATCGTCCGCATCTCAACTATGTGTTTTTAGATACCACATAAGTCTGAGGCACAAGAGTGCTTCAGACATGTATCTACAAAAGGTATAAAACCATATGGACAAAAAGATATCTCTTTTGGCCAGAATGAGACCGCGAGTATCTATCTGAGCAAGAGCTATGTGATGGAGAGGAATAGTACGGCAGTTGGCTATTCCCACGCCCCGCAGTAGAATGACGTCGTAGACAAGGAGGAATAGGATACTGTGAATAATGGCTTGATGTATGATAGCACCTGCAAAATATATATTCCCTATTTGGAGGAGACACTTTGCTAAACGGCTATCGAAATACTCAACCAAAAGCCCACCAAGTCTGTAGCCACTACACCCCACGAGATGTGGACCAAAAGGCAACCTATATGAGGTCACTTTAGGCCATGGGGATCGGTAGCTTATGTGCTAACTAAAATTTCAAGTCAGGAAGAGTTTCGTTGAGAAGTAAGTCTCTAAGAAACAGAAGTATCACTGGATGACAACCCATCCCTGGTTGATCAACAGGAAACAGTTCCTACAATTCTTTAGGACAGTGGGAGTAACTTGCCTAGTGAACAACCCATCATAGATTATGGCTATGCAGAGGAACCCTCATTGCGTAGGAGCGCTCTTTGGAGCGTACCCCGTCGATGATTTGACATCGAAGGGGAAGCCATGATGGTCACCACCCAAGACGATGATGAACCTAGGGCTTAGTCCCATGATATTTCATCACCAGACAAGAAGGAATTGATAGTTTGGACCCTAGATGGAAGAAACATATCTTCATGGTTTAGCACATCTTCTCATACTATTTGGAGTACTCTAGGGGTTGCGTATTCGAAACGCAACAGCCGACTAGTAGTGTAACAAAAATAGATTCACGTGACATATGTTTTCTCACAGGAGATGACCTTAATTAAGGGAAATTTTTGTTGAGATGATGATATCCGCGAGCATGGAGGAACCGCTGGAAGATACATATTCTTTAGTCGATTGAGGAAGTAGTTCCTCAAGGATCCTTCGGACAGTGGGAGTGACTTTCCAGGTGAGGTTCCCCTCCATAAGGGATGAGAGAAAATAATGATCCTCCTATGCAAATGAATTTCTCATAAGAGCATACCCCATCGACTACATGAGATCGAAGGGATGACCTTAATGATCTATAAGGGGCCAACCAAGTTTAGGACTAGGTTGACTTTCTGACTGGATAATGTACTATTGGAGATCAATGGATTTTCAAGGTCAATCAGATACCCACACGGAAGCGTGGTAAGGCATATGACTTGCATAGAAGCGAAAAGGCTACACTCAGTCTGAGTGTAGACACCGACGAGATATTCTCCCAATAAGGTAGTGATAATTACGTTGATTCGCTTATCGTAAAAATAGTTGTGATGATGAACTTAGAGTTCCATTCTCGATAAGCGTGACGAATGAATTTCTGAGTAGAGAAGTCGTAGGGGTGATCTGTATGACTTGACCACTGTGTTTCAAGACGTAAGATCAGATGCACAAAAGGATGCAAGCTAATTGAGTCCATATGTGGTCTTAGCTAGTCCCCTGGACATTAGTATTTCACCAGGGATCGTTTACTATATGTTTACGATAAAAAATGAAAACTACTGTGTATCACTCTCACTAGTAGAGAGCTGATGATCACGTCACTTAACATCAATGACACGCTATCGGCCGTTGGAGCTTAAGGACTGCTCGAGTCCACTACGGAGTAACTGTACTCCTGTAGCTCAGCACAAGACTTTACGAGCCTAGACATATGTGCTAAAAACACCATACGAGATTGATAAGATGACCAGAGTGCTAGATGCAGTAGGAGTCTTCTATACACTATGGTGTGTACTCAGACCCATCGAACGCTGTGCAATTGGAGGATTGGATTTCAGGAAATTCCAATTTAAGACATTAGATTGCAGTCACGAAAATACTCAAATGCGATGGATCACGTGCTATGACTATCGGAGATGACGCTTCGAATAATTAGCTATGCATACTAACTGGGTGGGGACCTAGATGCACATGGATCCACCTTAGGCTATCGTCCATGCTTGATGATAGACACATCGCTTGGAACGGCAACGTAAGTGTTGCACGATCATATTAGACCGCTCCATCGACCATGGAAGCGAAGCACGATTGCCTGTTTTGCCACCCGACATAATTGTGTTTAACTAAAAAGGTTTCTGGTAAGCTTATGAGCTGCCGACAAACCAATTATCATGAGTTGTATTAGCATACGGCTGTAACAGTGCGATAAAGTCAAACACATAGGAAAAGGTACCATTTCACAAAAGGTGAAATGACTACCAGAGGAGTAATCTTGGATTGGATCGACTACGGGCCAAATTGCTGGCTCATCCCATTCCTTAAACCACTTAAGAATCATCTTTGTGGATTGTTTCGGAGAATTGGGATCGGTAGTCGATAACTGACAATATGATTGATGAGCATAGGAGACATTGATTAATTGGATTTTAACTGGATACTTTTGGTTATGCTACGTGTTGTTTGATATGTGTATGATATGTTACATTTTCGGTACTAGCATGAACCATGTCGCGCAGACACTAGGTCGGCTTACTCACATGAGCGATCGCCTTTGCATATCCTGGATAGTCTGGGTGAGGCATAAGATGAGACAGAATCCTGATAAGAGCTAGAAGCCTATGATATGATATGAGATGCCTATCATATAAGGCATAAGGCCTGTGATGAGAGCTAGATGTCTATCATTAGAGCGAGACGCCTGTCAGACCGATTCATTTGTCGCATTGGAATGTGTTCCAAGGTGAGGTTGGTTTAGGCTAATCGGACATGGTTTAATACCCCAAGCCATGTATAGTCTGCGTAGAGAAAGCCAGATGAGAGAACTGATTTCAGTTCGCATATGTGCGTCATTTCAGTACTCGGGTTGGTAGTCATAAGGGCTACCTGACTTAAATCTGCATAGTGGTCCTTGTGGGACAAGACATGAGCTCTGATCAAATTTCAAACACTATGGCACATATTTCCTCGAAATAACGTGTGCTTATGAGTGACCATAGGTGATGAGTAGAATTAGTCCCTGAGAATCCTCATCGTGTGAGCCTCGTCGACCATACAAATATGATCGACACAATATGCCCTTTGTACTTCCATCTGTGTTGCGAAGAAACGGGTTGGTTGTGCTAGTTTGGCGTGACACCTTACGGCTACGGATGATGCAGCCGTCCGGACACTGCTGGGAAAGCAGCTGAGCCGAATCTAAGCAACACGAGCATGAAAGGAAAGATACTCATTCCATCACTCTTTGTTATTTTCATTGGCCCACCTACAAGATCTTATGGGATCACGCAGGATATGAATATAATAAAGGATAGGTGGACTCACTGGAACATGGACTATGGGACATGGCAGTTGTTCATGATCCACGAGATGACATTTCGAGCGAATCTGGGGGTTACGAGAGTTTTTCCTAACTCTGCACGGTTTATATGGGTGCCTTCCTGCACTGGCTATATGATTTTGGTGTACGGATCTCCCGAAATGCAGGTACTTTCATTGATCACATGCCACGACCACAACAATACTTTTTGTAGATGATAGTATTTGGAGATTGAGGGAGACTAGATGAACTGTATGTGTAGCCCCACTGTGCGAGTGGGAGATTACGTTATGCACCCATATGGGGTGCACATGTAATTAGTCATAACCTTATGCGATTAGCTGCAATAAGGCACAAACCTTAAGAGGTTAGTTGCAAAGGCACAGACCCTAGGGGGTTAAGTGAAAACTAGGTATAAGTCTGTCTATATAAGGAGACAACCTCCTACATAAATCAGAGCTAGTAATAAAGCTGTCTACATTCATAGTCAGTTGTAGAGAACCCTAGTCTCTCTCTTCAACATACATCCAAAGAGGTGGAACGTGGTGTGGATCAAAGTGTTCGTCCTCGAGATTCACACTAGACCGGCGGGAGCAAGAAGAAGAGGAAGGCGCGTGAAAGCGGACAACATCAAAGATCATCTTCCGTAGCGTTAGGAGCATAGGCGAAGATGTAACACATAAATCTTCCACTTTATTATGTGTTTATATCTATATTTGCTTAGATCAGATTCGTCCTTCAACATTGTTCGACATTTTAAAAAAAAAATATTCGTATAAGTTCCTACATGATGTTGCCATACTAACAGCTATACTACATACACCTGATTGTGGGAGAAACAATTTGTTCCTTTCATTTTCAGGAACCAACAAATGTATTCCTAATAGCTACCAATATTGTTTGTTGTAATTTTACCGAAAGGAGACCAAAAACTTAAAGACTATAAGGTCGGAGTATGGACAAATATCTAATTTTCTACAAGTTCCTAATTTCATTATATGATCAATCAATGTCACATTAGTAACGTGCTATAAACTCATTTGAATTTTTCAAGACACTCAAGGTTGACATGAACTTTGTATGCTATTAAGGTCATGGTGGAGCAGGAACACAAGTTAGCACACCAAAACTAAAAATTATAAAATGATGATTTGAAAACCAGTCGCTCAAATGAGATGGCGACTTGCACCATTAGTCATTTTTTATCAGAGGCACCATTAGTTGCACACCCCTAAAAAATAAAAATAAAAAAATCGAAGTGGTAATAAAATTTTTGAATTTACAAATGTGATAACGGGTAGGAAATTTGATATTGTGTGGGTGTTTTCATCAAGCTCCTGACATCCTCATATGCTCCATTTTTTATCCGAGATTATACAACTATTAGGTGATATAAATTTTTTTCACAAAAAACTCCATCAGCATAAGGGAAGATAAGTTATCCTTCCCTTATCCGGCATCCAAGCGCCCGATAAGAAGGGTGAGGGTATAACTTATCCTATCCCCCCCCCCCATTATACGCTACCCAAACATGGCCTTAGTAAATTTGGTTTATAAAACATTAAGCAATGATGTTGACGGACACTTGTGAACAAATTATGCACACATATCTATTAAAGAAAATTAAATAAACTATTGGTTTCAATATCTGCCTGAGGTCCCAATATGGATCCTCTTTCTTGACTCCATCTTGGGACCTCATGGGATCTGCACCAGACGGGCCAGACAGAACAGATGGACCTGAAACACTGTCCAACTGCACCTCCCTTTTAGCTTCCTCATATCTTTTTCCCTCCAAAAATCTGTCAAGAGCTGCCTCCCAAGATTTGACTCTTCTTTGCTCAAACAGTTTGTCCTTCTCCTCAGCTGTGATTGGCTTTTTACCTTTACCAGCAGTAGAAGCTCTAGGCTTTCTAGGCTTCTTTTCAGTACTGGGAGACTTGATCTTAACCAAATCCGAAGACTTTGCAGTAGAATTTTCCTTCACTTTCTTTTTCTCCACATCAATTACTGGGACTGCATGTCATTAGAATTGTTAGTGGTGTCATTAAAAGCTAAGATAATATTGTCCACAGTTGCCAACGTTTCATGGTAGCAAGAATCAATGTTAGTGTTGGAATTGCTGAAAACTGTAGCATTCCTCGTCTTCCAAATTACCCTACAGGAAGTGATCCATTTGGTACCAAGTTCAACATTAAATTTGAACAATCTAATCCAAAATTTCAACCAAGAGGAAAGAGAAAGGGTTGGGACATTAATCTCAAATTTCTGCCAAATGCTAATGGAAAAGGGGCAAGAAAGGAATAGATGCTCCAAAGTTTCTTCATGGAAAGAACAAAGGGGACAAGATGTATCAGTGGTAAATATTCCTACTAATTAAGAAAGACCTTGTAGGTAAAGCTTGGTGAGCTAGCTGCCAAAGGAAGAACGTAAGTTTATTAGCGATTTTTAATTTTCAAAGATGTTTCCAAGGAAAATTTAACAAAGAAAAGTTTATATATGGGACGGAGAGATTTAAGTTTGGAAAGGGAAGATGGTTAAAGATAGCCTTGTAAAGGGAGCTGGAAGAGAAAATTTTATTTGGCGCCAACACCCAAACAGGACCTTCGGCTTCATTGTTTAGTGAGGTACCGGCAATCAAATGAACAAGCCAAGGGGGAAAAATTTGATTGATCAGATTCATTTTCCAGGAAACACCAATTTGTCACTTTGCACTGTAAGGTCTTTCACCCACTTAATTGTATGGTTAGTGAGAAATGACTCAGTGTACTGCTTGAGAGTGTGGCCGGGGACATCCTTAATCCAAGGGTGTTTATCCACCGAAAATACGATCACCTTGAGCAACCCTCCAAACAACACCTTTATTAAGAAAATGCTTATGCTTGACAATGGTCCTCCACACTGGTGATGCAGAAGAAGGGGCATTGTGAAGCCAAAAAGAATTTCTTCGACAATACTTACTTGATAAAAACATGCAGGCTAAAGAATTTTTATTGGTCAACATATTCCAAGTATTTTCAGCAAATAAAGCATTGTTAAAAGATTTAATATCTTTAAATCCCAACTCTCCTTGATTCTTGGGCAGAAAAAGTGTATTCCAAGAAAGCTAGTGCCAGGATTTGAGGGAAGGGTTTCCAATCCAAAAAAAATTACTAGAAATAGACTTTAGGGAAGAGGCTGTGTAATACCCCATATTTCAGTTAGGGATTATTTGGTAATTTCAGATTTTTTTGATAATTTTACCGAATTTTTATTTCAAACTTATTCGTGACTTCTCCTTAGTTTTAGAATATAAGGGTGTCGTTGGACATATATGACTTTATATAATTTTGTTTTGAGGCTATTTTGTAGTTCTCGAAAGTTGGATAATACTATACGAAACTTATTATATATATATATATATAAACTTATTATATATATATATATATATATATATATATATATATATATATATATATATATATATATATATATATATATATAGGAGTAGAATATCTGACGAGAGCGGTTTATGTACTTGTCTGATTAAGTCAAATAGACTGAGTCACTGTGCCGCATTTCATATGTATTTCATGTATATGGGTAATGTGTATTACTCAATTAGAAAACTGCTCTCTCTAGAGCCTCTCCCCCACTGCTCCTCGAGCCGTCCTCTCCGCCTTGTTTCAAGCCTCTGCTCACCCAATCTCCTCCGCTCTCTCACCAACCATTGCAATTCTCCATATCTCTCGGTGGCCCTGCAGCCAATAGCTGTTGCAATCGTGCACTGTCCTTCTATTTTATTGTTTTATTTGTTTGAATTACCACACTATCTCTAATCCTTCTTCCTATCCCTAATCTCTCATCATCATAGTCTAGTGCCTAATAACACAATCTCTTTGCAGGTTTTTCAAGATCTCAGGAGGAAGTTTAGCTAGTGAAACACTCCTCCTACCTGCAGAAGCAGCAGTCATCATCTCAATTCCTCCACATGCATTCGCTTATTATTCTCTTTGTTTCTTTGTTCTATTTGTTTATGTTCTAATTGTTCTTCTATATGTTTGCAGGACCCTTAGCACCTAGTTCATCTCTGTGTCCTTCCTAGTAGTGACTCCTTTCTCCACCTTCCTTCTCTCTGATCTTCTGCTTTGTGACCAACAACCCTCGCCATTATGTCCAAACCCTACCAATATGATTCTAACAGCCCCCCATCAAACGATTCCATGGAGGAAAGGCTTGACGAAAGGGGCTCTGTGCTTTCCCTGGATCCCTCCAGAGCCTTCACCTTCAGGGAGATCCTGAAAAACACGTTGATTGCAAAGTTCCTGGGAAAGACCTCTTTGTCACCTGCAGTCATGCAAAAGGCCATCAGTAAAGCTTGGAAAATTTTTGGTACGGTTTGGATTGAAAAAAAAGGTGATTTCTACCTCTTCCACTTTCAAAATCCAAAAGACAAAGCTTTTTTTCTCAATGAATCTCTGATTTCTATTCATGGCCTTTCACTGGTTTTCAAAGAAAGAATGAACAATCAAGCCCTTTCAGAGATATATTTCACAAAAGCAGATATTTGGTTTCAAGTCCCTAATATTTCGCTTGAAGGTTTCGATTTTGAAACAGCAGAAAAAATGAGTAATTTGGCTGGGGATCTTGTCGTAGTAGACTGGTCTTTTAATAGAGTCCGAAGCATGCAAGGTTTAAGAATCAAATCCAGAGTGGCTCTGGATCAGGCTTTAACACCAGGTGTTTATGTGAATGTCCCCGGGGAAGATGAATTCAAGTGGGTATTTTTCAGTTATGAAAGAGTTTTCAAAATCTGTTACAGATGTGGATGTATAGGTCATGATAATAGGCACTGTACTACTAACCTTGTGGCGGTCTTGGAGAAGCTGGAAGCTCGTTACCTGCAATCTCATCATCTCTCTGCCTACCCCTTCCATGTTAACCCCCATCGTAAGATGTTTACACATATGCTAAAGTTTCACTCAAAACATGGCCCTCACCGCACCATCAAACTTGATACAAGTGTGAACCCTATCTATACTTTTCAAGAACTCTCTGTCTCTCGCGATCCAAATCAAGGTCCCCCCTGCCACCACAACAACCATCTGCAGAACACTCATCCTCATCTAACGACTCTGCAAGTTTTTTTACCCCCCCTTCCAACCCAGGAATCACACCTTCAAATCAAACTTCTCTCATGCATGCCACCTATGCTTTTATAAAAAACTACTTCCCCAACATACACCATTTAATTCAGCAATCCCAAACGCTTCTTATTCCTCTGCAACACCCTTCCTTTTCTCTGCCAATACATGCACACGTTCCAGAGGCAGTTATGACTGATTCCCTCTCTCAGCCATCCCAACCGTCCACATTCAATGGTGGTTCATGTTCCCACTCTAAGCCAACTCAACCGTCTCCAATGAATGTGGGTGCAGTTCCAGAAAATCTCTTCAATAGGGCCATGCATCGAATTTTTGAAACGGGAGACACTTTACTCCAAGAACTGAAAAGCCTCCCCCTATCACCACTATAAATCATTTCGACCAATCCCCAAAGCCCCATTTTCAGCAGTTGCCATCTAAGTATCTATCTCTCTCTTGTCCCAACCCTCCCCACCTCCCAACACACACATATCAGATGAGGCAATTACCCACCACTTATAAAATGCTCTCCTCTCGTTCTGGCTTCTCCATCAAAGCCCCTGATTTTACTCCCTCAAACACCTCGGAGGCAGACACTGATCAGGAACAGAGAAAGCAGGAGGTGGTTGATATTGATAAGATGCTCAAAGAAGTTGGCCCTTCAATTCCAAAAAAGACCAGAGGGAAAAGAGGCGAGGCCAAAAAGGAGATGGGGGTAGTGCAGAAAAAGGAGGTTAAGAAGAATTTGGGGAAGAACTTGGGAAAAGGCAAAGAGAAACTTAACAGCAAGCCAAAAGGAGCCTTGCAAATCCCTGCATCGAAAAAGGTGGTGAAGAAGAGGGAAGTTCCAGTGGCTCCGGTGGCTGATCTTAAGGGGAAAGGGAAGAAGCAAAAAACCTCGTCCAAAATGGAGGCTCAAAAAGGTACCTTTAAATGTTTTCATGATTTTATGCAATCTTTAAATTTCAATCCTTTTTCAAATCAATTTTTCAAGTTCAAGTTCAAAAAACGTTTAAGGCCATTTAGTGACACAGTTTCTACTGAATTGCATCTCAACAAGAAACTAATTTCTGGGTTTAGGGTGGTTGTCCCTCAACAACCCCCAAGAGAGCCATGAATATCATTAGCTGGAATTGCAGAGGCTTAGGGCAGGACTCTGCAATTCGTAAAGTTTTTTCCCTGACCCGTAAATTTAAGCCTGTTCTTCTTTTTCTTTCTGAGACTAAACAAAAAATTTGTTTCATTCAAAGGAAGTTCCGTAAATTGGGATTTGACAAACACTGTTTTATTGATCCTATAGGTTCTAGTGGTGGTCTTTGGTGTGCTTGGCACTCCTCTCTTCTGTCTGCCTCTTTGAAGTGGTCTTCAGACAACTTATTACTCCTCGAAATCTCAAATTCAAACCCTTCTCTACCCTCTTGGTTCTTAGGTCTAGTATATGGCAACCCAAATTTTGATCAGCGTTTACATGTCTGGAATCTCTTTGATTCTATCCTTCCGGTTAATAGTCCCTTGGTGTTAGTAGGTGATTTTAATCAAGTTCTTTTTAATCACGATAAAATGGGACCTTGTGCTTCTAACATTAGAGGTTCTGAATCCCTCCTCAATTTCCTAAACAAATGGGCGTTGTTCGAAGTTAAAAACATTGGTCCTTGGTTTACTTGGACTAACAATAGATTAAGTAGCTCTCCCACCTTTGAGAGACTTGACAGAGCATGGTTTAATGTTAGTCTAATTAACTCTTTCCCTGACCTAACTATTCATAACCTAGGCATTGGCTCCTCTGATCACTCTCCTATGGTTTTAAAATTCTCCCCACCTCCTATCAGTTGTTAACCTCCTAGACGTTTTGAAATTTGGTGGCTGAATACCCCTGATTCTAAGGAACTCCTGAAATACATTTGGAGCCTTCCCATTCCAGGATCACCATGTTATAGAGTGGCCAAGCTTCTAGATATCACCCTTAAAGCTTTTAGAGCCTGGGCCTCTTCTAGACCCTCACTTCAAAATCAGATTAATAATGTTAAAATCCGACTTGCCTCTCAGCAAGCTCTTCTCCCTGATCCTCAAGCAACTTCCTCTTTTATTCATCTGCACAGTCAACTGCAGGATCTTCTTTCCCAAGAAGAAATTTACTGGGCTCATAGAGCTAGATGTAAGTGGCTCAAAGAGGGAAATAAAAATACAAAATTTTTCCATGCCTACACCAAAATCAAAAAGACTTTTAATGGAATTTGGAACATTCAACTTTCTGATGGCTCCTTTGTTACTGATCACAATGACATAATGAATTTGTTCCTTGAGCACTTCCAATCCATTTACTCTGAACCCTCACCCAGTCTAGCTGATCTCTCAGCCCAAAATGACAACATGTTCTCCTTTTCTCTTCTTTTCAACATTACTAAATTCTTATCTCCTGAACAACAAATACTTCTTTCTAAACCATTCTCTGCAACTGAAGTCTCTCAAGCAGTCTTTGAAATGGCTCCTCTAAAAGCTCCAGGCCCAGATGGCTTCCAACAAGCCTTTTTTCAGAAAAATTGGACCCTTTTCTCCACCACCATTATAACAGCAGTTCTCTCTTTTCTTAACTCGGGTCGTTTGCTCAAAGAAATAAACAACACACATATTATTCTCATACCTAAGTGCCATAATGATAGCTGGAAAATGGGACTAGTCTGGGACATCTTTTTACCATTGGTTTTAACCCTGTGAGAGTTGAGTTTGCCCATTTTCAGCTTATTTTCCACCTGATACGAGGCAGAGATTTATAGGACATGACTGCAAGATTTGAGTAATTTCATGCATATTTTGTTTGTTGGATATGATCGCGGGTACATGTTATTATGTGCAGGCAACAGGTGCCGAGAAGTGCATGAGATTGACTTGGATGGGGAGGCAGCGTATCAGGAAAGCTGAGCAGAAAAAGAGCAGAAAAAGTCTAAGTTGTGCGTTCAAACGCAGGGTACCTGCGTTCAAACGCACCACATGGCAGCAACGGGAAAATGGTGGAAAAGAGGCTAAGTTGTGCGTTCAAACGCACAACCTGCGTTCAAACGCAGGGTTCAAATTCAGAAATGCAGAAAAGCTAAGGTGTGCGTTCAGGCGCACAACCTGCGTTCAAACGCAGGACTCGATATCATGAGCAGAAAGACGAAGTTGTGCGTTCAAACGCAGGTGAGCTGCGTTCAAACGCACAAGTCCGAGAAGCCAGAAGCCAGAGGAGGAAAAAGCGGTTAAGGCCTGCGTTCAAACACAGGGTGAGTGCGTTCAGACGCACTGCGTTTGAACGCAGGTGAGTTGCGTTTGAACGCACGGAGGGTTTCCAGAAGCTTCCAGGACGGGTTTTTGCGAGGGTAAAACAGGAATTTCGTGCATCAGTTTTGGAGACTGTGGCAGTATAAAAGGAGGTGTCCCAGCACTGAATTAGGGTTACATATACACACTCATACATCTACCATCATCATCACATCAGCCAGTTTCAGAGCCGTCAGGATTGGAGCAGAGCAGGATTGGAGCAGTTTTTCAGTATTCAACCAATAACTTGTTTGATCTTTTCCCTCTTTTATGAAACATTGTTTCTCAATAATGCAAGCTAGCTAGACCTTTTTCCTAGGTTCTCGGTGAACCTAGGGTTTATGAATTCAGCAGACTTGGTTGTTTGATTTTCAGATGCATGGCTAGTTGAAGCCTTAATACAGGATGGATTGTTTATTATCTTGTCTTTGATTTTATTTACATACATGAATGGCTTGATCACCCAGGAGTGTTATAGACAGGATCTGGTGCACGAGAGTGACCAGTGAGAGTTAGGAAGAAAAGACAGGATTTAGTACTCTGCCTTGATGGACCGAGAGGTGAAAAGAATCAGGGGACTAGCCCAGAAGCATTAGACCAACTGCTAGACGTTTAGGGGGAGACCGAGAGGAGAACCTGTAACCCTAGCAGACTTAGAACGAACCTGCAGATTTAGGTGGACCGAGAGGACCCGAAAATCTGCAGGAGAGTGACAGGTGCATGAGACCGAGAGGAGATTGTACTGTTGGTATGCTGGCATAAACAAAACCAATGTGTGCTTCTGAAATCAAATATATCAGGCAAGCTGGAGATTAACCCTAGGGGATCCTGGGACCTAGATTCTTAGAATTATTGATTTTTGCAACTATCACAATTCCTGAAAATTATTTAAAAGAAAAATAAAATAAGCTTTTCTAAATATTGTTTTATTTACTGCAATTTAGTGAGTAGAATCACATCCCAACCTTCCTCCTTTTTACAGACTTTGTGTCTAATTCTATTTCTAGTAAGCAAAACTTAAACTGTTCTCAAGGGTTCGACAACCAGTCACAATTACATACTCTATATTACTTGATCGTACACTTGCGAAAAAGCAGATAGATTTACGCTGTCAAGTTTTTGGCGCCGTTGCCGGGGAACGGTTACAGTTTTTGTTAAAAGACATTAGAATAAGTCTCAAAGTCTTTTCTTTTCGTTTTACGTTTATTTTCTTTCGACTTATTGCTCTTGAATTCTAATTTTCAGGTTATTCTAGTTTATGTCCAGATTGCCTAGCAAACTGGTATCACCACTTGAAGATCCCGAAAAACTTTTCAGAGAGCAAAGTCGCAGACACCGAGCCGCGATGTCTGAGCACGGAGAAGACACACCAACCGAAACAGGAACACCCACAGGACAGCAACAACGCACTCCAGCACATATGGCTCTTTATATTGAGGAGCTGATAGCAGCAGGCTTTGCTGCCAGGAACAATCAGAGGACTTACAACAGGTCTGGGAGGGCAATAGTTGAAAATTTTGAAGTCCCAACCGGAGGACATCAACCAGCTATCGTAGTGCCACCCATTACAGCAGAGCACTTCGATCTGAAATCATCCACCATTCAGACCGCCCAGACTCATTGTCCTTTCAACGGGAAAGCAGATGAAGATCCAAACGACTTCCTCGGAAAGTTCGAAGACTACTGCAACAAGATTAAATATAAAGGAGTCGAAGCGGATACGCTAAAGCTGATTTTATTCCCATACTGCTTGTTCGGAACAGCAAAAGACTGGTTGGAGGCAAGACCACCGAGGTCCATCACTACCTGGGAGGGGTGTGTTACTGATTTTTTGGAAAAATTCTACCCTGCATCCCGTGTTATCAAGCTGCAGAGTGAGATCTTATCGTTCAAACAGAATATGGGGGAAACGGTGGTAGACGCATGGGACAGGCTGATGAGACTCGTTAAAAAATGCCCCAATCATGGCTTCGGGGACGCAAAAATTCTGCAGATATTCTACCATGCTCTTGACAGGGAGAATGCTGACAGGATTGATAGGGAAGCTGGGGGTAACTTTTTATACCATGTGGATAAGGATGGAGCATACGAACTGATGAAACAATTAGCCAAACAGGATACTCGCCTGTTTGATGACCGCAGGCTCACGGCGGTAGTAGAACCAGTGGCTGATGACAGGATTGACAACCTCACGAAAGTGGTACAGGACTTAGTTAAAAAGGTGTATACAGAGAAGAAGCCAGTGGCATCAGTGGATGAACCTGACCTTGACGCAGCAATTCTGGAGCTTCAGACCGAAGAAGCCAACTATGTTTAGCAGCAGTGGGATCCTAGTCGCTACAGACCAGGCACACGTGACCATCCAGGGTTTCGCTACGGAAATCCCAATGCAGCAGTCTATGCACCAGGATTCCAGCACAGACCACAGGCACAACAGACAGCCCCAGCACAGCACGCACCAGCAGCACCACCACAGCTAAATTTGTCACAACAACATTTTGAGTCCTATATGGAGAAATTCAATAAGCAGTGGGAAACTAGATTTGCACAGATGGAGTCATTAACTGCCGATGTAAGCCAAATGAAAATTGCTATCCGCAACTTGGAGGTACAGAATGGTCAGCTTGCACAGAACCAGGCAGAACGAGCCCCAGGGAATTTACCATCAAATACAGTGAACAATCCACGCGCTCAAATCAATGCTATCACAACTCGGAGTGGAATTGCACTGCAGGATCCACCGTATCCCAGTCATGCACGTGCAGAAAAGTCAAAGATTATTGAACAAGAAGTGATTGACAGGGAAAACAGTTCAACCGCTAACCCTCAGAAAAGGGGTTCGGTCGAGCAGGAAGCAGAGCAGACTAACGAGGGTAGTCCAGAAATAGTGACGATCTCTAAGGAGGTACCCTACCCTCTGAAGACACGTAAGAGAGATGACAGCAAAGACTACGCCAGATTTCTGGAGGTATTCAAGCAATTACAGATAAACATACCTTTTGCCGAAGCACTTGCCAAAATGCCTACTTATGTGAAATTTCTCAAAGACATATTGTATGGGAGAAGGCGAATGAGTGACTTCGAAACAGTGAATCTGACGGCAGAAGCGAGCAGTTGTGTAAAAAATGGTCTACCACTGAAAAAGAAAGACCCTGGCAGCTTTGTTATTCTAGTAACTCTGGGCAGTGCATACACAGGAAAAGCCTTATGCGACTTGGGTGCCAGCATCAACCTGATGCCACTGACCATCTTCAAAAGCCTGGGAGTCGGAGAACCACGTCCAACAAGAATTATGCTTCAAATGGCTGACAGGTCTGTAAAACCTGCCTATGGAGTAATTGAAGATATCCAGGTAAAAGTTGGAGAGCTCATCTTCCCAGCAGATTTTGTGATCCTGGATATGGAGGCCGGTGAGGTCCCGCTAATCTTGGGCAGACCCTTCCTAGCAACTGGTGAAGCCATTATTAATTGCAAAGGTGGAGAGCTGTCCATGCAAATCAATGAAGACAAAGTGAAATTCAACGTCTTCAAATCTCTCCAGCTTCCTGATCATTATGGGCATGAAAACTGTTTTGCAATAGAAGTAATTGACGATCTGGAGAGTGAGGAGATGGAAAATTTATGGGAAGAATTTGAGGACATGTATCCAGAGGAAACAGAGGAGCAACAGACTGAACAGATCATGGGAACAGAGAGCTGGGTCACGCTATATAGGGATGAAGGAGGCGAGCAGAAAATGACACTGGTCCCATCACTCCAGGAACCACCAGTCCTGGAATTAAAGCAGTTGCCAGACCATCTCAGGTACGCTTTTATTGGTGAAAATAATACTCTTCCGGTAATTGTTTCGTCTCTGTTGTCTCAGGAACAGGAACAAAAGCTCCTTCGAGAGCATAAAGAAGCCATCGGATGGACAATTGCGGACCTAAAGGGAATCAGTCCTGATTACTGTATGCACAAAATAAGAATTGAAGAAGGAAAGAAGCCAGTCATCCAGCCTCAGCGGAGACTAAACCCAATTATGAAAGATGTGGTACGTAAAGAGGTCATGAAGTGGCTAGAAGCAGGAATTATATACCCGATATCAGACAGCACCTGGGTCAGTCCTGTCCAGTGTGTACCAAAGAAAGGGGGTATTACAGTAGTACAGAATGCTGATCAGGAGCAGATCGCCCAGCGCACTGTCACTGGCTGGCGAATCTGTATGGACTATTGGAAGCTGAACGATGCAACACTGAAAGACCACTTTCCGCTGCCATTCATGGACCAGATGTTGGACAGACTGGGTCACCATGCTTACTACTGCTTTCTTGACGGGTATTCTGGCTACAACCAGATCTATATAAATCCAGAAGATCAAGAAAAGACAACGTTCACCTGTCCCTACGGAACGTTTGCTTTTAGACGAATGCCATTTGGATTATGCAATGCTCCAGCAACATTCCAAAGATGTATGATGGCCATTTTCTCTGACATGATAGAGAAAAATCTTGAAGTTTTCATGGACGATTTTTCGTTATTTGGGGATAGCTTCGAAGACTGCTTATACCATCTGGCCAGAGTTCTGATTCGCTGCAGAAAGAATAACCTGGTACTCAACTGGGAAAAATGCCACTTCATGGTTACTGAAGGAATAGTGCTGGGACACAGAATTTCCAGCAAAGGACTGGAAGTAGACAGGGCAAAGATAGAGGTGATCAAGCAGCTGCCATATCCAACCACAGTGAAGGCAATTAAGAGTTTTTTGGGCCATGCAGGATTTTACAGAAGGTTTATTAAAGATTTCTCGAAAATTACAAAGCCACTATGTAATTTGTTGGGAAAAGATGTGCCCTTCATATTTGACGAAGCCTGCATTAGAAGCCTTTGACGTGCTTAAAGATAGGATGACAACTGCACCCATTATTACAACGCCAGATTGGACCCTACCATTCGAGCTGATGTGCGACGCCAGTGATTACGCAGTGGGCGCAGTACTGGGCCAGCGAAAAGATAAAGTGTGCAGTGTCATCTACTATGCCAGCAGGGTCCTGAATGAGGCACAGATTAATTATGGGACTACAGAGAAGGAGCTGCTGGCAGTCGTTTTTGCTCTGGATAAGTTCAGATCCTACCTGGTAGGTTCAAAAGTCATTATATTCACAGATCACAGTGCACTGAAATATTTACTGGAAAAGAAAGATGCAAAGCCAAGGTTGCTGCGTTGGATTCTGCTGATGCAGGAATTTGATGTCGAAATCAGGGATAAAAAGGGAGTTGAAAATGTGGTAGCTGATCATCTATCTCGTCTGGAAAACCCTACAGAAGAACTGGTGCCAATTCAAGAAAATTTTCCGGATGAACATATTACGAAGATCAAGACCAACAGGCGGCCCTGGTATTACGCCATAGCCAATTATTTGGTCAATGGAGCACTCCCTGAATACATCACCCCTTGGCAGAAAAAGAAGTTCATTTCAGACTGCAAGCAATATTTCTGGGACGATCCTTATCTATTCAAGCAAGGGGCAGACAATATTCTCCGTCGCTGCATTCCATGTAAGGAGATTTTGGAGGTAATTCAGCACTGCCACTCAGCACAATGTGGGGGACACTTCAGCGGACCGAGAACAGCCCACAAAGTGCTGCAGTCAGGATTTTTCTGGCCAACAGTCTTCAAGGATTGCCATGATTATGCGCAGAGTTGTGATCGCTGCCAACGGACAGGAAATATTTCCCAGCGAAATGAAATGCCCATGACACTTTGGCAGGAAGTCGAGCCTTTTGACGTTTGGGGCATTGATTTTATGGGTCCATTCCCTTTGTCTCTGGGAAATCTCTACATCTTACTGGCAGTAGACTACGTGTCAAAATGGGTGGAAGCAATAGCCTGTCAGAAGAATGATGCGGCAGCGTGGAAAGATTCCTCAAACGTAACATCTTTACCAGATTCGGAACACCGAGGGCCATGGTCAGTGATGAAGGTTCTCATTTTATCAATAAAGTCTTTGCCAAGGTTCTAAAGCAGTACGGGGTGTCTATCCATAAGGTATCACTGCCTTATCACCCTCAGGCAAACGGGCAAGCAGAGGTGTCCAACAGGGAAATAAAAATCATACTGGAAAAAACTGTGAATCCTGGACGAAAGGACTGGTCGTTAAAGCTGGATGATGCGCTCTGGGCATACAGAACTGCTTACAAAACCCCGCTGGGAATGTCCCCGTACCAGCTGGTGTTTGGAAAAGCATGTCACTTACCAGTAGAATTGGAGCACAAAGCATACTGGGCAATCAAGCAGCTGAATATGGATCACAGTTTAGCAGGAAACAAACGGAAGATGGCACTCCTCGAACTAGATGAATTCCGTAAAACTGCTTATGAGAGTGCTAAAATTTATAAAGAAAAAACGAAGAAGTGGCATGACAATCGCATTGCACCAAAGAAAATAGAAATCGGGCAGAAGGTTCTTCTTTACAACTCAAGGATGAAATTCTATCCAGGGAAGCTGCGCTCAAGATGGTCTGGACCATTTATTGTGAAGGACATTACATCATGGGGAGTGGTGGAGCTGGAGAACCCGAGAGACAATACAGTTTTCAAGGTGAATGGGAACAGAGTCAAGCCATACAGAGATCCTCACGAGATCATGGAGGTAGAGGTAATCTACCTCGACCTTCCGTGATTAAAATCAGAGGTAACAAAGTCGGGCTGTCGACTGTAAATCACAAGCGCTGGTTGGGAGGCAACCCAACATAGATTAGTTGTTTTTTTTATATAATTTTTACAATGTTCATAATTTGAGAGAAAAGTGAGAAAGAGGGGTTTAAATTTAAATTCAGTGTTTCAGGACTCAGAGGCGTGTGTTCAAACGCAGGAGACATGCGTTCAAACGCACAGGTGCGTTCAAACGCAGACACCCTGCGTTCAAACGCAGACCCACCAACAGACCGAAGAAACACTTCTGCGTTCAAACGCAGCCCACCTTCGTTCAAACACAGATCACAATGAAGATTTCCAGCCAACAAGTGGTGCGTTCAAACGCACAAGGTGCGTTCAAACGCAAGAAGAAAAAGATGGGTTGGAAAAGCCTAAGGATGTGCGTTTAAACGCAGAGGGTGCGTTCGAACGCAAGAACCAATCAGCAGAGAATTTCTAGAGACAAGGCATGCGTTTAAACGCAGCTCACCGGCGTTCAAACGCAACTCATCAGAAGCATTGCAGAAGACAAGCAGTGCGTTTAAACGCAACTCATGTGCGTTCAAACGCAATTCAACAAACCCAGAAACTTCATAGCACTTCAAGCACTGCGTTCAAACGCACAGGGTGCGTTCAAACGCAGCTCATGACAATTTCAAAATTCCAGAAAAGTTGAAGCAGTGCGTTCAAACGCAGAAGCTGCATTCAAACGCACATTCAAGCGGGATCAAAAAATTTTGAAAAGAATTTGAAAAAATTTGAATTTCATGGGCCATACTGCTATTTATGAAAGTTTGCCTATATATACTGTACGGATGACAGTGACTCATTTTCACCCAAGTCATCCAGTTTTCAACTCTCTCTAGAAATTCTCTCTGCCCTAGCAGCCGCCTGAAGCAGTCAGCCACCAGCGACCTCCGACGACCACCGCAGGAACACCAGAAAGTCAGGAACAGTGTGGGGGTGGTCAAACTCATCCGATCCAAACATCGACACATCAACTTCAGAGAGCAATTTCCAGATCTGTACCCGTAAGATTCACTCCGGGTAGCCTGGTTCTATCTTTTCCTTCTCTTTGAAGATTTTAATTTTTTTCTGTTTGAATCTTGAAATGGATGAGGATAGCCCATACATGAGGCCTGATAGGGAAATTGCCCCCTTGAACATCATAGATTGCAGACTACTTAGGGTTGACCATTTCTGCGACCATCGGTTTGTTAACATGGAGGCTCACCGTTTCTTTCTGCAAGACAAAAAGATTCGGTATGACATACCTGCTGAGAGAACTTTTCCCCGTGATAGAGTAGCGATGGGGGATGAACTGTTCAACTATACTGGGCAGGATCATTTTGGGGATTTGTTTACTGGTTTTACCAATCTGCAAGTCATTTCTGTGCTGGCTAAGGAGATTTTCAGTAATCTCCAGCAGTGCATGAACAGTGAAGCCCAGTCAATTGACTGGATTTACTGCAGAAAGAGATGGATTCGAATCACCCCAGAGAGTATTCGAGAGAGTCTGGGTCTGGAATTAGTGTTGGATGACTGTCAGTTTCAGGAACTGAGGCGTCATCCATCTGAACAGCTTAGCGAACAGATCTTGACCACCTTGTGTGCGGGTGTACCAGGCGCTGCTTGGTATTATCCTGAACGGAGTCCTTCCTACCAGAAACTCCCTGCGACCTACCTGATTCGAGAGGCGAGATGGTGGACTGAGTGGGTAAACAACAGGATTGTGGGTATTAAACCCTTTACCCGCATAGATTATAACATTGCCCTTTTGGTGTACTGTCTGATGGCCCGAGAGCCTGTGAGCCTCCCGGAGATTATTTGTGAGTTTTTCCGGGAACGAAGAGAGTCCCACAGAAAGAAGGGTTTGGGTCTCCTGGGGATGTTAACAAAAATGGCGCAGGATTATCGGGTGGTTATTCCTGGCGAGCTGAGAGATATCCGACCAGTGCAGGTACGCAAGTACCGAAACATGAGATGTGCGTTGCACGAGGCCGTGCACGGGCCTCCAGAATTTGTCCAAGTGGACGATGATGATGATGATGCTCCGCCTCAGGGTGGGGGTTTTGGCATGCCACCACCACCTCCTCCCAGTGATGGGGGTTTTCCAGCATTACCAGGTCCCCTTCGACTGCCACGATCTGCCAGTTCCAGTGAACACCGGCAGGCCGAGCCCGACTTAGGGCAGTCCAGCAGAGGGGCCAGGCGCAGTTCTTTTGGGCACCTGGAGAGGACTGAGCATGAGGAATGGGTCAGAAAGAAAATTAAGGCCCAAGAAAAAGTGCAAAACTACCTGGTAAGGACGGTCAAGAAAATGGCCAGGGGTCTTGGAAAGTTGTTCAAGACCCAGAAGCATATTTACCACGCTAACACAGCCGCATTGAGAGCTCATGAGGCGACACTCGCTGAAATTCAGAGCAACATGCGTGGTAAGAGGTTTAACTTCCCGGACCGCTATTCGAGTGATAATTGTCCTAGTTGGACAATGGAGGATAGTCGGCCATATGACAGCTTCTCTGGCCATGACCCCACACCGAGTCCGGAACACGCAGACAGCGTTGGTGACCCCGGCAGACCCGGTACCCAGTACCCACCTAGGCAGCATGTAGACCCAGGGGCCAGCAGTGCCCATCCCGGTGCCAGCCACGCTGGTACCGCTGCCGCAGCACGCCATGTTGCGAGGAAACGCCCCAGAGGGCGAACCCCTTCACCATCTCCAGAGCCGACTGACCAGTCTACTCCGGAGAACACAGATTCTAGTTACAGGCCATATCAGTAGAGTCGCGAGGACGCGCCACCTCTAGTGTGGGGGTGGGGAATCGTGTCCTCCTGCATAGCCATGTCAGCATATTTTTGTCCATTTTATTTTTAATTTTATTTTCATTTTTGAGTCAGCACGTTTTTTTTTTTATGTTGAGTCTACCCACCAACTTTTCTGACCTTGCATAAAAAAAAAAAAAAAAAAAAACAAAACAAAATAAAATAAATAATTTAAAACTTTTGAGAAAGGGCAACCTAGGACCTGGAAACTGAAGAGAATCCAATGAAAGAGCTCATGAGAGTAGGAAGCACCGTAGTAGGGATACTTCAAATTTTAGTGTTTTGTGCGCAAGTCTCACGACAGGATGTCCCGGGTATTCAGGAATGGTGAAAGTAGATAACAGGCATACTTTTGGCTTCTCTAGTGTGCTAGGTGGATTTGGTCTTTAGATAGTTGAATATTCTGTTTCCCGTGGAAACTTGTGGACTCTTGGAATATGGGGTGGACCTTCGTGTAGAGTCGGTTTTATGCGGTACAAGTCTTCGGCCTAAGCGAAGTTGGGGAATGTGCACCACCATCCCTTAAGGTGGTTCCAAGAGAAAATCCTAAAAAGCCCGCACTCTTAATGCTCTACTGCACAGTTGTAAAAAACAGAGGAGGTTTATGAATATATATATATATATATATAATAATTTGAAAAAAAATAAATAATTATTTGTGCTTAAAGGAGAAACAACATAATGTGCTTCCGTTCACACGGAAAACTTGGATTCAATCCAACTTAGAGCTTAAGAGGGAAACTAAAGTCAAGCCGTATTACACAGGAGCTGTGTCTCCCAGCAATGGGACAATTTGCAAATCAAACGCAATAACGGCTAAGAGGGTCTGAAAACCTCAAATGACTTGGCGAAGAAAAATTATCTGTTGACTTAAGATGCCTGGACCCTCTGAGTCAAAAGACGTGCTTTATCTTGGTTGGTTTGGTGGATGTTTGGGGACACCTTAGTGGGTTTGTGCACAGGATCAGTTTATACCATTTCTTGCTATGTGTTGTGGAATTTAAAAATGAGTTTGTGAGGATTTGATGATTTCAGTTTATGATAGAGAGGTTGCCCAACCTCAGAGAAAAAAAAAATTTGTGTCTTGATTCAGTATGTGTATATTCTGTATCTGAGTTAGTAATCTGTTGAGCTTTTGGTCTGTGGCATGAATCTGTGAAAAATGGGAAGTATGCAATTAAAGTATGCAAAAGATGGGTCTGCAAGGCAGTATGCAAGGGTCTGCTCGCGACGAGCGGAGTTTAGTGTGGGGGTATTTTGATAGCTGGAAAATGGGACTAGTCTGGGACATCTTTTTACCATTGGTTTTAACCCTGTGAGAGTTGAGTTTGCCCATTTTCAACTTATTTTCCACCTGATACGAGGCAGAGATTTATAGGACATGACTGCAAGATTTGAGTAATTTCATGCATATTTTGTTTGTTGGATATGATCGCGGGTACATGTTATTATGTGCAGGTAACAGGTGCCGAGAAGTTCATGAGATTGACTTGGATGGGGAGGCAGCGTATCAGGAAAGCTGAGCAGAAAAAGAGCAAAAAAAGTCTAAGTTGTGCGTTCAAACGCAGGGTACCTGCGTTCAAACGCACCACATGGCAGCAGCGGAAAAATGGTGGAAAAGAGGCTAAGTTGTGCGTTCAAACGCACAACCTGCGTTCAAACGCAGGGTTCAAATTCAGAAATGCAGAAAAGCTAAGGTGTGCGTTGAGACGCACAACCTGCGTTCAAACGCAGGACTCGATATCATGAGCAGAAAGACCAAGTTGTGCGTTCAAACGCAGGTGAGCTGCGTTCAAACGCACAAGTCCGAGAAGCCAGAAGCCAGAGGAGGAAAAAGCGGTTAAGGCCTGCGTTCAAACGCAGGGTGAGTGCGTTCAGACGCACTGCATTTGAACGCAGGTGAGTTGCGTTTGAACGCACGGAGGGTTTCCAGAAGCTTCCAGGACGGGTTTTTGCGAGGGTAAAACAGGAATTTCGTGCATCAGTTTTGGAGACTGTGGCAGTATAAAAGGAGGTGTCCCAGCACTGAATTAGGGTTACACATACACACTCATACATCTACCATCATCATCACAGCAGCCAGTTTCAGAGCCGTCAGGATTGGAGCAGAGCAGGATTGGAGCAGTTTTTCAGTATTCAACCAATAACTTGTTTGATCTTTTCCCTCTTTTATGAAACATTGTTTCTCAATAATGCAAGCTAGCTAGACCTTTTTCCTAGGTTCTCGGTGAACCTAGGGTTTATGAATTCAGCAGACTTGGTTGTTTGATTTTCAGATGCATGGCTAGTTGAAGCCTTAATACAGGATGGATTGTTTATTATCTTGTCTTTGATTTTATTTACATACATGAATGGCTTGATCACCCAGGAGTGTTATAGACAGGATCTGGTGCACGAGAGTGACCAGTGAGAGTTAGGAAGAAAAGACAGGATTTAGCACTCTGCCTTGATGGACCGAGAGGTGAAAAGAATCAGGGGACTAGCCCAGAAGCATTAGACCAACTGCTAGACGTTTAGGGGGAGACCGAGAGGAGAACCTGTAACCCTAGCAGACTTAGAACGAACCTGCAGATTTAGGTGGACCGAGAGGACCCGAAAATCTGCAGGAGAGTGACAGGTGCATGAGACCAAGAGGAGATTTTACTGTTGGTATGCTGGCATAAACAAAACCAATGTGTGCTTCTGAAATCAAATATATCAGGCAAGCTGGAGATTAACCCTAGGGGATCCTGGGACCTAGATTCTTAGAATTATTGATTTTTGCAACTATCACAATTCCTGAAAATTATTTAAAAGAAAAATAAAATAAGCTTTTATAAATATTGTTTTATTTACTGCAATTTGGTGAGTAGAATCACATCCCAACCTTCCTCCTTTTTACAGACTTTGTGTCTAATTCTATTTCTAATAAGCAAAACTTAAACTGTTCTCGAGGGTTCGACAACCAGAGTCACAATTACATACTCTATATTACTTGATCTTACACTTGCGAAAAAGCAGATAGATTTACGCTGTCACATAACCCTCTTAAAGTTGGAGACTTCAGACCTATAATTTTATGCAATGTCTTATACAGAATAATAGCCAAAGTCTTGGCTAATAGGCTTAAACAAGTTCTTCCTTCCCTCATCTCTATTAACCAAAATGGTTTTATCCCCCAAAGGTTAATTCAAGATAACATTTTCATTGGCCAAGATCTTGTTCATACTATCCACAAAGCTAAGACCAATAATCAACCTAAGTTAGGAGCCCTGAAATTGGACATCTCCAAAGCTTTTGATCGAATTAGATGGGACTTTCTTGAGCATGTCATGGTGCAAATGCACTTCCCTTCCCACTTTATTAAACTTATTATGCAGTGCATTACTACTGTCTCCTATTCCATCATTCTTAATAGATCACAGTCTAAGTTCTTCAAGCCTAATAGAGGTCTAAGACAAGGTGACCCTCTCTCCCCCTTCCTCTTTTCTCTATGTGCTGAAGTCCTTTCCAGCTCTCTCACAGCTGGTGAAGAGGATGGTCTACTGCAAGGCATTCCTTTTTCCAGAAACCAATCCATTTCCCATTTGCAGTTTGCTGATGACACCCTTCTCTTCTTCAAAGTTTGTCCTCAGACTAGTGTAAACATTAGGCACATTCTTGACCTCTATGCCTCTCAATCAGGGCAATCCATAAACTTAGACAAGTCCTCTCTGGTCTTTAGTCCTAACTGCTCCCCTGCTGATAAGAATCACTTCCTCAACTCCCTAGGTCTTGCTCCAAGTGACTGCATAGGAAAGTATTTAGGTATCTCTCTTGACACTAAAGGGACTAACAAGGCAATAGTCAAGAACACCATAGACAAGGTCATTAATAAGTGTGCTTCTTGTCAAGGTCTTCTACTCAACCCCTTAGGAAGAGCCACATTGATTAAGTCTGTTCTTAGCAGCTACCTTGTTTATCCCATGTCCATCTGCCTCTTCCCAAAGAAAGACTGTAACACTATCAAAACTGTCTTCTCTAAATTTTACTGGTCAGGGGACTGCAATAAAAAGTGTATTCATTGGCTCTCTTGGGACTTTCTCTGTAATAAACCCAAGAATGGGGGATTGGGTTTTAAGAATTTACAGTGTTTTAATAATGCACTTTTGGCTAAAAGCAGTTGGAGAATCCTCAAGGATCATAACTCTCTTTTTACAAAATATTTTTCTGCTAAATATTGCAAAAGGAAAACTTTCTTGAGCCTCAACCCTGCCTCTTCTTCCTCCTGTGCTTGGAAAAGCATCTGTAAAGGTAGAAGCACTCTCAGAATGGGACTGCAATGGAAAATTGCTACTGGAAATTCCATTGAATTGTGTGAGGATGGATGGATCAAAGATGTTCCTGGGGCCTCCGTTAAGGATTGTTTAAGTGAAGCTGACCCTCATAACAATCTCACTAAGGTTGGTCACTTGATTGATCAGCAACACAGAACGTGGAAAACCAGTCTTGTCGGTGATAGCTTTCCTAATTGGTTAAGAGATAGAATTCTGGCTACACCTTTAGAAAGATTTGAGAGCACAGATACCCCTTACTGGGGAGCCTCCTCCACTGGAATCTTTTCTGTTAAATCCGCCTATTTCATTCAAAATTTCAATAACTCTTCCCCCCTGTCAGTAGCAGCCAACATCCATTTTAGCCCTCTAACTCTTAACTACAACTGGAAAAGACTCAGGTCCTCAGGACTGCCTTCAAATATTACTCATCTCTTCTGGAGAATTTGCACTAACTCTCTGCCTTGTCTTTCAAATATTAACTCTAGAATTACTTCCTCAAACCCTTTCTGTCTTAGTTGCCCAAATCAGAATGAAGATGCTAATCACATTTTTCTCCACTGTATTAAGGCTCGGGAGCTTTGGGGCAGAGTCCCTCTCCACCCCTTTCAAAAGCCAACACATTATTCTTCTGATGTCAGTAAGTGGTTAATGAGATGGTTAAACAAGAAAAAGAAACTCCAAAGAAATAATAACTGGCATTGGATCCCAGCTATATTCTGGATTCTTTGGATCACCAGAAATAAGAGATTATTTGAGCACCAAAATACTCCAATTAACACTTTGTTTCACCAGGCAGAGGCTCTTGCAAATTTTCTATTACTATCTTGAATTAATTTGTGAGTTTATCTTATTCTAGCTAATGAAGGTTGGGTGGAAGTTGAAGTCAAGAAAGGAAGGCCAGAATGGTTGCCAGGTCAAGTGCAGTTTTATCCTCAAGCGTTGGTGGAAGTGTCCCAAGCAGTCCCTCTTGCTGTCCTGCCTCCTTTTCAAGGATCTTTTGCTTTCAAGAATTCCTTTGCTGCTGAAGTTTCTGTTAAGGCCCCTCAGGAGGAGAAGGAAGTTCTACTGCTCCAGAAGTCATTCAATCCCTTGATCCTTCGAGTGTTAGTGCCACTGGAGCTGCATCTGGAGGAGAGCTTCCTCCCATTCCAGAAGATGAACTCATGTCAGCAGTCATTCCCTTCATTGATGTCTGAGGAGGCTTGACTCCAAGTTGATAGTTCTCAAGATCTCAAATTATGTCTCAAGTTTGTTTTTTTTTTTTGCTGTTTCTAAAACTGATGAAGTTATGGTCTCTGTGATAGTTTGCTGGTAGTTTTGCTGGTTGGCCACTGCTAGGCTCCTTCAGCTAGCTGTGGTCTCTTAGTTTTCTCAGGAGGTTGTTTTGTGGGTTGTCATGCTTAGTGTCTTGCTTTGGTTTCATTCTCTACTAGTAGTAGTTAGTAGTCAACCTTATGGTTTGGTTTGTCCGGTTGGTGTCCTTATTTGCTATGTATCTGTAATTATCGTTTGCTTCGGATAACAATTGAATTTCTAATTTATCCGCAAAAAAAAAATGTATATGGGTAATTATAGTATGAGATCTTCGGGGACGAATATTCTTTTAAGGTGGGTAGATTGTAACACCCCTATTTCCCGATAGAGTTCTTAGTGCAATATCAAGACTTTGGGGGCGAGTTTGTAAATAATCTATCACGGCTTTGAAGTTGGATATTTTGGAGTAGAAATATGTGGGGTCAGATTGATAATTATTAAAGATTGAGAGGAAATTATGATTGTGACCTTGAACTTCTCTTAATTTCATTTAGAGCCCCTCTATGTGTCACTCATTCAAGGATGGAGAGTAACAAGTGTCAATTGTGCCATATACACCTTATATTTATCAGTTTGGGCATGCAAGACCTGATAAAAAAAACTCATCTTCCTCCTCCTCTAACTTCTTCTTCTTCTTCTTGGCTAGAACCACCAACAACCACCACCACTACCACCCTAGCACCACCACCACTTCACCATTTAGAAAATTGTTATAGCTGGAGGTAGAGGATGACCAGGGGAAAAAAACGCACAAAGAAATTCGAAGTTTCAGCGGTTATCGAGAGAGAAAACCTGTCATGAAATTGGGGGTCTCTCTGCAATTTAATTAATAGTTGTGGTCACTTTTGAATTAAGTAATGTTAGGGGACATGTATGTATTTTATGAGTTTTATTTGAAAATGGTGCACCAGACTTGTACCAGAGAACGACATCAATGAAAAATTATCAATTCTATTCTCTCACGTTTCTTCTTCTGCAATTCATCTGCAAATCCATCTCTGTCTCTCTACTTCTTTTATCAAATCTTCTCTATTCTCTTGATTTCTTCTCTAAATCTTCTCATTTCTAGGGCATGAATCTCTTGATTCCTGACAATTGGTATCGGAGCAGCTACGAGCCGAACTGGGACGGTGAAGATGGAATCGGTGACCATAAAAATTGTGGGCTGAGAAGTTGCAGGGCCTCAACAAGCAGGTTCTTGTAATCGAATCCAAGCTACAAGACTGACGGTTAAAAGAGACGTTTGATGACTTGTGTTTGACAATGGATCTGATCCGTGGCAGATTGGATCTCAAGATCGATGAGTCGCGTGAAGCTTCCAGGAAGGGCTTGATGGTTGAAGAACAAGTTTATGGGGCTGGATTTTCTGATCAAATGATTGGTAGGCTGAACATGGCCGCTACGTGTTCGACAAAATGCCCAGTTGAGGACAAACTCAGGAAAACTGTGCTTCTTGTGACAATTCACGACTTAAGGTACTCAATTGATTCTGAAGTGTTACATCAAGTATTTTCTAAGAATGGACATGTAGAGAGCATCAGTATAGTACAAGAATTTTCAATTTTCCACGCTCAAATACGGTATGCGAAGGCACTAGATGCAATTTCTGCTCGATATCGCTTACAAGGAAGAAATATCTATGACGATTGTTGTACCATGTAAATTAGTTTCACATCGCCTTACATGAAGGAAACTTCAAATCATGTTTTCTGCAAAAATGAAGGTAAAGAGGAGCGATTTCAAGCTGCAAGTCCCTCAATACCAAAAAAATGGAGTTACAGGAGCCAACTACATTAGCGAAGGAAACTCTTGACGATGTGTTTATCGACCAGGAGACTAAAATGGATATATGGGATGGTATTTTACTTAAATATGATGATGAGCTACCGGGTACATCAGTTGACCCAATTGAGGATTTTAGTGAAGGAAATGATTACAATTTCAAGACCAATGGGAAGAATTACTAGGGCAGATGTGAACTGATTGTATAGAGGAAAATACTGTTAAAGAGCTGCTTGTGCTAGATAAGAGTATATCTCGCCTTTTGGGGGTTGTGAGGTTACCAATAATGGGTAATTTGTTGACAATGAAAGAAATGCGGGCTGATCTTGAAAGGTAGCAGTTATTAGAAAATCAGTTTGGCCTAATGGGATGTCCTACAGTTCTGATGCAACCTGCATCTCACTTGAGTTCATCCCCAACACAGGTATTACTTAACTTTGACATTGTTGCAGTTCATGTTAATAATAGTTTAATTTTTGGAATGCTGGACTTGGTGGAAATTGGAAGCTTGAAGATAAATCAGATGGTTGTGGACAATGTTCTGGACTCATTTTAGAAGAAAAGGGTATGGTTTAGAGGCCCCAGCCCAGGTGGAACATGTAACACCTTGTTGGGCGATGCAATTGGCAGTGCCCAAACTCTGGCTAGTAGTGCTAAAAGAGGTGCATATGCATCTTTGATTTGTAAGTCAGTCATTATTTTTGGATTTCAGAGATTGAAAGTTACCATGTTGCAAAGTGATTCACTAGCTGCAACCAAACTCATTAAGGTGGTCCGGAATTGTTGGAGTACAGTTTCAAATACGGTTGTTGAATGGTGGGCAGAATCATGTATTTTACAAGTGCCATACATGATATCATTTTATACTTCATTTGAGCTTGCTGATAAAGACTTTTTAGAGCTTGTCAAAGTGGAGCTTAGCATTTATTTCACAGAGGCTGGCACAGAAAAATGGAGGTTGTTACAGTATCAAAGAAGGTGTTGGTCCCTGAGGTAGCAACTGCGGTAACTAAAGTTGGGTTTCCGATGATACGGAATGAATCACCTCCTAGCAAAACAAGCAAACGAATTACAAGGTCTCAAAGTTACAAGGTGATACAAATGTACATTTAGTTTTAACTCATTTTCAATGAAAACATGGTTAAACTTGGTGAATAGCAACAGTCAAAAGAAAGCTGCTATAAGTTACATTTTTCATTATGAAAGGATATGTGAGGCAGGCCTTGAGTGCAAGGGAAGTGGTTTACTGTGGCATGTAGCGGACATCATTTTGACTGATATCTTAAGTTGCTTTCCCCTAGCTATTGAGAGCCTGGAGTGTGATTATAATTCTTATGATAAGTGCAATGAGCCAATGCTTTTAAGCCAAGGAGGCCGCAAACTATACCTTAACCAGTTTAACGTCACCATGAGAGCACCAGAGATATTGATAGCTATCTATATGGTGCTTGAGGAACCTGAATGTGATCTCATTGCCATATATTTGAATTCTCATGTGTGTGGGATTGCCTTGCTGAATGTTCATCGCACTTGTAACCTGAAGCTTATGATAGCTTGGGGTCCTAGCAGAGTTGTAGCTGCAATCTGGATTGTTGATCCCTGGAACGGTATGGAATTTCAAGGGCTGAATGTTACAGTGGGGAAAAGTGATAAAATAGCTCCATATAAGCTCACCACAGTGCTGCCAAGTTGTTGCAGGAAGGGAAATCAGGATGGAACATGTGAATTCCATGAGAAACAATTTTTTTATTATTGTTCTAATGGATGATCCCCAACTCTTCATGTTGGTGCACTTGAAACCACTGGACATGAATGAAATTTGGTATTGCCACCTCAAGATACATAGTAGGCAAAAACATCTCAAGTACTTCCTAAATGCATGGCTCTGCACAAATGTTCAGGAAGATGGTTTCAAGACCTTTATCCCGATGTTGAGATTTATCTTCACTAGATCCTTGAGGACAAGGATTTCATAAGGGGTATGGATTGTCATGAAAGTGGGGGTCTCTCTGAAATTTAATTAATAGTTGTGGTCAATTTTTAATTAAGTAATGTTAGGGGACATGTATGTATTTTATGAGTTTTAGTTGAAAATGGTGTATATCACCAGACTTGTACCAGAGAACGACATCAATGAAAAATTATCAATTCTATTCTCTCACGTTTCTTCTTCTGCAACTCATCTGCAAATCCATCTATGTATCTCTATTTATTTTCTCAAATCTCATCTATTCTCTTGAATTCTTCTCTTAATCTTCTCATATCTAGGGCAGGGCAAAACCGCATTCGAAGGTGAAGAACCCTAGGTTGATCTTGATGGAAATTCTCTCACCCTATTGTGATTTGGTGAGTATAACCCCTTGATTCGTGATCTACATCTCCGGGCGAGCTCAAAGACACCAAGAAAACGTTGCAACTCGCCAGATTCGCGACTGGTCGTCGGATTCTGCAGGTCACGTCGCCGGCAAAGCACGGACTGGCGGAAGAGAGGTAACTCTCTTGTTTCTCCATCGTTTCCAGTGATTCATTCGTCTTTGTGATCCCCAAACCTTCTATAATCCTTATAGGACGCTGGAAACAACCCATAACCTTCTGGGAATTCGCTGAAGCACCGGAAATCGGGCGGCATGTCACCGACGAACTCCATGGCCACCGGAGCTTGGTAAGCTCTAATTTCTTGTTCTTTTTCGATGGGTATTGCATCAAAATGACCCTTAGGTCTTGATTAAACCTTTTAGAAACCCCTAATCTGCCCAGAATTTGGATTTGAGTTGGGTTTGGTATGTTTTTTTTCGTTTTTCGGGCATGCAAAGCAGCCCTGTTCACGGGCTTGTAACTCTCTCGTTACTCACTCAAATCTTTCAAAACTTATCTTTCTGGAATCCCGAGATGATTGGTTACAACTTTTGTGTTTTAACTTTTGTCAAATTTGGTCTCTAAACCCCCTGAATCTGTGTTCAAAGTAGGCTGCTTGTCGCTGTTTGTTGCTGTCAAAACATGAAAACATTCGAAGTGTTGGGTTTTGGGTTGAAGTTGTCGTTTTCAAACGATCTTAACTCCCACAATTTTTCATGAAATCTTTCTTCTATGTGTAGCTGTAACATAATACTTTGAATCATTCTCTCAGGGTCATGTTCGAATTTGTAACAAATTTGTCACAAAACGAGCCTAAAGTTGCTAGTTTGAACTCATGAAACACCCTTGAATTTCCCCAAGTATTGAATCTTATTTTTCACCCAGCTTTGACTAGCGATATCTCTTTGAATATTTTGTGTTTTTGAGAGTTCAAATATGTTCCACAATCCTTGAACTACCCTCTTCAAGACCCTGCCTTCAGATCTCCTAAACTCTCCCTAACTTGATCACAAATCAGCTCTGAAGCTGACTAGTTGAGGTGATTTCACTCTACCTTTGACTTTCAATTTTAGCATTCTAAATGACATTTGTAGCCTTAGCGTTCTTCATGAAACTTGTTCGTCTTCATATTCTGAGTCTAAATATCAAGTTTAATCAAGTTTGACTTTCCGTAAACCGTAGTTTGACTGAACGGTAAATGAAGGGCAAAATAGTAATTTCACTTAAACTTTGAATTTCAGATCAAGTTAGTAACTTGGAGTCTGGAAGCATGTCTTGTATGATGTTTGGAGTACTCGTATGTCATTCTCGGCTAGGGTTGCCCAAATCAACAGTTGGGGCCTTTTTACAGTTTTACTAAATTTTGGGGGCCTAAGTGTAATTCATTGAGAGTTATAGATTTCGATGCTAAGTTTATATGGGAGAGTTAAGAGTCATTCTTGCATATTGTTGGGCCTATATGAGTGTAATTTGGAGTCCATGACAGTCAGGGACTGTATTGGATAGTTTTGGAGTATAAGAGACGTTTTGGTCATTTATCTTGCACGACCCGCATTCCATTGCATTCTTGCATACAACCTCATATAGAGGGTAAATTCTAATAGACTGTATAATTGACTTGTTTATATCCAGCCGTTGTGCTCGTACCAAGTAGACGTATTTATTCGTGCTGCTGCATTGACTGTGAGACCCGGATATATACGAGATGAGCGTTATAGTCGGAGTGCTAGCTTTACTTTTCGCCGTTCTTGGAACATTGGTAAGTACATATGTACGGCCTTCTCATATCAAAATGTGCGTTTGTGTGTGATGTTTCAAATGAATGCTTGTTATATAAAAAGTATGAGAATGCATGATTTAAACTCGAAAATTTGTTTGGAATATTTTATTGATATCCTTTGAAAACTCTTGGAAATGAGTCGAGAAAGATTTTATACCGATTTGGTTATGTGAAAGGAAGGTAATAAAATACTTCTAATAGAGTTAGAACGATGTACAAAGTTTCATTTATTTATGGCTACGGCCGGAGGCGCCAAGCGATCCTCCTATTACTTATGGCTACTGCCATCGAAGCAATGCTTCATATTATTGGATAGAACTTTAATGTTCACAAATCCGCCCCCGATGAGCCAAAACGTACCAAGGTATTGCGGCCAAGGGGTTTGTAGAGCTATAGAGTGCTACTAATACTTGTAAGGGTCACTATGGTATAGGGGTGTTGACACTTAAGGCCTTTTAGCTATTGTTGTGAGCGGGGATTGACGTATGGGCTCCATTAACGCTCGAGTGTAATAGGGTTTGATAGACCCTATAAGGAATCCTTTGTGATTATTTTGTGATCCCTCTGCTTACATTGATCCTGCTGGTGGCTTTGGACATGCCTCAGCTAAACTTAACAGTTAAATTGATCTTGAAAGAAAGTTTGACTACTTTATTGATGTTGTTTGTGGCTCTGGATATGCTCTAATCGATTGAAATGATTTGAAAAGCTTTGGATACTCATAAACTTATATCGTTATCAACTTAAATGGACTTGCTTACTCTGGTTATATTACCGAATACTCGTGGTTTCTCCATGTTCTTAAATTGAGATGTTTTTGCTACTCGATTACTTTCAGTTGTTCCAAATTCCCCAACCTGTTAATTTTAATGTTTTAAATCTTCTGGATTTGTTTCAACTTATGCTTCTGAACCACTCGTTGCCTTATATGTCGTAGTGTGTATTTACTCAGTTTTTACTGATCATTTTCTTCAAACTGTTTTGGTTTTTGTCATTCTAAAACCGCAGGTCATCAATCAAGGTAGAGGATGGGAACGCGGATCGAGACAAAGACGTTTAGCTTAAGTTAGATCATATAGTCTTTTTAACATATTGATCTTGTAAACTTTCTTCTCATATATTTATTTATTTATTAGTTAAATTGTAATATTCGTAAACACATTTTAAATATTGGTTATCGATTGTCTCTTTAACCCTGAACCGAGATCCCGGGTTGTTGCAGGCTGTCTTAGAGGAAATGTGAAAGATCGTAAAGGGATAGACCAATTAACTAGTTAGGATGGCCTTAATAAGCGTAGATCTACCCATTCTGTTAAGAAGGAAGCCTTTCCAAGAGGCAAATTTTTTAGTCACCTTTTGTAATAAAGGGCCTCGTTTTTATGCTTAGATATAGTGTAAGACTTATTAAAAAAGAAGCCTAGATAATTTCCAATATGAACAGAGCATGCAACATCAAGGGAAGAACTTAGGCTTTGCAAAGTTAAAGGACTGCAGTTGGGGGAGACTGTTAGGGAGGACTTAGAGAAGTTAAATAGCTGACCAAATTGATTAGCAAACCTAGAGAGTAGATTTAATAAAGAACGGCTGGAATTTGGAGTAATTTCAAAGAATAAAGGACTATCATCAGCAAATTGGAGATGGGAAATACATGGGCCAGAGTTGGAAGACAGAACACCTCTAATTTCTCCTACATAACACATATTAGTTAAAGATTTTGAAAGGGCTTCAGCACATAAGATAAAAATAAAGGGCAAGATAGGATCTCCCTTCCTGAGACCTCTAAACGGCTTAAACCTAGGGGAGGTTGATCAGTCACTTTTGAAACTCACAAATAGGGAATAGCCTTTTAAAATTGAAATCACCTAATCGTAATCATATTAGAACTGTTTGATTAGTTTCCATAATGAATGTGAAGTTACACCTATAAATCTCGTTCAACCCCATCACAATCATGCCACACGGAAGATTAGAAGTTCATCTCCGTTATTATATTAAGGATGAGGCCTTCTCAGTATATTTTGTAGTGCTTGCTCTTCTCTTAGCATATGTTCTATCTTTTGCGAAAAAGTCTCCGGACGGATACACTCCAATCAAGAACTTGAGCGACCCCTTAGTGCAATGTATTGCCAAATTTGCCGTACAAATCAATGAAAGTGAAAGGGCATTTTGAGTACAAGAGGCTGCTCAAGGGAGGGTATCAGCTGTTTCATGACGGAGGAAATTACAAGGTAAACATTCTCACCGAAGATTTTGATGGTTCTCCGAAAGCTTTTGAGGCAGTTGTATTCTATAGTGATTCTAAAAGAAAAACAAGAAACTAATCTCTTTCAAAGAGCAAGAAAGTTAATTAGTTTTTTATTTGCTCTCTTTGATATTTTTTTGAGAATATTGCTCTCTTTGATTTGGTGACGAATGATATCTACTCCACCTTTTTCTCTGTCAATAAGATTAATGAAGTATAAAATTTGTTGTAGATATTTTCTGATATGTGGTTGTGTTTTTCTTGCACTCTCTTTTTTTAAATGAGTTTTGCTTATTTTCTTCAATACAATGTTTTAATTGTACTTACATTAAATGTTTGAGTAAGATAAATGTATCAAAATACAGCGGCAGATGCACCTTAAGGCAAGGAGTGGAAATTGCCACCCCTGACTTTTCAAAAATATATATTAACTCCCATGTTTTATAGTTAAAAACATCAATACCCTTATGTTAAATACATAATTGCCTCGTATGGAATTAAAAAAATTCACTATAACAAAATCTACAATATAAAAAATTACCCCGACTAGTTCGATTTTCTGGCTCCGCTATCAACATACACATCCCAATAACATCTCAATTTGCCCACGTCCTTTACATAATCCATCATTATTTAAAATAGTTTTTTCAATATATTGTGATATACCACTCTGATTCTTCTCTTCCCCTTCATATGATTTTTTTTGACTCGTATTAGGGTAACATAGAACGGGTGATTCGGATCGCAAACGATACAATTTTTTGATAATATTTTCAATGTGTTATAGTATAACTTTTACTCTACAACACCACGATACATTTATCAAAAAGTTACACCATTTAGCTATCCAAATCACCGGGTCAAAGTGACTCAGTGAATAGTAGTAAAAGTCAAGATGATAGGCAATAGAAGAATCATAGTGGTAATATATATGACAAGTTGAGACATTGTTGGGACATATACCATTTTTGTAAGATATATATATATATATATTAAAATTAGATAAAAGCACGCTTTCATATCAAAATATTAATTGATTGCTGTTAGGATCAACTTAGTTCACTAAAATATTGTAAAGGAAACTATGAGCATTGTTAGTAATATACGATAAGGGAACAAAATGTGATACCGTACGTGTGGGTATTATATAATAAAAATTCAGCTTAAAAATACGAGATTTGATTGATTCACATTTTAAATACGTACGTGTATAATTCGTATACTAGTTATTCAACCGGGATTAAAAATATGAGTGCCTTTTTAGCGTTGTAACACACATAATGTCTTCTTATGTCATGTATTGTTGTATTATCATGTTTTCTTTAAGTATTTTAAATTTATTTGTAAAATATGTGGTCATTTATGTATAAATTTGGTCCTTGTTCATTTACTCATTGTGCACAAGAGATTCCGGCAGGGAGACCTCCATGTACACCGTGCGTAGTGGATCAGGGATCGCACAGGAAGAATAGGGGTGTGTGTAGGGAGAGAGTAAGTCAGTAGCAATGTCTGAGAGAGAGACAGAGGTTTGGCAGAGCTTCCGCGTATGGCAGTGTGTTCTCCTTTGTATGGAAAGGTTAACGATCTATATATACTGGAGAACATGACCGTTGTAGTGTGGTTAATGCGCCCGTTAATGGCGGCTTAATTAGCTTAACCATAACGGCACGTTCGTCCGAGTATATAGGAACCGTTAGAGCACGTGGTGCGCGAGTACCGGAACCGTTACGAGGTTGACCGGGTTTGACCGGATTGACCGGGTCTAGGGAGCTCGTGCCATAGATCTCTCAAAACAGTTACTAAAGGTCGCGCGCGGGCTTGGCTCGCACGCGACAGGGCTTACTCTAGCCTCCAAACCACTAAGTCCCTACAAGTCCCGTGCAGTGGTATGCGAGGGCTCTGTCTCGCAGCCCCCACATGGATCAGCTCGGCTGGCGATCCAGTGTGTGTGGAGCACAATATGGTGTGCTGGATGGCTGCCACGTGGCCAAGATCTGTCATGTCAGAAAGCAGTATCTACATTAGCCCCCTTTCTGCGTGTGAAGGCTCATAGCTGTATAGGCTTCCATGCGCGGAAACCAACATGCGCGTCGTCGCCACGCACCAATTCAAATACGGGTAAGTTCAGCCCCCGTGCGTGTCATTATGTCCTAAAACCCCTAGAGTCGTGCCGTCTGACCTTTAGGGTTTTAGGCGTGACGTCAGCCCGTCCTGTGATTGCGCGATACGACGGTGACGGTTGCGATTCGACTACTGAAGGGACGCAACCCTTCATTCTTTTGGATAAATACCTTGTATCCCCATTATTGCAAAGCATCACTTCTTTCTCTTAAAGTGAATGGTACCCGGAGATCTTCGAGGGCAGATCCAGATAATCAATCACCAGTTCAGAACTGCAAATCGTATTCTTCAATTGTGCATATCCAAGCAAGCTTCAAGGAAACAAGGTTGGCCTCGTTTACTTTTGATTTAAAATACCAGTGTTTGCCTTGAACTGCGTTGAATCTGTAAATCCATGAAATTTGTGAAGAGGCTTTGACCTTTGAACCTGCCTTGTTTTAATCTTTCAACAATGTTGGATCTTGCGACTCCCCGATTTCTGAAATCGGTACTGGAACTGTTTTGCTTTCCTTTGCATAGATCTCGAATTTCAAAATTCAAGCTGAAGTGTGGTACTTCTCCCCCCTTTTTCTTGCCCTTTCGCAGGAATGGCCAAGACAAGAGTAACCAGACCCGTCAAGGAAGATGAAGAGATGCCCGAGCTTCCGCAGGCTCTGTGGCGAAAAGCCCCCTTTCTGGGTGGGAAAGACTTTTATCATGCGAGGGTGAAGGCGAAGAGGATGCCTGATCCTGTTCCAGTTGAGCGATTGTTGACACTGACTCGCCCAGTTAACTCAGCCTTGCTCGAGTTGGTTGGCTCCGAGGATGTGGTTCGATTGGGGATCGAGAATGGGCACTTCCCATACACTGCGATTTCTACTCAGGCGTTTGTCCAGAAATTGGACTATATGGATGAGTGGATTGACCACGTGTTGGATCATCACGCCGAGACTCTCAATGAAGCCGGCGTTTTCTTTGCTATCCGTGCTATGAAGGGTGCTGCCGTGAAGTTGGATCAGTCCATGCTTCTAGACCTTCTGTCCCGTTACTCGCCTGCGACTCACACGTTTCATTTTGCTGAGTTCGAGGCTGCCCCCACGCTCGAGGACGTTCAAATGCTGTATGAGCTTTCCCCCATGGGCGAGGTGGACCCCTTGAGTCACTTGAGGACATCTGCGGAAATGGCCTTGTACGCGCAGATGGAGGAGTGTGATAACTCCGTTTTCGGAGTTATTTTATGCCTTTTATTTCTACGTTTTGCGTGCTTATAATGGAGAATTTGTCGTCTTTTGAGTAAATTGAGCGTAAATGTGAAAATATGAGTTCATGTGCAATACTTGTTGAATCCGGGCGTTTCTTTATATTTTTGAGCTTTTTATTGTGATATGATCGCGGGTTGTGTTTTCGTGTTGTGATTCGCAGGAAAACAGGGCTTGGATGATCGTGCGGGATTTGGAAGCGAACTTCGGAAACGAGGAACTCAAAGACAAGTCAAGAGGAGAGTTAAAAGTCAAAGGAAGTCAATGGAAAGTCAAAGGAAAGTCAAACAGAAGAGGAAGGTCAAAGAAAGTCAAAGGAAGATCGAGGAAAGAAAGAATGGAAGAAGAAAGTCAAAGAAGAGAAGAGAAAAGTCAAAGGAGGCAAAAAGGGGCTGGAACACAGTTGTCTTCGTGCGAAGACATTAGTCTTCGTGCGAAGACTTTACACTTAGCCAAAAATGAGCTTTGCAGCATTCTCTTCGCAAAACAACTTGCAGTATCTCAATGAGAAGACCTTCGCACGAAGAGGCAGAAGTCTTCGTACGAAGACTCTTCGTGCGAAGACAACTGTCTTCGTGCGAAGAGATCGGGGGTCAGCAGCAGATTTTTGGGGCTTTTCCGTATTATTTCCAAACTTTGTAATATTATTATGGGAACGTATTTAAGACTTTTAGGTCGTCTTTTTCAGTAGTTTTGGAGGATTAGAGACATCTTTGGAGATCAAGAAGCTTAGGAGAGAGCTTAGGAGCTTTTGGATCATTCGTTTGAATTCTAAACTCTCGTTTTTCTTGATTTTTATGTTTAAACTCATTATAATCGTTGTTTTGATTATGAATATGAGTAGCTAAACACCTTTTGCTGGGAATTCTCGTTTGGTGTAGCTAGGGTTTGATCTAAAGTCGATGTTTTGATGATTGTGATGCATGCTTTAGCTTAATCTCTCGTGTTTATTCGTTATTATGGATTATTTGCATTCTTAATCATATTATCTTTGCGAGTAGCTAACGTAGAGATAGAATTAATTAGTTTCACGCGGTAACTCCGTGATAACTAGTCGGTAAATCGAATCATCCACCTAGTCGTATCAATGTTTGGTAACTCGGCATCGTTAACTAGGATCGTTAAAGTAGAATTATGTTATTAATGCATACTTAAACCTAAATTAGGCTTGGTAACTCGGTTTAGTTTAGTTTAAGTATAGTGGATTTGCTTGGTAACTCGGTAAGTTCAACATTGCTTGATTAATAGTGAATAACACGTGGTTGTTTTACGAATCAAAACATAAATTTAGATCAACCTAGTGAACCTAGAGAATTCCCGGTGCTTTTCCCTTATTGATAAAACCCTCCAAATATTCATTCTTTATTAATCGTGAATTATTTCACTTGGTTAATTGAGGATTTTGCGCTTAATTTCTTAGAATTAGATAAAAACACAACTTGCGACTTGCCCACATAAGGTTTAGAATAATAATTAATTTAAACAAAGTCCCTTGGGTTCGACAACCCGGATTTCCGGTTTATTACTACACACGACGGCTGTGCACTTGCAGTTGGAACGTGTCAAGTTTTTGGCGCCGTTGCCGGGGACTTCGGCTAAATTAGTTATAATTCCTAGCCTTAGGGATTTTAATTTATTGTTTATATCCGTTACTCACCTACGTTTTGCGTGTTTCGTGATTTCAGGTTGATTTACTCGGTGCATGACCCGTTCTCGAGACGAGCCTTTGTATCCAACGTTTGAAGACCCGGAATCCTTATTAAAAGCACAGCGTAGAGACAAGAGGAATTCAAGCTCAGTAGTTATGGATGAAGAGACGAGAGCTGAGTTTGAGAGAATCCGCAAAGGTTTGCAGGATGCGGAGGCAGCTAGAGTTGCAGCTGTAGAGGAGGCTGCACAAAGAGCCGCAGAAGCTGAGGAAGTGAGAGCTCAAATGGCTGAGATGCAGGCAAGGATGGATCGCATGGCTCCCCCAAATCCACAACCACGTCATGGTGTGGGGGCACAAGTGGCGAACATCGGTGGGAACAACAATGGTAATAATGGGGAAAACAACAGGCAGAACAATGCTGATAATGAAGAACGCCCGATGGTGGATTATTTCAGGACTACTCCAGCATGTTATCAGCCTACCATTGTCAGGCCACAGATCAATGCCCAACACTTCGAGTTGCGCCAACATATGATCAACATGGTTCGTGATGAGTGCGCATTCAACGGAGCTCCAGGAGATGACCCCAATCACCATCTGTTGGTATTTGAGCAAATCACATCAACCCTGCACGATCAGCGAGTTCCAGATGAGACAGTTAAGCTTTTACTATTTCCATTCTCCTTATCTGGAAAAGCCAAGAAGTGGCTTATGGAGCTGCCAGCTGGTAGCATAGTGACATGGGCAGATTGTTGTCATGAGTTTTTGAGGAAGTATTTGCCACCATCCAGAGTCGCGCAGCAGATGGCAGAGATTGCAAAGTTCACTCAGGATGAAGACAGCTCTTTGGGAGATGCATGGAGGAAGTTCAGCCAGATTCTCCGTAGATGTCCGAATCATGGAGAGCCATGGCACAAGCTCTTCCATTATTTCTACACTGCATTAGACAAGGAGACAGCTGACCAGTTGGATATGCTAGCTGGAGGTAATTTTATGGGACTTGGAGCACAGCGAGCTCAAGATTTGCTGAACAATGCGTCAAAGAGAGAGACTACACGATCTGAAACGCGTAGGTACTCCAAACCGGGGGATTCATCCTTAGTCAACAAGATTGAATCGATGGAACAAAAGTTGGAATCCATGACTTCAGCATTTCACGGTATGCACCCTCCAACTCAGAATCCCATGGGTGAATTACTAGCAGATGAAAGCCAGGGATATGATAACAGTGTTGAAGATGTGAATTTTATGCGACAGCAGCAATGGCCTAACACTTATCATCCCAACAATCGTAATCACCCCAACTTCAGCTATGCCAATCCAAACAGTGGATTATATGCACCCGGACAGAGACCCAATGTTCCATATCAAGCAAGGCAAGCTCCACAGCAGCAGGCTCAGCAACCAGAAGAACAAGAGACGAACGCTTTATTGAGAAAGTTGATAGCTAATCACGACAGGATGGAGAGCGCGATTGTCTCAATACAAGCAACATTAAAGAGCCACGAGACGCAGATTGGTCAGATTGCCAGTCAGAATGCTAAATTGCCGCCAGGAATGCTTCCGTCCAATACTATTACTCCTACGGAGCAGCTCAAGGCTATTACTACTCGCAGTGGTGTGACTACTCAAGACCCTCCATATCCTAGCCATGCGAGAGCCGAAGCTACAAAAGCCACTGAGAAAGCATTGGATGAAGAGATTCCCGTGCCTACCGTGAGTCCCCAATCAAAGGACACGGTTGAGAAGAAAGAAGAGTCCAAGAGCACTCCTGATCCGGCTGCTTATAAGCCACGTATTCCATATCCGGCGGCGATAAAGAGGAATGATGAGGAACACTTTGGGAGGTTTATGGATATATTCAAGCAATTGCATATCAACATTCCCCTTGTAGAAGCACTTGCTCAGATGCCCAGGTACAAGAGGTTCTTGAAAGAAATTCTATGGGGAAAGAAGAGCATAGAACCCTATGCCACGGTAAAGCTAACAGAGACGTGTAGCACAGTCATACAAAGAGACATTCCCAAGATGAGAGATCCAGGCAGTGTCATTCTAGGCTGCACTCTTGGGGGTGGATATCATACACATGGTCTCTGTGATTTGGGCGCGAGTATTAATCTCATGCCATTGTCTCTGTTTCAGAGATTGGGCATTGGTGCGCCGACCCCTGTGAAGATGGGTCTGCAGTTGGCAGACAATTCTATAGTTACGGCAAATGGGGTGATTGAGAACTTGCTCGTCAAAGTAGGTGCATTTGTATTTCCAGCTGACTTTGTGATAGTGGATATCAAGGAGGATCGCGATGTTCCACTCATCTTTGGAAGACCGTTGTTGAAAACAATGCGCGCAAATGTGGATCTAGAGGCAGAGGAGTTGACTATCAAGGCTCTAGACTCATCCATCGTGTTCAAGGCGTTTGCTCATAGCAAGGGGAAGAATAAATTGGCCATGATCAAGTTTAGAGAAGATCGTGTGGATCCGTCTCCTGGTTTGCCTACCGTTTTGCATCCCGATCCACCCGAATCAGAGAAGAAGCCAAATGTGGTGAGAGCACATGATGTGGTGCAGAAAATCAAGAGCATGAAATTGAAGGAGGAAGCACGTCGTGCTAGACCTCCTTAACATATCTCTGAGGTAACTGGGTCGGGCCGTCGACCTTAAATTACAAAGCGCTTGTTGGGAGGCAACCCAACCTATTTATTGCTTTAGGATAGATTTTAATACTGTTTTGTAATTATTATTATTCGGTTTGATGTTATTGAGAGGTGCGAGAGAGTGGATTTAATATTTCCAATGAGTATGTGCAGGAATACGAGGTGAAAGGCCTATTTCGGATCCCCCTTCTTGATGCGCGCGTGCGAAACAGAGTAAAAAGTCCGGATTTGCAGCTAGATACGCGTATCGGGATCCGAAGTGAAGAAATTGAAGATAGAAGCCATTTCTGCACCTATTCAACACACGCACCTGGGGAAGATCATGTTCCCGGACTCCCCGTCTTGATTTGCGCAAAAATTTGATTAGTGAACGGAGAAAGCTAGCACGCCGGCACGGATTACGAGGTGAAATTTTGAAGGACAGATTGAAATGAGAATTGAACAATGCCAACGTGTGGGGGTGGTCGAGAGCTTTCTGTAGACAGGTGGATCGCGCAAATCGGAGTCCGGATGAGAAAGTTACGCCAAAAAGGATGTTTTAGCAAGTAAAACGAGGCCAAAAGCATCCGGAAATGCAAAACGTGCCTTGGAACGCGTGAAATTGACAAATAAAACATTCCCCGGATTTTGGGAGTGTTTTAAGGTGAAAAGGGAGTCTCGAGGTCGAGGAGATCCTTCGGAAAGCAAAGGCACGATCGAAGACGCGAAAAATCGACAAAAAGGATGTTTTTGGCACAATTCAGAAGTGTCTTCGTACTAAGACAATTGTCTTCGTACGAAGACTTTGTACTTAGAAAAAATTTTGAACCTCTGAATTCTCTTCTTAAAACAGCTCTCAGTATCTATGTGAGAAGACCTTCGTGCGAAGACAATTTGTCTTCGTACGAAGACTCTTCGCACGAAGAGAAACGTCTTCGCACGAAGACATCGCGCAGAAAGACAGATTTGTCCAGCACGGATAGAAGCTTTTGGGGTTATAATTTGGGGGCTTTTTGGACTTTTTGGCACTCACATGAAGCTTAACCAGCTGTGAATCGATTCAAGCCTCATTCTTCATCTTCAACAGCAAACCTCCTCCTCCATAGCCGCGCAAGAGCTCAATTCACCTCACCCTTGATTCTTCACCAAACTCAATATTCTACATAGGGTTTTGCTCGCAATTGCAAGGAGAACAAGATTCTACAGGAGTTTTTGAGTGAGAGTGTGAGACAAGAGAGAAATCAGAGGAGAAGAAAGCTAGGGTTTGGAAGGAGAAGTGAGAAATTGGACGAGCTACAGCTTGATTCACCTTTCGGACGAGAAGGAAACATTGACGGGGACTACGCAAGGAGTACGGAGCAGCAAGAAATTCAAGATTTCGACAAATTTTTCCGGCACCATCAAAATCAGTCGGAGTTGGTCCAATTCTGAAATTTTTGCGTCCGTAAGACTTGCTCCGGACGCGTAGGTACTATCTAAACCTCGTAATTTCAATAATCGAGTCTTAGGCACATTGAGTAAAAGCCCGGTTATATTTTGTTACGCTTAGAAGCGTATTTGGGGGCGATTGCGTAAAGTCCTAGGAATTGCTTGTTACGTGCCTACGTGTTTCGTTTAGTGTACACTTCTTGTTCACGTGCACATTTGTTGAGTTGCTTGTTTTACTTGCAATTGAATTTTAAATGGCGGGTGGTAAGAAACGAAAGACGGGAGAGGGTTCGTCACAAGAAGCATCGGGATCGGGCGATCCCCAATTGGAGATACCGCCTACTCCCCAATATGCCATCTTGAATGCCCCTTTTCCCGGCTAAACCGGGTATTGTCGGCCGACGAAAGGCCAAGGCCAATTTGAAAGAAAGAAGTATTGGGCCGGGTTATTATGATAGCTACCGTTTCGTCACTCATGAGGCCCATCTTGACTCTCGAAGAGATACGTATTTGACTAAGAACGGGCAGCCCGAGAAAGCTTTTCCTTTGCACGAGGACATGCCTCAAGCAATTAAGGAAATTTATGAGCGTGAGAAGCTTGACAATTGGTTTAAGCTAGTAGGGCAGTCTAGTTCACACATTACGAGAGAGTTTTTGTTTAATTTGCGTTATGCAAAGGATGGAGAGAGTCAAGATCCTCGTCTCGTTTACTGTCGGAACGAGTGGATAGTCTTCACGCCAGAGACTATCGCTCTCGCCATGGGTTTCCCCGCTTTGAAAGATGGTTGTGGGTTAGAGACGGTTCTTCGTAGTGAGAACCTTTGGTCTCGTCTAAATGCTTTTTGCTTTGCGAGGGGGGTTGATCCATGGGACAGGAAGGGAGAGGTGATTCATTGGAAGGCCGAGAAGAGGTTTTATAGGCCGGAGGCTAGGTGGTGTTGTGAAGTGTTAGAAAACTGGGTTTTGGGAATCACACGAAACCCTAGTTATACTTTCCGCCTCTCGGTTTGGGCCCTTTGTCTTTACACCGGGGTTAGAATTAATATCCCCAAACTGATTTGGGAGAACTGTCTTGAGAGGGTGTCTAGGACGAACAAATTGGGCCCCGGTCATACCTGCTTGATCACTCACCTAGCCAAAACTGCTGAGGTAGTCATAGGGAGAGATATGGACTTGAAATCGTTTACGGCTAGGAAGTGGCATAGGTTTGATGAGACAGCGAGGAAGAAGGGCAAGGGTAGGAGGATGAACACCTCTAGGTTTGACAACCAGGTTGCCTACGACCACCTGAGAGAGGAGATGGCCCGGGATAGACTCGAGAGGAGACGCCAGTTTGCCCACACTCGGGACAATCAGGCGAAGCTGGGGGGTTTAATCCAGATGGTTGGCCAGTGGGTGATACAGTCTAGTGGTCAGGCGGCGGGGGAGTTTGTTCCACCGGTCCCGACGGCGGATCCATGGTTTCAGGAGGATGACTTTGAATATGAGGTTCCGCCGAGTGAGGATGAGGAAGAAGAAGATGATGAGGAAGAGGAAGATGAGGAGGAAGATGACGAGTAGTGGAGTGTGCCCTCGTGCTAGAATTGTTGAGTCCTCGTGTTATCGTTGAGGACAACGATGCATTCTAGTGTGGGGGTGGTTGAATCCTTTTTACTAGTCAGTGTCGTGTCTTTGCATCGCCAGTGTCTGCATGTAGTTAGAGGTTTTTTTGGTTATGTCCTTATTTTTGATTTTATTATTCATCTTTTTGCACGTTTTGGTATTTTTGAGTCAACCCACCATTGTTGAGTTGTTAATCGAGTTGGCCTTGCATATAGTGTAGGTATAAAAAAAAAAAAAAATCTAAAAATGTGAAAAATCCAAAAAAATTAAAAATTTGAGAAAGGGCAATTGAAAAAAGCTGAAAATTCGGTAAAATCGAGGAGTGTGAGACTTTTAGGCGTAGGGCGTGAATTGCGATCGAGAGTGACAATGTGAGAGTCCCTTAGTAAGTATAGAGAAACTCTCTTTACGGGAATGCGTGCCTATTTTACACACGAACTTAATTCTTTCAAATTTAAAGTGTGTGCCTAACTTTCTTACAAGAGTTGAGCTAGGTGTGAGCTAAACAAGCCGAACGTTCTTGTGTACGTCTTAGGTAGTCGCCAACCCGCCTCGTAGTGGCACACAGAACAGCTGTGCGAGGTGTGTATTAGAGCACTCACTGCTTCTAGAACTTACCTTGTAGGACCACTAGCAAACCCGTATTTGAACCATGGATTCTTTGACAACCTTTGGACTTAGGGTGACGATTCTTGTCCTTCAGCATTGATTGGTTAGAATCACCGCTTTAGTGCGTCACGAGGGTGTTGTAGTTGAGGGGGTTCGATGAGGGAGTACTTCATGCTATATTTGTGTGAGTTTTACATATCGCATGCGCTTCATTTGTGATCTTCGAGGGGAATGCGAGGGTGAGTGAGAGTAGGCTTGCGCACTTCGGTGTGGCGGTTTTCCATGGCATTACAACATGGACACAAGTGAGGAGAGCCGTGAGTGTGTACATCTAATACACACAAAACTTGGGTTGGGGGAATTTAATAGGTGGATCGTGCTAGGTACCGGATCTTACTCATCATGGTGTAGGAGGTTTGGTTGGATTAGGCACGAGACAGACATTTGATCGACTACTTGAGAGGGGACAGGATTACATTCGAGTGTGGGGGTGTCGACATTTGACTTCGGACATCGAGATTGCGTTTGCGACGACTCCATCCCCACACATGTTTCTTTAATGTTAGCGGCTTTGTTGATTTACACCGAGGATTTCATTGAGATAGGGAGAGACATTGATTTGTGATTGATACGTGATTTGATATTGTCTCTCCTTACGATTACATGATTAGCTTGATTCATTGGAAGACCACTCGTGAAAGATATTGAAGGAATTATGCAGGATTTTGAGAGATTCAAAAAAAAAAAAAAATCAAAAAAAAAAAAATCAAAAATCAGAAAAAAGAAAAAAGAAAAGAGAGAAAAAAAAAAGGGAGAGATGAATAAAGGAAGAATGAAAAGTTTTGTGGAAGAACGAGTGGAGAAGCGACTAGTTCAAGAACGGGAAATTTTGGTTTATGCATCATTCATGACGATGGCCGCGGAGATCGTAATTGTACCGGGGTTTGAGGGGATCGAGGGCCGGAGATGGTGAGTTTCGGGCTTGGTTTCCATCATTGTTGTGAGGGTGTGTGAGCTATGGTATTTGTGAGAATGTGACGCTTTAGGACTTGTATTTGATTCTTATCCTATTTGTCCCTAAAGCCTCATCATTTTAAACCCGTTAGCGGATTAGGAGCTCGGACCTTGAACGTGGCTTAGCCTAGCGTAGCCTTTTATTTTGTGGCACACATGAAAAGGTATTGCATTCTTGTACTTAGTAAAGTTAGGTTCTCTATACTAGCTAGGGGGAATTCATGTTGACGAATTTGATTTCGAATCATTCCTTGTGTCTAGATTTCTCATCGCTTCGTGTGAATCGGTTTAAGCTAATGGAGATTGCCCAATCTCGCAAAAGAAAAGAAAAAAAAAATTGTATTTCAATACTTGCATTGTGAATATTGCATTTGCATATAGGTGCATTGTGTATAATCGAGTCGTGTCGACTAGTAGGAAGGATGGTTGGTGAATGGTTCTACTCGGATTAGTATGCAAGAGTTCTTGGTATTGTATGCAATGTGAGGTGATAGTATGCAATTGGCGTAGGGAAGTTATGCAATGAGTAACTGGTTTAGTATGCAAAGTTGGATGAATTGCGGAAAAGCGAAAGAAGCTTTGACTTGAGAGAGATGGAATTGACTTGGGAGATTTGCTCGGGACGAGCAAAAGGTAGTGTGGGGGTAGTTGATAACTCCGTTTTCGGAGTTATTTTATGCCTTTTATTTCTACGTTTTGCGTGCTTATAATGGAGAATTTGTCGTCTTTTGAGTAAATTGAGCGTAAATGTGAAAATATGAGTTCATGTGCAATACTTGTTGAATCCGGGCGTTTCTTTATATTTTTGAGCTTTTTATTGTGATATGATCGCGGGTTGTGTTTTCGTGTTGTGATTCGCAGGAAAACAGGGCTTGGATGATCGTGCGGGATTTGGAAGCGAACTTCGGAAACGAGGAACTCAAAGACAAGTCAAGAGGAGAGTTAAAAGTCAAAGGAAGTCAATGGAAAGTCAAAGGAAAGTCAAACAGAAGAGGAAGGTCAAAGAAAGTCAAAGGAAGATCGAGGAAAGAAAGAATGGAAGAAGAAAGTCAAAGAAGAGAAGAGAAAAGTCAAAGGAGGCAAAAAGGGGCTGGAACACAGTTGTCTTCGTGCGAAGACATTAGTCTTCGTGCGAAGACTTTACACTTAGCCAAAAATGAGCTCTGCAGCATTCTCTTCGCAAAACAACTTGCAGTATCTCAATGAGAAGACCTTCGCACGAAGAGGCAGAAGTCTTCGTACGAAGACTCTTCGTGCGAAGACAACTGTCTTCGTGCGAAGAGATCGGGGGTCAGCAGCAGATTTTTGGGGCTTTTCCGTATTATTTCCAAACTTTGTAATATTATTATGGGAACGTATTTAAGACTTTTAGGTCGTCTTTTTCAGTAGTTTTGGAGGATTAGAGACATCTTTGGAGATCAAGAAGCTTAGGAGAGAGCTTAGGAGCTTTTGGATCATTCGTTTGAATTCTAAACTCTCGTTTTTCTTGATTTTTATGTTTAAACTCATTATAATCGTTGTTTTGATTATGAATATGAGTAGCTAAACACCTTTTGCTGGGAATTCTCGTTTGGTGTAGCTAGGGTTTGATCTAAAGTCGATGTTTTGATGATTGTGATGCATGCTTTAGCTTAATCTCTCGTGTTTATTCGTTATTATGGATTATTTGCATTCTTAATCATATTATCTTTGCGAGTAGCTAACGTAGAGATAGAATTAATTAGTTTCACGCGGTAACTCCGTGATAACTAGTCGGTAAATCGAATCATCCACCTAGTCGTATCAATGTTTGGTAACTCGGCATCGTTAACTAGGATCGTTAAAGTAGAATTATGTTATTAATGCATACTTAAACCTAAATTAGGCTTGGTAACTCGGTTTAGTTTAGTTTAAGTATAGTGGATTTGCTTGGTAACTCGGTAAGTTCAACATTGCTTGATTAATAGTGAATAACACGTGGTTGTTTTACGAATCAAAACATAAATTTAGATCAACCTAGTGAACCTAGAGAATTCCCGGTGCTTTTCCCTTATTGATAAAACCCTCCAAATATTCATTCTTTATTAATCGTGAATTATTTCACTTGGTTAATTGAGGATTTTGCGTTTAATTTCTTAGAATTAGATAAAAACACAACTTGCGACTTGCCCACATAAGGTTTAGAATAATAATTAATTTAAACAAAGTCCCTTGGGTTCGACAACCCGGATTTCCGGTTTATTACTACACACGACGGCTGTGCACTTGCAGTTGGAACGTGTCAGAGTGCCTAGCAGAGGTAAAGAAAATCTCCACTCGGTGGACCACTACAAAGCCTCTTCCGAACTGGCAGCTGGTTGATACGTCTGCGAAGAATACCTGGAACAAGTGGTTGCAGTACTTCTTCCGAGACTATGCGAACAGCAGCATTACTAAGAAGCTTTTGAGCGAGAACCCGGAGGCCGAGAATTACGTAGAGGGCAAGGGTTATCATTTGACTCTTTGTGCCTTTCTCTGTGCTTGGCTGTCGAGGTATCTGATTGATGGTCACCCCCATGACGGGGTCTTCTACCATGTGCTGCCACTTGCCGTGAGGCTCGCTCTTGGCCAGAGAGTCGCACTCGGACCCTTGGTCTTGGGCACGCTATATTATAGGCTGGATCAGCTGGTTCTGGCGATGAGGGAATCACGTGGCCGCCTCGATGTTCTGACCTTTGTCAATATCAGCTTTTTGACAATGTGGGTTTTCGAGCGCTGGCCGTCTTATGCTCCAACTCCCCTCCCACTTGATAAGTGGTGTCCCCCAGGCGAGACGGAAGCGCGCAACAGCGGAAGGGCTGCGAGATGGTTTGGAGCAAGCAACACCAAGTGTACTTGGAGTTTGATATGCGACAAACGAAAGGAGTTTACTGCCAGGCCCTATGCCACACGTGTTGAGAATGTGCGGTGGTTTCCAAAGCTATACCCTTCCAAAGGTATGGTCTTGTCAGAAGACCTTCTCTTTGAAAAGGGGCCGCATTTCCACGAACGCTATCGTGAGTTCTTTTGTTGGTGTCTGCGAGGTTCCCTTCCTGCCCTCGCAGAGCATATTCGTGAGCTCGCGCCACGGTATGAAAGGCTTACAGTGGATGTTGACCCCACTCGGGTCTCTCCTCAGTTTGGTTTTGATGCGGTGGCCCCATCGATCTGGCCCCAGTCTATTATCAGAGGGTGCTACAAGCGTTTGCTGACAAAGGAGTGCAAGACGGTCCTCATGAGCAATCTTCCCTTTGAGCAGCCTGCGGGAACTCGCAAGGGTGGTTGTTCCCAGAACTGGCTCGCATACTGGGTCGCCCAGCAAACGAGGATTGAGACGGAGGCGGCGGCGCAGCCAGGAAGGGCCCCCTTGATCAAGAGAAACTCTTTTCCGTTTCGCCCCAATTGCAGCTTGAGCGAGTCTGAGTATGGTTGCTACTCGCTGTGGGACCGCGAGAACCATTTGTGCCCCGATTTCATTCTGAAGGAGCAAGTCGACGCAATCAAGAAGGGCGACACGCATGTCGTCAGATATAGTAAGGCGTTTGCTGAGGTAAGCAATTCCTTCGTGTGCTTTAAGCCTTTTGATTTCCTTTCACTGATGCTTTTTGTTCTGTACTGTTTCAGTGTCATGTGCGGAGGTTCGCAGCTGGTGATCGCTCCAAGTCGCTGGTGAACACCATTGTTGCCACCAGAAGGAAAGGGGAGTCGTTCCGGCTAGCATGGAGGATGGATACCGAGGTCGAAACAAAGGTTCGCGCAGTCATGAATACTTTTGCTGACTCGCTGATAGACAACCCTCCGGCTCCGTCTCCTCCTAGAGATGACCCGTCCCCTCCAGCGACTGCAGCGCCGAGAGTGAAGAGACCTAGGCAAAAGGGAATTACGATTTCTTCCCCTAGGAGTGCTCCAGCTTCTCCCCCAGTGAGGTCCCTTTCCATCAAGGACAAAGGCAAGGGTCGTATGCCCAGCAAAGTGCGAAAAGATCTCGCAGTTGAGACTTTCGTTCCATTCAACCAAGAGGAGTAGGAAGAGAGGCAGGAGCCCCAGGCAAGTGATGAAGAAGAAGAAGCAACAGTTGTGATGTGCGAGGAAGAATCAGGAGGTACTTCCGTCGCATCTCCTTGCCCTTTATCATGACTTCTTTGCAGTTCTTTTCTTTGAACCAATTATGTATTCGCAGATGATGATGATGAAGCCGTTGGTGGCCTTGTGGCCAAGAGGCAAAAGAGAGATGCCTATTCTGGCATTTCAGATGATCCTATAAGCGAGGATGTTCTTGCTGAATCCCGGAAGACAGCCGCGGAGGCTGCTGAAAGAAGAAGGCAGCGAGAGGAAGAGGAGCTCGAGCGTGTGAAACAGCGGAGCCTCGAAGAGCAGCATGTTGAAGACTTAGTGCGTCCAGTTGGCGAGGAAGACGAACTTCCCGAAGAAGTGGCTCCTCATGTGGAGGAGGAAGATGAGGTTCCCGGAGAGGATGCAGCAGAGCTAGAGCAAGTCCAAGCGGACTTCGAAGAGATCGCCGGTGGCAATAAAGGTGAGATCTTCAATCTCGCAGTTACTTATAGAGATGTAATTGTGGGTGCGTTAAAGCACGGTGTGTCAAAGCCTGACATTCGCCGTTGGTTGGTAAGCAAATGCGGAGAACCCTCAGGTAATTATTTTGAGTGATATGCACATACTAGGCTGTAGCCACTTGAGGCAAAATCATGACTGGTTTACTCGCATCCCAGGTCACGCTTCTCTTAAAGATTTGCTTAGTGAGGACACACTGATAGGGCACGGTTCCACGTCCCTAGTGTACGATGAGGATACCTCAATCCCACCTTCGCGTGGAGGTGCTTATTCTTAGCTTTAGTAAAGATAGCGAAATAACTTATAACACAAGTTACCTCACATTATCGCATTTGGTATCGCAGGTCATGCTGAGGAACCTGAGCTGGAGCAGAGAAGTCAGTCTTCTGCATCCCATGTTCCAATTCCGAGCTCGCATACCGAGAAGCTCGTCGCAGCTGCTGGGCACATAAGCGAGCCTCCCGAAGATGTCATCGAACTTTCCGATGATGTCGAAGCTGATGCTGTGCCGATGGACGAAGGTGTCCGTACCGGTGGTGAGGAAGAAAGGACAAGTGATGCTAATGTTTTCGCATCTGGGAGTGTCCTCCGCCCAGCGACTTCGGCTGTCCCTTCGCCTCCGGCGATGACTGAGCCAGAAGCACCTATTCCTGCGTGGAGCATTTGGGGCTCGCAGGTTGGGAATGCAGTCGCAGCTGGTGCGGCCTACACTCTTCCTCCTGACTATGAGAGGTTGGAGCTCGCAGCTGATAGGAGAGCCATGGAGCGAGGGCAGTCTTCGAACAACCCAGTGGCCCGCATCCCTTCTCTTCATGAAATTCTGGAAGGCACTGGTAAGTAAAGTTTTACCGTTCGCACGTCGCATTATTTGCTTGCGAGTTTTTTTTTTTTTTTTTTTACATTATAACTCTTTTTTTTTTTGATGTCTCAGGTTTGAAGCAAACCGATGTAGACTGGGTGGTTCGAATGCGCCTCAGATACCCCCGATCGTTTGTGAGATCTCTGGAGATCGGACCTTTTGACAGGAGGCTATTCCTTACTGAAGCCATCTGGATATTGGAGCAGCTGTCTGCGGCTACACCTGCGACCATTTCGGCCCAGAGTGCTGAATTGCTGTGTGGCATGTGCCAAAATCTCTTGTTCAAAGTCCAAGGCAGACTTGGTTTCAAATTCCTCAAGGACAGAGTTACACTGATTCGCGCAGCTGTAACTTTGAATCTCGGTCACCAGAATCTCGCAGCTGAGATGCAGAAGGTGGAGCAGCAAAAGCAAAAGGTTGATGAAGCTTTGAAGCTGTATCACGAAATGAATGCCAAGTGCGAGCTACTGAAGCAAGAAGTGAAACAAGTGGAGAAGCTGAGCGAGCAGTTCGAGCCCCAAGACTCCTTAATCAAGAATTTGTTTTGACTTTTCGAATTTTGAAAAGAAAACAGGAAAATGGCTGAGACATTAATGTAATGTTTTGAAACATTAATGTAATGTTGCTAGGGTTTCTCCCCCTCTTTTTTTTAACAACAAACAATGAGTTTGCCCGTTTTGCCCTTTTCGGGATTTGATTGGACATTTCTGTGCATATCCAATTATGACGTCAGCAATTGATTCTCTGCTTGATTTTCGCGCTAATTTCTCGGCAGTTAAGCACACTTCCGTTGGGAAGTCCATCCGAATCATGACTATCCGTCATTTATTAGGATACGCAACTGAATCGTCGTAGCCTTTAGTAGGGTAATTGATTGTTACCGCTTTTCAAGGCGTAAGTGATTGAACTTACCCTCTTTTTTGAATTTTGCTGACTCATCTTAGGCAACCGAAGAGTCTCCACAGGGTCTATATAAACCCTGTCTTTGCCATTTGGGTTCTTCATCCCAAACATGTGCTTTGCCGTGAGTCCTTACGACTGCTGGCTTCAACGCTTGTTTTTCGTTGATTCATGGCAACTTCAAGTTTTGAATCCTGATTTTGCGCTTTGCGCTATAGAAATAGTTTCCAAGATCCACTTTATGAGGCTTATTGCTGTTTATAACCATCATAAAGAGGATGCAGATAATACCTCATGTGTGTTCGAAGAAATTTCTTCGTGTATTATGTGTGCAGGTCATGTTTCCGGCCGCCTCGTGGCAAGGTGCAGCGCCGAAGTGACCGTGCTACCGTCTCGTAATGAACGGCGGGATTCTTCTTCAGCATCTCCGGGGAAGAATCCGTCGCCCTCACATTTGTGAGGTCGGGGTGCTCGTCAATGCCCTTGTCCAACATGACAAGGAGTCCATCACCAGAGGAATGACTGCTTCGCCTGTTTTGCAGAGTAGCATCTGTCGGCACAGGAAGCTCCTCCGGCGCCTATCTTGATCAGACAGAGGCTTTTGTCATTCCTTGGGGTCTTGGGCGTATCGCATCCCCGACCTTGCTGCTAGGGATGTAGCGAATGACGAGTTGATCTCTTCGCGGCAGCATCCCTTTTGCTATAGATCTTTGGCCGCGGATCTGCGTGCTGCACTGCCGGTGTCAGGACCGGTGGATTCTCTCTTTTCTTAGCCGAGAGTTCCCTAGTGTATCTCTGGCTTACCAGCCATTTTTCGAATGTATTGTAAGCCATGTTGGCTGCGTAGTTAGATTCGAGCTTTTCGCTTGTAAGCTGTTATCTAGATAGATAAATTGTAAGTCATTTGACTCGTAATGATATATAGCTTATGTATTATCTGCTCTCTTTGCAACAAAATACAATTTCGCATGCGTTTCGGCTTGTTTTGCCTTGCATAATGCCATGTAATGATTTCACATATGCGATGTCAATTCGCAGATGCTTCGCTAGATCATTCGAGATCGTAATTTCGCAGCTGTGCCATCTTGACGGATGGGCTTGTAGTTGGTCGTTGTAAATCATATGAGATCATGTTCACAACTTTGCTATCGTAACAGATAGTTTTTAACAGATCAATTAAGATCGTTGAGTGGTGCGGATTGCTATCATAGAAGATAGGCTTTATTAGAGAATTGCTTGAGATCGTTTCTCGCATAAATTGCTATCGCAGCAGATAGACCTTTAGAAGATCCAATAAGATGATTCTGCACTTTCGTTGCCACCGTAACAGACGGGCTTGGGTGATCAACTAAAATCACTTTGTGTATAAATTGCTATCGTAACAGATAGGCTTGAGAAGACCATATAAGATCGCATTTGTATAAACCGTTATCGTGAGAGATAGGCTTTAGATGATCGATTGAGATCGTTTTTGTATTTCGCTGCTATCGTAAGAGATAGGCTTTGGGTGATCACTTAAGATCGCATTTGCATTGGCTGCCATCCTAAGAGATAGGCTTTAGGTGATCAATTAAGACCGTATTCGTGTTGACTGCTATCGTGAGAGATAGGCTTCGATGATCACTTAAGATCGCATTTGCGTTTGGCTGCTATCATAAGAGATAGGCTTTAGATGATCGATTAAGATCGCATTTGTATTTGGCTGCTATCGTAAGAGATAGGCTTTAGATGATCAATTAAGATCGTATTCGTGTTGACTGCTATCGTGAGAGATAGGCTTCGATGATCACTTAAAATCGCATTTGCGCTTGGCTGCTATCGTAAGAGATAGGCTTTAGATGATCGATTAAGATCGCATTTGTATTTGGCTGCTATCGTAAGAGATAGGCTTTAGATGATCACTTAAGATCACGTTTGTATTTGCTGCTATCGTAAGAGATAGGCTTTGATGATCACTTAAGATCGCGTTTGTATTGGCTGCTATCGTAAGAGATAGGCTTTGATGATCACTTAGGATCGCAGTTGTATTTGGCTGCTATCGTAAGAGATAGGCTTTAGATGATCAATTAAGATCACGTTTGTATTTGCTGCTATCGTAAGAGATAGGCTTTGATGATCACTTAAGATCGCGTTTGTATTGGCTGCTATCGTAAGAGATAGGCTTTGATGATCACTTAGGATTGCAGTTGTATTTATTGCTATTGCAGCGAATAACTCATTGTTAACAGTAATAACAAATTAAATAGAGCAATATGAACGGCTAGAAATATGAACTTCTCATTTGGGAGAATTATTTTATTATAACGCTCTCATATGGGAGAGATAGGATTACAATCCTCTCATATGGGAGAGGAGATTGCGTCAATCATAGCCACATGAGACATTAAGCAACGTTATCATAAAACGTATGAAATAAGAGAAGTCGGGGATAGTACTTCTTGATCCAGCGCATGTTGACTGAGCTTGGAGTAAAGGTTGTGCCGTGCAACCTTCGTATGCTGCAGTAGCCACTATCGAAGACTTCTGTGACTTCGAAGGGTCCTTCCCAATTAGCTGCGAACTTTGGGTGAGTTGCTTCTCGCATGCAGTGGTCAGATGCGCGCAAGACCAGGTCGCCAACTGCGAAATCCCGTCGCTGGACTGTCTTGTTGTAGGCGCGAGCGATTCTTTCTTGGTACCGCTTGTTAGTCCTTTTGGCTTGTTCTCGCTTTTCTTCCAGCAAGACTAAGTCATGATCGCGTTGATTTTCATAGAGTGCATGGAAGGCCAGCCTTGCCGAATTGACTCTGACCTCCGCAGGTACTACAGCTTCGGCCCCATAACATAGTAGAAATGGCGAGGCCCCTGTGGGTGTCCTTGGAGAAGTTCTGTAGGCCCACAGAGCTATGTTAAGAGAGTCGGCCCACTTCTTGTGGTCATCTGCGACCATCTTGCTCAGAATTCTCAACAGCGTTTTGTTAGTCGCTTCGGCTTGTCCGTTTCCCTTTGGATAATAGGGGGTAGAGCATATCTGCCTGATATTGTACTCCGCGAGTTTCGTAGCTACCTGACGATTAACAAAAGGAGTACCGTTATCTGAAAGAATGGTATTTGGGATTCCGAACCTGCATACGATGTTTTCCTGGATGAAGTGAACCACAGCCAGCGCGTTATCCGTCTTCAGTGGTATTGCTTCCACCCATTTGGTGAACAGCTCGGTTGCGGTGAGAATGAAATGGTTCCCATGTGACGTTGGTTGAATGGGGCCGATGAAGTCCAAAGCCCATGTGTGAAATGGCCATGGCGTCCCTAATGCATGTAGATCCACGGCGGGAGCGTGCACTAGGTTCCCTTTGAATTGGCATTCTTGGCAGCGTCGCACCTTGGTGCGGCAATCGACTTCCATCGTGGGCCAGAAGTATCCGATTGAGAGGAGCTGTCTGCATAATTTCGCACCTCCCTGGTGTTCCACCTGATGAGAAAGGTCCATGACTTCTTGTGCTTCCCTGCCGTCTAGGCATCGCAGCAAGTTGCCCTCGTGACCTTTTCGCCAAAGTAGGTTTTCCTGAACCACATATCGAGACGCTTTTCTCTTCAATTTGTCGGCTTCTTTTCTCGATTCGGGCACAGTGCCCTGGGTGAGGAATTCGAACAATGGCTTCCTCCAGTCTGTGTCGTCATCAGTTAGAGCGACGAGTAGAGAATCTTTGATTAGTGCGCAACTTTCGCACTTCCCTTGTATCAGGGCTGCAGCTGTTGACATGCCTGGCCAATGAATGCCATATCTCTGAGCTTTCCTGTAGATTGTCACCTCGCTTTCTCCGCAAGCGTGTTGGTGAATCTTTTCTAACAGCTGTTGTCCCTCTTGCTCGGAGACACATCGCATGAGTATTCCTCCAGGACCCTTGTAGTAAAGGGTGTTGTCGTGGATGCAATATCCTTTCATGAGTGCCCAGCTTTCGCTGCTGGTGCCTTTCGCAATAGCTTGCAGGATTGCTTTTCGCCAGTCTGCGTCATCCATGTGTTCGTCGTCGCACACATCTTCTGTTAATGCCGACGATGTTCGCACTTCGATGGAAATCCTTGCGGGGCATTTGTCTATGCTAACCTTAGATCCGAGAGGTTCTAAGGCGTCTGCATGCCTGTTATCCGCTCGGGGCTTGTGCTCGTATTTCACGTCGGGGAATTGCTGCATCAGCTTTTGCACTAGGGTGCGGTATGACATGAGGTTGATCTCCTTTAAACCATATTCGCCCGAGGCTTGCTTAACAATCAGTTTGGAATCTCCCATGACCGTTAAGTTGCTTACTTCCAAAGCTTTCGCCGCACGGAGCCCCGCGATAAGAGCCTCATATTCCGCCTCGTTGTTCGTGACTGCGAAGTTGAGTTTTGCGGACATTTGTATGACTTCCCCGTCTGGCTTTGTCAAGACTATCCCAATGCCTCCGCCTTTTCTGGTTGACGAACCGTCGAAGTGGAGGGTCCAATAGGGCACGTCGATCGCGTAGATTTCAGGGCCTTCGAGCTCTTCCTCGATCACGGGTTCGTGGCTGTTGTCGGGAAACTGTGCCAACAGATCTGCTACCGCCTGCGACTTGATCGCTCTTGGTTTTACGCATGTGATATCGTATTGAGAGATGGTCATGTACCATTTCGCCAATCTCCCGCCCGGAGTAGTGTGAGTTAGCAAATATCTTATGGGGTCGCTTTTGGTGACCACCACTACTTTGTGCGATGCAAAATAGTGCCTCAACTTCTCTATCACAAAGAATAAAGCAAGGCAATGACGTTCGATGTCTGTGTACCTTGATTCAGCAGGCTGCACAATGCGAGAGATGTAATAGATGGGCCTCTCTTGGCCTTCATACACCTGAGCCAAGAGTGCTCCTATGGATCTCCTTGTTGATGTAAGATATAGCAGAAGCGGTGATCCCAGTTGAGGCGCGATCATTATCTTTGGGGATGTGAGTAGCTCCTTTAGCTTTTCGAATGCGGCTTCGTGATCAGGAGCCCAGTTGTACGCGGCATCCTTCTTGAGAAGAGTGCTGAAACAGCATGTGATTTCAGCGATCGCTGGGATGAATCTCCGCAGATATGACAATTTTCCCAAGAATGTTTTCAAGGTACTTTGGTTGTGAGGTGGCGTCATGCTGGTGATGGCTGACACTTTCGCAGGGTCAGGCTCGATCCCTTGGCGATGGACCACGCATCCCAGAAACTTCCCCGAGGTCACGCCGAATGCGCATTTCATGGGGTTCATTTTCAGTTGAAAGCTCCTGCATCTGTTGAACACCTTTCGCAGGTCTGCAAGGTGATCTGCTTCATGCTTGGATTTGACTACCAGGTCATCCACATAGAATTCCACTTCTTTGTGCATCATGTCGTGGAATAGAGCCATCATGGCCCGCTGATAGGTTGCGCCTGCGTTCTTAAGACCGAATGGCATTACCGTGTAGTTGAATACCCCCACGGGAGTGATGAATGCAGTTTTCCGTGCATCTTCGGGATCCATCTTGATTTGATTGTACCCGCTGAAACCGTCCATGAAACTGAACATGCGATGGCCTGCCGTTGAATCGATGAGCAAATCGATGTTAGGCAGTGGGAAATCGTCCTTAGGGCAGAAGCGATTGAGATCTCGGAAGTCCACGCAGATACGGAGCTTTCCGTTCTTCTTCACCACCGGCACGATGTTGGCCAACCATGTGGGATGGTGATTTGGCTCTATGAACTTGGCGTCTAGGAGTTTGACAATCTCCTGCTTGATCTTCACGTTGAGCTCTGGCCTGAAGCTTCTGGTGCTTTGTTTGACCGGTTTAGACCCTGGGATGATGTCTAAACGGTGCATGGTGATGCTCGTGTCCAGACCCGGCATCTCATCATATTCCCATGCGAACACGTCCTTGTATTCAGTTAGGAGCTGCAGCAGTCCTTGTTCCTCTTCGCTTGTGAGGTCCGCACTCAGGAAGACTGGCCTTTTCTTTTCCTCGTTCGGGCTGAGGAACACTTCCTTTAGCTCTTGCTTTTGTGGTCTTGGCCTGTCTTCCATGCATTCGGGCGCTTCTTTGAGTTTCTCATCTGGAGTGCCCTGTGTTGGCTCTTCTGTCAGCGCAACTTGCTCGATTTGATTGATTTGCCCAGGGACATCCCCATGCCCGTGTGAGGACGTCCCCGCGCACCTTCATATGCGATAGCATTTCTTCCCCTTGGCGTAGAAGCTCTCTATCTCCTTACCCTCGGGGTCATGCTTTGCAATCCTCTTCAGGGTGTACACATTCTTCCGATGATATGCGATACGCGGCGCCTCTTCGCGTGTAGGCGGCTTTTCCTTGGCATCTTCCCTTGTCACCATCACGCCCGCAGGTGACTGGTCCTTGATGTCCTCCCAGAGAGGTAAAGGAGTAAGGTTGAATGGTCCGGGTGTTTGCTCGTCCGCCATCTCGGTGAACCACACCGCCTCGCTGAGATGTGCTTCGTCCAAGTTGAACGGGTTAGTTGAGGCCGGTATCTCGACAATCCTGTCGTTCCAGATAGCTTTCATCACCTGGTGAGCCGTCGAAGGGATTGCGTCAAAGCGATGAATCCAGGCCCGACCGATGATCATGTGATATGTGGTGTTCGCGTCTATGACATAGAACTTCGCCGAGCACTTGATTTTACCAATCTGAACGCCTAGGCGGATCCATCCGATCGTCATTCTAGAATCACTTCCGAATCCCACCAGTGGAGATGGACGCTTGACTACCTTGTGCTCGGGGATCCCTGCTAGCTTCAGTGTGTGGAGTGGAACAACATTGACCGCTGCTCCTCCATCGACGAATGCTCGCTTGAATTCGACGCCGTTGATGATGGCGGTTACGTACAGGGGCCTCTGGTGGCTCGCATCTGTCGTCTTGTCGCTGGCAGAAAAGGTCATAATCTTTTCTGTGGAACGGGACGCCCTGATGACTTTCCCATTGGAGACCACGAGGTCCTCCTCATAGTCCTCCGCTATCCTTAAGATTGCTTTTGTCATATCCGTTCGGCACTTTTCAGAGAAGTTCATCTCGTTGAAGAATTTGTTGAAGCCGTGCGACCCTTTTATGCGGTCGGCACGCTCATCCTCCGTGTCCATGCTGTAATCTTCATCTTCATGGACTTCAGCAATGATGGGTAGACCATCCTCTGCGACTTCTTCCAAGTCCACTATCGAGATCATGGCGACCTCTTTGCCCTTTGAGCCCGAGTCTGTATGGGCAGGCAGCGGGTTGTTGCGCACATCCTTCCGGTGGTCACTGACAATGAGTTCGCCGTTCTTCATCTTCTGATCGAACGCGAATCTGAGCTTCTTGCACTCGGCCGTGGGGTGCATGACCTTGCCGTGGTATTCGCACCACTTAGGGTCCCTCGTCATCTCCTTGGAGGGTGCTTTCTCGAGCGGTGGCAGGACGCCGTCCTTGCGCCACTGTCTGCAGAGCTCGCTCGCTTCCTCCACCGAGCATGGCAGAGGCGGTGCGTCGAAGTTTGCAACTTTTGCTTGCTTCTGGGGCGAAACTGTATTGACCTCAGCTTCGCGTCCCCGCTTGTAGCCAAATCTGCCGATCTTGTAGGTGGTGCCGCTCGCAGGTCGTTCTGGAGCGCTCTTCTTTCTCTGTCTCTCGACAATGGGCTCGATGTTCATCGTGCATTCGATGAGCTTTGAAAACGTAGGTGTTTGCAAATTGATCAGCATGCTTTTGTATTCATCTCGCATGCACTGCAGGCATATCTCTACGAGCCGGCTTTCGAGCATTGGATCCTTGCACTCCAAGGATTTCGCTCTGAATTTCTTGATGAAAGCGATTCCATCTTCCTCGCGTTTCTGATACATCCGCGAGAGATGGATCATCGTCACCTTTTCTTCCATCTGGAAGAACTTGGTATAGAACTTCTGGACCATGTCGTCCCAAGTCTTCACAGATCCGGCCTCCAATGTTCGGTACCATTTGTATGCTACATTCCCAAGAGTTTTTGGGAATTCTCGCATCAGCAGCTTGGGATCGGCTCCGTATGGACCCATGACATCGATGAAACGCATGACATGCTCATGAGCGTTCCCATTGACGTCTTCGAACTTATCCCATTTGGGAGCCTTGTACCCCGCCGGGTTAGGCATGAGATAGATCTCTCGTGGAATGGGTGGATCGTTGTCTAGCTTCGGGATGATGGTATCCGCGAACGACTGATGAGCCAGGATGGAGTCCACGCGCTTCTGCAAAGACGTCATGCATTCTGGAATGCTCCCCTCGGTAGCTGGCGGAGGGGTTGCCGTAGGCGGTGGCGACACATATGCCGCCGGAGGATTGGGAGCGTATTGACTACCCGCGTTTCCCCAGATTGTCGCTGGTGGAGGCATAGTGTACTGCAGAGCTGGGTTGGACGCCAAAGCCGGGGGCTGAGAGGCGTGAGCAGCAGGGGGCAGCATTTGTGCCGTCGACCCTTGGACCGAAGGCAACTGTGTGGCTGACGGTGGAGTTTGCAGATGAGGGTTGGGAGGCGTGGCTGACACTCCCAATCCTGGAGCGGTAGGGGTTCCTCCTCCCTGAGGGATAGCGGTGGCTGGTGGAGGATTTGGCGCAAGGGTGCCCAGAATGGCCAAGATCCGTTCTAACTGCGCAGACTGAGACTTGAGAGCTTTTGCCTGACTTTGGACAGTGGCGTCCAAAGACTCTAAAGTTGGCGCCTCGCCGGGAGTCGTCGGGGTACGGCGGGCCTCGTCTCCCGAGGGAGTTTCGGTGGAAGGCGATCGGTTGCTGACATCGTCCTCCTGAGACATGGTTGCTTTTGCTGGTAAGTTTCACGTCGGGTTCACCAAAATGTGCACAAGAGATTCCGGCAGGGAGACCTCCGTGTACACCGTGCGTAGTGGATCAGGGATCGCACAGGAAGAATAGGGGTGTGTGTAGGGAGAGAGTAAGTCAGTAGCAATGTCTGAGAGAGAGACAGAGGTTTGGAAGAGCTTCCGCGTATGGCAGTGTGTTCTCCTTTGTATGGAAAGGTTAACGATCTATATATACTGGAGAACATGACCGTTGTAGTGTGGTTAATGCGCCCATTAATGGCGGCTTAATTAGCTTAACCATAACGGCACGTTCGTCCGAGTATATAGGAACCGTTAGAGCACGTGGTGCGCGAGTACCGGAACCGTTACGAGGTTGACCGGGTTTGACCGGATTGACCGGGTCTAGGGAGCTCGTGCCATAGATCTCTCAAAACAGTTACTAAAGGTCGCGCGCGGGCTTGGCTCGCACGCGACAGGGCTTACTCTAGCCTCCAAACCACTAAGTCCCTACAAGTCCCGTGCAGTGGTATGCGAGGGCTCTGTCTCGCAGCCCCCACATGGATCAGCTCGGCTGGCGATCCAGTGTGTGTGGAGCACAATATGGTGTGCTGGATGGCTGCCACGTGGCCAAGATCTGTCATGTCAGAAAGCAGTATCTAAACTCATATACTAACATATTTACTTATATAGAATAATATGAGACTAAGTACTAGCATGGTGCTAATATTTATGTACATTCTCTAATCTTAAGCATAAACTATTCAAAAAGATATAGTACACTAATGTGAACTGACACATAAGACTCGGTACATACATACGTACATACATACATACATACATACATACATACATACATACATACATACATACATACATACATAGGAGTAAGTAACTGTATGCTTGTTAAGTGGTAGAGCACTTAAAGGCCCTGTATGATATGTCCCGGGTTCGAACTCGGGTAGATGTATGATTTATTGTAATTCTCAAAAAGAAAAAGAAAAAATCTTTTAGGGTCCAAATTATATTTGATCGAATTTCGGAGGACCAAAAGGATAAATATAAACCTTCGTCGAATAAAACTAATTTTCAAAACCGTCGTCTGCCGTCGTCAGTTCCAGGTCGAGTGCGCTCCCGTTTTATGGAGTCCCGCACCGACCCAGTTTAAGGGTGAGTTTGGGAATGCTTCTGCTGCCAGCACAGCTGCTTTCTGACAACAGAAGTAGTTTTAGTGTGTTTGGTAAAAATAAAATTTCTGCTTTTTCGGACAGCTTCTGCTGTCCCACAGCAGTTTTCGGGAAGCAAGGAGGGAGATGCTTTTCCAGAAAGTGCTTTTGATTAATTTATCAACAACCGATTTTGACCTTATAATTTTTTAAAATAACAATAGTTATCTTTCCGAAAATAACATGTGTCATATATTTTTGTCATTTTATCCTCTCACAGCAACTTCGCAGTTGATTTTACCAAACCCAAAATTACTATATCAATATTTCACAGCAGCTTCTACGTAATATTTACCAAACAACATTTTATCAAGAATTCACAGCAGCTTTCTACCGTGTTTTCACACAGCAACTTTCTACCACCGCCACAGCATTCCCAAACTAGCCCTAAGTTTCCAAGTGTTAGTTAACCTCCTTCGCTAAAAATCGTTTCTTTAATTTTTTTTAATTGCTCGCTGAATTCTTGCTTGGAATGGTAGCTTTGCCTGTTTTCAGAAGTTAGGGTTTCATTAAATTGATAAATACGTGATTTTTTTCTATGGGGGTTTCATGTTTCAGCTCAGCTCTTTTACACACCCATCATCTATTTGTGTATTTTGAGTCTTCCATTTCCTGTGATTTGGGAGGATCATCTGCACCCTGCAGCCGTTAATCCGAGCCGTCCAAATTCGTGACTTTGTAGGATGTTGACACGTGTACTCTAACACACCAAGTAGTGCTACATGCTAGTCCGTCCTCCTCCATCTTCTTCTATCTCTGCTTTCTCTCGCTCCGCAACAGAACCCAGAAAACCCACACACGTTCTCTGTTTCTGCAACGAAACCCACACGATCCATTGATAATCAAATAGGTAGAACGACTTCTGCATTAGAGAAAGAAATTCTAATAACCAAAAGAATTGATTTTCCGAAGAGCATGTCGAGGTCACAATGAGGTAATAAGAACAGAAATTGCCGCTCAGATCTGAGTACTTTGAGAAATGACCGTAATTTCTGTCGGCGTTAGAGCATCTCTAAGGATTAGGTAAAAGCTGTTATGAAATATGTAATTGGACTAATGTGAATATCCACCACATAGTTGGGTGTATTTTGTATTATTATATTCTGGTCCACAAGCCCACCTAATGCCTATATAAGGAGGCTTAGGGTTGGAGAATAATACAACTCAATACTCTCTTCCCTACATCATGTCTCTCTCTCTCTCTTTTCTGTCTCTCTCTCAATATTGTTTCACAACACGTTATCAGCACGATAGTGCTCTAAATCAGATTTGCTCTTCCTCATCAACCGGCAAAGGATGTCAATGTTGAAAATCCATCGGTGAAAGGTATTATGTTTGTTCGATTCAAACATGAAAAACAGGATCTGCTAACTATTCTTGCAATTTATGTTTTTCCAATCATGCTCTCTGATTTTGTTTCATGTGGCTACTTTATGAGTACTGCTTGTTTGGATTTAAGCAGTATCACAAGATCCAGAATGTGTTCTACTGAAGAGACTACATAATCATGTGACTCTCCTTACTTTGTCCTTTATTGGATTTTTTTTTTTTCCGTTTCCATTGTGTTAGTAAAAGTTTGAATAAAATTCATGCTATAAGATTTTACTTGAATCTGTGGCCACATCGGACCAAGAAAAACTCAATTGCCCCTGACTTTAATATAACGTTTTCATTGCTATATATATATATATATTTTTTTGTAAACAAACTCATAACCAACTTATGAATTTTGAATCCATAACCAGTTCACAATGAAACAACATAGTGATATAACCTTATAGGTTTGTTATTTGTTGGATGATTGTTGGTTTATTACAATACTGCAATTTCAATTAATTTTCTTGTGCGGTCACACATTGTCACAATGGTCAAAGACTAAAAGTATTGCTAGATGAACAAAGTCATACTTAGTTTAGGACTTCAATTTTTTAATGTTTATTGCAAATGGCGTTCTTGTGACCTTATTTGTGTTTTGTTCTTTTGTTCTCATATATAGTTATTATGAGTCAAAATAAAGTCTCCGAAAGCGACATGTATTTTGAGCCATGAATTGGCCTAAGAATATTGAATACACAAAAATTGTGTTTTTCACACTTGAAGTTGTGAATTACATGATGTTTGGATCGTGACCTGAAGTTACGATATGATTTTTTTTATATGACCTGAATTCATATTAGATCTCCAGAAGAGGTCTGTAAATTACAAAATTGAACCAATTTTTTTTTTCCATAACTGAAGTTATGGAACAAGAAAATTGCATCGTAATCTGAAGTTGCGAAAGTTCTTTTTATGACCTGAAGTCATACTTTTAGTTACATCTCCTGAAGAGATGTCCAACAATTTTCTCTAAACCTCCTGAAGAGGTCATATTTTGTTACCTCGCTTTATCTAGTTTTTATAATTATGTTTGCTACTTTTTTCTTCTGTTCTCTTATTATGGATCAACAACGAACCTCCTGAAGAGCATTCGTAATCGCCATGGATGCTAAATCTGGCCATGTCATATGTACCCGAAGTTACATATTATATGACATCACTCATAACCAGCAGTTATGCAATATTGTAAATAATTATCTCCTGAAGAGATTGCTACAATTCAAATAATGATCCATCCTCCTGAAGAGGTTATATTATGTTTATTTCTTGTATCATATACGCATTTATTTTTAACATTTTCTAGTACTTTACCGTTTATACACTTGTTAGTGATTCAACCAGAGCATCCAGAAGATGTTCTTAGTCCATGAGGGTTTATTGGACAAACGCATATTTTATGCATATAAAGTGATTTTCATACCAGAAGTTATGAAAAACAATATTATAACATGGAGTTATAAAATAACATCAAAAGATCTCCTAGAAGAGAGAATCTACAACCACTCAATTTTTAATAAAAGTATTGACATTTACGTCTCTTTTTGGGTTTCTTGGAAGAAACTTTGATTAGAGAACTACGGCGTCCAAGAGATTGCTTATTGTCAATATTTTTGTTTAAATTTGAGGATTGGTTTATACAAAGTACATATGAGACAAATTGATGCCTGAAGCATCAACGAAATATCATTAAGGTTATGATGATACCGCTCACGTCATGAGGGGGAGAATGGGTCCTATTGCATGACGTGAGCCAAATATCATTGTCTCTACGGATATGTACTAATGCAAAATCCCAACAAAATGGATAGCTTCTCAACTAATGGGTATATTATATGGGTATACACAATTAAGCATAAATGGGTTTGCTTGTGTAAATATTGTTGATCCTCCAGAAGAGGAATATGAAATTAAAAGCATCCAAAAGAATGTTGGGATATGGTTAAAATGCTCTACAAATTAAGAACACAAGATTCTGGAGAAATCTTGGGGGTTCATATATACATCATCATAATGGATTAAAACCAACGTTGGTAATTGAATAGCCCTGGGAGAGGCTCATAGCTCTGGAAGTAGCTAAAGGTACCTTAATACAAATAGTATGATCCTACTATGAATGATGATGTTTATCTTGAGAAAGCGCTTGTAAAATCACGTGATTTATCATATGGGAAGAATGTTGAATAGTTATTGGCCAAAACAAAGTCAACAAGTGCATAGAAAATTGCTCGGGTACAATCATTTTGAATATGTAGAGCATACAAACAACCCGAAGCAGAATTACATACTATGCAGAGACTACATATCCGCCGGTAAGCGTGGGATCTATGTAGTTATTATATGTCCGCTATAAAGCGTGAGACTCATGTTGAGGTTCAAAATCCGCTGGCATGCGTGGGATTTATGTTAATGTTTATGTCCGCTTTTAAGCGTGGGACTTACAAAATGAGAACATGATATGGTATTCATGATAAATTCTCATAAATCTAATCTTCTCGTGGTGAGAATGATGTAATGTTCTATTAGTCTCGGGGACTAAGGAACAACAAAAGATGGGTTGAAATGTAACTAGTTACAAATACGATCGTACAAATTACAAATTTGTGAAATTCCATGGAGGTTGGTTCCCATGAGAAATATATTATTTGCCTGAAGCAAATCAAAAGTGTACACTCGCGAGTAGTTTTAGGTACATATGCATTTAATCAATTATGATTGTTAATTATTTCTTTTAGATTGTTGTTTTTGCAATGGATTTTGTTTGTCAGGTACAAGGATATTCCAATGAGGGGGAGATCCAATGAAATGCTAAAAGCGCGGCACTCTTTTTCCTTCGCTACGGTTTTTGTCCCACAGGGTTTTTCCTAGCAAGGTTTTAACGAGGCTTGCGAAGATTATCCAGATGCGTTCCAGAAGAATGTCATCACCAACTGAGCAAATAGGATTCACCGATGTACTCTTTTTCCTTCGTCATTGATTTTTCCCACTGGGTTTTTCATGACAAGGTTTTAATGAGGCATCGTAGTGGTGAATATTCAAGGGGGAGTGTTATGAAATATGTAATTGGACTAATGTGAATATCCACCACATAGTTGGGTGTATTTTGTATTATTATATTCTGGTCCACAAGCCCACCTAATGCCTATATAAGGAGGCTTAGGGTTGGAGAATGATACAACTCAATACTCTCTTCCCTACATCATGTCTCTCTCTCTCTCTTTTCTGTCTCTCTCTCAATATTGTCCGTCCTCCTCCATCTTCTTCTATCTCTGCTTTCTCTCGCTCCGCAACAGAACCCAGAAAACCCACACACGTTCTCTGTTTCTGCAACGAAACCCACACGATCCATTGATAATCAAATAGGTAGAACGACTTCTGCATTAGAGAAAGAAATTCTAATAACCAAAAGAATTGATTTTCCGAAGAGCATGTCGAGGTCACAATGAGGTAATAAGAACAGAAATTGCCGCTCAGATCTGAGTACTTTGAGAAATGACCGTAATTTCTATCGGCGTTAGAGCATCTCTAAGGATTAGGTAAAAGCAATATTTTAGGCAAAAAGTAACTAATATGTGAAAAACTATCACTCCAACGGATTAGGCAACATCTTATCCAAAATAAGAAATCGGCATCATTATCGCCAAAGTTGGCGATCCAAAATCTCTTCGCTAATGTTAATCGTGCCCTTATTTTTAGGCTAAAAATTCGAAACTAATTTTTTTTCAGGTGATTTTATTTGAATATATCTTTTACAATGTAGATTTTATTGAGATAATTTAGGCTAGACCGATGGAGAATAAAAAAAACAAAATTAAAATATATTTGCCTATTTTGTTGCTAGCACCATTGTAGCGAAGGGCTCACCTTACAATTATGTAATAGGCAAAACTGTGACTTTTATGTAAAATTTGCCTAAGTTTTATCTAAGAGCATTGGAGATACTCTTAATGGGTCTTAGTAAAGGAGATCGAAGAAGAAGGACGAGAGTACCGTGAGATAGAACTTCGGGACGATAATCAATCTAAATCGTAAACAATTTAGAATCTGAATAAGCAGTGCTATTTCTCATGATAAGAGTGCCTTGTGTGGAACGTCCAACTTTGAATCAGTAGTAGTTTGGTTGTTCATTACAGAGAGAGCAGAGAGGTATAAGATGGACAAGTACTATCATGTAGCACTACTTGGTGAATTACATTACACGTGTCACGATCATACAAAGTCACATATTTGGTCGGTCGGATTAGCGGCTGCAGAAGCTGCAGGCTGTAGATAATCTTAATTCGTTATCCATAGAGCTTTTCTAAGTTCTGCTTACATCTGTCCCAAAAATAGCAAAAGTACATTAAAGAAATGCGATTTTTTTTTTAAAAAAAAAGAAGTGAATTGAAGAGTATAATACGGGTCAACCGTATCGTCGTCTTTTGTATTATTTATTTATCATTTAATTAGTAGTCTATATTATTTATTAGTTAGGTTATTTATTTAATTAGTTTAAAGTTATTTATTTAATTATTTAGTAGGACCGGGCCGAGCCGAGCCGGTTAGGTCAAATGGTCTAGCTAGGTTTATCAATCAATCAAAGAAGAAAATAATTGAAATTGAGTGGGTTAAGAACCAGTGTGTGTGGAGACTTGATAGTGTCTAGAACTACTATCGTGTTAGGTAAATGCTAACGGAGTAGGAGTTGGAATGGCTCTTCTATGAACCTAAAGGAAGTGGAAGATTAGAGAGTAGGGAAAATTCATAGAATGAAAGATTATCTAGCTAATTAACAAAACCTTAGAGGTAATCACTCCTAAAGTGAAAAGACTCCACACAAGACATCCAACAACCAAACGTCCTAACTAACATCCAAGTTTGAGACTGAACAATAACTAGCAAGAGTACACCTAAACTCGACCGATTAAGCACAAAAAAATACTATCGTAATAGGAATCGTCCCAAAGTCTCAATCAAATAATCCAGGTAACAGCCACTATTGTGTATGAAAGAAAGTAGCATATGCTTGTACGATAATGATAATGCGACCCAACACCTTATTTAGCATTAACATCTCAGTGACGCTAAACGCCTTATAAATAATATAGCAAAGCAAAGAGTCTGAGAAACTGAATACAAAACTACGGTTCTTCTCACACGCGGGCTCCTAGCCACTGACCCTCGATCTTTGATGTCAGATTTGATCCCCGTTTTCTCTTTTCTTTCCCACAAGAATGTACTATAAAATATTTACCCACCATCCCAAATTCAGCAGTCTGTAACAAAAAAAACACGATAGTCTGATATCCAAACTCCAAGCAATAGCTTACTAATATTTAAGTAGTTCTTATGACATTGAAAATGGTAACCTCCAAATCTATTTTGGCGGAATTCCTGTTGTCACTCCCGAAAGTATGTCTAAAAATTCCTTTACTACCATCATCTTCTCTAAAACATTTCTATCTCACCCCCTTATTAGGCGACCCTAACTTAACTCGCAACTTCTTCTCAACTCTTTGATACGAGCTTCTTCCCCATTTTCAGAATTTTATCGTGACCTTATGCTTGAAACATTCCATTGTTGCTTGGTATTTGCCTAATTACTATACATAAAATCACTTCGATCCCTCCTAGGTCAATCTTGACAAGGTTAGTAGGTAACACGCTTCTCAAAATGCCCATTTCATTTACTTTTTACATGGAATAACACGACGCCACTTGTCTTGTCAGGTTCATACTGGGATGAAATCCCTATATGTCAATTCTACTCCAACCTAAGTGATTTATTGCGGCAAAATTGAGGCTTATATGGGTTATCTCACGGCCCAATTATTTCCTTGGTAATTCTCTTATTTGATGATTTGACCCATCTACATCAATAACTATTCTAGATGAGCTTGGTTGTTTCCAGCAGCGTTCACCATTTTCGTTGACGATTCCTTTCTGGTGTTGTATTGGTGTGGTCTAACGACCATGCCTCCTTCAATACCTATTGTATCATTGCTTACTCTTTCATGTATGAATGTCTGAAATGAATTATAACATGTAATGAGCATGTAGTAATTCAAACACTGCATATATCGCAAATAAAAATAATTCCCACAACACAGTGGTTTAAATATGCATTGCCAAATCATATCCAATCCATGAAGCATAAATCCAAATTCATAAGCATCATTCTCACCCATGGGAGTAAAACTCATCCAACGAACAACCAATAAGGTAAGTACTTGGCCCAAAACGGCTACTCTGCATTTATAAAATAAAGCCAGACACATAGTACGACATCAAAGCCTTACTCAAAGAGTGTATCGTAATACAAGTAGAGTTTTAAAGATCCAAATCAAGCGCATAGCCTAATATGAGCTCCCTAGTTCTCGGCGCTCGCCACTGACTCGCAGTCATTGCAATCCTACGACTGAGCATTGACTATGTGTCAATCCTCATGCACTACCATGAACCTCTTAAAGATAAAGTCTAGGTCTACCACCTACTCTCTGTGTTAAACAAACAAGACGAATTTCGGCCTACCCTGCGGTTTTATTGGGTTAAGATACTTTCTCTTAATCGTCGCGAACAATGTATATTTTCAAGGCCTTAAGCATACCATTCATCTGGTAAAGAGGGTTTAGCTACAAATTCTTTCTTGACCTACAAGCTTGCACTGTAATTTGGCTATAAATCAAACACGGAACACCTGAAACCATTCTCCTTCTCTCCGGGGCTCCATGATATGATGTCTCATCCTGTCATTACGTAGATTTATTTGGGATCTTGTACAACCAAGCCATCTAAGGAAAGGAGGTCTATGTAAGTTACCAACTCCACAAAAACTATACCGTTGATTTATAAGTTGATCGACATTCTATATAGAAATAAATGACATACTTCCCAAATGATACAATACTTCAATGTTTCAAAGTCACCGAGAGGAATCATATAACTTTAAAAACAATCCATAACTAAACATATATCATGTCCTTCAACAGTGCCTAGTAACAAAACTCCAAATATTAACATTATTAGATAGCTAAACAACATCAGAAGCTTCCAATATATTCACATAATATGTCAAAGTAGAAGATCTCCAAAGTAACAGTCATAAAATAAAATACATAACCTCCATCACATTAAAAAAAAAGTTAAAACCTAGAACTGTATTGAACTCGCTGAACGCTAAATAAGATTCACTGGATAACCTCGCAGATGTTCGACTAAGGTGAGGGTGGGAGGGAAACCTTTGAAGCTACAATAAAGCACACCCCTCCTAGACCACCTGAAACGACTCCAAAGAAACTCATGCTCGGCCCCTGACTCTACCAATACCTCAAATATACCCAAGAATTTTCACCTGTACAAGTCTAGGACATTTATATCGAGGGTTCAAAACTCAAATACCATGGCGCTCGTGCTCACATATCAAACATAAAGTTTTTCCATTCTCAACTGACCCTAAACTTTTCCATTATCAGCCATATCACCACAGAGAACACTTATTAATTGGTCCAAATGAACTTAACTCTTCGAAAGGTGGTCGATCTCAACTACACTCTTATTGGTGTCTCCATAACCTCTTGATTTACCAAAAATAAATGACTTCTGATAGCTCTTAGAAGAACATGTTGATATTTTCTCACAGAATAAAGCAGTAAGGAAAAAAGTAGGTAAAAAACCAAGCAAAATTCTAATTGCTTCTAAACTGGCAACTGGAGCAAAAGTTTCCTCATAATCAATACCTTCCTCTTGGTTGTAACCTTTAGCAACTAACCTTGCTTTGTTTCTGATCACTTTGCCACTTTCAACCAACTTATTTCTGAACACCCATCTGATACCAATGACAGACTGGTTTGTTATTCCTTTCAAACTCATTGAGTTCACTTTTCATAGAAATGATCCAGTCTGCTTCTTGTAATACTTCCTTCACAGTTTTAGGTTCTACAAGAGAGATAAAAGCATTAAAAGCACATAATTTCTTCAACTGAGATCTAGTTTGTGTACCAGTGGTTGAATCTGAAATGATATTATCAACTGGATGACATGAGAGATATTTGAATCTCTTTCTTGGAGACCAGGGTTCAGGTTCTCCATAAATCTTCTATGGTCTTGAAGTAGTGGTTTTGTCACTTATATCCTTCAAATCATCTTTTTCAAGACTTTGAGGCTTATTTTTAAGGCCTTGAGAACCATTTTCAAGGCCTTGAAAATGTCTTTTGTTTTCTTTTGAGCCTTTCTTGAATCTCAGTGGATTCTCAGTCTCTTCCTCTGATTCATGCTTGTTCAAATTCAAGTCTGCAAAACTTTCACTCAAAGAACCATCATAGCTTTGATAAAAAATAACATGAATGCTCTCTTCAACCAGTTTGGTTCATTTATTGTAAACTCTGTAAGCTTTGCTATTCACAGAGTATCCAATAAATATACCTTCATCACTTCTTGCATCAAACTTACCAAGATTGTCTTTTCCATTGTTATGGATAAAACATGTTCATCCAAAGGGCTTGAAGTATGAAATGTTTGGCTTCCTCCCTTTGAATAGTTCATAGGGGGTCTTATTTAGGATAGGTATGATCAAGCACCTGTTCAGTATATAGTTTGCTGTATTCACAACTTCTACCCAATAATGTTTTGGCAGCTTGTTTTCAAGAAGCATTGTCCTTGACATATCTTCAAGAGTCATGTTCTTTCTTTCAACAACACTATTCTGTTGAGGAGTTCTTGGAGCAGAAAATTTGTGAGTAATGCCATGCTTATTCCAGAAAAAATCAAATTCTAATTGATCAAATTCTCTACCATGATCACTTCTAATTGAAGCTACAAGTAGGTTTTTCATAGTTTGAAGTTCTCTGCAAAGCTTTGAAAATTCAGAGAGGGCTTCAGATTTTTCTTTGAGAAAAATAACCCAAGTAAATCTCAAAAAATCATCTACAAAAACTAGCATATACCTTTTACCTTTTGGAGTAGGAGTTCACATGGGACCACAGAGATCCATATGAAGCAGTTCAATGGGTCTAGTTGTACTTACAAACTTCTTTGGCTTGAAAGAACTTTTGGTCTGCTTGCCTTGAGCACATGATTTGCACAATTCATCTTCTTTGAACTTAATGGATGGAAATCCTCTTACCAAGTCTTTGGAAATCTACTTGTTCAAAGTATGCAAACTAATATGACCAAGCTTCCTATGCCAAAGTTTTGGATCCTCTTTCAAGGCCTTGAGGCACTTCAAACTTTCACCTGAAACTTTGTTAGTCTGAAAAGTATAAACATTGTTTGATATAGAGGCTGTGAGAATGCAATTTCCTGATTTCTCATTTTCACCACACACTTCTCTTTATCGAAGATAACCTTATTACCATTTTCACAAAGCTGAGAAACACTAAAGCAAGTTAAATTTCAAACCTTCAACTAGATACACATCAGAAATAGAGTTTTCAGAATTTGTACCAAATTTACCAATACCAAGAATATTGCATTTGCCTTTGTCACCAAGTGTAATTGAAACTTCAGATTGCTCTTTCAATTCTGAGAATAGAGATCTCTTTCCACTCATGTGTCTTGAGCAACCACTGTCCATAAACCACTTTTGTTCCTTGATGTTGGTGACAACCTGCAAACGCCAATCACTGCCTTACCCAGCCGTTAGACCAAGTGTGGAATTTGGATTCATATTCAGGATCAACCATGTTAGGTGGTCTAACCCCTTTAGGAACCCAAATCTGTTTAACTTGTCCCTTGAGTTGAAATGGAAAAGTGTTCCTCATTATGTGAGGGTCTCTTCTTCTGAAAGGACAAGTCATTTTGACAAGACCAATTTTGCAATAGTAATGACATTTATGAGAAGTCTTGTTTCCAGCTTTCACAAATCTGATATTGTTCTTTCTTGGAAAGTTTGGATTGAATCCAATACTTGCTTTGTGAACAGACTGTGAACTTCCTCCAAGAATCAAGTTCAACTTGTGTTCTGATCCTACAAGCTTAACTTTGACAAATTCAGATTCTTGAAGTTTCTCAGTAAGAGTAGTCTTTTGTTTATTTAATTCATCAACTTGATGTTTTAGATCAACAAGGTTGTTACTCATCAAAGAGTTCTCACTGACTACTTCCTTGACTTGTGTTTTCAAGGCCTTGAAATCACTGTCAGTTTTCTTCTGAGAGACTTCAAGATTCTGATTTAGAAAAACAAGTTGTAAGTTCTCTTTTGCTTGCTCATGAACTTTTTCTTTCAAAAGTTTGATCTCTTTCAGATAATCTTCTTCATTTAAAAGCATTGTTCTGAGATAATCTGAAAGAGCATATTTTGGTTTTGAAATCAGACAGTTTACCATTACCTCAATGTTCTTCTCAGAACTTTCATCATGCTTGGCCATGAAACATAGGTTGGAATGTTCTTATTTAGATTCTGATTCACTTGAGCAATCTGAATCACTCCATGAAGCTATCTAGCTTTCTTTCTTCTATCATTGTCTTTCTTTTGAAAGCTCTTGCTTTTCTTGTGTGGACAATCTCTCATCAAATTTCCTGCATCACCACATTCAAAACAGTTCATGACCTTTGATTTTTGTGAAGAAGACTTACCTTTGTAGTCCTTCTACTGGATGGTCTATGTCTTTCTCTGTTGAAGTCTTTGTTTCCAAAGTTTTTCTTCATTTTGAGAATCCTTGTCAAGGCTTTGCAAATCAAAGCAAATGGATCTTCATCATCACCATCCTCAGTTTCAAGGCTTTGAGTTCTCTCATTCTCTTTGGCTTTGAGAGCTAAGTTCTTTACACTTTCTAGGAGCTCTCCATCAGCTTCATTCATAGATATTTCATGTGTCAGAAGCTTCCCTTGTAGGTCATCAAGTTGTAGAGTTGAGACATTTTGAGTGTGGCACCCCCGTATTCCCGCCGGGGAGGAAATACGAGAACGCCACTCCGCACCCGGGATTACGCCCGAATGCTTGGAACAATGGTAACTGAAACAAACACCGACATTTTTATATATATTACAACTAACAAATTGTCTTAACACAATATTCAACATACTATTACACATGGTGAGATTTACTGAGAGTTCAGCTTATTTAAAACTACTACCAGACATCACATGATACCGCGATCCGCTTATGTCGATCTCCCTTCTCCTAGACATGTGGGGGATAAAACAAAGACCGCAGTTTTTCCAAAGTCAGCAAGAAATGTCGAGTAAGCAAACACCCAAACGTGTAAATAGATTATGAGGCATATTTTCATTTTGAAAAATAATGAGGAATAGTAATCCACTTTAATAAAGTTACTTAGCATGATCTCACGTAGTGAAGAAACATATTAAGACTTCTTGCTCAAAATATGAGTCTTTCAACTTTCCTTTGTATCTCAATACGGGGGATATATTCCCCAAACTTTCCGTGTCTTAATTATAAATATCATTTTCTCAAAAACTCATTTAATCATCTTGTTGATACGGGGATAATCTATCATTTCTTTTCCTTTTCTTTCCTTTCCTTTCACTAGCAACCATGACCATAAGTGTCGAAACCCCCTAAAGACCCCTCGCGGCCAGAAGGGTAAGTACATGGAGCGACTCGGCAGGTTGCGACCGAGTTAAATATATAAGTAACCAAATACTGTTCACCCGCACAACTCTTTCCTCTTTACGTTCTTACGTATTATTACTTCTCATTTAGGAGTTTCAAAAATCATTTATCGACAAGAAAAGTAAGCTTTCAAGTAAGAAACATAAAGAAAATATTCATTTTGAGACGAGATATAACGAAATCACAATTTCAACACGAATGAAGATAGGGCTCTAAGCCTGGCATATTTACTTACCTCACGTAGCAACAACAAATATCACAAAATAGCTCCTACAGATAGACGTAGCCTTCGTCTACAAACTCGTTGCCTACAAATTATAATTCATAATCAAAATCTAAATTTCAACTATCATGTATAATGCAAGTAATGCGATGTGTGTTCTAAATATTAGTTAGCTTCTTATTTCAAATTTTCGAGCCAACCCAAACTCCCAATTTATTTATTTAGAATAATTATTCTTTTATTTTTATTTTTCATTTAGTAAACCAAGTGGCAAAAATTATAATTAGCTAGAGATTTATCAAATAAACTCATATTTAATTAAACACATAATTGGGCATAAACCCCTCTTTCAAATTATAAATTTGGACTTAACCAGTTATTATTATTTCTCAAAATAATTCGGTTAACTTTAATATAATAATAGCATATAAATTCCAAGACAAAGTGAATTCTTAGCTTTATCCAATGCTTAAAAAATAATTAAAAATCACTTTTCCCTACAATATATGTATATATATATAATTCATAAAATCTCCCATAAAATACTTTATAGTTATTTAATTTTGATAAATTTTCTAAGCTCTAAAGATATTACCTTTTTTTTTTTGAGAAAAAGAATTTTATTCAAAAACCAACTAAGAACTGGGTGGGCTTGAGAGGCCCATTACATCAATAAATAGGATTTTGGATGCCCAGTGGGGCTCATTATCGGGCCAAACCTCTTGACCCATTATTGTGGAACCATGTTTTGCAAAAACGTGAGCTGCATTATTTGCGGTGCGCCCGGCGTATTGAATCAAGAACTCGTCGAACCCTCGGGAAGCCACCAGACCATCATTTAATAGCACCCCACTTACCGAGAAGTCTCGCCCTCTTCCCATTTCCAGTCTCTTCCACTCTTCCACCATTGTTAGTGAATCAGTCTCTAGAATTACCCTCCGGCAACCGGCTTCTTTGGCAAAGATTATTCCGTCGCGAATTGCTTGAGAATCAGCAGATTTCGCGCCGGAACCTAGTGGGATTCTATGGCTGAATCCGGCGATGAATTTGCCATTCTCGTCTCTGATAACTCCTCCACTTCCGGCTGAATAAGTCGCCGGATTCCAAGGGCCGTCAACATTTACTTTCAACCAACCTTCTTCCGGTGGTCTCCATAGCTGCTTCTTCGAGATCTGGGGTTTCTTTGTCTTCGGTTTTGCTTCTCTAAACTCTTCGATTCTTTCAATTGCCGATCTGAAGATTTCGGATCCTTGGGTCTTCTTCCTATTGAAAATCCACTGGTTCCTGTTGCTCCAGAGCCCTGAGATGCACATGCAGATAAGAACTTTCTCCTTTATCTTCATATCTGATTTCATACGGTCTTCAAACCATCCACTAAAATTGGTATGTCTGATCTGCAGATCTCGACCAGGGAAAGCAGATGCCCACGTTTCTTTTGCTGTTTGGCACTTTAGAAAGAGATGGGTCTCATCTTCCTTGTGCTCTCCACATAATTCGCAGAAAACTGGTACGTTTAAGTTACGATTATTGAGGTTTACTTTGGTTGGGAGAGCCCTTTTCCAAGCTCTCAATGCCGGAAACTGGTATCTTTTGGGCATGTCCAGTTTCCAGAACATGTTAAGCCAGTCCATCTCCGATATGCTTGCTCTGTGCTCCCCATTTTGTAGTGTTTGTTGAACTTGTTTTCTGGCCACCTGGTAACCAGTCTTGACACTGTACTCGCCATCTTCAGTGAAACACCAGGCTAGAGAGTCTTGTGTCGGTTGGATGGGGAGTGGTATTTTCAGTACATCCTCTATATCAACTTGCCACAAGAATTCTTGTAGTTTCTGCGTGTTCCACTTGCCTTGCCCTTGGATGATGAGATCTTGAACTCTCAGTTCTTGATCTTCTGACACTGTTATTGGCTTGTACGGATAGCTTTTTGGTAACCAGGGGTCTTTGAAAACTCGAACACTACTACCGCTGCCAATTTTCCACTTCATGCCCTCAATGATGATGTTTTTACTTGAGATAATACTTCTCCATGTGTAAGAGCACTGAGAGGTGGCTTCTGTGTTGAAAATAGTTGATTTGGAGCAATACTTTTTGAAGAGTACATGACTTAATAGTGATTCTGGGTTTCTGATTAAACGCCAGAATTGCTTGCCTAGCATCGCTAGATTGAAGCTTTGACTATCTGCAAAACCAACTCCTCCGCATCTCTTGCTTTCTTTGAGGCTGTCCCAAGAGATCCAGTTTATGCCTTTGCTACCTTCATGTCCCCAATAGAAATTCCTGCAAATAGTTTCAATCCTCTTGCACACTGAAATTGGTAACTTGAAGCAACTCATGGTGTATGTTGGTACTGCTTGGGCCACGGCTTTTATGAGTACTTCTCTCCCCGGGAAGGAGAGTGAATTTCTTTTCCACATCTTGCACTTTGACTCCACCTTCTCTGTCACAAAATTGAAGTCTAACGTTCTACTTCTGCCAACTGTTGTAGGTAAGCCAAGATATCGATCATGCGATTCTACCAGCTGCACTCCAATCCTGTTACTGAGAGCTTCTTGCCGATCCTGTTGGACGTTAGAGGAGAATAGAATTGCACTTTTATCTAAATTTACTTTTTGGCCAGAGGCCTTTTCATAAATTTGTAACAAGTGTAATATGTGATCTAATTCCTCCTCCTTAGCTTTAGAGAAAAGGATACTGTCATCCGCGAAAAATAAGTGCGAGACTCTGGGGCCATTCCTTGAAGCTGCAGTTCCAGAAATAGTCTTTTGCGTCATTGCTGCCGAGAGTCCTCTGGACAGTGCTTCACCACACAAGAGGAACAAGTATGGTGACAGAGGGCATCCCTGCCGTAACCCTCTCCCAGGTATTACTTCTCCACAAATTCTTCCTTCGTACGCAAAGCTAAAATTGACTGTGGATATGCAATTTATAACAAGACTAACCCACTTTGGTCCGAAACCAAATTTAATCATACAAGCTTCAAGAAAATTCCATTCTACACGATCGTAGGCTTTTGACATATCAATCTTTAAAGCAAAGCTTCCCCATTTGTCTTTTTTACGATATTTCATGGAATGTAATAACTCAAAGGCTAATAAAATATTATCAGTAATGAGCCTTCCGGGCACAAAAGCGCTCTGATTAACTGAAATAAGTGTGGGGAGTACCTTTTTGAGACGATTCGCCATCGTCTTTGTGACCAGTTTATAGACTACCGAGCATAAACTTATCGGTCTCAAATCCGTGGGCTTCCGTACTTGTTTAACTTTTGGTAGTAGAGCTATAACTGTCTTGTTAAAAGCAGCCATGCTACTTACTCCATTAAGCACATCCAAGCAAGTTTGAATCACATCTTTGCCTAGAACATTCCAATAGGTTTGGAAAAAAGTAGCCGGGAAACCGTCAAAACCCGGTGCTTTGATAGGTCCCATTTGGGACAAGGCTAAGTTGATTTCCTCGCTTGTATATTCACTGTCTAGAGTGATCTTGCTTGCTTCCTCTACCAACTGAGGAATCTCACGAACTAGCATATCCATCTCAGTCCGAGAGGGATTTGTAGAAGTGAAAACATTGCTGAAATAATCTGTCAGAATAGAGATAATACCTTCTTCTGACGTTGTCCAAACACCATTACGATCTTCCAGCCCTTTGAGTGCATTACGGTCTTTGCGGATAGTGGCTTTTCGGTGGAAATAGGCCGTGTTCCTATCTCCCTTCTCCAGCCATTGAACTCGGCTACGTTGCAGCCATATGTCTTCTTCTTTAAGAAGGAGTTTGTTAATCTCGGACTCGAGTCTTGCGATTTCCGACGCATTACTCCATTGCGTTTTTTCAACAAACTCCAATTGCGACCGTAGTTGTGCTATACTTCGACAGATATTGCCGACTTCTCTCTTTTCCCACTCTTTGAGATTGGCCGCAAGATTGGCCAATTTATCTTGGAGTGGAAGATGAGGAGGCAAATGTTGCCAAGAGCCCGAGATTACACTGTCACAATTAGGGTATTGTTGCCACACTGCTTCATATTGAAACCTTTTGCATCCGTTTCTTACTGGTTTTTGGGAGTCCCAAAAAAGTTGAATTGGACAGTGGTCCGACACTGTTGCAATTAGATGGTTTACCCTCCTTGATTGAAAAATGTTCATCCATTCCACATTAGCAACTACACGGTCGAGTCTTTCATAGATAATTTCCCCATTCCTTGGATTACTTTGCCACGTGAAATCTTTGCCAACGTATCCCAAATCGAGAAGCTCAAGTTCTTGAAGTACTTGACGAAACAAATTGGATCCTTGCTCGTCGAAACCTCTTCCACCTAACTTCTCATTTGAATTAGTCATAGCATTAAAATCACCAACCAGGCACCAAGGTCCGAAATTGTTATCACGGATCCGCCGCAAGAGTTCCCACGAGTGATGCCTCTCTCGTGTGTCTGGATTGCCGTAAAAACATGTTAATTGCCAGGATACATTGATACTTTCGTCGTAGACGTCACAATCTATGTACCAGAAAGAACTTGATTTGATTGTGATTTGAAGATTGTCCCTCCACAATAGGGCGAGACCCCCGCTGCGACCCTGACTACTAACAGCGTGAACTTTGAAGTTTGCATACTTTTTTGCTACCTTTGCCATCTCCAACTCTGACAGTCTAGTTTCTAGCAAAAAAACTAGACTGGGGCAGGCACTCTTCACCGTATGTTGAAGAGCTAGAACATTCCGAGGGTTGCCCAGCCCTCGGATGTTCCAACTTACGATACTCATTGGCTAGAGGCGGACCGTTCAACGGTCTCCGCCTCGTTCACGCTTAAGTTGTCCTTGGAACCTGAGTTTCTCCCACTGTGAGTAGGAGCTGCTGGATTCTGGTATAATCAAGATATTACCTTTTTATTATATTACTTGGGTTGTTATATATTTCTATTTATTTAAATCAACAAATTTTATTAATTAGGAACTAAAGTCTCATTTAAAAATACCTATTTATGTTTAGTTCATAACCTTGCAAGTAAAAGATTATAAAAATGGTCAAATTTACAAAAATATTATTTTTTTGAACTTTTATACAAGGTTATATATATATATATATATATATATATATATATATATATGAGAAACTATAAATAATCACTTTTAGTTGATTTAAGAAATTATTAGGTTTATTTATAAAATCAGATTATATAAACTATAACAAGAATCCCAAGCTTTTATTAATATAACACTTACTTACCCCCTGGTAACTTAATTAGTTTATGAGTTAACACTTAGTACCCTAAATTTTCTGTTAAATAACAAAATCACCCCCCTTAGACATTCACGTTCATCTTCTTCTTCTCCATAAACTCAAACATGAATTTCGTCGAATAATCATACCCATCCAGTTTCGATGTTGTAGAACTCAAATTCAAGTTCAATTAACCAGATTCAAGCCAAAAATTAATAGATTTGGTTACCGAATGGGGGAGAAATCGATCGCCCAAGTTGACCGGGAAACTCGCCGAAAAATATGGCTTCCGGCGACTAGGCGCTGCAGTAATCGACCTCTAGGGTCTGGTCGGACCTCAAGGAGGTGCGGGATCACCGGAAATCGAAGGAAGATAGGTGGAGGAGGTGCGGGGCTGCCGTCGCGTCGGCCTTCGGGTCTGGTTTGGTAGCGGCTTGGCCGCCTTCTTCCTCTGTTTCTGGATCCATAAAACAGAGCAGGAGAGTGAGAGAGAGGGACCGAGGGGTGAGAGAGAGGATGGAGGAATGTGGAGGTGATGGGTGCCGGTGGAGATGGCGGCAGTCGTGGATGGTGGTGACGATGGTGATGTTGGGGTGTTGGTGATGTCGCTGATGTTGTGTGAGAGAGGGAGAGAACAGAGGGTGAGAGGGACAGAGAAGAGAGGGAGGTGGGAAGGGATGGTGGTGACGGTGATGGTGTCGATGGTGGAGATGGGGGTGGTGCTATGGTGGTGTTGGGGTTGTTGTTGTTGCTGGGTTTAGGAGAGAGAGAAACAGAGGTGGGAGAGAGGTGCGGGCAGAGAGTTATGGAGGGAGATTGGGAGGCATGGTGGTGACGAGGATGGAGATGGAGGTGGTGTGGTGGTGGTGATTGTTGGTGATGGTGGCAGTGGGGTTTTGGTGGTGTTGTGGCTCAGAGCCGGCTCAACCCTTAGGCAATTCATTTCTTTGCTTAGGGCCCCAAATTTTATGGGGGCACCAAAATTGTCAAATATAGGGGTAGGTTTGTAATTACGATAAAGTTTGATTATAATGCTTATTTATTAAGGAGATCGTGAGTTAATTAGTTCTTATCTATTTATCTCTCCGATTTTTTCCTTCAATTTCTCAACTACACTATCTCCAATACGAGTAAATACATTCTATTCTTCTTATTTGTTGAGAAACTAAATGCATTCTATTCTCTGTAGAGAGCTCACAAATTTTAAGTCAATAATTTAGTCCAGACAATATTTCTAATAACAACTACTCTTATTCCCTAAATACACAATTTACCATTGAAAACTATGTTTTCCATCCCCTCGTTAAGGATATTTGTTCAAAAAATCAGCTCTCACTCTATAAGGATTTCAAACGTTCAATTAGGTTGGAAAATTCCTTTTTTGTTTGCAACTACTTCTACAATTATTTTCTACAACAATGAGGAATAGTCAACGATTTTTTATATATACTGTGTCTATATAATTGAGAAAAGATCTAGCTGAACAAAAATTCCAGCAAAAAAGTGAACCTAAAATAACGTGGACGAGAACACGTCATTAATAAAAGCCCGTGATGAAGATGATTAAGAACACAAAGATAATAAATCTGAATGATATGTAGGCATCTATTAATGTGACAAATATCACATCACTATATATTCAAATATATCTTTGATTTTTGTCCTTGTAGCACGGTTCATGATTATATGCGTCTATGTTTCTGAATTTTTAATGAGGAACATTCACGTTTTTCTTATACAAAGTTATTGAATACTTTGTTTTGACACACCAATACATGAATATTCATATCATAATAGCATCTACTATAACATATTTTTAAAATAATTTATATCATTTATGAATTTCAGTTTAACATATAAAGGGCCTCAGAGTTGTTGTTCGCTTCGGGCAACGAAAAAAGTCAAGTCGGCCCTGTTGTGGCTGCTGGGTTTTGCCGAGAGGGAGAGAGGGTGAGATTGAGAGGGCTGGACAGAGAGTGGTGAGGGGTGATGGTGGTGGTGCCCAAGGTGGATGGTGGTGGTGGAGGGTGTTTGTTCTTGCCGAAGGGGAAGGGTAGAAGAGGGTGGTGATGGAGAAGTGAAGGTGGAGAAGAGGAGTGTTGGTGGTGTGGTTGGATTGAAGAAAAAGGGGGTATTTATAGAAGAAATTGAGGAGAAACCATGGTGGTTTTGGGTGGAAACCATGGGTTATGTAGGAGTAGGGGGGTAGAGGTGTAGGGATGGGGAGTTGTGGAAGAGAAGGATGGTGATGGAGGAAGGAGGAGGAAGATGATGAGTTTTTTAATAGGGGAGTTATGGGTGTGGGTGTGTGTGTGTGTGTACGGGTGAAGAAAGAAACAAGAGGAGGAAGAAGAGTAAAAATGTGGGAGGAGGGATGGTGATGTGTGAGGGAGGAGGGGGAGTTGTCTCCCGTGGAGGAGAGAGAGAGAGAGAGAGAGAGAGAGGGAGAAATATGGGAAGAGGTTAGAAAAAAAAATAATTTTTTAATTAAAAATACGGGATTTGGGTCGGGTCAATAGAGGAAATACGGGTAATACGGTATACATCATCGGGTTATACGAATATACGGGTCGGGTTATGTAAAATACGGGTTAAAGATAATTATACTATACGTATATACATACAACTATTCTTCTAAAATACAACTAACTCCCTAACCTTTTAACTAAATTCATTATTAACTCCTCTAAACTACAGTCACCTCCCCTATACTTCATTTCAACTAATTTATTACTTCTCAAAACTACAAATATAACCTTATTCTTTAATTTAGTTTATTTACAACTTCTTAAAACTACAACTAAGGCCCCATAGTTTGATTAATTTTTATATAACTTCTTTAAAATACAACTACCTCCCTATTCTTTAAATTATTAACTTTATATTCTTGAAAACTATAATTATAACCCTCCAAATAATATCCTATTACTTTATAACTTTCTCAAAACTACAATTATAACCTTATTCTTTGATTTAATTAATTCATAAATTCTATAAATCACAATTATACCCCCAAACTTTATGAAAAATGATTAAATTACCTTCTTGTATAAAATCGGGGTATTACATCGAGCTTCTTTAATAGCTGTGGTCTTTGGTTCTCACTTTGCCTTTGGAAGACTTCTTAGAATCTTCCTCACCTTTTCTTCATTGAAAAAATGTTTTCCCAGTGAATCAAGATTGTTAACAATGTTTTTGAACCTCTTGAACATGTCTCTGATAGATTCATCTGCATTCATCTTAAACAGCTCATATTGCCTGAGATAGATGTTGATCTTAGTTTGCTTGACTTGACTGGTTCCTCCAAAAGTTACCACAAGCTTATCCCAGATTTCTTAAGCTGTAGATCAGCCCGAAATCCTGTTGAATTCATTTGTACTCAAAGCACAATATAAGATGTTAATAGCTTTGTAATCTTAGAGAATTGCTCTAATTTAGAAGAGGAGAGTGAGTCTTCAGATTTGGGAGTTCTAATCCAATCTTTCTCTGTGTAGAAAGTGTGAGGTCCATTTTGAATAATGGTCCAAAGCTCTATGTCTTGATAAATGATGAACATTTTCATCAAAGCTTTCCAATGAGCAAAATTTTCTCCACAAAATATAGGAGGTCTGTTAGCAGCTCTTCCCTGTGAGAAACCACCATCACCTGTAGTACTCATGATCACCAGATGGCTACATCTATACAGTGATACAAGCTCTGATACCAATTGAAAGTGTGAGTGTGCAGGTGGTAAAGCAACTAAGATACTCTAGAACGGGGGAGGGGGTTGAATAGAGTATGCCAACTTTTTTCAAAACTTGCTAAGATAAAGGATATTGTGAAAGCTGGTGAAGTTCAAGGCCTTGGAAACAAGTTCAAGCCTTTGGAATGAAATAAATTTTGGAATAGATCAGTCAAGTCTTTTTCAAGGCCTTGAAAAGAGTTTCAAACCCTTGAAAAACAGACAAGTTTGAATGTTGTAAAAGAGTAAGTAAAGAAACTGTAAATGCAAGAGACAAATGATTTATAGAGTTAAGTCCACTTGGACCTAATCTCTACCTCAGGGATCTGATCCCTGCAGGATTTTCAACACATTTTTTATTAATCAAAATCTAAGCCCTAGATCTCAAGCACAGAGAGATGCCTTACTCTGTTACAACTTGTGGTTCTCCCTAACCTATCTAATACCTGCTCTAGCTAACTGATTAACTAAGAATTCTCTATTGTTCACTTTGAAAAATCCTCGGGAATAAGGTTAGAAATATTACAGAAATGATCTACCAATAAAGCACAATACAGAAGAACACTAGAGTGTAGAAACTGCAGTGAAGTATGCAGTAAACTTCTGTGAAATGGATTGTGAGATTGATGAACTTCTTTGATGCTTGTCAGTCCAGAATTGTCTCTATCTTTTTGCCCATTGAGTGTTATATTTGTTGCTTCATAAATGAGCTCTATTTAAACTTCAAACCACTCTGCAAATCTTCCCAGATTTTCAGCAACAAATCTCCTATTTTGTAGGCAACAAACTTTGACTCTTTGACAATCTTATCCAACGGTTAAGTGATCACAATCTCCAGAGATAATGTTGTGATCTTGCATTTGAATAGATTGAGAAGCTATCATACCATTCATGTAATACCCCGTACTTAAAGTTAGGAGTTATTTGGTCATTTCGGAAAAATATTTATGAATTTCAAGAAATTTAATTTCAAACATATTAATGACCTTTTTAATTATAACGTATAAGTGTGTCATTTGACATCTATGATATATACTTTTATAGTTTTTGAAACTTGGATAATACTATATGAAACTTATGGTATATATTTGAGAGATACTTGTAGTTTTCTAAAAGTGGATTTATTGAAATTTATATACAAAGCGATTTATTTGAAATTATTAAATAATTTTATAATTTATGAAAATTAACATTTATGTGTTAGATATTAAAAGGAAATATTGTTTTACCCCTTAATTTTTGGTATCTTCTACTTATACCCCTCTTGTATATAAAATTTTAGAGTTACCCTCAATTTCTAGTATTTGCATGTCACCCTTCATTTTCTTCTTATTCTAATTTCTACCCCAACTATGGTGTTGGGAGACTTTTTAATTGCATTTCTTGTACCCCTTAATTTTTGGCTATCAATTCTTTAGCTCCATCCATCAACTTATGAAATTGATATTTTCATCCTTTAATTTTGACATTTCTCATTTCTATCCCCATCTAACTTGTTGGGAGATTTTAATATATCCCTAATTCCTCACCCACCAACTTGGTCAACTCCCATTATAATATGGTTTTCATATACATACTCCATAGGGATGGCAATACGATCCGATTCGATCTGAGATTCGAGAGATCCGAGCTGAATGGATCGGATCCGAATCCGATCCAATTGAAAATGGATCGGATTTGGATCAGGAAAGCCAGAACCGAATGGATTTGGATCTGGATTTGGATCTGAGGACAGATCCACCGGGTTCCGACCCGATCCGATCTAACGTATATGTGTGCTTTACAAATATACCTCTATTACCTCCCCACTTCCACTTACAAGAAGAACATTATAGTAACTCCAACATAAAAAGCAATTTCTTTTATTTTTTAGGCTTCATAACTTACGAAAAGGCCTTAACATATGAAATAGAGTTTCTTTTTTATGTTATTTTTTCTATTTTCTTGCTAAATTCAGTCGGATCCGATCCGACTCCGATCTGACCACGTACTATATGGATCTACGGATCGAATTTGGATCATCTGAATGAAACCCGATTCGATCTGATCCGAATTCGGTGATGATCCGAACGGATCTTGATCTCATTTCTCCTAGTCGGATCTGGATCGGGAAGGACCTGATCCGACCCGGATCCGACCCGTTGCCATCCCTAATACTCCATCAAACACTCCCATCTCCATCAACCCAATAACTCCCTATCTCCATCACTTCATTTCTTTACATCTTTCCTCCTAATGAACATTCATACAAGCTATCTTCCCTCCCTTTCAACTTCATCCCGTTTTTGGGAGTTGACCTCACAAAAACACCATGAAAACTTAATTTTCTTGCATCCAAAACATGAAAAACTTGATTCCAAGCTTTGTACAACTATGGAGGGGAGTCATTTCACCATTCTAATCATGAATTGAAGACCCCTTTCACTCTTTTCCTCACCATCATCTTGAATGTTGGGGTAACAATTCTTCTAGTCTTTAATTCATTCATGCATGTCCATCTTTTGCTTTGATTGATGAAATTTCATCTTAGTTTTCTTCATATCCATGCTTGATTATTCCTTCCCATGGTTAGATCATGTGATTGACGTGACTATTTCATAAAACTCACACTAAACCCCATATGCACTTTGTAAATTTCTTGGTAGTTGCACTTGCATGTCAAGAAAATTTTGATCATTTGTGTCAAGAACATGTAAAACTCTTACTTAATGCCTAAAATGATGTAATTTGGGTGAAAATCAAGTCTCCATAAGTTGCATGTGTAATATAATTGATTTGATCATGTTTTGAGTGCTCTAGGTGAAAATTGCACATTTTTACAATCTGAACAGCTTTTAAAAAACGTACATTATCTCTAAATTTTGTCTTTGTGGAATTTTTATCTCTTACATATTCTGAAACTATACTCAAAGAGGGTCATTCTGAAAAAACAATCAACTTCATAGCCTTTACGGTTTGAAAGATAAGCTCATTCTAAGTTGTATGTTTTCTGAAAAGCCGTTTCTGGACCACTCTTGATATTTTTGTTAAAAACTCCATTTTCAGAAACCTATGGCATCTCATATTTCTTGTGATTGAAGTAGACACATATGGTACTCATTATGGAGAAGATGGGCATTTTCCATATTCTCCAACTAGTAGTAATTTCTCTTCAAAGTTGAAACTTTCTGCCAAACTTGTCTCTGCATAGCAGTACTTGTTATTTTTGTAACTTGAGTTTTGTAATAGATATGCATGGTTTTCTTGATGTTTCTGAAAATAGACACATTTAGGTTGATCCTAGCTTAATTTCAAGGTTTAGGAGATTCTTTGATATGGTAAATATGCCTCTAAAGTCAGAGCTACAATTTTGTCCTGAATTTGTAGTTTCACCGTTTTTAGAAAACTTGAATTTTTGAAATTATAAGTGTATTGTTTGATTTATTTTGATAAGTGAACATCATTATATGCGCATTAATGACATTATTGTGGCATGTAGGTTTGCATTTTTATTATGCATGTACAAATTGGTCGTAACGAGTACATAATACGTGTATTGTAGACTTCGACCTCGTAGGAGAGAGCGCTTGTCGTTGGAGTGCTAGGATTAGTTTCTTGATTTTGGTTGTGCTTCATCTCAATGGTAAGTACATATGTACGACCTTTTCATTTCAAAATGTGTGTATGTGTTTGATGTTTCAAATGAATGTTTGTTATATGAAAAAGTATGAGAATGCATGTTTTCCACTCGAATGTTGTTAAACTATATTATTCATCTCCTTTGAGAACTCTCGGAAATTACTTGTGAAATCTTGATATTCTGATTCTGGTTATGTTAAAGAGAAGAAATAAATTACCTCTAATAGACTTAGGACGATGTACAAAGTACTGTTATTGATGGGAGGCGTCAAGCGATCCTCCATTTTCTTATGGCTAAGACCATTGAAGCAATGCTTCTTATTATTGGATAGAACCTTAATGTTCACAAACCCGCCCCCGATAATCCAAAATGTATCAAGATATTGAGGCCAAGGGTTTTATAGAGCTATAGAGTGCTACTTATACTTGTAAGGGTCACTACGGTATAGGGGTGTCGACACTTAAGCCCTTTTAGCTAATGTTATGAGCGGGGTTGACGAATGGGCTCCCTTAACGCTCGGGTAAAATAGGGTTCGATAGACCCTAGAAGGAACCCTTAGTGATTATTTCGTGATCCCTCTGTTTACATCGATCCTGCTGGTGGCTCTAGACATGCCTCAGCTAAACTTAACAGTTAATGGAACTTGAAATAAAATTGACTACACTGTTGATGTTGTTTGTGGCTATTGATATGCCCTAATCGATTCAAAAGATTTGAAAAGTTTTGGCTACTTGTGATTTAATATCATTATCAGGTCAAATTGACTTGTTTACTGTTGATATTCTACTTGTTTAAGAATATATTGACTACTTGTGGTTTATAAATGTTGTAAAGATGAAGGTTCTCGCTACGCGATTACTCATAATTGTTCCGAATTGTTCCAACACTTTTGCTCATTGATTTTCAAATCTCTTTTTATTTGCTTCAACTCATGCTTTCGTGCCACTCGTTGCTTTACATGTCGTAGTGTGTATTTACTCAGTTTTACTGATTATTTTTCTTCAAAACTACGTCGGCTTTTGCCGTTTTTAAACCGCAGGTCATGAATCAAGGTGGGAGAATGGGAACGCGAACCGAGACGAAGAAGTTTAGTTTAAGTTAGATCACTTAGTAGATAACATAGGTTATTTCAAACAAATTATATTTGTAAGCTTATCTTCTCAAGATTGTTGCATTTATTAACTAAAATGTAATATTCGTAACTATATTTCTACTTTTGGTTATCGATTGTCTCTTTAACCCTGAACCGAGATCTCGGGTCGTTTCAATTCAGATTAAACACATAATCATTTTCTCAATTATTTCCTTCCCTGCACGAGTCAGATTAGGAAATAATCCCTGCAAACTAGGAAATGAAATTCCCTACAAAATCATAGTCAAACAGATGATATTCTATGTTCAAACATGTTAGAATAATTTGTCTTTCATCATCAAATACCTGTAAGTCAATCATGTGAAGGAGGGATGTGAAATCAACGTAGAAGAGTTTACAGAAAACTCCCCCTGAGAAAGTTCATATAGGTTAAACAGTTTCAAGGCTTTGAATCCAGTTTCAAGGCCTTGAAAATAGCCCTGTGATAACTGATTCACGAATTTGAAAGCTGATTCAAGGCCTTGAAATAGTTGAGCTATTTCAAGCCTTGCACAACCTGTGATCTTACAGTATCAAATAGTGGCAACTTGCTTGCCAGGAGTTATTTGTTTGTTATGAGGGAATTAGTTTCTTGTTGTGTAATTTTCTGCACCTCAAATATTTGGTTGATTTTAGCTTCGAGGACGAAGCTCCCTTTAAGGGGGAAGCTTGTAATACCCCGTTTTAATACAAAGGGTAAATTAGTAATTGAGGTAAGAAAATTTGATTTTATTACGAGTAACGAATTGGTTAATTTTTGATTTAAACATATAGACGGAAACTTGTGTATTAATTCTAGAAAACGACATCGTTGTTGAATATTCGCATTTAGCATTTTATTCATTTTATGATAAGTGATAAAATGCCTAGCCTAGTGGTGTGCCCAACACACTAGATTCCTCTAGCTAATTGTGCTCCTGACACACCATAGCATAACTAATACAAATAAAATAAAACAAAAAGAAAATAAAATAAGATGAGTTTTCCTTTCTCCAACAACCTGCAATTTTTTTTGGAAACATCAATTTCTCTCGCCTCATACGTAACTCTCTCTCTCCTCTTCTACTTATATTTCTCTTATTCTTCTTCGTACACCACCACCACCTCCATCACTGGAAACTCCACCGCCACAACCCACCTCTTCCTCCACATATCTCTCTCTCTCTCCCTTGTTTTTCCCCTCTGCCTAGCAGCAGCAGCTCCCGACAAGGAGGCTGCCAGCCAGCGAAGCCGCCAGCAAGGCCAACCCCGACGGGAACCACCGCCAACACCACCCTCTTTAATCCTTATCTCGTTGGACCCCAAATCCCTCTTTCTCTCTCTGTTTCGACCCAAGGAGGAACAATAGCAGCAATAGCTAGCTGCAAAAACAACCCAGAACCACCCCGACGCCACTGACCACCATTAATTTCGGCGAGAAGCTTCACCGTGCGTTTCTGGAGCACCCACCCCTTGAATATGGTACCAATCAGCTCTTGGAGGTCCGAGGAGTCCATTAGCATCGACAAACAGAGCTAAGAACACCGGGTTGTTCGCCGTCATACATCATTGTCGACCGACACCATCAGAGCCGAGACCCTCTTCATCTCTTGACCGTTTTTCACAATCTTTCGCATAAGTAAGCTCTAAATCACCCTCTAGTTCATTTTTGATTATCAAAATATGATTTTGTTTGCTCTAGATCGAATCGGGTTGTTGGGTTGAGGATTATGTGTGTGTGTGTGTGTGTTCATAAGGGGGGGGGTAATTATGTACTTTCTGAAAAGTAGGGGGTGACTTGTGTATCATCTGAAACTTCATGTGTAGTGGGGAGTGTAACTAAGTGTCTTTATAAGAACTTGGGGAGATTTGGTTGTTGTTTATATAAACTGTATAAAAATATGAAATTGAAAATATGATTTTTGGATTTGAATTAGTTTCTAACATTTCTATATATTGTTTTGACTATATAAAAGTAAATTGGCTATTAAAATTTTATAGGAATTATTTAAGATGGAATATTGTTGTTTCTCTTGAAAAATAAGCAAGATAAAAATATATGTTGATAAATAAATATTTTCAAGTGCTTGTAAACTAGTGTTTTGAGTAAAATAGGTTATTTGAATAATTTTGATTAAAAAATACAAGTTAGGATTTTGATTTAACAATTAACTAGTAGTATAACTCTTTATTTAAAAATCCACAATTCTCTCGTTGAATAAAACTTGAATTTTTTCCAAGATATTATTTCTCCAACATAATTTAATAAATATGTAAGACTTGGTATTTTTTTTCTTCTACAAGTAAACACTTTGTGAAATTTTATGATTTTAATTATTTTATAGTATGTACATTTTCTATTAAATTATTAGCTATAATTAGCATAAAACAAACTTTTTGGTCACCTACAAATAAATAGGATGTATAATAAAAAAGTATTTTCCTATATATGAGAGTATATACATTTAATAAGAGATTTATTGCTTAATAATTTTTACGAAAATGTATTTAAATAAGTTAAGATATTTTTTATAAGAGAAATATAATTGTTTACGACATCAGTTTGTTATATAAATGTAGTATGCTAATAATTAGTGGGGTAAAGGGAGGTTAATCTCAAATGAGTCTCGTTAGAAATTAGAGTACTTCGCATATTATACTTGCGCAGTTGGACTTGCAATTGATATAGGAATTATAAATTGTAGGGGACGAGTTCGTAGACGAGTACGTATATCCGTAGAAGCTTTATCGTGCTATTTGCCTTACTACTTGAGGTGAGTAAATATGCCTGACATAATGTGCCCGTTCTTCTTTCGTGTCCAAATACTTTTACGATTTTATGTCTCAAATATGATTTATGATATACGTGCTCAACTTGAGATTTCAAATACGTGTACGAATGATTCTTTCAAACTGTCATATGAAGTAATAATGAGCAATAACGTAAAGTGGAAACAGTTGTGCGGCGGAACCTTATTCAGCTTCTTATAATATTGTGGATATGATATTTTGCTCGGTTGCAATTTTCCCCGGGCTACTCCCTGTACTCACCTCTCTGGCCGCAAGAGTCTTAGGGGGTGCCAGCACTTAAGGTCTTTGATGCATGCGAGATGGCTGGTTTTGATATGAGATACTGCGATGGAATATTGTGATGGACTGGTTCGTTCCCCGCTACAACTAATTAATAAACGTGGATTTTAATGATAAAATGGAAGGAAAATTCTATATTTGAGATTATCCCCCTAATTGGGGCAGTATTATGGGATTATCCCCCTAATTGGGGCAATATACTAATTGGAAATGTTCCATTAGAATTTTAAACGATAATATTTTGAGAATATTGGAAAATTTATATCATCCCATACTTGGTCATTTGCACTACTATATATGGTTTCTTATTAATATTCGTGTTCTTTAAATAAAATCATGCATCTTATCTGTTTATGAAACAACCGTGGAACCTACGGTTCCTTGCTAGCGCAACCAAACGATAATCCAAAAGTGCATTTATTAATGAAAACCGGAGAAATCCTCCAACAATAGTTTGAAATAAAACAAATGACATTATTCAAATCTAAATTCTGAAATAAAAGCTTCCTACGACAAATGAAATACTTCCTAGCTGCTTGATCCTAATCTTCAATTCACGTGTGCGCGTTCCCCCACTTTAGTCATAACCTGCAGGTTTTCAAATAGCAACAGCCGACCGCAGAACACGTTTATCAGTAAAAACTGAGTAAGCATATACCACAACATGTAAAACAGAGTTTTGGCTTAAAGACTGGATCACAATATAACTGAAGTAACTTCACATTTAATCATTAGTTGAGCTGAGGCGTATTAGAGCCTAGCGGGTAACGAATGCCCACAGAGAGGTCACGATGCAATAAATAAAAATTAGAGTACCTCTCGGGATATCACAGTCCATCCCAATTCACCCCTGAACTAACTATGAGACCTTAAGTGTCGACACCCCTATACAGTTGTGACCCACACATGCATAGGTAGTACTCTATAGCTTTCACAATAAACATAGGGAATCGTCGACATGCTTCCCTGGCCGTAGCCATAATACAAAGGAGACTCGCCGACATGCGTCTCCGACCGTAGCCATATATAAATACAATGGAGACTCGCCGACATGCTTCTCCGGCCGTAGCCTTCACACACATCCTCTGTACATCGCCCCATATCATTTATCGTTCATTAATTTATCACATGATCACAAGTAACCGCATACTTTCGAAAGAGATATTTGCAAGAGATTTCCGAAATTCAAATCTTAAAACAATTGGACGATACACAAGTAACACACGCCAAACACATTTTGATAGTTGAAGGTGTTGTGCATATAAACTTACTTGGATTGGAAGAGAGATCGTCACACGAAAGCAAGCACGCAACTACTCGTAGTACGGGTCCTCAATGAACTCGCCTCCTACGAACTCGGAATCTACAATAGCAATTATTCCTAATTAACACACAACTATCACGACAATAGTGCACACAAGTCCTATATGCAAATGTATATACTCCCTTATCTAACTCCCCAGAAACTTTGCTAAGTTAAAGTAAAATTATTATTTAAATGACTAATATAAACTAGCTTTTGTTAATATAAAAGCATACTACAACTATAATTATATTTATAAACTTGTAAGGTAATCAAAACTTATTATTATTAAAATAACGAAATTAGTTCTTCAATTCTCAATCACAAAACCAAAACTTGTTAAAGTATAAATAAGAAACAACCTTCAATTAAGTAGTATCCAAAAATATATTTTTATTTGGAAATATCTTATTTTACTAAAACACGTTTTCTCTTTTTTTCATACAACTTACTAAAAGCCAAGTAATAATAATAATAATAATAATAATAATAATAATAATAATAATAGTAATAGTAATAGTAATAGTAATAGTAATAGTAATAATAATAATAATAATAATAATAATAATAATAATAATAAACATCAAAACAAGTAATGCTTTTGTCCTACTACCCTTTTCCTATTGATCACTATTAATATTATAATATATCTACAACTACTACTATTGATATGATACTACTACTACTAATATTAGTACTTGAAGATAATAATACAACCTTACTACTACCACCACTACAACTCTTTAACCACAAGACCCACAGACCCCACACACACACACCTACAAACCCACACAACTACAACATTATCTCTATGTTAACAACCTACAACAGTACCCACAAATGCTTAACATACGTGACCCACATACCCAATTGCTTTAAAACAAAACAGGGGGTTTTCTTTTGGTTACCAGTTGAGGGACGACGAAAGGATGGGCGGCGATGGCGGCGGTGATTTGGCTTGGCGCTATCGCTGCTGCGGCAGCTTCGTCGGAGGGAAGAGAGCGTCGGAGGGAGCGGTGGCGGCGTCGGATTGGCGGAACGGACCTGGGTTCGGCCTTGTCGGGGCTGGGCTCCGGTCGATTTCGTCGGCGGGTTGCTCGGCAAATCGGGCAGAGAGAGCGAGAGAGATTGAGAGCTGGTTGATTGTTGGTGTGGATTTCTCTGGATTTTACAGTGGTTTATATAGGCGGAGAAGATGAGAATTCGGCGAAGAGTCGGAGTCCGTGATGGTGATTTCGATTCCGAATCGGGTCACAAATCTTGGGTAAAATCGATTCCTTGGAGCGAAAGTATAGGTCTTTGGCGAAGAGGGACTGAATTGGGTCGGGAATTTGACTAGGAGGAGGTTGTGGTGGTGTTGTTTGAGGCGGTGTTGGTTGTCGAGTTGGAGGAGGAGTCGGAGATGGTTCATCTCCTGGGTCGTGAGGCAAGTGGAGAAGATGAAACAAGAAATTATCAGGTGTGGCAGTGCTATGAAGTATCGCGGTGGTCCGTCACGTAAAAAAAATTAATCAAAAAGTCACTTTTGGTCACGTATAAAAATGTTACACGACCCACAACTTTTAATAAGTAAAAATGTATCTTAACTTTTATAACTTGTACAAAAATAATATATAAAAACAAAAAGTACATTATTATTTTCTTTAACATATAATTATATATATGTATAAAAAAAATGTATATATGTCACATAAAAATTAAGAAATACTAATTTTATAAATCCTATTAACGGACCAAAATATTCAACAATCTCCTAAAAATACCCCCAAAATTATGGGGTATTACATCACATCTCCCTTAAACAAAGCTTCGTCCCCGAAGCTTAAAGTACTTCCCCAATGCAAAGCATGCAATTCTAATGCACAATTAATAGCAAGACACGTAATACGGTGCAGGACGGGTAATCGAAATGCACGGCTGTTAAATCACATCTCCCTTAAAAGGAGTGATGTCCCCGTCTCTTGGGTCACGTTCGATATGGGTTATCGCCACTAAACAGGCGTGATGGTAGTCTCATTCCTACGTATCCTAATATAATTCAAAGGAATAGTGTCTCACGCATTAAAATCGAGGTCGAGACAGTTATAAGAGGTAGGAGCTGGCAATTCTAGTTTCTTAGCAATAGTTTAGGAGAAGAAGGGAAAGAAAACGCTCTAGATTCAAATAAACTAACGATGGGTGGATAGTGATGTACCAGTTACTATGTTGGCCTGTTTCGCCTGCGTCTGATTCATGACGTTGATGGTTCCGGCCGCACCTTGGTTTACTGTCGCCGGGGCTGTTGTTGCCACTACATTGTTTCCCTGAGGCCTGTTGTTGTTGCCACCATAGTTGTTGTTACCTCTACGGTTGAAGTTGTTGTTGTCTCCTTGACGGTTTCCACCATTATCACCGTTCCCCCCTCCATTGAAGTTGGGCGGTTGTTGGAATCATTCCCGGTATTGTTCCCTTTTGGTCTTCCCCTACACTCCATTTTCCTGTGGCCCAGTTTACCACAATTGTAGCATGTGACTTTGTTTCCTTGACAGTCGACCCCTGGGTGGTTATTTCCGCATCGCTTGCAGTGGTAAATCCTTACCTGGCCCTGTCCACCTTGGCCTTGGTTCCCAAATTGGTTGGCAGGGGCTGGGTTGGGACGAATCCTTTTATCCCCACCTTTGTTCCCTGTATCGCGGTTCTGGAAATTAGTTGCTGCTGGTGACTCGGTCTTTCTTTTCTTGTTAGCTTCCACATCCTCATCCAGCATGCGCTGCATATCATGAGCCGCTCCATAGGCCTCCAATAGTGTGGTGAAACGTGTAGGCCCTATGGCCTTTCGAACTTGAAAGTTCAAACCTTCGACAAACTTGCGGATCTTGCTTGCCTCAGTCGGTGCAATTGCTTGCCCAAACCTCATAAGTTCCATAAATTTGTCGTAGTAATCAGTCAGGGTATCCCCCTCTTGCTTCAGGTGCAAGAACTCGTTAAACTTCCTAGATTTCACATGATCGGGGTAGAACCTTTCACGCATAGCTTCCTTTAGTTGCTCCCATCCAAAGCCTTCTTGGGCGAGCAAAGTTGCTGATGCGGAAGTCCACCAGTTATCGGCTTCTTTCTTAAAATAGTAGACCGCCACTTCTATGCGTCGATCATCTGGGCAACGCACCGAAATCAGCGCCTTGTGAAAGTCGCGTATCCAATTCTCTAGAATGTTCGGGTCGTCCGTCCCATAAAAGAAGTCAGGTCGGAGTTCCGCCATCTTACTCATGATGTTGCCTCCCCCAGCCTGCTGGTTGTGCAGGAGTTGGGTTAAGGCTATGGTCGCTTGTTCCAGATTCTGGAACCGAATTGGGTCATATTGTTGAGGAGCCTGAGCTTGTTGGTTTCCTTGGTTTCCTTGATTCATTGTTCCTAGTTGTCTTTCACGACTCCTGGTATAATATTGAGGAGGGTTGGCAAATCGCATTGTTCCTTATAAATGTGACTTTACTTAATACAATCCTAATGTATTCACACACAAAACGTAGGCTTAAATAATCATGCCATGCTATATGAAGAGTCTACAAGTCCAAAGGTTGGTGGAGCAGGTGCGGGTAGGGAAGCCATATGAAAAGAGATAAGGCAAGTCTTAGAAGCGTTCTAAACCACGTATACACTCATAATTTCAACGAAATCAATCTAAATAATCAAATAACAAGTTCCAGGCAATTATCGCAATAATATTAGCACATTGAGGCACATAATATGGCACATAACAATCTCCAATAAGTCTCAAATATCCAACACGAAAGCTACTAGACTAACCCACAACCCCGGCTTGTTTAAATTTTATTTCCAATTTTAGTTAGCCTATATTCCTTTTAAATATTTGAAAAGTTTTAATTTATGTTTTATCTTTATTTAATGGAAATCGAAAGGTCGCACTAGCGTTGGGACCGTCGGCTCTGATACCAACTGAAACAACCGTGGAACCTACGGTTCCTTGCTAGCGCAACCAAACGATAATCCAAAAGTGCATTTATTAATGAAAACCGGAGAAATCCTCCAACAATAGTTTGAAATAAAACAAATGACATTATTCAAATCTAAATTCTGAAATAAAAGCTTCCTACGACAAATGAAATACTTCCTAGCTGCTTGATCCTAATCTTCAATTCACGTGTGCGCGTTCCCCCACTTTAGTCATAACCTGCAGGTTTTCAAATAGCAACAGCCGACCGCAGAACACGTTTATCAGTAAAAACTGAGTAAGCATATACCACAACATGTAAAACAGAGTTTTGGCTTAAAGACTGGATCACAATATAACTGAAGTAACTTCACATTTAATCATTAGTTGAGCTGAGGCGTATTAGAGCCTAGCGGGTAACGAATGCCCACAGAGAGGTCACGATGCAATAAATAAAAATTAGAGTACCTCTCGGGATATCACAGTCCATCCCAATTCACCCCTGAACTAACTATGAGACCTTAAGTGTCGACACCCCTATACAGTTGTGACCCACACATGCATAGGTAGTACTCTATAGCTTTCACAATAAACATAGGGAATCGCCGACATGCTTCCCTGGCCGTAGCCATAATACAAAGGAGACTCGCCGACATGCGTCTCCGACCGTAGCCATATATAAATACAATGGAGACTCGCCGACATGCTTCTCCGGCCGTAGCCTTCACACACATCCTCTGTACATCGCCCCATATCATTTATCGTTCATTAATTTATCACATGATCACAAGTAACCGCATACTTTCGAAAGAGATATTTGCAAGATATTTCCGAAATTCAAATTTTAAAACAATTGGACGATACACAAGTAACACACGCCAAACACATTTTGATAGTTGAAGGTGTTGTGCATATAAACTTACTTGGATTGGAAGAGAGATCGTCACACGAAAGCAAGCACGCAACTACTCGTAGTACGGGTCCTCAATGAACTCGCCTCCTACGAACTCGGAATCTACAATAGCAATTATTCCTAATTAACACACAACTATCACGACAATAGTGCACACAAGTCCTATATGCAAATGTATATACTCCCTTATCTAACTCCCCAGAAACTTTGCTAAGTTAAAGTAAAATTATTATTTAAATGACTAATATAAACTAGCTTTTGTTAATATAAAAGCATACTACAACTATAATTATATTTATAAACTTGTAAGGTAATCAAAACTTATTATTATTAAAATAACGAAATTAGTTCTTCAATTCTCAATCACAAAACCAAAACTTGTTAAAGTATAAATAAGAAACAACCTTCAATTAAGTAGTATCCAAAAATATATTTTTATTTGGAAATATCTTATTTTACTAAAACACGTTTTCTCTTTTTTCATACAACTTACTAAAAGCCAAGTAATAATAATAATAATAATAATAGTAATAGTAATAGTAATAGTAATAGTAATAATAATAATAATAATAATAATAATAATAATAATAATAATAATAATAATAAACATCAAAACAAGTAATGCTTTTGTCCTACTACCCTTTTCCTATTGATCACTATTAATATTATAATATATCTACAACTACTACTATTGATATGATACTACTACTACTAATATTAGTACTTGAAGATAATAATACAACCTTACTACTACCACCACTACAACTCTTTAACCACAAGACCCACAGACCCCACACACACACACCTACAAACCCACACAACTACAACATTATCTCTATGTTAACAACCTACAACAGTACCCACAAATGCTTAACATACGTGACCCACATACCCAATTGCTTTAAAACAAAACAGGGGGTTTTCTTTTGGTTACCAGTTGAGGGACGACGAAAGGATGGGCGGCGATGGCGGCGGTGATTTGGCTTGGCGCTATCGCTGCTGCTGCAGCTTCGTCGGAGGGAAGAGAGCGTCGGAGGGAGCGGTGGCGGCGTCGGATTGGCGGAACGGACCTGGGTTCGGCCTTGTCGGGGCTGGGCTCCGGTCGATTTCGTCGGCGGGTTGCTCGGCAAATCGGGCAGAGAGAGCGAGAGAGATTGAGAGCTGGTTGATTGTTTGTGTGGATTTCTCTGGATTTTACAGTGGTTTATATAGGCGGAGAAGATGAGAATTCGGCGAAGAGTCGGAGTCCGTGATGGTGATTTCGATTCCGAATCGGGTCACAAATCTTGGGTAAAATCGATTCCTTGGAGCGAAAGTATAGGTCTTTGGCGAAGAGGGACTGAATTGGGTCGGGAATTTGACTAGGAGGAGGTTGTGGTGGTGTTGTTTGAGGCGGTGTTGGTTGTCGAGTTGGAGGAGGAGTCGGAGATGGTTCATCTCCTGGGTCGTGAGGCAAGTGGAGAAGATGAAACAAGAAATTATCAGGTGTGGCAGTGCTATGAAGTATCGCGGTGGTCCGTCACGTAAAAAAAAATTAATCAAAAAGTCACTTTTGGTCACGTATAAAAATGTTACACGACCCACAACTTTTAATAAGTAAAAATGTATCTTAACTTTTATAACTTGTACAAAAATAATATATAAAAACAAAAAGTACATTATTATTTTCTTTAACATATAATTATATATATGTATAAAAAAAATGTATATATGTCACCTAAAAATTAAGAAATACTAATTTTATAAATCCTATTAACGGACCAAAATATTCAACAATCTCCTAAAAATACCCCCAAAATTATGGGGTATTACAGTTTACACGTTGGGGTGTTTACTTACTCAGCATTTCTTGCTGACTTTTGAAAAACTGCGGTCTTTGTTTCATTCCCCCGCGGGTCTAGGAGCTGGGGTTATGGAGTAGCGGGATTCGAGACTCACTTCAATTATCTCGCATCATCACTCTACGATGAGAACACTAGTTTAAAATCGTTATATTAATGTTGTAGGTTGTGTTGTAGCCTAAAAGACGAACTTGTAATAACTAGTTTGTTAAGTATAATTATGGGATGTGTTGTTCTTGATTTTCGCCGCTTCATTTTGAGTAACACCCTCTTAGGCTCTCCGGTCCGGAACGGAAAGCTTTGGAAACGAGTGGTGTTACATTTTGTAGGCTCAAACTTCGGATTTATTATCGCATTCATGTTGATCCAAAAGCTCAATTTCAGTTGTTAAACCAATGTATTCGTTCTTGTTCATGTGTTGCCCTTAAAACATAGTTGTGTAGGTGGTAAAATCGATTCGAAACAATAGGTTGATTAGAAACTATCACTTTTTTGGGTATTGGGTTTCTAATGTGATGGGTAATCGCCGGAAAATTGAATTAGAATCAAAATTTTGACCGTTAAACATGTTATTTTGGTGTTCAAGGGCTTTTAACAATCCGCCCTGTCCCTTTCTGGACTAATTGTTTCACAGTAAAGTGTTAGCTTTTCACAAAAATAATTTGCTTTGTCACTAGAGCCTTGTCTAGCAATAAACACTTAATCGGTTGTCTTGTTTAGCAAATCTTTTTGTAATATTGAGCCTCGTTGGATCATTTTGTCAACGGATAGTAAATTGTTAGAGGATTGCGGAGAAAGATGAAATCTTATAATACATTATAAGGTTGTTTAAATAGTCCTTTTATGAATAATAAAGTAGCGTTCTAGTATGCTAAAATGAATTAGCTTTTGAGAATTTTCTTGTTAGAGCTAAAGCGACATTTTAGGTGGAATGAAAATGGGGCGCTAGGACCTTGACCAAGAGTCGTTGCGTGACATGTAGAGTAGCACGATTCATCGTTATGTGAAACTGTAATTTAATTAGAATATTGGTAACTTGTAGGCGATGAATTCTCATACGAGGGATACATTAAATACTACAGTTGAGTCGCACTAGCTGCTTGTGTCTGAGGTGAGTAAACATGACAGGCCTAGCTCCCATTCCTTTATTCTTGTCAAAAATATGATCCGTAATTTATTATCTCAAAATGAAATATCTGCTTTATATGTTTACTTGAGTAATTGGTTGATTTTACTAAAGTGATTCTATCACAATGATAAATCTCTTTTAAGAGCTATTATAATACTTCCATATTACTTGTAATAGGCTTATTTCACAAGATTTATATTTTATATTTGCACAAATATGTGAATTTGGCGATTTATAAGCCTAAGAGTGAAAAGTTGTGTTTCTAGCCTATTTGTGCATGTTTTCTCTCATGTTTGCTATGATAGTTGCACGGGTTGTGTAGTATTGAGTATCTCAGGTAAACTAGGTGAAATGGAGCTTATGAGGGGCTTGTAGATGCTTGGAATGGAGCTAGATGAAGAGGAGAAAAGAAGACGCAAAAACGAAGCAAAGTTGGAAAAGTCACACAGGACCAGCCTGCATTCTTTTCTGTTCTCAGGAAAATATACAAAGAATTTTGGATCAAGTCCTGCGGCATTGTAAAAAGTAGACATCCGTAGCTTTCAAACGATATATGGTAGGCCCGAAGACGAGTCCGTATGAGGGAGATACAGCCCGCGCAAGATCAGCAAATAATTCTGTCCGGGAATCACAAACTGGAGGGGCTGAAGTGCAATTTCGGCCAAATTACATTAAAAATCGTGCCCAGACAGTAAAGAACGACTCTGAGACCTAAAACACAGAGGGGAGGCTGCTTTAGAAGATGGAGGAAGGATAGGATAGATGAGGGGCATGGAGAACGACGCCGGAGTTGCCGGAACGCGAATTTCGTCACGAGTTTGACTATCCCTCCTATCTTTTCTATCGTTTCTCAATACTATGAACTTGTTAGCTTCTATTTTCGGATTATTTGAGTAGCTTTATTTTCTAGGATCTATGGAGATCCTAGGACTTTGTTAGACAAGTTTTCCGGATATGTGGATTGATTCGTGCTTATGGATAATAATCAAACGAGACAATTGTTGATTACTACCTGTCCTCGTGGGATCGACAACCTGATTTTCAATACTCACTCTTTATTACTTCGACCGTGCACTTGCGTATACACGTAAGAAACCGTGTCACACAACTGTCACATGAAAAATTAATAAAACGTAATGACGTAAAGTGAAATTGTTGTACGGGGAACATTTTATTATTTATTTTTGGGTTTGGTCGATTTTGACTACGGTCTCTCGACCCACTTTATTTTATTTTACTCGGTGCCCCGGGTCGCTCATTGTACTTACCTCTCTGGCCGCAAGAAGTCTTAGGGGGGGGGGGGGTGTCGACACGTATGGTCTTGGTAGCTTGTGATGGTTGGTTCTTCCCCGTGTTAACAGGTTAATAATGTGGATATTTGAGACTTGGATTTTAATTATTAAAACTTGGAAGTCCTGATTGGACAATGAAGAGGGTTTGGGAATGTTCCCTAATTGAAATGCCAAAATGAAAATTTGGTGGATTCTTGTTTCTCACATATATTCATACTTCATCTCCCTCAATTTTAATCTGCTATTTTTTTATTAAAATATGCCTCATTATTTGTTTACCTGTCTGGGTGTTTATTTACTCGGTATTTTTTGCTGATTTTTGAAAATTGTGGTATTATATTTTTTTTTTCTTCACCAAAGGTCTAGATGATGGGAGTTTGGCTTAGTGGGGGGAAAGCGAATCATCACTTAGACGTTTAGTAATTTCACTTTAATAAATAGACCCCGTTTTAGTTTCACTATTTCAGTAGTTTGGTTTATGCCCGTGTTTGAGGCAAAACTTCGAATTGTAATAAAGTATAACGTCTAACTTTTAATTGATTTTGCTAGATTCCACTTTTAAATGTCCTTGTATCCGAGAGTTATCCCGGGTACGGAGTAACACCCTCCCGGATTTCCGGCTTGGCCATTTTGGGGGTGTTACAATATATACATCTAATCCACAATACCGGTCAACAATATCTCGATGTGGGACGGATATTACAATGCCCCCACCTTATATGCTCGACGTCCTCGTCGATTGTGCCCAATCACGTATCCCTTAGCTGGCGGCGAACCGCCACAGAGCTCTTGCGGGACCAGGGTTGGCTCTGATACCATTTGTAACAACTCGAGCGGCTTACTGTCCAAACAACTTATTTACCCATACCACCGGATGAAAATGCTTAAGCCTTGAAGGTGCTAGTAGTAATCCACGTGGTTTACCATATAACTGATGTCAAACTCACAAACCTCCAATGTGGGACATGATATCACAATCTCTCAACCATATATACATCTAATCCACAATACCGATCCACAATATCTCGATGTGGGATGGATATTACAATCTCGATCCGCTTTCGGGAACAATAGATAGTGTCGTCTTTTATAGGCTATTGTGTTATTTTGCATTTTTGCATTCTCTTATACGGCTTTATGAAGTTGTCATCTCGACATCATACTTTAACAATAAACTCCCTCAAAAGATCAACTTTTAATGTTTTAAATTTCAACTTCAGGATATACTAACTTAATAATGATTATTAATGTTTTAAAAATTGAGGCTCTTTTTAGTTTACAGTTTTCATTAAATTATTCTATAATTTCCTTCCATGATTGTATTTTGGATTAGATATAAATACAATGAGACTTTTTTTTTCGAAATGTAATACATTGAGACTTTGAAAGTCTAATTAAGTGATAATTAGTTACCTTTTAAGCTATGGTATGCAATTAATTAATATACAGTGCCACGTGACACTCTTTGACATAAATCCTAAAAATTTATTGTATAATAGTATATATATTGATAACCAATGCTAAAAGAATAAATTATGTAAATTTTAACGAGTTTAAATTCTAACTAAGATGTGTTTTTAGTGTTTGTTCCAGTGATGTTATGTATTTTACATAACTTGTCATAATAAAATATTTAAAATTATTGTTTAATTAAACTATTGATTCAATATCTGCCAATATAGAATTATACTGATGTTATACTACAAAAATAAGTAATAAACATCATAATCTTTGAGAAAGTTTGATTACTTTGCATATTGAATGTGGAGTTACACACTTCTTTAAAAAAATGTGAAGTTGCATCTATAAATCTCGTTCAACACCAGCACAATCAACTCACCAGAGCCTACTCACAGAAGATCATAAGTTCATCTTCGTTATTATATTAAGGATGAGGCATTCTGGAGTCAGTTTTGTAGTGCTTGCTCTTCTCTTACCATATGGTATCTCTTTTTCGGAAAAAAAATTCGACGGATACACTCCAATCAAGAACCTGCGCAACCCCTTAGTGCAAAGTATTGCCAAATTTGCCGTACAAGAGATCAACGAAGAGGTGAAAGGGCATTTTGAGTACAAGAGGGTGCTCAAGGGAGGGTATCGGCTGTTTGGTGACGGAGGAAATTACAAGTTAAACATCCTCACCGAAGATTTTGATGGTATTCCAATAGCTTTTGAGGCCATTGTATTCAATAGTGATTCTGGAAAAAGGAAGAAACTAATCTCCTTCAAAGAGCAAGGACGTTAATTAGTATTTGATCAGTTTGATTTGCTCTCTTGATTTTCTTTTTGAGAATATTTTCTCTCTTTGATTTAGTGATAAATATCTACATCATCGTTTTCTCGGTCAATAAGATTAATGAAGTATATTTTCTGATATATGGTTGTGTTTCTCTTGTACCATCTTTTTTAATATTAAATGAGTTTCTCTTATGTTCTCAAATACAATGTTTTAATTATACTTACATTAAGTTTTTAGTAATGATCCATGTATCAAGTCACACATCGCAATAACATCTCAACTTGTCAACATCCCTTACATGGCCCGTCATTATTTAAAATATATTTTTCAAGATATTGATCAATATATTAGATATGACAAGTTGAGAAATTGTTGGGGAATATATCATTTTGTAAGATTTTTTATATTAACATTAAGATAAAAGCACGCTTTCAGATCAAAATATAAAATATTTAGATTGATTGCGGTATGATCAACTTAGTTCACTAAAATAACGCAAAGCAAATTCTGAGCATAGTATGTAAAATACGGTATGGGAATAAAATGTGATATGGTAGTGCATGTATTATACGATTTTATATGTTCATAAAAATCAGCTTGAAATGTACGAAATTGGATTGGTCAGGTTTTAAATACGTACGTGTATAATTCATGTATTAGTTATTAATTCAGAATTAAAAACGCGGACGCATTTTTTGGCGTTGTAACACACATAATGTCTTCTAATGTATTTTTTTCGAGGAAAATGTCTTCTAATGTCTGTATTGTTGTATTATCATGTTCTTTTTAAATATTTAAAATTTATTTGCAAAATGTGTTGTCATTTGTGTATAAACCTTTGGTACTTCTTCATTTTCTCATATACTAACATATCTACTTATATAGAATAATATGACACTAAGTACTAACATGATGCCAATATTTATGTGTATTCTGTAATCTTAGTAAGAAAATGAGAGCTAGCTCAGTGGTACACACATGATGTCTTCTTATGTCATGTATTGTTGTATTATCATGTTTTTTTTTTAATATTTTAAGTTTATTTGTAAAATGTGTTGTCATTTGTGTATAAACTTTGGTACTTCTTCATTTACTCATATACTAACATATGTACTTATTTAGAATAATATGAGACCAAGTACTAACATGATGCCAATATTTATGTGTATTATGTAATCTTGGTAAGCAAATGGGAGCTAGATCAGTGGTAGAGCATTTGAAGCCCCCGGGTTCGAACTCAGCTAGATGTAGGTTTTGATATAATTCTTAGAAAAAAAAAGGGATGCTATAGTACATCCTGACCCCAAAATTAATAAACCGGCGGTAATTACATTTTACCAACAAAAAGACAAAAAAAGGGCCCCAGGGCGCCGCCATCAGTATTTCGGATAGAAATGTAAAAAAGTAGATAAAACTGTCAAGTTTAAGATAAACTTTAAGATTAAAATAATTAAAATGGACAAAACTGAATAGAAATAGACAAAACTGAAATGAGCAGATAGAAACGCAAACAATGCTCAACAACTAAGCTATTATAGCAGATTTTCATGCACTGAAGCTTAAAATATATATACAGAACAACTTGTGATACATAAGCAATGGACGCAAGCACACCTTGCGACGGTCGTTTCAGCCACAAAAACAAGCACTGCGAAAAGTAATGCAAATGCAAGAGCAGTGATACATTTGTGTGCTATCTTTTGACTCTTTAGCATTTCTTCATGTTCAATTTTTTTTCCTCGTTTTTGGAATAATTATGGACCACTATTGCATTGTTTCCTCGCAAAGGCATACGAAGTAGCAGCATTGAGACCACTTAGGTAGTGGGCACCCGAAGAAATCTATACCTAGGTTATTTGTGTGAGGACTTGCTGTTCTTATCACTCATATCTTCCACAGTTACAATAACTTGGTCGAGACTCAATGTTACGTCGAAATTGGTGGGGTGGATATAAAGGAGGTATGTGATATGGTGGTAATGAGAAGTTGAGATATTTGGAGGAGGAGAATATGATGGAGAGGAGGTATAAATGGCAGACCTGATTGTGCAAGAGTGGTTAGTGTGTATAAGTAGAAGAAGTGAAGGGTTGGTTGTTGGACATAAATGGGGGGTAAATTTTCCATAATGACAAGTTTGACTACTTTGACACCAAAGAGCAAGTCTGAGATGAGTAATACAGGGAAGGAAAGCAATGAATGTGGTCAGGAGTGATAAACTAATGTGACAAAATAACAGATAAAAGAGTAAAGTAGACAAACAGTGATAAACCATCAGAAAACCATGTCTACTCTCTGAACAAAAATCATACAAGTTAACTTTTTGAAACCACATTCACCATTACAACCACAATATCCTGCACCACCCAAATGATTCAACAACAACTAGTCAATTCTTTTCAATACAAACACAAATTCACAAAAGAGATGAAAATGATGGACTGGCTCACTCAAATGTAACACCCTAAATAAGCTGCATGGACCATAGGTATCTTCATGTACTTCTTGATGAATTTTTACTCATTATTTTCTTGAGATTTGAAGTTATTTATATCCGCAAGAAGGATTTCCCTAAGGTCTTGTACACAGAACGACCAATGAAATTGGCAACCTCGATCATAAGACAATCTTTACTTGGGACATGAAGTCAATCATCTGCAGTTAGTTTAGACAACCAATAGGATAAAAATTTAAAACAAATAGAAATTTATGTAAATATTTTAGTGCAACAATATAACATTAATTGTGTACTAAGAACATAAAGAAAATATCGTTTCTCCCAAGAACCAAGTAGCATCAAGCTGCCATGAAAAATTCTTGGCTATAGAAGCCACTCCATTAGATATATGAACAAGATATGCAGTGTTGTTTCACATATAAAATTTTAAACAATAAGATTGATATTTTAATAGTCATAAAAATTCTAAAGTAGAAAGGATGCGTACAGTTTACAAGGTACCCTCATGTCTGACTTTGTTGACATGCCCATAATAGTCTCACGGCTCATGCAGAAATGCAATAAGCATTCATCGACTTCCAGCATTCATGGCAGTATAACATCACATTGACCCTGCATCCTTACTCTTTGGGAGGTTCTCTTTGGCCCCTTGAAAGTCTCTCTCTCCCTCTCCCTACTCCTCCTCTGTTCATTGGACTGACATTGTTTTTTTTTATGGTAAAAGTTGCCACCTTGGGTGATCCATGAGCATGAATGATGGGTGGGGAAGCTTCCACCTTGGGTGATGCATGATCAGGCTTGAATGGAGTTGAAGATACTTGAACTGGAGACTTAGGTGGATGCTTGTTGGGTGCGGCCTACACTCACATAAACAAACATATAGAATAGATAAGCAGATTGTACAAGACATAAACATAATATACAGAACAATGTGTAATACATGTTGCAAACCAAAAAAAGTTGTAAAACCCTAGATGGGTGCTTTAGGCTTTTATCCAGAAAGAGTTTATGTGCTTTAAGTTTTTATCCAGATAGAGTTAGGGTTTATGTGCTCTACGATTTTATCCAATTATTGTTTACAGATCAGGTGCTTACATTTCACTTCTTAGTTTCAAAACAGACCATGTTACAAGCTAGGTTTATAGTTTAAGATTGAACTTCGTTGAGATTGAATGATTTGACTTTTTTTATGACAACCATATCGTGTAAAATATGTGGTTAACATGAGTTTACATTGTTGAAGTTGTACAATTTGCATCGTAATACGTTTTAGTAAAAATGAGCTTATCCAACATGGGAACAAGTATAATATTTCATATTGAAATTATAAAGTTTAGAGATTTTCAATAATGTTTACATAGTTATCTGTTTTCTCTTGCAGGTTAACCAGTGGCTCAAGACTAATATATGCCTTTAACCTATGTGAACATGGTTGTTTCTCCTTTACATTTGACTCATAGTTTAACTTTGGGGTATTTGGGGTATAATACATGTATTCATATTTATAAATATTTAATGTCTAAATATTTTGTAAAAAGATTAAAATAAAATACAGAGTACAGAACTTGGATACATAGTTTAATACGTTAAATGTGAAGATGTGATGAAACACATTAATTCCACAATCATCCAAATTGAAACATATTGTTCTGGGAGATAGGTAACACAATATTTCCGGTTACCTTCACCCTTATAGTGGACAATCATACTTATGTGGTTCACAGGGCTACAGTTGATTACAGCTTCATATACAATGTAACACCCCTTGTTTCTCGAGTGTTCCGTTCCGGACAGGAAAGCCCAGGAGGGTGCTACTAATAATGAAATGGCAGAAATCAAGAACAAAACATCTCATAGTTATATATTACAAACTGCATAATTGTCTTTCATTACATTACAAAAAGAGAAATTAAACGAAGTGTTCAACTGGGTAGGAGAAACTAACATAATCTACTAGTGTTATGCGATCCCTTCTACATTGAGCTCCCTTCGCCTAGACCTGCGGGGGAAAGAAATAAAGACCGCAGTTTTTCAAAAGTCAGCAAGAAATGCTGAGTAAGGAAACAACCAAACACGTAAATTGGATAAGAGGCATTTTCTTTTACTAAACAAATATAAAAATTGAGGAGTAATCAAAAATATTCTCATAGATGACCATGTAGGAAAAGAAATAAATTTTCCCAACTCTTTATTTAATTATTAAATTTCAGAAACGTAATCTCAAATCATCAAATCATATATCTAAGGGAAACTTTCCCAATTCAAACCATTGCCCCAGTTAGGGGATCCCAAAAATTCAATATTCCTTTCATTTTCCACATTAAAAGTCATCATTATTATTTAGTTGTAGCGGAGAACGAACCAACCCATCACAATATTCCATCACAGTATCTCATAAGTATCCAACCATATCCCATGCATCCAAGACCTTAAGTGCCGGCACCCCCCTAAGATTTCTTGCGGCCGGAGAGGTGAGTACATGGAGCAGCCCGGGGCTAATTGCAACCGAGCAAAATATCACAATCGCAATCACAATATGTAAGAATCCGAATATGGTTCCACCGCACAACTGTTTCCACTTTACGTGATCACACATTATTATTTTCCATGTGATAGCTTTGAAAGAATCATTTGGACTCGTAAATAAAATTCCAAGTAAACCACGTACATCACAAATTGCATTTTGAGACATAAAATCATAAAACATTTAGACACGAAAGGAGGACGGGCTAACTAAGCCTGACATGTTTACTCACCTTAAGTAGCAATCGTAAGTAGCACGAAACGACTTCTAGAAGTAGATGTTGCCCTCGTCTATGAACTCGTCACCTACATTTATAATTCATAATCAATTGAAATTTCCGGTAACTTGTACAATGCAAGTATGTGTTACATGTTACGAATATTGAATGAACTTCTTGTATTAATTTCTAGATAACCCAACCCCTCACTTTATTTAGTTAACATAAACTTTAAGCCAATTATAAGAAGTGTCATTCTATAATTAAAGTGGAAAATTTTCAAGATGTAGCCAAGGGAATATTAAGGAATTTTATTTAGAAAAGCTCATATTCGATTAAGCATATACTAAGCCATACAACTTTCTAATAAAATTTGGAATTATAAAATAGTATTTCACAAAAAAAATTTGTTAACTTTAATGAGCATAATTATTCTACGATTTATTTTAAACATTATTAATTCAACTCTTAGGAAATTCTTAAAACAATATCTTACTTTTACAATACAATTCAAGTTCATAAATTTTCCCATAATAGCATATGTAGCCATTTAGTTGTGGCCAACTTGTATGATATAAAAATGTCATCTTTTCACTTGTATTGCTAGATAATCATATATATTTATTTAATTCAAATATTACATTTTCTTAATAGTTACAATCTCATCATAAAGTATTTATACATTTTTTAGTTCGTAAACTTAGATAACTATATTCTTTTTCATAAATATTTCCTCCTCAAAATATTTCCCAAGCCTATATATTCACATAGGGTACATACACATAGGGTACGTAAGAGGTTATGACACTATTCCTAAATGATTTATATAATTGTTTAGTTTATTTAAAATTTCAGATTTGTGTAAATGCAACAAGAAACCCAAAAGTTTCTGTTTAGTACCAACCCACCCCCAACTTTCTGTTTATCACAAAATCACCCCCACTTCATCATCTTCCTCAATTCTCCATCAATCCAAATCATGAATCAGGAAATCTTTGATACCCATAACATTTTGATGTTACAAAGCTCAAATTCAAGTTCCGATATGCAAATTTACATCAAAAATTAATTCAAACAGTTACCGAATGGGATTAATTCGATCGCCGAAGTTTTGGTCAAGAACTCGCCAGAAACGATAGTGCTTTCCGGTGATTAAAACTGCTCCGGGTCGTCTCTGGGTTCAGTCGAACCTCAATGAGGGCAAGGGAGAGCCGCGAAGTGGAGGAGAGAGGCGGAGGCGCGGCGTGGGATTGCCGTGGGGGCTGCCGTCGCAGGGTCGTTTGGGTCTGGTGGTGGTGGCGGCTCCGGTGTTGCTGCCTCTGCTGCTCGCTGGACAAGAGAGAGAGTACAGAGGGATCGAGAGGTAGAACATGGGGTAGTGGCGACTGGGTTTTGTTGCCGCCGCTGCTTCTTTATTTTCGCCGGAAAAACAGAGAAGGGGAGGGCGAGAGAGAGAGAGAGGTCGGGGAGAGAGAGAGAGATAGGAGCAGAGGGATATAGGTAGCAGAAGCAGAGGAGGAGGGGGACTGAGGTGGTGCTGGTGGCGTTGGTAGTGGTGGTACGTCGGTGGTGATGGTGTGGGTGTGTTGTGTGTTTTATTTTTGCTCCAGTGGTGTGCTGAGGAAGAAGAGGGAGGGTGAGATTAAATGGGAACAAAGAGACGGGACGGAGTGGTAGATGAAAACTTAGGCTAGGTCCAATTAGGGTCAAGTCATTGGTCTAGGGTCAAGTCAAGTACCCAATTGGTGATGGGTCTTAGTCAACTGCCCAATAGAAAGGTTATGGAAGTTTATATTGTGTGTTCTGGGTGTACTCTTACATGTGTGAAAATTATTGTATGCTTTAGGTAGTACTACAAGTAGGTAAAAATGTTAGGATAGTTTGGTAGTATCAATTATAAAATTTTAATGTTTTATTTAGGTGTATTATTGAAACTTATTTTATATAAGCTAATTGTAAATAATTTAACTCATAATATAAATAGTGATTATATACTAGCCTCCAATTTAATTATGAATCTAAATTTTACCAAGAAATTTTTAAAAATTATAATTCATAACCGAACCTCCCGTGCCAATTTACTAGTTTACCCTTAGCATAAACTTGGGGGATTACATACAATATCTTTGAACATAAGTTACCACACTTTGAATTGGTAGTATCCACTTGTATCATCCCATTGACATTGACTATATATTGTAGTATTGTTATAGTAGATACGTGGTTATGACATCCACTTGCCTATGGTACTATCACACTTTTATATTATGAGAATGATCCATTGACCAAATTCCATCGCACTTAAATATTATTGTATCCACTTCCATGATTGAATTACAATGTGTTGTATTGTATATGTATGTAAGTTTCCTTGTATTATAATGGACAATCATACGTAGTGGTGATAGGAGTGTTAGGTGAGCACATCTTCATACGGATGGTCATTGACCCATAGCTATCATAAAGACATTACAGATGGTATTCACTTGTCATATTCATACTTGCATTACAATGGCTTGTATTGCATGTATGAAAGATTCATGTTTGCATTACAATGTATAATAATTCATACATTTTTGTGGGGTTGTTAATGAGAACTTCTTTGTAAAGATGTTTATTGACCAAAATATATCACACATACAAATCTACTTGTTATTTTGAACGAGAAGGACAACATGATATAAAACTATGTCAAATATACTCTCTGGACTGTTTAATTTTTTATCTGAAAGTTCTTGAATACAATCCAAAGTGTCTAAACATTTATCTACAGTAAATTAATGTTCACTATATTTTTCTTGTTAATTTTTGGTGGTATAACATTAATTTTTTCGTGCTTGTGCTCATTATTAGCCCCTGAGCCATAACAAATAAAGTCAAGAATTTTCGTATGCAACCATGTTCTACACTAGGATCGTGTATGCAAAGTTAAAGGAGCAAGCAAAGAAGGTAAAACACTACAAATTTGTTGACATTCAACAGCTATCTGAATATGAAATGGGTGCAATCTATGTCACAAGGGAGAAGGAAATGGCATATCTAGCAAGTTCATACAATACACTATATGTTAATGTCGTTTTAAGATATTATCTTCTTGTTTTAGGTTTCTTTCCAGAGCTGCAATTGAAATATCTGATGTCCTTTGTTTACTGAGCAGTTCTTTCCAGTACTAGTTTATTTTTCTGAGTATTTAATGTTTCTATCTGAAATGTCAAATGAAATATCTGAATGGATTGAATTTTGCTCTATCATCACACCATTCTCTGTCAACGAGATAATAGCATGCTCTACTGTTTTTGCATGGGGTTTGAGTAATCATAGATGGTTTGTGGCTACACTATTTTTGTGCTCTTCCATAAAAGAGTTCAATTCATTCCGAAAATGTTGTTATCGAAACGATGGCAAAAGACGGATAGTGACTTCTACATGAATGATCCAGCCATGAAGGACCCGAAAACAAGAAGGTGTGACGATCCAACAACACATTGGGATTGCATGAAGGTAAGAATGGAGTTGATTAGTGACTTGGGTGGAACATCACAAGAGGCTCACAACTATTGGCGAGAACATGTTGACTTGATGATAGGGAGTCTGAAGAACATTATTTTGAAGCAAGAAATGAAGAGCTTGTGGTTAATGTCAACTCGCAAGAGTATGCTCACGTAAGGTCTCCATCTAAAAGGGATACAAAATGCAACGAGAGCTTAAAAAATGTTCGAAGAAGTGCGAGAGATGTCAAGAATATGGACACAATCGAACTACATGCTCGAATACTTCAGTTGGTGTTTCCGGTCAAGCGCAATCGCAAGCCCTATCTCAATCAACATAACAAACGATGATTTCCAACGTCAAATACTACTGGTCTGAGGGATGAGTGACCAGTACTCTTTCGGGGGTATTGGGATGACTGGGTTTGATTTATTAAATGTTTATATTAAACGTTTGCATATTTTTATTAAGTACCTTGACAATTTTATCCGTTATTTGGTCCTTTTTGTCTGATGTTTTAGTGTGTTATCTGATTCTATGCGTGTTTATCCGCTGTTGTGAACTTTTGATAATTTATGAATCAATTTCTTTGTATGTTTATCCGATTCAGCGTTGTTTTATCCACTGGGCAAATTCCGTGTTTTTTTGTTTTTAGTGGGGAGGGGGCACCACTATCAGGGCCCAAATAATTGACCGAATCTTGGAGGACCAAAAGAATAAATATAAACCTGCGTTGCATAAAACCGTCGTCAGTTTCAGCCGCTGCACTCAACTGACGAAAACCTGCAAGAACCGTCGAGTGCGCTTCCGTTTCGCCGCCGTATCAAGTCCCACACCGACCCAGTTTAAGTTTCCAGGTGTTTAGTTCGCTAAAAATCGTTTCTTTAATTGCTCGCTGAATTCGTGCTTGGAATGGTAGCTTTGCGTGTTTTCAAAAGTTAGGGTTTCATTAAATTGATGAATACGTGATTTTTTTTCTCTGGAGGTTGCATGTTTCAGCTCAACTCTTTTACACACCCATCGCCTACTTGTGGATTTTGAATCTTTCATTTTCTGTGATTTGGTGGCTAAAGTTATCTATAGACTACAGAGCTTTTCTCAGTTCTTGCTTACATTTATCAGAAAAATAGTAAAAGAAAATTAAAGAAATGCGAATTGAAGAGTAGGAGTTGGAATGGCTCTTCTATAAACCTACATGAAGTGGTCAATTAGAGAGCAGGGGAAGTTGATAGGCTGAAAGATTATGTAGCTAATCTCTTCGTAAGTAAGAACTGCTACTTGAATTTTCTATTCCAATGTTTTCTGGAAAAAAATTGGTTTGATGCATTTGGCTGTTTGAACGCCGCAATAGTACAGAGTAAACCAGAGAAATCAAGGAGAAAATGCCCAAGTTCTTGATTTGAGAATAAAGAAAATGATATGCCAAATTTATTTCATTTTTTACCTTATAGCTTTCTGATTTGTCTCTGTAGTGTAGTCTAGGTCAAACTGGATTTGGGTACCTTGTGCATATAGTCTCATAGAATGGGGAGCAGCAACCAAGCGCTTCGGGAAGATTTTTGGATGAAGAGGTGCCCAGGGAGTTGCAACTAGTCATCATTGAGAAGGTTTGCTGTTCTCTTCATGAAAATAATAATAGTTGTCAATGCTGCTAGTTTCCATATCACAACCTGGACGTGGCCTGTCTTGCTTTTCTTAAATGGTTTCCTATTTTCCCTAAAAAAGGGCCATGCGTCTCTTGTTATAAATTCTTCAGTGATTGTAACAGAATCTTAAATTTTTTATTTGATGAAAAAAAGAAATGAAGTGCACTTTTTTTTCTCACCTCGATTTGACAACTAAACTCCAGCTTTCCTTTGGTTCTGTCTATTCTATACAAATGCCTCCGGAGCTCCTATTCTCACTGCTGTTCCACGCATAAGAATGGGTTTTTGGTAGTGTGAGAAATTCAACTTTCCTTGTTCTCCTTTTGATGTGCCTGAAAACGTTCAGCGATTATGATTGGTTCTGGACTTCCTTTTGATAATTCTGTGGCTTCATTTAGGTTCGTCCTGATTGCATGAGGGCATCGTTATGCACTATCAAAATCGTCTCTAGTGCATCAAAGCTAATACTTGAAAAGAGGAGATCTAGATATTTCTCATCCGCGTGCTCGGCGTTACCTTTGCCTTCTTTCTTGAAGGATGGACAGTTACCACCAAATGAAACTATATATTTGGACGAGCGTTCGTCAGATTCTGACTGTATCTCTTCTAAAACTGCTGACTGCTATGACACATCTTTTAGTAGGGACTACACCCGCAAGTTTGCTGAAAAGCAGTATTTTGACAACAAATCTCGCAATTTAGAGAACCAGGAGCTGAAACGAATAGAATCAATACTCAGAAAACGTGGCTGGAACTTAAAGTTCGAGAATTCTAATTTCCAACTGGATCAGGAGAACGTTGTTCGCATTTTGAACGACCTGTTCGTGGAAAGTTCAGATGCTTCGATTGCTCTATATTTCTTCAGGTGGTCAGAGTGTTACACAGGATTGAAGCACACAATCCACTCTATTTGTACAATGGTACACATCTCGATTGCTGGGTACATGAACTACATAGCTATAGATCTTATTCGACACCTGGTCAGATCAAATGACAGAGATGACTTGTGCAATAACATGTTGCTAAGAGTTCTGCAGGAAACTCATACTGAACGGAAAACAATTGTGACTGCATACAGCATGCTTGTTGATGTCTACAGACGAGAGGGCATGGTGAATATTGCTCTTGAATTAACTAGTCAGATGAAACACCTTGGCATTTTTCCTTCCCTAGGGGTCTGCAATTCACTCCTCGGGGCACTACTAAGATTGGATCAGTTACAAAGGGCTTGGAATTTGGTGGAAGATATGGAGAGCCAAAGGATGGTTCTAAATGCTTCTATTATCAGCCCGTTTATACACAAATACTGCTCTGATGGTAACCTAGAGGCTGCTTTGAAGTTGTTGACGGATATGAAGAGTTTGGGAATCAATCCCGATGTTGTGTCATACACTATAGTAATTAACTCACTGTGCAAAAAACATCACTTGAAAGAAGCCACTTCTTTGCTGTTCAAGATGACTCAAATGGGTATCTCTGTAGATTCAGTTTCAGTCAGTACACTTGTTGATGGGTACTGTAGGATGGGAAAGTTGGAGAAAGCAATTAGTCTTTTGGAGGTTTTTGGCTTTCCTCCAAATATATATGTGTATAATAGCTTCATTTCGAAGTTATGTACAGATGGTAGTATGGTTGCAGCTGTAAGTACTTTCAAGGAGATGCTGGAATTGGTATTGTGCCCTGATTATTGCAATTACACGACTATGATTGGAGGACTTTGCAAAATTGGGGAAATAAAAGCCGCTCTCAACTTTGTAGGAAATATGTTGAAGAAGGGTATCGATGCATGTGTCTCTACATATACGGTTCTTATTGACTATCATTGTAAGTCTGGGAACTTGGAAACGGCTGAATACTTGTTTGGGAATATGGTAACAGATGGATTAGTCCCTGATGTGGTTGCATACAACACATTAATGGACGGATATGGGAAGAAGGGTCACTTGCACAAGGTTTTTGAGCTTTTAGATTTGATGAGATCTGCGAATGCAACTCCTGACGTTGTTACATATAACACTATAATTCACTGCCTCATTACTCGAGGATTTGTCAGTGAGGCAAGGGGTATTTTGGATGAGCTCATAAGAAGGGGTGTATCTCCCGACGTTGTAACATTTACTGATATTATTAGTGGTTTGTCAAATAAGGAGAACTTTGAGGAAGCATATCTTTTGTGGTTTCTCATGAATGAGCGTGGGGTGAAACCTGATGTTGTGACATGTAGTGCTCTTCTTAACGGATACTGCAGAGCACGTCGTATGGATGAAGCTAATAATTTGTTCCTTAAGATGCTTGACATAGGTTTGGTTCCAGATTTGTTGTTGTACAACACACTCATCCATGGATTTTGTCGTGTTGGGAGGTTAGACGATGCTTGCCACTTGGTAGATATGATGGTTGAACACAATGTCCTTCCAAATGAAGTTACTCATCAGTCCCTTGTCCTTGGATATGAGAAGAAACATGCTGAGAATCCTGTAGAAGCTGCTTCGTTTAAGTTGAAACAGATACTTAAAAAACATGGATTAAAAATTTCAGGTTGATCTGTATTGTGCAAAGAGCTGATTGCTTCTCGTTGGATGCACGTGCAAATACGGGGTGGCTGTCATCACTGTCTGGTTGATCTTGAGATCTGGTAATTGTACATTACAAACAAAACTTCAATTTGGACTATCATGTTTGTGAGTTGATCTTAGCATACTCTAATCCTTAAAAAATGGTTTATCTGGTTTTCACAATAGGTGTGGGGTACTAAATGGAGCCAAAATCTGTTCCTACAACGTGTCACCTCTTTGTGAAGCTTGCCACTTGTGGAGAAATCTGGATTCCCTCACTTATCAACTCTAAAAGACAGTCTTGGCACTGAAGAGGTGGGTCTCTAAGATATGACTTCTCACATGTATTTTCTCTGTTTCAGGAATTGTACACTTAGAGTAAGCTCTAACCTTTTTTTTCTTTTATGGATCCAAACCTTTATTTTCCCACGTACCTGCTAAATTTTGGAACTCCTGATGTGACTTTTTCAGACTACGGGTTCTGGATAAATAAGTGAGACTAAAGGTCAATTGCTGTTCTACCAAATTGTAAAAAACTTTTCAGTATTTATGAGAGGATTCTTACTAAAATCAGGATTACAAATTTCATATTATACTGTTACCTTGTCTTCCTTTGAGTATGAATTTGAATAACATCGGTGTTTGACATTTGGGTTTTGTGTGTGCGTGTGTAGGAAAAGAAGGGATTGTTGTACTTTTGCGAATTCACCTTAATATCGACAGAAGTGCATGAATTCTACTGCCCCAATAATATTGTATGACCGGAGTATTGTTGCACGTAAATCATATAGACACACACACACATTGTTTACTGCTGGAATGCGCTTAAGGGTAAGTCGGACACCTTTGTTTTTTCTTTTCTTTTTTTTTTTCTCATTCTGAAGGAACATTTGTGCTCCTGGTACTCTCTTTTCTTTCCAAGCAATGTTAGCTTTCCCAAGAGGTCTGTGTTTTCAACTTTCACCGTCCTTCAAATAGTTGTACTCATTGGTCCACGTCTACAACTGAGTTGCATCAATGTTGCATACATTTTCATCAAATAAGGCCAAGTTTTTACGTCCCTCAACCTAGCCTTACTTAAAATCAACCTGGCAGGCTGAGCAATCATTTTCAAATCTCTGTAGGATTTTGAGTTACAAAACTTAATCCCTTCTGCTCATTTTCTTGCAGTTTTTCATTGTTCACTTCTTACTGAATTCTCGACTGCTAAACAAGTGCAGATGTCCGCTCTCTGAGACTGATGATGTGTTGCCTTCCATCAGGTGAAGGGGCTATTTGGAGGCTACATTTTTGACGCTTTGAAAAACAGTTTTATAAAAGCTCCAGTAGTAAGAAGGGGGAAGATAAGATGCCTCTTCTCCCCCCCCCCCCCCCCCCCTGGTCCCAAGACTTTCTTCCTCTCCCCTTCCCCTTAACTACATGATGGTCTATATCCCAGCACCTTTCCCCCCTCCAAATATAACCAATTCACAGTCTAAATACTACTTTTAAACTTCATCACTCAACCTCACAAACTCCGCTAAATGCCCTTAATCCACTACTTTCCCCCATGGGAGAGGCCAGGGGGGCATCTCCCCTTCCCCCTTACCACTGGACATGCCCTCACCAATGCTCGCAGTTTGATGGCTCTGAAGTTTCCTCAATTCTATGTAAGTGTAGTGAATTTGTTCCGACCTTTAATTTTCGTTCTTTTTCTAATCTGACCCACATGATAACGTTTCGTTTGTTCTTACCAGATCATTGTACGAGGAATTCCTCCGTCGAGAAAGATCATATTTTGATTTCAGAATTCCGGTTGCATCAAAAATATGGAGGAAGATTATAAGCTTTGTTAGTGATAGATAAAATTGGAGATATGGTCCCTGTGATTGCAGATGTAACTAGTGATTTTACTAAAATGTTTCATTCAGTAAATTGTATCTTTGTTTAGGCAGTTTAAACTGGCTTGCGTCAATGATTTTGTGATTTCTTTTCATCTTGGGTTAATCTTATGTATATTGAACATTAGTTTTATTGTGACTTGAAAATAAACTTACTTCCAATTGGGAAGACATGATACTGGAGCATGTCATTCACAGGTAGAACAGCAACTAATGGACAAGAGTACTCACTCAGTCCAGAAATGAGTGTCAGGGTGGACGTTCCACAAGTAAAGACGTTCTTTTCACTTAAATGAAATTATGAAAATGTCATTCGTTTTATTTGATGCTTATTCATTGAATTTACTGAATTGCTATTATTATTACGTTGAGTTTGTTCCTGATTATTGTGAAATTATAATACGTTACAGGTAGGGGTAAAAGACACTTTCAGCCCTCGGGTTTGACATAAAGGCACTTTCATCCCTTCTTGTTTGAGAAATGACACTTTCACCCCTCACTGTGCCAAAATGCAGGACACTAACACCCCCCTCTGGTTCTGTCACTTTATACTCAAAATTCCAAAACTAACTATCATCGTTGACGGACCCGAGCCCCAGACTAACCGCGACACGACTCGGGAGGGCATGTGTCATGAAATTCAGCACACTCAAGGGGTGAAATTATCATTTCCCAACTTGGAAGGAGTGAAAGTGTCTTAGCGTAAAACTTGAGGTGATGAAAGTGCGCTAGTACTGTTCATGCACAAGTTTTAAAGATACATGGACGCTAATTAAGTAAAAAAGTTGGCTTTTCAATAGTATAACATATTTAACATATTTTTGAGTTTCTATTTTAGGAAATGAAGACACTTAAAATGGAACGGATAGAGTAGTATTAGTACTATACCTGATGAAAGTGAGTCTTGTTGCAAGACAATGCCTACTAAACAACAATGTTGGATGACATAGCTTCAAATTATTAGCTTGAAACAAGACTAATGATCCGTATGCATTCCATTCCCAAATGTTATGGGACAATTGGGTTTAAAAAAGAACGCGAAAAAAGAGCAAAACTAACTACCCAACTTGAAAGCATCTACAAACAGGCCTAAGCAAACACCAGCCTTCCAATAGTTAACCATCACCACCAAAGACTGTAATCTCTGACTAGTCATCATCCGAGACGACGAGGGTTTTCTTCTGTACATAAGCATACCAATCCCTTCAATGGCAGCGACCACCACCCCTGCTACAAGCACGTCCCAGTCACCAGTCTGCCCAAGAATCGTAGCTAGGGCATTGGCCGTGTAGAAGCCCAGTAAGAGAAGAAATATCTTCATGGGGAAGTTCTTTCTAGCTGCATTCAGTTTCTCCAAGAGTTGTCGCCCCGCCGCACTTACGATGCGGCCCAGCCGCGTTCGCCCGAGGCCTGGAGCGTCACCGTTGCCCAGGCCATCTTGCCCCCCGTTGTTGGGGACCCCACCGGTGTCCAAAGCAAAAGCTAGTCTCCAACCATGCCTGGAAGAAGAAAAGGTTTCCAGAATAAATGAGAATATGAACACCTACAAAAATATGTTCCAGAGTCATCAGGCATGTCAGCATTGAACTCGAGTCCTCAATTTCTCTTTTCTTTACAGGTAATAAATCATACTCTAACCTACTACTAGGGGGAGATGCGAATTCAGGATTTCATGACAGTGGGGGCTAACTTAGAGAAAAATCAATAATGGAAGGATAAAATTTGAATTTTTTGATGTTGAGTGGGGGCTATAGTACAATTACTGTGGGGGCTAAACTGAAAAAGGTGATAAAAATAAGGGTAAATTTTATATTTTCAAAGTTGAGTGTAGCTATAGCCCCCGCTAGTCTCCATTTGGATCCGCCCCTAGCTAGGGAGGCTCGAATGCGAGGCCTCAATGTAACTGCCTCAGAGCCCTTATCCATTATCTCCACTGGGCTAAACAGCAGTCACTTTATAAAATGATGATTATCTAAATGCTCCGGAGTAGATAAATGATATTGATCCTCAACAATAGCAATGTCTCGACGGTTTGCACAAAAAAGTGCACATTCAGTTTATAATGATTAGATATCAAATCAGAAGTTCGAGTGGATTTCTCTCATGGAAATTTTGACAACTGTTAGGATTTACAAGCATGGTCAATGGTACCATCTAACGTCACAAAGTTAACCGGATGATCAACTCATTGTAGAATAGTCACCGTTGGTCTTCAAAGGTTTTGCTTACAATCTAGGTACAGTAATGACATTGATTCAGGAATTTGCATAGCATAGCGGAACAAATGGAAAGATTAACTTGAAAGAGAAGGGGAAAAACTTGCTGCTATCAACTTCGCTATTACTTGTGGAAAGTTATTACCAGCAGGGGAAAGAAAAAGCTAGCAAAGCCAACGAATGAGGAAACAAGCATTTTGGCGGCCAAAGGGTTTCTAAGAACATAATTAGGACCCAATAAAATCTATCACTCACCTTTTGCTAGGAAAAGTAGTCCTTGCGCCAAGCTTCGAGGTATGCTCATCTGGACTTGGTGTGTTTTTCCAATTAATGGTTGTGTGATAACTTCTGAGGTCAATGTAGAACCTTTTACAGCTCACTTTATCCACCAACTGCAATGATGGCTGGAGCATGACGGTACCCCTTCTACAGGCCATGAACTGCAGATAATATTGAAATCTTCAATCAGCACTAAAGATTGAGGATGAGAAATACATCAGTGGGTAAAAAATAATTTCTTTTCCTTTGTACGTTTAAAATAAAAGTTCAAGTTAATCAAAAGGAATAATTAGTGGGGATTTGATAGTGGTGGGGGAAAAGTTCAGGGATGGAAGAGTAAATCCTTGTTCATCCCCTTCTTGTACAGGGTTATGAACCCACAGTAGTCCAAAACCAATTTAAGTTAGCTTATTCTCTTCCTCTTAGGACGGATATGAGTGTCCCCATCAGTTTCCAGAAATTGCTATCGCTAAGCAGAAGCAGAGCATGTGAGATTCAAACATCAGCAGCAAAGGCTTTGTGGTGACGGTAGCGGTTGTTGGTGGTGGCTAGGTTTAGTGTGTTTGACTATCACCCAAGAGTACATTCACTAACCAAAGAAGAAAAAATATTAAATTCGTCAGGTCATGTGTAATGCCATGTCATGTGTCAAGATCTAGAATGAATTACTAGAATACTTTTATCACATTAAGTAAAGAATGAGTTCCTACATATAAGATAACAATGATATTCAGGAATTATAATGACCTAACTCTTGTGCCACTCCTTACCCCAATATATACATCATATTTCTAAAATGGGGCCAACTTTAACCCAAAGGTATCTTTTAGGTACAAATAGCAGCTCAATCACAAAAATATAAATTTCAGCAACTAAGCCCCAAGTAATATTTGTTAACAAAGTGCATTTGTTTTCACATTTAAAGGGTAGGATAGTTCTCAAATCTTTACATTTTGTAGGTTTTAAGAGAAGGTATGGATTCATATCAGTCTACCCTGGTGATAACAATAAGATGTATAAAAAACGTTAGCAGGTTAATTATATATGCTATATGTAAATGCACACATTAGTGTAGGCAGATGACTTCTACAAGGTTCACACTCTCAAAGATCAAACAATCATGACTGCAGGCTTGATCAGGAATGTCAAACGCCATGAAACTTCCAGACAATATACTCGTGCTGTAGTGAGCGGGCTACATTTTCCAAGACATGTTTTCATTCTGAAACAGCATGTGATGGTCTTCTTCTGATTTATTAGCATCTATCACGAGGGCAAATGAAGGACTACACACTGGCACTTGAGTAGAGATGTGATGATACAGAACATCACAAGGTATATGTATATCTTAGTCTAATCACTAGTAACAAGTTAATACAAAATTAGACAAGTATGTATTAAACCTCTTTTTTCAAGGATCCGCCTTTCATCAAGTTATATAAAGGTAAGTAGACAGGAAACAGTGAGAATGAGTTTAGACTCTTTCCTTTTCTAGACTGGCAAGAATATTTCCTTCTTCCGTAGCGAGTTTCCAAGATAACTTCATTCGAACTGGTTGGATGTGTCAGGCATAGTGCTCATCAATGACCATAGCTGTCTGTCCCACTCCCATCCAAGCCAAGGGAGAGGTCACCTTTCTCAGCCATATATTATTTTTCTTATTCCTACATTTGCGAGAAGTGATGGAGACATGGAAACAACTATATCACAATATTAACATTGATGTCTTAATTATATTCCATTAACCTATCAAAGTCTTTAAGCATACACACCATACACTTTTTATGCATGGTATTGTAGTCTGCAGATCTGTTTGTTAACAAGACTAAACAACACTTGTGCTAACATATAGCCCTATGATTTTCGCTGAACTGGCTCTCCATCTTACTCTTGGCTGTCTAATCTCTCTGCACCCAACTACTGGTCTAGCACTATTCAAGTGGTTATGTGGATATCACAAACTTCCACAGCATTTGAGTAATATTTATTGATCGTCGGATCAATATTGTTTTATCTTACACATTTCCCTCATCTATGGGTATACGATATCGCAGACACAAAATTTATTTTGGAACTACAGCCCTTGGTCTGGTCTGGTTACCTGAACATGTGACTTCGTTTAGAAGGTTATTGTCCACTACCTTCCACTAAATAAATAAAAAAATCTGAAGAAGACGTAAGAGAAAGATTGTGAATCAACACCAAGATTTGCTCTTTCCCCCATCAATCACTACTACTCTCTTCAATCTATCATAAAGTAGCCTCCACCGTTTTTGTCAGTCTATTTCATGCTTCTCATTCCCATCTCCAGAACTTTCTCTTTCCCCATTGATCAGTGCTAACATACACCTGATTTTCTAGAGCCATCAAGCTCCTTCAACTTGTGGCCAGTCCTCACTGGCACCAAACAATACAGCGGCACCCATTTTTAAGTAAAACATGGGCTGGCCATCTAGAACAGAGGAGAACCTCATATTGGAAGGCGTATATTTCTGACACAAGGCGCATGGTTTCAATCCTGCTCCTCAACTCCAGAAATCCCAACATCTTCAACATGTACCATAATGCATTTATAGGCGATTTTCTGTAAGTATTAATCACGTATTCGCATACCAAATGTCCAGGGAACTCATAGAGAAACTAGTTTCCGATTTTCGTCTTACTACATCTCATCACGTTGATCTGGTAGTCTCAAACCAAAAGAATGGGAGAGGTTGACTGTGCATTTTGGTCCTTATTCAGACTCAATTTAATATACAACTTCAAAAGTTAAATTATTGATAGATATGTATGCTTCTTGTTAAATTTTACTGACGTCACCAATCATGCACAATGTAACTGATGTGAGTATTGGACCAGCTTTGAAATGTGATAGAAAGAATTACGAAATTCAGCTAGCACAAACCCGAGGGGTTGGCCAAGTGGTAAAAGCATGGGACTGGAGGGTCTGACCCCCTTTCTCAGATTTGGACCCCACGAACGCGAAAACCCCTTGAGGTCACTGGAGTTTTGCCTGGCAGTAAACGGCAAGCACAAGCATTCTAGAATTCTGAATATGTCTCCAATTAACAGTATTTGAAAGTGTTTTTTAATGGATTGTGATAACAATTCTATCCACTTCAAGGTTGGTGATGGTTACATTGTAGTACATGGTTGCCAAATTTTCAACGTCAGAGGAGTGAAGATGGTCTGGTCCTCTACAGGATAGCAAATCTAGCAGAGAGTTGCAGGATGGTCAGCAACTCTTCCTTATAGAGAACTTACAACCATGAAAAGTCCGGTTTAAAAAAATCAGGTGCAAATACACAATTCTCTGGTTTGAAGGAGAAATGAGTAGATTTCATTTAATAGCTCCCTGGAGGCAAAGGACAGTACTCAACAAGTAACTAAAGTGATATCTTGCATACATGTTTGTATCATAACTTAGTAAAGCAACCTAAGCATTAATCCGCAAACATTGCATTGGTCTATAATTTCACTCGGCTGAAGGTCAACGTAATTCAATATCCTTCCCGGGTCTACTAGCTTTGTAGAGAGTCATTTCAAACCAACACCCTAGAACAAATGAAAGAGCCAAGTACATTGCAATACTTCTACTCCTATCAAAGTACTCTCAACTGACTTAAACCAATACTGTAACAACAGATAACACCACATCAATGCAGCAGACACTACAGGTCATTGTATGCATTGAGTTTGAGTTTGATCAAGAAATGGTCCTCACTTACCATAAAAGGGAGATATATTCACAGCATTCCCTCTCTTTCGACACTGCATACGATATGCTCTTGAAAACAGAGAAGACCTCCCTCTGAACACCTGCCAGTGAACAAAGTAAAGTATTTAGCATAAGCAACAACATAGACCACTGTGTCCTTGTCCTAAAATGTTATAAATTAGAGCTTTATTAATAGGGTTGAACCCAACATCTTAGTTTTCTCATATGTTAAACCCTCTAATACACATTGATTGCATCACACAATTCTACCGACCCTAAACCCTCAAAGCCAATTTGAAACCAAACCCATGAAAGTACGGAGAGTCATCGTCGAAACCCAACAATTATACTGTCACACTGACTCTAGCTCGTCTATATAACACTCAAGTCAAGAAAAGAGGAGAAGAAATCGTACCCGCTAGAGATGAAATTGGAGGACGATTGAGAGAGAATTTGGGGGCGTCACGCTGCGAGAGATAGCAAGAAACACACACACACACACACACACACACACACACACACACACACAGAGAGAGAGAGAGTCTCCAATCTCAACGATACAGCTCCTTCTGTGGTGGGTGGTGCCAAATTTGGGAGAAATCTGAAGTCGCAGGAACAAATGCGAGTCCTAATAATATTCACATAATTGGCATTAACTTTTTAACAATTGTCGAAATAGCCACAGAGTTCCGAGCATTAGGTCCCGTTTGGTATCAACTGAAATATGAAAATGAAGCTGAACTGAAATGGATATGTTTATACCACTCCGTCCCACCTCTAACGCACCATTTGGACTTTTTCACCCGTAACTGGGTCACTTTGACCCGGTGATTTGGATCGCAAAACAATGTTATTTTTCGATAATTTTTTTATGATCTTGTAGAATAAGAGTTACTCTACAACACTACGAAAAAATTATCTACAAATTGCAAAATTTTGCTATTTAAGTCATCAGGTCAAAGTGACTCGGTGAATAGTGCTAAAAGTCTAAATGGTGCAAAAGAGATGGGACGGAGTGGTAGCTTGTTTGGTATCCGTTTTGAAAACAAGAAAAACAATGAAAAAAAATATACTGAAAAAACTCGTTTAAAAACAGAATTAAAAATTGTGTGGTATCCGCTTAAAAACAGTGTTTAAAATCAAAAGCACATTTAGCAAAATTACTAAATTTCAATGTTAATTTGCTTAAGTATCATTTTTACGTAAAATACCGACATATATTTGATATCTTTTACATCTAATCATAGTTGAAATGTCTTTAAACACCAGTAGTATTAAAAAAATTACAAAAAAAACAACACATTTGCTGTTTTTTAAACAACTGTTTTTCGGCATGTTTTTGTTTTTAAACAGGCAAAAAACACGCCTGCCAAATGTGTTTAAAAAAAACATCATGTTTTTAATCAAAGTGGATGCCAAAGATGCACTTAATATGAGCAGACAATTTAGATTAGAATATATTTAAAAAAAATAAAAAATAGTCAAAAATTTGGTTACACTCGTCTATATAAATTGAACTGTCATAATAATATCATAAACATGTTAAAATTAGTTCTTTTTATAAAATTGGCAGCTACAAAATCTACAATTTTGAAGATTCTACAATCACATGAGAATATTTTAATATGCAAATATACAGTTTAACATTTTTTGTCATAAAAAATAGAGTGTCTATAAAAACAAATTTTAATTTAATTTGGATTAAAATTTGCAATGCCAAATATGCATTTAATGAAGTAAATAGCTTTATGAGCAAACAAGACATAAATTGTTTTTCAGACATAATTTGTTTTTCTGAAATTATTTTTCAGAAATCGCCTGAAAACATGATTTTATACCCTTGGGTCAGCTTAAACATGTAGGGGGTGGGTCGACTCGGCTCGACTCGTGACCGGTGAATCAAGACTCGCCCGGGTCAACATTTTACCCAAAAATCTTCAATTTCTTATGTAGACTCAGACTTTTTACCTATGAAACGATAAAGCTTTTGTATATTTGATGATTAAATCCTACATTTTCTTCTTAATATGAATGAATATGAGATTCTAATGATCAATATCGTTGTCAAGATTTATAAATAACATATATAGAAGCTTTGCATTTAGATTTTTTAGAATGAAGCAACACCTTAATTATTTATTTATTTATTCTTTCACGCATCAACAAATCTATTTGAAGTAATAGTTTAGTTCGAATTTGATATGCTACATTTTATATAATTTATCTCATAAATAAGTCTCTCAAAAATAAAAAATAAACTTACATTTAATCTAATCGGCGCGGTATGTTTGATATTTACTCCGATTGTGTGGTTGATTGGAAATTTTCAATTCATGGTGATTAGAATCTATCTCTTAAACTTGTGATTATTCAAATGTTGAATCAGTATAAGGTGGGTGTCTTCATACTCCATTTAACCGTGCCCTATAATGCTGAAAACATAATGAAGCTAAATTATTTTCACATAGAGTTGGCTTGTTAAACATGTGGGTCAACCCAGTGGCGGAGCTAGGATTTTTTTTGGGGGGGGGGGGGGGGGGGGGCTTTTTTTTTTTTAAAAAAAAAAGAGGGTATAGATTTTTAATGAATAAAAAATTATGCTAGTGTAATAAATACTATGATTTCTTATGTGCATTTATGAAAAATTAAAGGGGTAATTGTGTATATTAAATATGTGGTGTTTTTTTCCAAAAAATATATGCTTTTGCCAAGAATGAAACTATATTTTTTGTCCAAAAATAAATGTCTTTGCAAAGAATTGAACTCAGAATCAAAACTCGTCCAAAAATAAATGCCTTTGCCAAGAATCGAACTCAGAATCAAAATCAACTCAAGACCTATGTTTTGCCAATTAACTCCTAACTTGATCAAAGTACAAACTGTGTCCTGAATGGGGGGCTTAAGTATATGTTCAATACTGGAACAACCAAAAATAAATTAAAAATATAGGGATATATTAGTGTTTCCGGGGGAGTTAGGGAGGCACGTACCCCCAACACACCCCCCCCCCCCCCCCCCCGTGCCCCTACATGGCTTCGCCCCTGGATCAACCTGCGTGTCTACAGGTCTGACTGGTTTATACAGGTTTGTTGCGGGTGGTTTGTTAGATAGCGGGTTTTTTGAGTGTAATAAATACTATGATTTTTTATGTGTATTTATTAAAAATTAAAGGAATAATTGTGTATATTAAATATGTGGTGTTTTTTTCCAAAAAACAAAAATATGCTTTTGCCAAGAATGAAACTATCTTTTTTCTCCAAAAATAAATGCCTTTGCCAAGAATTAAACTCAGTATCAAACTCAACTCTCAAGGCCCATGTTTTGCAAACTAAACTCCTAACCACTTGATCAAAGTACAAATTGTGTCCGCAATGGGGGGCTTTTGTATATGTTCAATACTGGAACAACTAAAAATAAATTAAAAATATAGGGATATCTTAGTGTTTCCGGGGGAGTTAGGGAGGCACGTAACCCCCCCCCCCCCCCCCCTGCCCCTACATGGCTTCGCCCCTGGATCAACCCCCGTGTCTACATGTCTGACTGGTTTATACAGGTTTGTTGCGGGTGGTTTGTTAGATAGCTGGGTTTTTTAGTGTAATAAATACTATGATTTCTTATGTGTATTTATGAAAAATTAAATGGATAATTGTGTATATTAATTATGTGGTGTTTTTTTTTTTTTTCAAAAAAATATATGCCTTTGCCAAGAATGAAACTATCTTTTTTGTCCAAAAATAAATGCCTTCTCCAAGAATCGAACTCAGAATCAAACTCAACTCAAACTCAAACTCAACTCAAGACCTATGTTTTGCAAACTAAACTCCTAACCACTTGATGAAAGTACAAATTGTGTCCTGAATGGGGGGGCTTATGTATATGTTCAATACTGGAAGGAAGTTTGCAACAACTAAAAATAAATTAAAAATTAAGGAATATCTTAGTGTTTCCGGGGGAGTTAGGGAGGCACCGCCCCCCTCCCCCTCCCCCCGTTCATGCTACTTGATTGGTTTATACAAGTTTGTTGCAGGTTTGTTAGATAGCGGATTTTTTGAGTGGGTCAACACGTTTTTCCATGTAGACTCGTAAACTCGTAAAACTCGCAGGTCAACCCGCAGGTTTGAAAACCTTGACTGAAAATAATCTGGGTGAATACACTCATCAGATGAGGTGTTTCCCACTAAAATAACTCAATATGCACTATTTTTTCTGTCTGCAAGTAGAGGGTATGATAATAAGAATTACCAATGCAGGAGTTGTGCTTGCAAAATGGTTCTTACAGTGGTGCAACTGGGAAGTGGGAGGAAGCTCGGTGAGTTGCAGTTTTTATTTTGGCCTAGGGAAGTGGGAGGGGAATTACCCTTCTGTTACAGCTATAGCATATGATTTTTTTTTCATATTTGGGGTTTGGAGTAGTGCCTTTAAGGCACTCATAATCACTTATTGTGGTTATATGTACTAACCATCAGGGATATATGATTATATGTCATCCTTCAAAGTTGCATGGTTTATAAATTTTTTAATTGACTAGATTATGCAAAGGAGTCGGATTCACTCCTCCAGTTCAGAAGTTACTATGAGATAGACTACGTGAAAAAGGTTACCCATAAAAAAAAAAGAAAAAAAAATGAAAGGTATAACCTTAGTAACTTAGTTGGCTATAGAACTTAACAAATTGGCATGAAGAGAGTAATACTTTTCACACACAAATAAACTGGTTCTTAGAAGATGATTACGTGAATGATGATCACATGTATGTTGTGTTCAACCTCATTTATAAACGGTTACTTTTTATTGGGGCATTATAGCGTGAAGTTATACTATATCTTTTGCCCGAACCTATCTCTTCATATTGTAATTTTGCAGGGTAAAATCTCTTGTAGTTGACTACCCAGATATGGATGAAAATGTAATTGTTATAAAGCTGAGATGTTGGAGAAAGTCAAAATAATATTTGCTATCAAATTAGTTATGTAAGTTGGGCTGGTTGTTGGGTTGCCATGGGCAAATTTAGAAAATGATGAAAAAATACTTAGTACATTTCACTAGATCCCACTTAAATTTAATAGTAATATATTGGTTGTGGAGACGGCGAGGGGTTTGTTTTGTAGGCTGGTCCGGTTCGTAGCTTTTTTCTTGTGTCTATTTCGTTTTTTTTCTCCTAATAATCATAATGAGAATCTATCAATGTAGGATCGTAGGGTGCATCATTTTAATTGTTTATCGTACGAAACCTGTCATATGATAACAATTTAATTCTTGAATTTTATATTTGTTATAATTTTATTTGTAACTTAAAGCAAAGTTTTAAAAATCGTACCGATTATTGAGTCGGTGAGGCATCGATTTGTGGTTCAACCGTTAGACCGGTGGTTCAACCAGTTTAGCAGCATATTTTTTTAAGATATATAATAATTTATTTTATCTAAATATGTGATATATTTATACTTATATTAAAACGTCATTTCAAAAATATTAAAACGTAAATGTGCAGACACAAATGTTCTCTTGGTTTAGTGTATAAAAAAACTATTTTACTGACTCTTAGTCATGAGATTGAATCCCATATCAAGCATAATTTTGAAAAATATTTCGGCGGTTGGACCGGTGAACCAACCGGTTTTGATTGGTTCAGCGCACCACCAGCGGTCCAACAACCGAACCAGACCGGTCTGTGACCAATCGAACCGGTCGGTTTGGTTCGGTTCGATTCTTAAAACTTTGATTTAAAGTGTACAGTCTCTTATAAAAGACGTACAAATGCAATTGAGGTGTTGAGTTAGTATGCATTGCTGTGACCATATGATTGCAAGTGAGATTCGATCAACGATTAATAGAGAAAAAAAATGTAGTTTTGTGTGTCCCATATTGTGTCACATAGAATTCTCATGAGAGTTATCATGAGACCGTCTCCATGAGATCACACCTCTTAAATATAAGGGTCAATTATTTATTACCCATTTTCAGTTTGAGGTAATGATCCATTTACCACCTCCAATTTCAAAAGCTACTTATTGACACCTCCAGTTGTCTTCTTCTCCTTCGGCTCTTCAGTTTCTTTTCTTTTTGTTTCTTTGTATATTGTTAAAGGGTAATTGACATAAAACCTACCTGCAGTGTTACACTTATGGCACAAAACCATCTGCACTTTCAATTTTTCACACCAACTCCCTGCAATTTACTATTCTGTGACACTTAACCCGAAGTTAATAACGCCGTTGATAAATTGGACGGAACAAAGTCACGTTACCAAAGAGAGAAATTACCTGTAAGTCCATCATGTTCTTGTACAGTTACCCCAAAAGAAACCCCAAAAGCTCAGAAAGGTCCTTTCCAGATCTCTCACTTCTTCATCACTCTCTGTTCGTTTGTAAATGCAGAGAAGAAAAAGAAGAAGAAGATCAAAAGATTGGAAGTAGCCCCTGATGGGTACAGTTCACTTGATCATCATCTCCTTGTTCTTGGTCCTTGTACCATTTCACTATGGGGTTTCTCAGGAAACCCACAAGTCAGGAGCTGATTCAAACAACAGAGAGATGATAGATTTGATGGGTGGACCACAGGATGTGGCGTGGGTGGTTCAGCTCTCTGATCTCCATTTCAGCGTCCATCACCCAGATAGAGCTCTTGATTTCAAGAAATTTGTGGGTCCTTCTCTTGCCAAAATCAAACCCTCCCTCGTCCTCATCACCGGAGATCTCACAGGTTTTGACCCTCTCATTCTCTCTCTCTGTACATGTATGCAATTGGGTTCTTAGTGGACTTGATTGTGCTGTTTGTTGTTGGGTCAATTTTCTGAATGAATTATGAGTTGAGGACCATCTAGGGTTCATGATAAATGTTAGACTTGAAAGGAGCTAACAAGGTCTGTGTTTGAGTTAATTTTTGGGATGAGAAACAATTCATCTGGTTTCATGTAAATCTTTGTTACTTTGTGTGATTGATTAAAGGTTGTTGATGCAGGATGCACCAAGAAGAATTGAATCACAATGATTCAAAAACTCAACTCAAAACGTGAGGAGAAATAATGTTTATTCATAAATCAAAGCTGAAAACAAATGCAAACTTCAAGCCTATAAATAGGGAAAGCTGAAGGAACCTTAACAAACTAAATCTCCAAACCAAGATAGACTCCTAAAAAGATAACTACTAATTTATTCTGATAACAAATTTAAAATCAAAATGAAGATAAAACTAAATATAATAAAATCCTAGATAATTTTGGATAATCTGATCTTTATCCGCATCATTCTCCTCCACTGAGAAAAACTCTACTCCGGAGAGTTTTAAAGTAAGAACCATGACGTGGACGACCCTTCCAGTGGATCAAATACTTCCAGACTCCATCACAAACTAGACCATTTGGATGATTAGTCCATTGGACCAAGTACTTCCAGGAATCACTTTGAACTGTAACTTTAGGATGGTTTCTCCAGTTAACCATATATCGAAACAAATCACTTTTGAGAAATGACTTCACGTGATTCTTCCAAGAAGTAATAAATTCCAAAATTGTAATTTCATGTGATGCAAATCTTGGACGTCCTTTCCATATAACCAAGTAGTGTAGCAAATCACCACAAATAAAAGGTTTTGAACAATTCGCACAATGAAGCATATGTGGCAAAATGCAATATTGTGATGACAAGAATGGATGATCCTTCCAGTACACTAGATACTTCCAAATCATATCTCGAGATGGAAGAGAATGCTTGGTCTCGATGCTTGCACATGACTCATCAAGTTGTTGAACAACTTGAGAAAATAAGAAAGATATATGAGTCGCATTACCTTTGCACAAGTTCACCTGATCATACTTATCGGAACCGTCAATGAAATCTAGAGCTGTAGGAGGAGGCTCTTTAAGACGCGATGTCTCAAAAGAGTTACGGTTGACACATAGGCTGACACAAATCCCTTCTACTATCATTGGCATATTCAAATGAGACTCAATGCAGTATGTGACCAAGGGATTCAGTGAACAACCATCAAGATAGAATTGAGTACCTTTGAAATGCTTTGAAGGTCGGAGCACAACATATTTGCTCACGTGCAGAGAAACAATACCCCACCTTTGAAATGTCTTAACATACTTAGGTATCCAAAGAGAATATGGATATGAGACAGGAGAATTATGAGTTGTTGTGGCGAGAACCTTGGTCGATTCCGTAGCAGTGAGACCAAATTGATCAACAATTTTGTCACATGTACTATACTTGCATGGTGCTTGGACTTTGGGTTCACTCTTCTTCTTAAACTCCTCAAAGTAAGGAGTTAGTATTGTTGAACAATTTTCAACAACTTGTTTTCCCAATTGTCTTCCAACTTCTGGAAATACAAGATTATTCTCTTCCGAGCACGCAATGAGCAGAGAAATCAACTCCATCGAAATGTTATCACTTTCTTCTAGCAAAACACTCAAGATATTCTCCATATCCTCAAACATGGATGATGCTGTGATGATGTCGGAGGTAAGAAATAACTTGAACATCGCATGGATCAGTTCATCACAATCAAGATCAAGCATCAATACGAATAACTTAGATCCTGCAACGTTACTGAGAATATTGATGGCTTTGGTGTAAGAGAGGCCAAAAGGATTAGATAATTTTTCGAAGGAAAATATAACGAGTTTGAAAATGTCCTTTATCTGACCGTCATTGTATGGAAGCTTAGGGGCTGTAATTCTAGTCAACTCGCAAATGCACGCAGTAGCCGCAATCTTCACATCCTCATTAGCGTGTCCCAATATCTCTTGTGCAATCAACGAGTTCGTACACGAATAGAGAATTGTCTGCAACTCATTCGAAGGAGATTGACTCACTTTGCTAAGTAAATTCTCGGTTCGGTCAAGTAAATGAAGAAGCTCATGAGTTAATGACGGTAAGTGCAATAGCTTACTTGCAACATTCGCTAGTTGCTGGGGAAACTCCTTTTCCTTCAGCCAACATGGTTGCAATTTCAACCAACTCGGTCTCAAGTCTAACATTTTGTTTTTGACGACTTTGCATGAGATGGAGAAGTATCCACTAGTGCTTTGACTTCAAACTTCTTGAGAGAATTTAAGTCAAGAGTGACCCAACATTCCAGTGAATGTGAGCCAAATAGGTGACCCAAAATCCTGACCGGATATGAACCGAAGTCGTGACCCAATATTCAAAGAATATGAGTCAAACTATGACAAAAATGCTCCAACAGAAAACTTGCCAATAGAACGAATAAATTTCATTATTGTCTTCCTTCTCTGGTCCTGATCCAGTGGACTGAAAATAAGAGGCTCAGCTTTAGTAAAAGAAATTAGCTTAGGGGGGCTAAGTGGTTAAAAGGTTGGGCTTTTCATATTGGCTTGCTGGTGTTGTGGCTTAGTGGGCTAATAGATTATTAGGCTTAATTGTTGCTAGCTTAGGACTAGATTACAGCTTGAAAATTGGTGAGTTTGACGAAGGGTAAAACAGGGATTTCAAGGTTGGGTTGTTCTCTCTGTTGAATTTCACAGAGCAACGAGGAAGGACAGTGGTAGAGATTCTGATCCTCGACCTGTGGCAGAAGGCTCGGTGGAGACGGAAAGTGGTCGGGCTTGTGGCGCAAATCGAGTCTCTGATCTCGGATCCGGTGGATTTCCGTTGGGGTCGTTCGGCGTCAGAACGAGATAGCCTCCGTGGACGGAGGCGTGAGACAGCGGCGGTGATTTCTCTCCTGACCGAAGATAATGACGAAGCTATGGTGGCAGCAAGGAAGAGGGGTTCGTGGGTTTTCGTTCTGACCAGTGACAACAGGGGCTTCGAGGGCATCTAGTTGAGACCCCAAGGGATCTGCAATTCCGGCATTCGCCGGCAAGATTGCGCCTTTGCCTTGAAAGCAGCGATGATGATGATGCTGCAATGCGGCGTCGGAGTTTTTTTTTCCGCTCGGAGTAGCAGCAGAAATAGTCGGAAGATATGGCGGCGGTCTTTTCCGGCTCAGATCGGATGGATTCTCCTTCTGGTTCGGGGTTTGCGGGGAGGTACCCGGGCGAAGTACTGGGTCGGACTTGGTGGTAAGCAGGCTCCTATTGGCGGCGGAACTGATGGAAAAGCGCGGACCTGGGCTGCGGTGGTGGCCTGGTTAGGGCAGCACCCAGGGGCACTAATGGCGAGGACCGCCTGAGTCTTCTTGCGACCCGCCAAGCCGAAGGTTGAGAGATCGTCTGATCCACTTCTCCTGCTAGTTCTTTCTTTCCGGAACAGTGAGAAAAAAGGTTGATTTTGGCTTTTGTAACAAGGCAGTGAAAGGAGTGTGCTGACTGTAAATTGGTACTCTTTGGTGTTGTCGGCGCGGTAATGGCAAATCGGAGTTGGGCTCTGATACCAAAATGATGCAGGATGCACCAAGAAGAATTGAATCACAATGATTCAAAAACTCAACTCAAAACGTGAGGAGAAATAATGTTTATTCATAAATCAAAGCTGAAAACAAATGCAAACTTCAAGCCTATAAATAGGGAAAGCTGAAGGAACCTTAACAAACTAAATCTCCAAACCAAGATAGACTCCTAAAAAGATAACTACTAATTTATTCTGATAACAAATTTAAAATCAAAATGAAGATAAAACTAAATATAATAAAATCATAGATAACTTCGGATAATTTTGGTCTTTATCCGCATCAGTTGTTAGACCTAGAAATGGGTTTCAGAGCAACAAATGATGTGATTATCAATCAACTCTAGAAAGGGTCTATGTATCATAAACCCTGGCATATTTGGAACTGTTCACTTAGTCGAACATAATTCCTAGTTTCTTCGCCACCCGGGTGTCTTGACATATACTGCATTATTATTTGGCCAAATCATAGTCGGCAGTGTACCCGTTGGATTTAAGAGGGTCAGCAAGAGATTTTCTGGTGGTGGAGTAATTGGTGACTGACTAAAATGTTGCTTATAAGCTCCATTGGGTTTCATAGAAACAAATGATATGATTATCAATTAACTCTAGAAAGGGTCTATGTGTATCATAAACCCTGGCATATTTGGACCTGTTCACTTAGTCGAACCTAATTCCTTGTTTCTTCGCCAACTGGCTGTGTCTTGACATATACTGCATCATAATTGACAGAATCATAGTGAACAGTTTAAGATTGTCAGCCGATTTTCTGGTGGTGGAGTGATTGGCGAGACTAAAATGTTGCTTACAAGGCCCATAAAGATGACACTTGAGCATGTTGGCTTATAGCTATTTGAAAGTATTACCAGCTCTTCTCGTTAGCACTTGCATTGCATTCACGGCGTTTCGGATTGTAGTTTGTCAACCTATGACCCCACAATGAAGGCATGGAAAATCGTCGAAATGTTTTGCTAATTTTGGGGAGTACAAGGTAACCTTGTGACTGAATGGGCGGACATAACAAAACAAGTGATACTGACATATTAAAAGAAAATCTAAAGTCTAAACGACAACGTTATTGCATACCATGTAGTAAGTCAAAGGAAAGATGAGGCGTCTGTAGCTCCAATATATATACGTAACATAGTAAAATCCATGAAATGGTGAAATAGTACTTATAACTTCCGCCCTTTCTGTTACCTAACCAATACATAATTTCAATATTGCTAGATGGTACAAGCAAGGATTTTCTGACAATGAAGCAAGACAAGACGGAATGGTTGGAATATCAAAGAGTAATGGATGATGTCATCAAAAGAAGTGGACTTAGCAAGAACATCTTTTATGATCTAAGAGGGAATCACGATAACTTTGGGGTGCCTATCATAGGCGGCTCCTTTGATTTCTTTTCCCAGTACAGCATCAATGCACGGCTGGGAAGAATGGGACCAGTTAATAGCGTCACAATTCAGGTCTATTTTTCTCCTATGCTCTCTTGTTTTTTATATATTATTTGGGATATCCAAATTATATCGGTTTTTGCTTCTTATCCATGTTTGTCATTCTCATTTCTGAGAGTATCTTCGATGTCCTTAGTTTTGCTAAAATAGATGGATGATTTTAAGTACTTAAATGTCTTCTACCCAATAATAATTCTTTATCGAACTACGTCACTTTGGCTGGACTAAAGATACTAGCCTTTATAAAAAAATGTCAGTACATATATGTTACATGATGTGTAACTTTCTTCTTATTCTTCTTCTTATCTTTTTATCCATATACTTTATCCAGACAGCTACAAGGAAGCTTCTATTTGTTGGGTTCGACAGCACTATGTCAGTTGGTTTACGAGGCCCGACTAACCTCTTTGGGCATCCGACTGATGAACTGTTAGCTAATGTAGATTCTGAACTCTCACAATGGGATTCTGATCCAACAAAACCTGTAACCAAAATAGCGTTTGGTCATTTCCCATTTTCATTTTCAGCAGCCTCTAGTTCTGGAAGAACTTTGAAGGATATTTTTCTCAAGAATTCTTTATCAGGTTATTTATGCGGGCATCTCCATACAAAGTTCGGTAAGAATTTGAAAAGACACCATCATTCCATTGACAACCTCGCAATCTTCCAGAAGTTGTTCCAATTGAATGCTCAGCAAACACTTCCAGTAAGCACCAAAACTTGTTCAAATGAGGCCCCCTCTTTCAAAGAGTTCTGGGAGTGGGAAATGGGTGATTGGAGGAAAAGCAGAGTCATGCGTATTTTGGCTATTGATAGAGGCTTCTTATCATTTGTTGATATTGACTTCAAGTCCGGAGCTAAAGATACTATCATATTACCCACTCATCCTGCAGACTCACGTTTTGTGTTGACTTCATCAGTTAACCAATATGAGTGTATGACTGTAGATCCTAAATCATACGCTACGATCAGAGCTCTGGTTTTCTCAGCTTCTCCAATTATATCAGTTGTGGCTAGGGTATATGATTCCAAGGACGGTAATCACCTTCTTGTTTTAGAATCGCCCATGGTAGAGATTCCAAGCAACATCACAAGGGGAGATCTATATGCAGCTCCTTGGAACCAGAAAGCTTTTGAGGATCCATCACCAAATAGATTTTGGTTGCAGATAGAGGCTACAGACATCAGGGGTAGAATAACTTTGACCGAATCAAGACCATTTTCTATTAATGGTCTCAGCTACAAGGTGACTTGGACATGGAAGGAATTTTTTGTCATGGGTTGCGAGTGGGCAGCTTTATATTACCCATTACTGTGGTCTTTTTATCTGTTTGTTTTATCCATTCTTATTGTTCCTAAAATTATTCTCACTTTTTCAAGAGAAAATTTTAGCTATAAGAAATTTGAAGCCAACAAAAGCTTTGTAAGTTGTATGGCCTGGTTTTTCTCAGAACTATATGGAGTCCCACTGTTTTGGCAAGCAATGCTAGTTTACTTGTTCTACCTTTTGTTATGTCCCTGGCTTTTTGGGCACGTTTTCACTGATGATACTAAAGAGATAGGATACATGACCTACAAAGGCTGGGTGGTTAAGCAAGAAAAGACTGAAAAAATGGATTTCCTTGGGTTTCCAGATGTAATGGTTGTGGTTCTTCCACATTTGGTTTTCGTCGTGTTACCCACCATTTTTGTGACTGGGGCACTGGCTGCTGAAAAAGGAATGCATCGGCATCTTTTCCATTCACTTTCAGGCAAGAAAGAAGATGATGCTGCAGTGGATGATAAGGTATCTCAAAAGCAGGACTCTTGCAGAAACAGAATTTGGATGCTCTGTCTCAGTAAGCGATGGATTAGATACATTCTGCTGATGGTTTGTTTAGCGATTTGCTGGAAGCATTTTAAGGTAAAGCTCTATTGCTAGTTCATTTTTATTTAATAGTATGTGCTGCTTAGAGCTAATTATTTTTCTTCTTATTACTATTGTGCATCACCTTTTCTGTGTTGTCATAACTTGTTAACCTACTGGCTGTCAAATTTCTCCATTTAAGTATCTGGCTAAAATGGCTAATGATTGGCTTCTTCTATCTAGCTTCTTTAAGTTAAGCTCAACATTATGGGATTAGGAGCAAGTTTGGTGTACAATTTGAATTTTTTAGTTGACCTTGAAAGTGCAAAAATAAATCCAAAAGTTCACGAAGCCCAACCTATTTGGGTTTGAGTTTTGCACTATGAACTTATAAGTTGAAATCCTAAAAAGTGTGAAAAAACTGGCACCAAAACTGGACTAATAGGTTCACTAGTATATATAGAATTCTTCACAGACTAGGGTTTTCTTGTTCTTTTGATCCAAACATCACCCTGTTTGAAGCAAAGTGTTGTTTGGTGAGCCTTTTAATTTGTGCTTTTTAGTAGCTTTTAAGTAGCAAAATGTTGTTTGCATAGTTGTCAAATCACATCGTGAATCGAAACCTCAACTTTTGAATCGTGAATCGTATCGAATCGTGAATCGTAACGATTCGTTCTAATTATTTTCTTTATTAATAAAACACCTATTCAGATTTCCAACCATCAACCCTCTATTTTGAAGTAATATATAATAATTTAAGGTGGTAAATATGCGTTTATATAAATGGCATCCAAGTGAGAGTACTGCATTAGTTCCAACCGAAACTAGTGAGTACGAAATAGTGTAAAATAATAATTATCATCAAGTGAGAGTACTGCATAAGTTTGCTCCAAAACTAATGAGTACGAATAGCATAAAATCATAATAGCATCTGAAAAGGTTAACTAAATAAGTTCCATGCAAAAGTGGTGAGTATAAATAGCATCTAAATACATCAGTTCCATGTAAACACAAAGAGGTTCCATCCTAAAGGACGCAAAATCATCCACATGATCAGTACAACCCCCATAATCGTTCGAGTGCTGCAATAGAATGCGTCAATTGAAGGTTTTTTTTTTAAGAAAAGAGAATGTAGATTAGGATTTCAAGTAGTGATGTTACACTTTTGGTCTTGACCCATATCGTTTTACGTTTTTACCTGCTTTTCTACCCCAGACCTGCCTCCAAACAAGTACGATTTCGAATCGCTCGATTCACGATTCAGCGAATCGAATCGCGATTCACGATTCAAAGGCGCGATTCAGCTATACCTCGATTCTATGCACGATTCTGAATCGATGGGGTATGAATCGAACCGAATCGTACGAATCGAATCGCGAATCGCTCGATTTTGACAACTATGGTTGTTTGGTGAGCCTACTGGAAGTATTTGAAAAGTTACTTGGAAGTTTGCCTGCTCCGTTTCATTTGTCCTTGTTTCTTGCTGGTATTGACTGATTTTTTCGATCTCATTTTCTTTCTGAATGCAGAAGAGCAGGGCTCTGATGAAAGCTTATGACATGACTCCACTACTCCATTTTCCAGTATATAGCCTTTCAATGCCGCTTTTGTTGGCTTACGGCATCTACAAGACTGGAAGTGCCCTCAACTAAGCGCTTTTTTTCTGAGTGAAGACTTTTTTCTCTCTAATGCGGAGCCAGTTACAGATGGATGAGGAAAAGAACTGGATACATAGAACTGATTCGCAATCTGAAATTCTGGTGGCTTGCTAAAGAAAATGCATTAATCTGAATATGGAGAGCTACGAAAAATCAGGCTTCATACCTGGCAGGACAGAATGTGTTGGTGCAGACTCTTCTATGTTCTTATGTTGAATGCAGCGACGATAATGTATGCACACTGAGGTTAAGAAGCGTATAGTGTTATAGATGATCTGCATACAAATGGCATACGACTTTGTAGCTTCTGCCTTACGGTGCTGATGTATTGTCGAAACATTGGTTGGTATCCATCCTGGTTTCAGTTCTAGTTATACAGTCTCGAATTGCTGAAGCCGAGTTGCATTTTTTTTTTGGGTATTTCGTCCATGAAATCATATCATACACTTGCTAGAGACTCGAATTCGAGACTAGATAAACTGTCAACAATACTTTTACAACTGGGCTAATACTACACTATAGTGTAAAGGGATGTAGTTGAGTTAGTCAGGCATGCATGCTAAGTCTTTCAGCATTTTACCTAGACATGTCTTGAGTTCAAAAAAACTGGAAAAACTCAAAGGCTGCCTATCAACGCGTTTTTTTTTTCAGGCTGAGTTTATTGCACTGGAGCAAGCGCGCGCGCGAACACACACACACACACACACACACACACACACACAAACATAGAGATAACAAAAGTCACACGGAAGGCCTAGCAGCCAGATAAAGAACATCCCATCATCTCTGCAGAAGTAAGAGTGCCAAAGCAAAAGAAACCTGCCTGTAGAGGCTAAGCCACATTGGCATGCTTTACTCCAACCAGATGCACCTTCTCCCTTGCGATCATGTATTCGCTTCAGACCAAAGCACCTCAACCTTCTCCCTCCTGGGCAATTCATAATGCATTACTACCCCCTGCCCGTCAGGTTCTTTATACTCTTCTTTCATAACTATGTTCCTTTGACTCGGTTATTTGAATAGAAAAACGATGCATTTTTTGATTTTTTTTTCATGGTGTTGTAAAACTTACTCAACTAGACCGTGTAAAGATTACCAAATTCTTTCATTGTTTTGCTTACCAAATCACCAGATCAAAGTGACCTGATGAATAGTGATAATAAGCAAAGTACGAAGAACCTCGCAGGACAGAAGTAGCACTAGGCTTGTTAGGACTACCTAACCCAAATGGATAAGTTTCTCTCTATTGTCACCTCTTGTCCCATCTTTTCCTCCTATTCACTGAAAGCCCTTTTAATAGCATGAGTTAAACCTGATGCAACAAAACGTTAGCGACATGCTACAAGTCGCTAGTTAAATCAATAGACTCCAAATTATTGACTGGTATACCAAAATGTCACCCTTTTTCAACAGCTATGTCGACAAAAAAGATAATATTCATTTTAGTCACAGCAATTATTTGATGATTATTTCTGAAGTTACATTGTACTACTACAATAAAATTAAGACACTATTATTAGCTTCATTTACAAGTTACAACAGCTGTGTTTAAACTACAGCGAAACCTTCAAAAGTTACTGCTACAAAAAAGATCATAAACGCCTCCGATTTGCCAGATTCCTTGTCCAGGTGGGGGCAACACTATACAAAATTGTCAACGACGACGACAAAGAAACAAGCATACCAACAAACCATTCCCCACTTCCCTTCCCTCCCCTTCCCTATTTTCATTACGCATTCCTATCACGTCCCTCATGGGTAAGAGTCGATTGATCGAGCGAGCATTAATTGTTCCTTTGAGACAAAAGATTGCTCAAACTGGGCTCATCGGCGTTGCTGACACATGTTGCAGACGCTAGCTGACTTCACGTTTGCATAGGTGCAGTATTGACAAGACCAGTGGTCAGAATCATCGAGGTTTCTGGAAGAAGAAGTGTTCAATCTGGATGATGTTCCCTTCCCTTTGCTACTACTATTTCTCCCCTTACTGCTCCCTCCTAAGCTCTTTGAGCTTCCACTCCGGCTGCATGCACCATGAGTATTCACATCCGAGAGTCCATTCTCTAAAGCCCGGACCAGGTTCTCAAAGTAATTCTTAGTCACACTGCAAAACATAGGTGTAAATTAAACAAACAACCCTTACTGGAGGTTTTTAAAGACAGTACAATAATTAAAGGAAGAAAGATAAATACCAAAAATTGGAAAAGCCAAACTCTTCGCTAACAGAAGGATGCGGAAAAGAACTGTTAGTATGGTGTTTGATTTTTTTCAGTGGCTACACTGACAACCCTCTTAACAGTTTCATTGATTTTGAATCTTGATCAAGCGAATCTGATCGACCCGCCTTATGGCACAATAAAAGGTTTTTGAAGAATAACCGCCCGGCATAAAAAGTTAAATCGATATTTTGGATTATCAATTTATTCAGCCTAAGAAATGTCAAAGGAAATTAAAGAAAGTAACTATAGCTGTCTATTTCCCGTCTACTAATGATTCGTTAGGTAGTAATCTAATAATATTTGCCTCCCTTCTGAGAAGGATTTATAGATAGAACAGCTCAGCAGCACTAATCATTGTTCATACTGGAGATCCAACTATAGCTTTAGCTCCTGATCAGACATTTCTCATTCAAGACATGGTCTGCTTCACACTTGACCTTACCGCTAATCTTAGACATCATATAGCTTCCCAACATGCACCAATACAGACTCCACCATTTGCAAAAAAAAAAAAAAAAAAAAAAAAAAAAAAAAAAAAAAAAAAAAAAAACCCTCCACCATCTTTTCTGTTATTGTTTTCTCTTATCTCAAAATTGGCCAAAAAATGCACCACAAATGCTATGTTTGGACTTTGTTACACTCAAGTGCCCAATTTTTCAATTGTTACACCAAAAGTGCCTATGTTCTATTTTTGTTACAATCAAGTGAACTTGTTAACTTAGACTCAAACAAGTTAACACAATTTCATTCAATGGCATTTTTGCCCTTAAGTTCTTTGTTCTCGTCTCCAACCAGGTGACTGTATCTATATATTTTTTGAAATACAACTTTTTACCGCATAAATAAACTCTTTAAGCGTATTGACTTCTTATTTATCACAATTTTCTTTCAGATTTTTGTCCTTCCCAAACTTTTCTTTTAATCCTTTCCTCTCCTCTCTTAGATAAACCCTCAAGATACATAACCATGTTAACTTATTTAACATGGTTATGTATTTATTCGTTATATTCATTTAAATTAATTACACATGCCCCACATATTTAAAATTTGAGTAAACATAACGTGCACGCTACTCTGTTTTTATTAATATATAGTAACCATTATCTTTTACAGATATCACATGTGTTATCACCTTATTTTCTAATAGCTCATTATGTTCTTCCTTACAATACACCCACTACTGAAATTCACACCACCAACTCAACCAACAAATCTACATCACTACAAGCTACGGTCAAGTTAACACAAAAATGAATGAAGCAAACATACGACACATCAGAGCAATTGAAAAATCAAAAAACCATTGAAGCAGTAAATGGACTTATAAAACTTGTGAGTTTATTGAAAGAGTGGATGGTAAAGGACTTCGTCGGAAGAACCTTGGGAAGAAGAAAATGTTAAGAGAAAATAAGATAAATGAGTAGTCATGCACCAAGAAGATATCTTATAGAGTAAAAATTGTATTCTATAAAAAATTGATACAATTATTTTGTTTGTTTGTTGGCAAGAGAATTGAAGATAATTGCAAGGGAAAATTTGACTTTTAGTGGTCAGAGGAATACTAGGACAACCAACATTCTAGATCTGAACTGCCATCAACTACCATTCTCTTTGATCACGGATTTTAACCGCATTCATCCCCTTAACTGCTAATCACCATATATTTGCTTCTTTTAGCAGACTGTTGCTGCCTGGATTTGAATTGCAAATTGCATCACCATATTTCCATGGTTTCCCCATTTCTCATGGTACAAGAATGCAAAACTCAGGCCGAGTATATTTAATAAGCTAGTTTCACCTATATGAGATATATACAACCACCAATACCAATCAACACAAATTATTGGGAGCGCTAATTTTCAAAGAGAAAACCATTTTTGCAAACACACCTTGTTAGTCCTGCCAACTTTGTGCGGAATTCATTGAAGTCCTTCAATGGTCCATCCGCAGTCAAGTACTCCTGTAGTTCCTTCTCCGCACACTGATGAAGACGTTCTAACCCAGACTCGGCTTCACCTGGAGGACAACAGAACTGAGTGCCTGGAACCAAAGCGAACTGTAAACAACTCTGCTTCCACAGAAGATCATTTACCTTGCAAGTATTCAAAGAACTGTCTCTTTGCATGTTCGTGCTCAGGTAAATAATATCCATAAGCATAAGTCCATTTTAGCACCCTCCTACATTCAACTATCTGCAATCAGAGTAGCTTATGTGTAAGACAGCGGTGCATCAGCAACTAACGCGCGAACATGGTTTACAGATAATTACCTGCAGCCACGCCTCTATTATGAACTTAAGCTGTGATTCAGGCTGGGATTGTTTGTCACTAAGCTTCTCAAGCTGCAAGACATGAATAATTATTACTAGTTTCTGGGGACAAATCTAATAAAATATCGAGTTCTGATAGCTGAGGCAAGATCAGTATTCATATGTTTCAGTTCCACATTCTTCCAAGCACCACCAATTTCAATTAGTGCTAGTCGTTATCCCGCGCCATGGCGCAGGGATTTCTTAGTATAGTTGGTCTTTAGACTAAAACTTATATTATTTTTTGCAAACAAAAAACTTCTATTCATTTTCTAGTTGGTGACTTGGGTACATGCTAAGATCTTCAGAAAATGTATAGTATTTGGGCTGTCGAGTTAGTTACAATCTTTGAATTAATACATGTCATCTTTAAATAGCTTGAGTAGAACTTGTTTATAGCACTGAACAATTGTAGCAGTCTCAAGACAAAATAATTTGTGAAATCAAGATACAATAGTATGTACATGTACTTCAGTGTTACTCTAACGCTATGCCTTTGTCTACTGGGTCTATAAATTTATGGTTCTATTCTAACAGAATTGATAATTAATATTACAGTTTCTTTTCTCATGCAAAAATTTGTTCTTGTCAAGTTAGTGATAATGTGACATTATATACCCCGAGAAAGCAGATGTATTCTCATATTATGCATGTGTTCATTATTTACAACTGAAAAGTATTGTTACCCCAAAGCCCAAACATACATATACGAACTACAGTTCACATAAAATAACAATTAATGAAATATTTAAATATTAACAAAACTAAGAGCTCATGAGAAAAAAAGCAATACATGATGAACCAAAATAGGTGACATATTTTGTTAGGGACTATATGTAGTCAAGAAAGTACAGGAAATATAAATTCAAAATACATCATTTATATATTGACAACAATCTCTCTTCATGACTATTTACCAATATTTTTTAATCTGAAATAACATAAATGATGGCCTATCAAATAAACTTAATAAATGATTAACAAAAAAGTAGTTTTTTTTTTTTTTTTTTTGTCAAAGAGTATAGTATCATCATCTATATTCATGGTTAAGTTACCTAACTTTAAGATGGAGCTGTGAAATAAGATACAATTATATTAATAGTTTGTGATTATTATTCAAGGAACTTTTGCCACAAAATCGATGTTTTAAAACTTCTATTTAGGAGTTTGCTTTGTCATAGTTAGGAATTTGTTTTATTATGATGTAAGTCGTCCACGTACCCACTTCTGTTAGCTCTACACTTCAAAGAATTGTATTGATAATATGATATGTTATTTTCTTCACAGAAAATGTAACTCATCCGCAATTGGAGTTGATTTTGGACAGTTGACACTAACATGGCAGCCTTTATGGATGTATATTAATCAAGTGTGTCATTTGCATTCGTTTAACTTAAATTTTTACGAACCTCCGCAAAAAGGAATGTGAGAGGCCCCTGAAATGCTTGTTGACCTGCCACACTAAAATTTGCCATTACATATTCTTCATGGGATAAATGGTTCTTACCATTTTAAGTTGTCATTTTCAATGTTTCCTTTGTGAGAAAAGACCTATTGCGCCTTAAATGGAACTTATATACAATGTTTTAAGACTTTCTTTTAAGTATATTACAATGTCTTCTTCACAACATAAATCTGCTTTAATAGATTCGTGTAGTTGGCTAAACAAATTTACACGAATTCAGTTGAATGCAATGTTTTAGAAGTACGTGAACGAGAAATAAATAATTTTAATAATTTTAGACTCGGTGAACATATCAACTTGAGGTGCATATTTTTGTTAATCTTAAATTTTAGCATATTATCTGTTCTTGATAATCTGGTTAGTGAAGTGGAAGAAGTTTAAATTACAGCGTAGTCTTCTTATTATTAGCTAGGTGATGCAAATAATCTGGAATGTATGCCTTAAATAATAACTAAGTCTGGTAGATATTCCAGAACTAACTTACCTGGGATGAAAATTGCTCCAGTTCAGGGAAACGGGACGGGAACAGGAAGCGCGATACCCTATGGAATTCGGTACAATAGGGATAGGCTTTTTCGATGTCTCGGTAGGAGTTTTATAATTTTCCCATATTTTAAACCATCAAATAGCTCAATTTCTGCAATATTAAGCCATACTTCAGTGTATTTAAGCAAATTTAACTTTCATTTCCCCTCCCATATAAATACTTGAGGTGAAATTAATGAAAACTTCACGGATCACCATATTTAATGTTCTAGATTGCTAGTGTTCCATGTTTTGGAACAAACGATCAGGTAACAAGTTCCAGAATAGAGATATAAAGCTTTCATCCAAAAGGAACTACAGGAGAAGCTTTAGCTTAGTCTTCTACGAGGACTTTACCCCAATTAAACTACAAGAGGATCACGAAGAAACCTCTTAAAAGCATACCAACACCTTTGTTCAATTAAAGATCATTGACAAAGGTGCTATTGTAATTGACTTGCCAAAAATATTGCTATAACGTATTCAACAAGCTATAACTTACGACAAAAAATCTTAATCCTCCAAGCCAATCCCTCCTCAAAGAAGATCACTACTTTATGAAGGTTGGCTTTTTATTAGCCGGAAAAGTGAAGTTCGTTGCATGAAACAAAACTCATGTCATACACAACAATTATCCTCCTAAGTGTGCAAGCAAAATGTACAGTAAGACATATGGTCTCAGGGCATTTTGACTGCATGTAATCTTATGCATGAAGAAACACTTAACGTTTATACATTAAAATGATAAAAAAGATTAAACATTTAGCATCCAGGAAGAAAAAGTCAGACGACTTAAAATCATGAAATGCAAGCGAACTTCGTTTTATGAAAGAAAATTGCTCTGTGAGATGCATAATACCAATGATACTGGATCATCAATTATCGACCCATATGAGAAAGATTTTGCTTACATGTACATTCTGCATTTCCTGCAGGTCTGCAAGAGCTTTTTGCCTAGACTGCAAAAAGAAAACAGAAAAGATACAATCAGTTTAAAGGTGTCACGTGAATATACAAGGAGCAACATCAAGTATACTTTCATCGTTAGTAAGTAGAAATATGGAATAGTCAAGGCTTTTTTTTAATAGTAGACATAAGACAGAATTTTGAAACTTGCCAAGTACCGATATGCAAAAAAAAGCCAGTAACAACGGTGACCATATCTCCTCTAAAAAGGATCAAAACTTTGCCTAGGCTCATCCAGTCATTAGTTAGTATAATATTGTAAGGGTGCTCTTGCCTTCATAAATAAATTAAGAGGGTGTTAATAGTTTGATGCATAGCATCCTAATATGAAAAGAGCATTAACGTTCAGTTGCATAATTTATCTGGTACATCTGACAAAGTTGCAAGGTACATCAATATCAGGAAGCACATGCCACAAACATGTATGCTTAACCTGTGAATGAAAACAAATTGGACAGCATTAAAACTTGTTCTCTGAATGACATATTTGAATGTATACAGTACCTAATTCCACCAGATGAGTACAAATGGTAAGAATGGGTTCATCACATAACCCATCGGGCAATCTACAAGAGGAAATGATTTAGTGGGGTCCTGGACTCCCACAGGGAGGGGGTGATCTCCTAACATTAGCAAAGTTTACCGATTTCATTCCTTACCCCACCTACACTTTCAGAGTAACCAGATACATGTAACGATAATTCAGATATATCCTTACTTATTAGACCATAGACTTTGAAAACTACAAATGGTCACAAAGAACAAAATCCTGGACCCCTCAAACAAAATAGTACCGTTCTATTACTTAGCAACAATTTCAGTCTCTTTTTCTTACCGATTGGTTAGTTGCCCATCTTTCATAGTAATGTGTGTATCTTTCTAAAGAGTTCTTAGCCATCTCTCTTCGTTTCTCAGCATCATCATACTGCAACCATAAAAAAACACAAATAAATACTAAAGAGTTTGAGACAAATATAAAAGACGCATTACCAATTTATATTAGAGTAGATCAAAGAAATATGCACACATCAAAGAGTACTAAAGGGTGCTAGCTCAAGTGGTAGAGCATTTTAAAGCCCCTGCATCAGGTCCTGGGTTTGAACCCAGTAGACGACAAACAGGTAAGACTCAGAAAAAAAAAAGTGAAGTATCCTACCACACCCTCTTGCTTCCCGGTCTCGTAACGATTGCATGCATAGAAACCACCCGTTCTCTCACCATGCTCTGACCATGGGCCAAGGCAAAGCCTGAAACAATATCATCAAATTACATGCCCTAGAAGAGTCAGAACAGAAGTCTCCAATAGATAGCTATAGAAGAAGATAGCAACAGCGACACAGACTAGCAGAAAGGTATTCAGCATTACATCTAGGGTTCAACAAAAAAGTAACCTTCACAGGCCGTAAAGTATATTCTGAAATTGCAATACACATCTTCCATCCAGTCAACAGATGTAATGGCTTACCAGCAAAACTCGAATTTGCAAGGTGGTGTGCAGGTGATATGCATACAACCTTGGTTTTTCTCAATCGGCCGCTTGCACTTCGGACAAGGCTTGGAATTAGCTAATATCCTGAAGACATACAGTGAACAACGTAAATTTAGTTGGACATAAATAGAATACAACAAAATATGGTTTGTGAAGCTTAGTTGAGACAATTGTAGAACACACTTCTAGTCATGGTGGAGCGATTTTAAAGTGAACTGAAAACTGAAATGAGACGTGACCGATAAGAGTGCCTGATACCTCTCCGTTTAGCCGAACTTAAATGAGAAAATCTCATATAAACCATGACTTATTTGTTTGAATTTAAATTTAGGAAATGGCGGAAGAAAGAGATTATGGTGAGGAGACAAGTGGCTAGGAAAAAGGCTATTTGGGTTGATTTGCGGTTCTCTTAAGTGGATACACCCATGAAGCAGGTTGCAACTTGCACAATAACTAAAAGGATTCAGAACCTCAAGTTAATGACCATCTATAAAACATATATAAGAAAGGAAATTAAGCACAATAAGTGTGACATAAAAGGTGTTATAAGGTTGACATTTTGTCCATATCAATTTCTCCATGAGACATGAGCTTCCAACTGAAACTTGACATGCAACTTCTTTTGTCTGTGTTAATTATCTATTTTTTGTCCTGTAACTAAATTTGAGTTAAATTTAAAGAGACATGAATCATTTCACTGGTCAAGTGATTTTTTTGTTTGATCATCTAAATGTGAGCTCATAATTGGTCCCGTCCCAAGTTAGCTTCAAGATTCCTTCTTTACTAAAATCTAAACCCATAAATAATACTGCACGGAGATACACTGGCTTTATTCCGCATTTATTAAGCACCAGCAAGGATTCCAACACTAACAACCAGATGTTAACCTCACTTATCAACCACAAGTAATTACTTTTACACGGCATCCCAAGCACCAAAACACATAGAATTAGAGTGTGTCTGCAAGCATACACGATTGCTTTTCCCTTTCTTTTACGCTCAGTTTAACCAGTATATTTCATTGCAAAAGAATCTCAAATAAACAAAGACACTAGACATTCAAATGAAATTCAAAAAAATGTGAGACAAAAACCATACCAATTCATATTTTCAGACTCAGCACTATTCTTCAAGATCCATTTGGCCACAGTGTCACAGTCAACTGGCCGGTGAGCTTCCTCCAGACACTGAAACCACAAAGTTATTACTTATAGAGAGCTGAAAGTTCATATATTAAGCGGAGTCCATTCAGTGACATCTAGGCTGGAGTAAGGAAAAGCATTCCATATGTGGAGCATTTTAATTTTTTAATTCAGAAATTGTAGTTTCTTTCTACACGCCTATCGCAGAAACACTGCTAATTCGATCACTAATTAAGGTACTCACATTCCAGCAAAAGCCACAGGAGCAACGGCAAGTAACATCGTAGCTTCCACTACCAACAATGAAGTCCACAGCATAATCACAGCCTGGAGCAGGACACCATTTTGTCTACAGAATCAAAACAATGAAAATGAGATAAGTTATAAAGCAGAAGGCAAAAAAACGAAAAGATCAATTTGGTAACAGTTACTTTAAGTCCAACATCGTCTACAGAGTTCAAAACATGTGTCAGACCCGCATCCAGACAGGTCCTATTACTATCTGCTGCTTTATTGAAATAAGCATTAGGACAATGGAAACGTAAATTCATTGTCAAAAAAAGATTACGATTGTTACATTTCTGAATGATATGATAATATAATGAGGTTTAGCAACTGCTAAACTGGAGTTGCTATACATTTATTACTTCGTATATTGCATGTATCTCAGCATGTCACATCATGAGATTCTAAAAAGCAGGATTGACAAGACAGCATCCTCACTTACCTACACGTACAAAATCATATACCCAGCATAACCAAGTTCTTTGAGCCAAAAGACATCATGGAGAAAGATGCAGCATTTCAGTAAGGTAAAAGTATAAAACTGATTAATGAGCTGGAAAATTTTCCCATGAGACAGCCCAAAAATCAATCTCCTCCACGGACCATAGGTTCAACCGACAAAGAAAGGTACGGCCTTACACTCCTTTGCAACTAAGTGTACATCATTCTACTGTGGTTCAGCCCTTCGTCCTTTCCCCAGTGGATGAGTTCATAGGATGCCTAGATAATCTGATATTGGATGTGTGGAGTGGTCCTCTAAATAAGAGCATATCCACAACTAGATGTTTCCAACTTGAAAGAAAAACACCAAGTTTGTGTTACAATTACTCTGGAAGTACTGCACACATAACACCTGTCTGATAGAACTTACTGAGAACCAAGCAGACAAGCTAGAATATTGGAATATCAACATCCCAGGTCCACCAACTTGTTCTTTTGAGTTTGACAAGGATAATAGAAAAACAAGGCTTAAACAAAAAGTTTCTTGCAGAACTTTTAGGAATTACTTGCACTTTGAATTCAGAAATCGATGTGTTCCTTCTACTGCAAAGTAAGATGCCTAGATATCATAACACTCAATCTGACAATCATCCCAGGCTACAACTAATTAAATGTTCAGTTAAACCAGTCGCGTAACACAAAAAATTGAACTACAAATTTAACATACATCAAAAAAGCTTATTCCAAAAAACAGGGATGCTTTTCATCATTTCCATATAAATTGGTAACAGGGAGATCATTTCTACTAAGCTTAGTAAGAAAGTACCTTTCTGTTATCCTCGATAAATGATCTCAGCAAATAACGTCTATACTTCTCTTTATCATCCTCAGAGGCCAATAGGTCGATCATGTCTTGACCAACGGCAGCTGCACAAGATGGATCAGGACATCGCAGCATCAAGCAACCTGGACCATCATTTATGGAAGTGCTAATATAACCTGCAATTCAAGAAACAAAAGATCAATCTTTGATAACGGTGTTGGTGATAGCTTAAGTTTATTTCTGCAAATATTTAACGAAAAGCATCACATGACCGAACATGAATATATTGACTACCATCAAAGTCATAGACGACAAGTCGACAAGAATCAACTGAAAATGATATCCTCCCTTCGAAACGAAACCTGCCTATGCTGGACATATTTTTCAAACAAGGCACGAACATAATTCAAACTTAACACATGTGATTACGCTAGTATTGTGTGGTGCAATGTCACTATGCTTCTGGTTGGAAATTCGGAGTTGCCCAGAGAGCTACTTATAACGAAACTAAGGTGCAGGATCAAACTGTGAGGCAGCATGACTGTAGGTTGACAGGCTGGAAGGGTGACAGGTTATTCTTGTGAAGAGTTTTTTCCAGCCTTGCTACTTATTAAGCGTCTCTTGTCCAAATGCCAGTGTTCGTGGTTAAATTAGGTATGATTTCTTCTGTACAGTGTGTGATAGGATGAAGAGTGGTAGGTTGGGTATTCAGCATTTGGGAAAGTGGTTCTGGAGGTTTGGTTTCGAGAGAAGAAGTCTTTGGTGGAGAGTGATCAATGCTAAGTTTGGTACAGAGGGAGGTTAATGTTCTAACAAAATGTAGGTTTGGTGCCTTAGTCATGTATTCTACAAACCTGCAAAGCTAATAAAAGATTTAACAAAATTACATAACTTGCAGTCACTGAGCTCTCCTCAGAAAGATATACTCCAGAAACGTACCCCTCAATCCCGTCCCAACACCCCTTCTACTTCAGGCACAGAAACCTCCTTATCAACCACTAATCTCCTCAATCCCATCCACCAACCCCCTCTTACTTCAGGCACAGAAACCGCCTTGTCAACCACTAATCTATAGAGTTGAGGATATCCTCTAACAAAATGGCCTCTCCCAACATCACCAGTCAAGCTGAAACTTGACACACTCCCCACAACCTCCTCTAAAGTAATCCTATCTCAAGTCCCGGCCATATACTACAACCATAAGATGAACTGATGAAGATATCTCACAACTACATCAACCCCCCCCCCCCTTCCTCCTACCAAGAACTTAGCAGTTACCGCCTCCCTGCACAAATCAAAACTCCACTATGTGTCTTCATAGCCATTTACACAACAAACCTTATCCAAAGGAGACAAATTCAACATACCCAAACTCCCCTACATCCTTAATGGGCCTGCACATTATCTCCTAATCCACTAAGGGTACTTAACCTTTTCCTCTCCACGGGAAGTCCCCCTGAATCTTTTCCAACCTCTAAAGTGCTTATTTTGGGGTCATAAACATAAAGTGGGAAAATTAGACAGCCAAAAGGCATTTCTTTTTCCACCCAGCCAGCCTCCAACTCACCTTCCCAAACACAACTCCAACCACTCATGGCCCTAAAGGAGGCTCCTAATGGTAAACCGAAAACTTCCACTAGCAGGCTCCTGAATCTTTTCCAACCTCTAAGGTGCCTATTTTGGAGTCATTAACATAAAGTCAGAAAATTAGACAACATACACTTTGTAAGAATCATCCTATCACTTTCTAAAAGGCATTTCTTTTTCCACCCAGCCAACCTCCAACTCACCTTCCCAAACACAACTCCAACCACTCATGGCCCTAAAGGAGGCTCCTAATGGTAAACCGAAAACTTCCACTAGCAGGCTCCCAACCAGACACTGTAAGACTCAGCAAGCTGACTGAATTTTCTCTAAATGAACTTTCCACCTGACATTCAAGATCCACTTTTAGCCCCAAGGCTACCCAAACACAAATCAACCGACATAGTACACAACCAAACTGGGGAATGTCTGCACATTGGGAATAACAAAAGCATCACCTATGCACATGAAATGAGACACAACGGCAATAACTTTCACCACTCGTACCTCAAAACAGGTTTCGTCAACATCCAACTCAAACCCTCCATCAATTCAGTAATGTAATGGGATTAAAGGTAGCTACAGCTACTATTTAAATTATGTAAGTATGTATGTGTAACTTAAACAGTATAAAACATCTATTTCCCTTAGTTTTGAAAGAAAAATCTGGTCAGTGAACCCTAAGTATCATCTCTCTTCCTTACCATAACCAACAACTCGTTTGGTTCATATACGACGCGTATAGCCGCGATATTGCCTCAGGGTTATCCGTTATACAGTAAAACCTCAATAAATGAATACTCTTGGGACCAGAGAAACTTATTCATTTGGCGAGGTTATTCCTTTATTGAACATTCATTAAGCCCCTTTTCCCAAGTCGGGACTGGAGATAAATATTCGTTTGGCAAGATTATTCGTTTATCGAACATTCATGTATCGAGAATTTACTGTACTGTAATATTCGAGAATAAATTTCTCTTAAGAGTTTCAGTCTTTGAAAAGCTCACAAAATACTTCATCTACTTTGAGAGTAAAAGCTAGAAGTTGTCGAAGTTATGGAGGCGGAGTTTCAAGGATTCAAACCTGTGATGCCTGCCAGTCTCTCCTTGTTACAGGAGTTCAAAGGAGATAAGCATCTAAGCAAATTTTCCTTTCATGCTTCACACTGATCACTGTGGAAATCACTTAGATGTGTAACGGGTATCGCTGAGACAGAACACACTCTTTCCAAAGAATTCCATAAATTGACAACTCTTGAGAACAAAGGTGTCATGACTCATGAGTGATAGCAAAATCAGTCAGGCGGCAAATTTTCTTGCAAGGAAAAAAGACAAATTTGAAGGATGCTGTTTAGAAGTCACAGTAGGTTGTTCTTTTAGATCTGTAAAAAAGATCCAGACTGGTGACTTCTCTCGATTGTCTCTTTATCTTACAAGTTAATTTTGGACACCGAAGCCCTTATAATCTACTCCATTCTAATTTCACTATTAAAATGCAAACAATCAAAGTACCAGTTTCCCCCATCTACACCACCTCTGTCTAGAGCTTCAATCGGTTCGGTTTAACCGGCGGTTTCCGGTTAAAACCGAACCGAAAACCCGAGAAAAGGAGAACGCGGAACCGAACCGACGGAGAAGAACCGTAACCGGTACCCGAACCGTATCTATACGGTCTCGGTTCGGTCTCCGGAATTTGGTAACCGGAACCGGGACCGGTTTCGAACCGAACCAGAACCGGAACCGGCTGTTCTAACCGAATTTTTGGCTAATTTTATATTTTTAATGATTTTTTACACCAAAATACAAACTTGCCAAAAAAAATCAAAAAATGTATAAAATTGAACCGGAACCGGTTAACCGAACCGAAGTACCGGTTCCGGTTAACCGGTTCAGTTTCATATATTCAAATAAAATCGGTTTCGGTTTAACCGAACCGACCAACGCTTATTGCCGGTTAAAACCGAACCGGAAGCGACGGAACCGGAAAAACTGGTTCGGTTTCGGTTCCGGTTAACTGAATATGAAGCTCTACCTCTGTCCCAACCCTGACCAGCCTAACATAGAGCAACAAACTCTGATCTGCATTAGCCTACTCAAAATTACAAAGAATTCCAAGTTCGTTTCAGAGGACCACCCTAAAAAGGAAAACAAGCACAAGGAAAGCAGAATGTTCTCAGCTTCAGAAAAGCTATGATAGGCCAAACTTGTGACAGAAAAAAATATCACCCCGACAAGCTTCTGTAGGCAATACATGCGAACAAGTAGAATTGCAAAAGATGCCTACAGAAGATGACAAATTGACTGAGTAGCCAGTTTCATGCTAACTTATTCATGTCTCAAACACAATAAATACGAACGTGTAGGACCAGTATTGCATGCCGACTCTAATCAGCATATCCATTAGGATATATTCGTACTTAATAGCGCAATAAAAGTTTTTTTTTTCAAACAAGGCAGATCGAGTAAAAGAATGGCACAAAGTTAATAACAATGATACCAAGAACATTATAGCAAGTACCTAAAAAGATATGCTAAATCTTAACCATCTAGGCATCTACTATGTTTCTTAAATGATAGGATTTTAAAAAAGAGGGCCGCTATTCTTCACCCTTTTCTCTTCACCCTTTAATTTCACCTCATATGTGTCAAGATATGATTGTTGGCAACTATTTATTTTAAGACCTTTCTATAATCAATCACCAATCATAAACATCCATATAGGCGGTGAAATCAAAGGGTGACGTTTAGCATTTCCCTTTAAAAAATACAAATGAGGACAAAATGAGTCTCAAAGTTCAAAACAAGTATCTGAAACTTATAGAGCAGTGAAACTAACCTCGCCAACATTCAGTGCAAAAGGTGTGACCACAAGCAGCAGCACTCATATTATTACTGGGTAAGGTTTCAAAACATATCCCACAATCAAGCTGTGATGACAGAAAATAAGCAAAAAATTTAAATCAGTAGGATCCTACAAAAACAATCAAACCCCCTGGCGGTCAACCTAACTAGTTTACAAGCACCAAGAGACGGTACTCTTATCAATTATGAATGACGCAACATGCTTACTTCTCCATCTGGGAGAGGAACAGGTTTCTCCAACAAACCAACAGTTCGGCGCACTTTCTCTTCATCAGCAAACCACTCGTCGTGAACCTTACTGACGCTCCTGTAGAGAAAAAAAAAATTACTGTATCAGGCATACAATCTATCAAATAAAGTCAGTAACAAAATTCATTCCTGATATAATATTCCTCAAATGTACAAAACAATCCATGTCAGGTACTAAATTTGATTAAAACCCATATCAATTACACCAAAGGAAACACTTCTTAACAGGAAACACAATATCTACTAGAAATTACCAATTATAGTGACGCAGAAGGATGGTAGCAGCAACCCTTGAAATTGAAAGCACTGTAGATATCTTCGTAACATTCTCTTCTTGAAGTTGACGAATATCTGCTTCACTTAAGACTGTATAATTTTGCTGAGATGACACGTAAAGTGCGATCAGAGGTCAATTGTTGGATAAATATCAATAGGAAAGTGAAAGAGAAGAATAAAATATTCCTAGCTAAAAAACATAGTAGCTTAAATTGTTGACATTCAGTGGTATCAAATGCAATTAATTCGGGGCTGTAAAATTTTGTGGGGTAGATATTTGACTTCGCACAAGACTATTTTGAGCGTCAATAGAGGAAAAGGTGATCAATTTGGATCGATTCGAGAACAGTTGCTAAACGACAAATAACTGTTTTAAATTTTTTGAGCAACTATAATTGTATCATTTTGGGCTTTTCACCAAGAGCCAATCGGTTTAAAGTTAAAAATCCCATGAACGCTTAATAGCATGTTTCAGCATTTTCAGACATTACAGTACTTCTGAACTTACTCCAGGAGTAAACTAAATATATCTAGAGAAGATAACCTGCGATTAATACTTCCCTGTGCAAACAGAGAAAAGCATCCAGTTGACGACTCACATTCTACTCAATTCATCAATTGAAACAGAGTCATAACGATGTAGCACAATTTACCGAGATAGCCATCGACTGTCCTTTTTGGAAATACAAATAACAACGTGACATCTCTCTTTAGTTGAGCGAGAAAAGCACAGCTCAATTTTCACTTCACAAGCTAAACATCATTTCCCGCCTACCCCATATCTCTTAGAGTTCCATACCAGACTCATTGGAATAAGAAACTAGCGCAAAGAAACTAACATAATAACAATGTTCGCTTTGTAAGATCATAATCTAAACATTTAGTAGTGTGGTAGCTAGCCTAATTTTAAGTTCATGCCTGTCTTGTTAATCATTCTACAGAAACCGAGCTGATGACTGCACATTCCAAATTAAGTCATTCACCACATGAATTGCTAAAAAAAAGGTACTACAACCTCACAGCACATTCCAAATTCAATATCAATTTATTCGCAAGGGAAGCTATTCTAAACATTTTCAACGGCTAGAAAACAAAAAATATAAATATGTTGATTTCAACCTAAAAACAACACTATATATGAGGCTCTCTAATTCAACAGGAATCGCTAAGTTTATTCATTTCGAGGACGATTGATAAGGATATGTTATACCTGGTGGCGATGAGAGATGAGGTCTTCAGCATCGTCGGATTCGTTGTCGATGAAATCGTAATTGGCATCAGCTTCGTCGGAGTCCATGGCGGTGTCGCCGCTGTAGAAGTCATCGTCGAGGTACTCAACGTCGTTGGCGTCGAGCATATCGTCATCGGAATCCATAGGCGCAGAGGTCTGAATCTCGAATTTGTTCGGTTTCGAAGCAATTAGGCTTTGGTTGTTCGAGAGACGACGGTTCCGATGATCGGAGAGGTCGGAGAGAGAGAGAGAGAGAGAATTTACTTTTGAAGAAGGCATGGGAGAGATGAAAGGAAATGAACGGAGTTACAGAAACGGTTTAATTTCATAAAAGCCCCTGAAATTGTTCTCTTTACATGTTTGCCTAGCTGGACGTTCGAAACTCATAATCGACCCCTTGTATGGGTATCTGATTATTCTCTTCCCTATCATCTTTGACTTTGAACACAAGGTCACTTTGATCCCGTGATTTGGATAGCTAAATGATGCAAAAAAAAAAAAAAAAACATTTTTTCCATGATGGTTATAGACTAAAAGTTGTTCTATAATACGGTAAAAAAATTGTCAAAAAATCATATTGTTTTGCGATCCAAATCATCCTGTCAAAGTGACCCACATACGAGTCAAGAAAAGTCAAATGATGGAGAAGATAATAATTAGAGTGGTACCTAGTTCGGACTGATTTGTAGTACTAATTTGGTCGACTCGTTGGCCACCCACAAATAAATTGGACTTTTGTTTTTAGAATTACACTATATAGTCGGGTTCGAACCGGACCTCATGCAGAGGCTTCAAACGCTCTACTACTGAGCTAGCACTATTTGCACAAATAAATTAAACTAAGGTAAACATATATCAGGATAATTTTCATTAAGCGATAACATGTAACAAATAATTAGTGACAATGAAATAATAAGCACAGAATAGAAAACGCAATCAGACTTGCTTATGAAAATAAACGGGTAGCGGTATGACCCAATCCAATCGCCCACACGACATATAAAGACGAAACTTACTACCCCGTAATTTTCGGAATTAGTAGGATCATCTAGCATGAGTGACTCTGACTCTCTTGTAATTCACGCAAAGTCTTTTTTTTTTAGGGATTTTTTTTTGAGGGAAATTCATGCATAGTTATACATGTGTCATTTGATAGTAATAAACAATTTCCATAATATTTTGTTGAGAAGTCATATAGGAAATAAAATCATCAGAATCTAAGAGCGTTCGCTATTTTAACTAAAAATATTCAGTGAGTCGGTATTTTCACTTTTTGAGGGAAAATTATAGGGCAATTCAAAATTACTATAGGTTTTTTTACTGAGTAATACCACAATTATTTATATGTAAGAAAAGATATGACCCAATCCAATCAACCACACGACCTGCCTCCCATATGTCACATATCTCGCTTCAGTGACTGACAAGGTCCAAAATCTCGATTTGGGCAGATGACATTTGTCTCATTTGCTTCAAGGTCATTGAGATAAGATTTGGATTTTACCATTATATTGTAGAGTTGTTTCAAATTTACAACATTACGAAGTCTAACAAGTTTTGGTTCTATTTTTCTTATACCAGGCAGTTCCCCAGCCGACAATCGTAGACTTGATCCTCTTGAAACACATATATCACTTAAGTAGTTTCGCTTCTCCTGATAAATTTTTTTTTTTTTCATACATGAATGATGTTCTTGACAGAGAAAGAAATGTGTTGTTATGCAAATTGTCAAAAGATTGAAATAACAATTTATTGAGTAGTGATACAACAGAGGAAAGGGTGATACAAAAAAATCTGACTCCACTTTTATATCTCAGTGGCCTTATTGTCTCAGACAATTTACAGGAAACACAAGTCGAAAACAAAATAAATGTACAGCAATCGATATTTTCTACAAAATGCCTCCCATTTGCAGAAGAAATACAATGTTGTGCTTGTATACCAAAGCCAGAAGATGTGATATCAGTGCTGAGGCTTTAGTACTCGTGCACAAACCCAGAACGTTAATGTTGTTATCTTCAGACAGCAGCAGCTTTCAGGGAGAGGAAATCAGAGATCTGGTTGGTGTAGAAATCTGGCTGAATCGAATTGTTAGGGCTTTGAAGCATGGACAAGCTAGTAACACCTGACATTGCCAAGAAGAAGAAGAAACCTCTGTTAGTCATCGTTGCTGTTTCGATAACTTGGTTTTAAAATTTTTGTTAATTAAAAACTAAGGTGTTCTGGAAAATTTTAGTTTCTTTTGGTCTTGTAGTTATGCGAGGACCTGATTTTTTCTTGGTTTGTGTGACTAGTTTTTTTTTTTGGTACAAGTTTGTGTGTCTAGTTTTAGTTCTTGCAAAAAACGCCAAAAAAACACCCTATCCAAACAAGGCTCTAGCATGAAAATAGGAAGAAGAACTATGTAGTATACCTGAGAGAACAAGAAGAGTCTTGCAACCACCATTTTGTCCGAAAAGAATGTCTGTATCCAGTCTATCGCCTACCATGCATATCTGCGACTTCTGAATGCCAAACCTGCATTTTGTTAACGACATCATTAGCAAGTTAAGAACTCACACATATTAGAGTTGCGTTTACAGCACATGAGAGGCTTTGCTCATCAAAAACTTAAACATGTTTTCATTATCTTCAGATGCGGTAGAAGGCAAATATGCTTTCGTAACTGAAATTTGGACAACCTTAATGAAGGAAAATGATTGATATCGCACAGAAATATGTGATTTTTCAACAGCCAAGCAAAACAGGAAGGTGATTTGTCAGAGCATCATACTCATTGGCTAAGTAGTCCATCATAAACGTTGAAGGCTTCCCTGCAACCAGAGGTTCTTTGTGAGTAGACCCAAGTAGGGCACCAACCATAGAGCCACCGCCTGCAAAAGGCAGCATTTGTTTCTATCATAAAGCAAGCTCAATATTCATTTCATAATCTTGATAGTTAGAATTTTTCAAACATGTTATGGATAGCAAGAGCATCAAAACTTCAAAATTTTCAGCAAAGTTCATCAAGTTCGTATCCTGAACTACCTTGCTATGCTTGAACTCGTTCTTCAATAGCTGATACTTTGTTTCAAAAGTACTATCTACTCGATTCAATTGAAGTTTGTGAGACGAAACAGAAATCAGTAGAGAAGCATACCTGCCCATTCCTGAGCATCAGTAAGATGAGACACAGCATCACGATTTGTAGCTATGAATAGACACCCTGGATTTTCATGTATGCATAGTGTCCCATACCTTCAGTTATGGACAACAAAAGACGAATACCAAGATTAATGGAGAGAATTACACAGTTTTAACGGCTCTGAAGATGATGTAAAACATAGGACAAGTTCAAGGCCAAAATATATCTCAGCATACATGTATAGTGCCAAATATCTGTACTTCATCAACTACAGGTGAAGATATGAACAACTACGGGCTTTTTTTAGCTTCGCACATCCTCACACTGCCTAAAATAAAGTTCCACACATGAAAAACTTAGAAGGGTCAGCTTACAATGCAACACAGTTCCCTCCCCCATAAGCTTAGTGGTTCTGGGCCAAACATCTTTCGACACAACCACTAGATCAAAAGGTTTAAGCCCAAGTTACTCACAGCAACCCAGAGGGTTCCACGTACACCAGAATTCTTATTCAGAGATTTCCTATGTGGGACGGATATCACAGGCTTATACAATTTTGCCCCTCCTCAAACCTCTTAATTTCATGCTTCCGATAACTTCTGAATGGCAGATGCATAAACTATCCAAATTGAAGAAGGTTTCTCTGCAGTATTTGACTCACCAGATGGCACCACATAGATTGTTTGCATCATTCTGATGTCCCTTTAGTTCATGATTGAGGTCTGTCGAGTTCAGATAACATGTATAACTCATCATCAGACAGTTTACCTTTTGCCTTCTCTTAATGTTCTAGAACGATTTGTTCCTAGACTTTAGGTTGTTTCACACATATTTACTCTTCGGATTGACTGTTATCCCTGGAATAACTTTGACACTTATCCTACTGCTTTCAATAGTTAACCCTACTATTTATTACAATTAGTCAATGACTGTCTACTTAGACCAGAAAGTAAACTTGAAGTATGTGCTTTGCTGCAAAGAAATTTTCTGTCCACGAGTTAAAACATTAGTACCTGAGTCATATGAACTTATGGACTGCACACCCTTTTGAGGTTCATGTTCTCCTAGTTGTCTTTTGTTTATTGTTAGTAAAATTTATCTTGGTACCTATTGTTTTTACACGGACAAAAGATCAAATGTTGGCACAAAAGTACACAGTTTGCGTGCCCTCACACAAGTTTCCATGAGAACACTATGTTTGTTCATTGGAGCTTGCTTAACAACTAATCTATCTGAAGATTTCTGAACGGAATAAAGAATCTCAAAATCTCCTGCACATCTGTAGAATGAGTGGTTAAGAACGCCAAAAGAAACACTCAAACTAGAAAGCTGCAGGACATTACAAATGTGGTTTAAAACTAGGGCTTAATAATTGTTCTTTTGTAGCTATAAAAGATTGCCATATTGGCAAATGTGATATACTCAGGCATCAAAACATTGGTTTTCAGAATCAAAGTTTCTCCTAGGGCTACTGGCTTCTTACAAGTAAAAAGGAACAAAAACATGGTGTATAATCAGAATCTCAACAGAAAAAGACAGTTCAAATGAATAGCAGGCCAGGACAGGTCATTCACAGAGATGCTAAACAGTGTCCTACCGTATGAGATCTGAAACAATATATTTCTGAAGCAATGGTGGAATAAAAGAAGAAATAGATAACGCAAAACAGCATTTGTTGTTTGCAGTAATTAATAACACAAATCAGTTTAAGGAAATATCCCAGTGAATGAAGTATGTAACCAGCTACAATAGAAAGGAATGATCGAGCACTTACTGAACTTTATAGTAGTTAAAGTAACGGTCAAATCCAACCACAACAGCTCCAACCTGAAAAGCATGTGGATAACCCTTGGAATTGTCACAAACATAGTATCAACCAAAAAGTTTGGCAGCTGTATTTATTTATTTATTTATTTATTTATTTATTTTTCATGTTTTTCTTTGTTGTTATTTCATTTTCTTTCATCTATTCTTTTTTTTTCAGGGAGGAGATACTAGTTAGAAAATTAATAGCAGAACAACTCTCAAAACTAATTGGCAGCAGTAAGTTATCCCCTAAGCCCAAGACTGAAAAGTGAACCAAAGATGGCCCCAATGTACCAGTAATCAAGTTCATGATTGATATATTTGCAAATACCAGCTCGCATCTTTCATTTTACTTTTAAAAATGATAACCAGAAACTGTCTGAGCAGAATTATGGGCGTACATCATGATCATGCTCCATTAAAAATCCAGGCGTTAGCTCAATCTTTTTCCCGCCATCATCCTGTGAAAAATATAAAGCATAAGGATCAATCTTAATAAAGTATTTATAAGTGAACATGAATCATATAAAAGGCCAAACATACCGGTCCACCAAGGTGCTGAAAACCAGCAAGCTCAAGCTCCTTCAAGATGCCTTCCTCCCCAATCACGTAAACCTTGCAACATGCCAAGAAGAAGTATCAGTCATTATGTAAATTCAAGGAACTTTAAGGAAAACATAGTTAGAAACAAAGTTACCTGGAACGCGGATCGTTCCAGTTTCTGGAACGGAAACGGGATCGCGGAACGCCATACCCTATGGAATTCGGTACGCCAAGGGTAGGCTTCTTTGGATACCTTTATAGGAGTTTTACCATTTTCCACAAATCATGAAGTATAAAAATGCTCAATTTATACAATATTTAAAAGTCAATACCCTAAAAATAGATGTAACTTAACATTTCCAAATTTAATTTTCCCTTCTACATAGATACTTCAGGTGAAAGTAGTGAACAAAACTGGGATCGCCAAATTAAGCGATCTGGATCGCTGGTGTTCCGCGTTTCGGAACGCCCAATCCAATTCGCAATTTGCGGGGGTATGAGTGAATTGTGGTAACACTGGTTAGAAACACTTGGTAATGACGAGTATAATTTATTTTGTTCATGTTATTCTTTAGGTTAATTTACAAGTATCATTGTTGTATGAATGCCGGGTCATTGAGGCTAAAGGATAAGTTCTTTAGAATCATTGTGTAGACTCACATTGATGTACGGGACAGAGTGTTCGGCAGTTAGGGCCAAAATATTAGTAAATGAGTGGTGTACCAGAATTGAGAATGCTCAGATGGATGAGTAATGTGACTGGAAAAGATAAAATCACTAACAAAATTATTCCGGAAAACCTTAAGTTGCACCGATGGAAGACATAAATAAAAGAAAAATGGTTTGATCCAAGTTGGGGGTGGTAAGGAAGAGGAGACCAAGGTGTACTTTGGTAGAGACAATAATACAAGATTTCACCAAATTAAACCTAAGTGAGTGAATGGCTTTGAAAATACAAATTTAGAGGAGATTGATCCGTGTAACCGACCCAAGTTAAGCTGGGTAAAGTAATTTATTGATATCAGTGTAAGCCGATATAAAGGCATATAGTAAGTTAATTGTTACAAACACTGTGCACGGATAGTATCTGAGTTTTAGAATAGTGAATTTAAGTTCTTCAGAAATAATTCAAAGCATGTACTATCAACACAACACATCTATGTATGTGTCTTCTCTTGTCAGGTCTTAAGGAGCAAGGCCGATGAATTACATATAAAGCCATCTCCCTATGCAATCATATGTGATGTGATCATGATCATGAGAACTACTACTAGGAAACATCTTATGCTAGCCAAATTTTCACTTTTTGCCCTATTCCATTTACTCATTACTCTAGAAATGTAAAATTCTCATTTTGTATACCTTTTTGTCCTTCGGGAAATTAATGGACTTCAAATATGCAGCTGCAGCAAAAGATGATGCAAATATTTCCTCCTGAGACATTTGACTATCATTAAATTATATTGATGAACCATTGAAGTATCTAGGAACAACCATTTGAACTAACCTCAGTGACATTAAGACCAAGGGTTTCGAACTTTTTCCCAAACTGTTTCCTTGATTTTGTGGAGTTGTTCGTAACAAATACCAATCTCTTTCCCTGAAGAATGACACAAAAATCACTCATTACCACAATGTAAATAGTCTTAAAGTGTCACTACTGACTAGTAAGAGTGTAAAATGAAGTAATATAAAGCCATGTAAGGAAGATCAACAAGAGAAGGTTAAATCCTTTTAATAACGATGTCAACATATTAGAGTATATAGAAATAGGCATTGAAGCAGACCTTTGACCGAAGATAGCCTAAAGTTGCTGGGACCCCATCAATCAGTTTGTCTCCTTTCCATATAACTCCTATTATGCAGCAAAATGTTAACCGCTGTTATTATCTTCAGCCAAAAAAGAATAAAGCGACAGTGAATTTAATCTTCCATTTAGAAAGGATTTTCTAATACAAATTCCAATGTCAACTTCTGATTCAAGTTCTTATTCTACTTCAACTAAGAAATCACGATTAATCTGTGAACAGAATAAGAATAATATAGGGGAGATTTTGAATTCTCGAAACCATTTTCACAAACTGACCAAAAAACTGCTCATAAAGTCTGTATCATATGTTTGTTACCACAGAGAATCGCCACATTTAGAGTGACCCATCGCAACATACGAGTAAATTATGTTGACTTTACGTAATGATCTGCTACTCTTACTTTGCTGAGAAGTAACGTACATAATTCTTAATATTTCTTTCTTCAAATTAAAATCCCTCGGTCTACTACCTCGTGAGCTTAATCCAAAAGTGCAGAATGCAACTCACCCAGGTGAGCCAGTCATTTTAACCAGAACCTATGAAATGATAAAACAGAAGCTCTCATATGTAGCTATAACTCCAAAAAGACGTGCAAAGGAGCTGGAAACAATCTGAAGTCAAGAAAAATCCTCAAAAGAGAATAGGCCAGTGGCAACCCAGAAAGTTTAAGTATCAAACAAGATGCTCAAACACACAATGCTGACAGACTAACACACTCAACCTAACCTATGCTTCACAAGAAAATACCGATGAGCTCACTGATGAGCTCAGACCTAAACCAAACACGAAGGCCCCCTTGGAAGCAATGCTTTTGCTAGGGAAATGAAATTGAGATGAAAATTTAAAGGGAAATGCTAAATATGGACATTAAATAGCTTTAGTATTACTTTAGGGTAATTACTGTTATTTTTTATTTATTGTCTGGTCCCTAGGTCAGCCTATATAAGTGTAGTCCTGACTCTCAATTCAATATAGAATTCATTATTCATCTCTTTGTCTATCACTAAACGTCGCCGCTTTTTTCTCACCCTTGAATTTCACTGCCTATGTGGGGCTCTCTGATTGGTGTAAGATTTTGGAAAGATATCAAAATAAATTATTATCAGCAATCATATCTTGACACATAGGAGATTAGGAGGTGAAATACAAGGGTGACAAAAAAAAGGGTTAAGCATAGCCCTCATGTTGATCATTCCATAAACCAAGACAGGAAGTTATACAAAAAAAAGTTGTTTGAGGTATGCTTAATCCAACGATCATTGTAGCCATTACCGTCACAATCGAAGACAAATGTCTCGACGGAATCAATGAGCTCGTCGGCATTCTGAAGAGGCTGAGCGGAGGCCCGAGTTACAAACCCGGCAGCGGAACTCATTCTTCTACTGATTCTGCAGTTGAAATTCCGGCCGACGAAGAGCTTGTTCACAGCGCCATGAACCGGGTTCGAAAGAAATGATCGATTGAGTGTGGTGAGAGACTGAGAGGAGGAGGTTGAAGGGTTGAAGATGGTTGCAGAGACTGTTGCTGCTGCAGTTACTGCTCTGCTAAGCATCGCTTCCTCTCTCTCTCTCTCTCTCTCTGTCTGTGTCTTGATTTTTGCGGTTGGGATTGTTGATGACTTGGTGGTGGTTAGAATTTAGTGTGGGCACCTTGTTCATTTATCCAAAAAAAAATAATAATGTTACGAGTTGACATAAATGCCCTTCTTTGTATTTTTTGTTTAATCAAACATTTTTTGTTATAATAATTTAGCCCCCATGGGATTAAATTAGTTTAAGCTGATCATGGCATGACTCATGATGGTGAGGCTCACATGTAGGAAGAGGTATCATGTCAACCATGTTCTCCCTCTTCACCAACACAGCTAGATGTGATGGATAATTCTTCTCCCTCTCGGTAGGACTGCAACTTGGGCAGGCTGAGCGGGTAGACACGCTTGTAGGAATTAGAGTGATAGAAGGAGGGCGAAGTACTTGTTTAGTTTCTTAATTTTTTCAAAATTCATTTGTTATAAGTAGGTGAGATCTAAGGGCTGGGGTTGATTTAATCTAAAGGCTGAAGGAAAGTCAACCGTCCTGTTTTATAGAATAGATTTTTTCAAAATTCATTTGTTATAAGTAGGTGAGATCTAAGGGCTAGGGCTGATTTAATCTAAAGGCAGGAAAAAAGTCAACCGTCCTGTTTTATAGAATAGATGAAGCTCAGCGATTTATTGTTCATCTGCCGCTTTGGCATAATGGCATGTGTTGCCTTTTTCACAAAGTCAAGAACTAGGGTCTTGTTTGAACTAAGCTCAGCGATTTATTGTTCAAAGGGCAACCAAATAAGGTGGAACTTCATATACAAACGTGAATTCCAAGGGCAACCAAATAAGGTGGAACTTCATATACGATATTGAGACAGCACAAAAGTGTGCTATTGATAAAAATGAGCTAACACCTTCTGAATAAAAGTTCTTTCTCACAATAAGCTAGCTTCATCTAAATCTTTGGGATTTCCAACAGACTTCTACACTTCAATAATACCCAACAAATCCTATAATTTTTCCCATTTTCATCTTCTTTTAACCTACCTGTTTCGCCACTTTGTTCTTGTGAGATCTAAATCCACCTAATATTATCTTAAAATAATTTCTACATCTTTAACCTCCCCAATTAGTTCAACTTCTAAATCTGAACTGCCATCAACTACCATTCACTTTTATCACGGATTATAACCGCATTCGTCCCTTTAACTGCTAATCACCATAAATTTGTTTCTTTTAGCAGATTGTTGCTGCCTGGATTTGAATTGCAAATTGCATCATTATATTTTCATGGTTTCCCCATTTCTCATGGTACAAGCATACAAAACTCCAGCCGAGTATATTTAACAAGCGACTTACCGCTATATGAGATATATACAACCACCACTACCAATCAACAGAAATTATTGAGAGCGCAAATTTTTCAAAGAGAAAACCTTTTTTGCAATTTTAATCTACAACAGGAAAGATTTGTATCCATTTTTCATGCAAACACACCTTATTAGTCCTGCCAACTTTGTGCGGAATTCATTGAAGTCCTTCGATGGTCCATATGCAGTCAAGTACTCCTGCAGTTCCTTCTCCGCACACTGATGAAGAGGTTCTAACCCAGACTCGGCTTCACCTGGAGGACAACAGAACTGAGTGCCTGGAACGAAAGCAAACTGTAAACAACTCTGCTTCATCAGAAGATCATATACCTTGCAAGTATTCAAAGAACTGTCTCTTTGCATGTTCGTGCTCAGGTAAATAATATCCATAAGCATAAGTCCATTTTAGCACCCTTCTACATTCAACTATCTTCAATCAGAGTAGCTTATGTGTCAGACATTTACCTGGTTTACAGAAATTTACCAGACATCAACAACTACCGCGCGAACATGGTTTACAGATATTTACCTGCAGCCACGCCTCTATTATGAACTTAAGCTGTGATTCAGGCTGAGATTGTTTGTCACTAAGCCTCTCAAGCTGCAAGATATGAATAATTATTACTAGTTTCTGGGGACGAATCTAATAAAATATCGAGTAAGAGAGCAATCTCCCAATTTCAGTCATTCTCATACATTTTATGCAAAAAATTCCTTCACTATAATAAAGATGTGGCCTTCAGATTTTCATATGAGATTGCATGTCATTCCAGCAGAAGACAATCCACATGGAGCAGTTTGGATGATGGTACATCAGCTACAGTCTACAGACAGGCAGTTTCGCAAAATGAACTTGACACTAAATCGCATGAGCAAATACTAAATATGAGCAGATACAGACAATGGGAGTGTTTGGAAAAATGGTTTTCCAGAAATGAGTGGTTAAGGTGAGGAGAGAGAATATACTGCACACTATCTCATTTCTAAAAACCAAAAACCAGAAATCTATTAGTCCAAAACCCCCCTATATATGTATGTGTGCCAAATTGCCAATATACAGGGCTTTTGATAAAAAAACAATAGATGAACTACAGAAGAACTGAACAAAACAAACGATGACACCTTTGACAGTGGAAAAGAAAGTAAAAGTAGAAACTCCTGCCAGTATATGAACCTACAAACTCGTAAGAGTAAAAAAATCTAACAAGTGTACATCCTAATTGAAAGAGCCCCAAGAACCCACTCCAGAAGCAAAAGCGCTCTAATATAAGCATCAGCACTCAAGTCTGACAACTGCTCTCCCTCTAAGAACTCAATATAATAAGCATAAAAGATACCAGACATAAATAAATATATTATATATCAGTGTGGACCTAGTTAGTTTTTTTTAACAACTCAAAAACAGTGTAACAGTTTGGTCCGTCTTAAAGTACGTTCAGGGTCAGAATAGGTTGAAATGGTTCATGGACTGTTCTTGATAATCTGGTTGGTAAAGTGGAAGAAGTTTAAATTACAGCCGTAGTCTTCTTATTATTGGCTTAGGTGATGCAAATAGTCTGGAATGTATGCCTTCAATAATAATTAAGTCTGTTTGATAGCTAACTTACCCGGAATGAGAATTGCTCCAGTTCAGGGAAAGGGGACTGGAACAGGAAGCGCGATACCCTATGGAATTCGGTACAATAGGGATAGGCTTTTTCGATGTCTCGGTAGGAGTTTTATCATTTTCCCATATATTAAACCATCAAGTAGCTTAATTTCTACAATATTAAGCCATACTTTAGTGTATTTAAGCAAATTTAACTTTCATTTCCCCTCCCATATAAATACTTGAGGTGAAATTAATGAAAACTTCACAGATCACCATATTTATTGCTAGTGTTCCAAGTTTTGGAACACACAAACCAATTCGCAAGGGTATGGGAGATTTCAGGTAACACAGTTCCAGAAGAGATATAAAGCTTTCATCCAAAAGGAACTACAGGAGAAGCTTTGGCTTAGTCTTTTAAGAGAACTTTAACTCAAATTAAACTACAAGAGGATCACGAAGAAACCTCTTAAAAGCATACCAACACCTTTGTTCAATTAAAGATCAGTGACAATGGTGCTATTGTAATTGAATTGCCAAAAATATTGCTATAGTTTATTCAAGAAGCTTATAAATTACAACAAAAAATATTAATCCTCCAAGCCAATCCCTCCTCAAAGAAGATCACTGATTTATGAAGGTTGGCTTTTTATTAGCCGGAAAAGTGAAGGTTGTTGCATGAAACAGAACTCATGTCATACACAACAATTATCCTACTAAGTGTGCAAGCAAAATGTACCTCGAGACATATGGTCTCAGGGCATTTTGACTGCATGTAATCTTATGCATGAAAAAACACTGAACGTTTATACATTAAAATGATAAAAATTACACATTTAGCATCCAGGAAGAAAAGGTCACAAGACTTGAAATCATAAAATGCAAGCGAACTGCATTTTATGAAAGAAAATTACTCTGTGAGATGCATAATACCAATGATACTGGATCATCAATTTTGACCTCTATGAGAAAGATTTTGCTTACATGTACATTCTGCATTTCCTGCAGGTCTGCAAGAGCTTTTTGCCTAGACTGCAAAAAGAAAACAGAAAAGATACTATCAGTTTAAAGGTGTCACGTGAATATACAAGGAGCAATATCAAGGATACTTTCATCGTTAGTAAGTAGAAATATGGAATAGTCAAGGCTTCTTTTTAATAGTAGACATTGGAAGACAGAATATTGGAACTTGCCAAGTACTGATATGCGAAAAAAAAAGCCAGTAACGAGGGTGACCAAATCTCCTCTAAACCAGGTTCAAAACTTTGCCCAAGCTCATCCAGTCATTAATTAGTATAATATTGTAAGGGTGCTCTTGCCTTCATAAATAAATAAAGAGAGCGTTGATAGTTTGATGCATAGCATCCTAATATGAAAAGAACATTAACGTTCTGATTTAGTGGGGTCCTGGACTCCTACAGGGAGGGGGATGATCTTCCTAACATTAGCAAAATTTACCGATTTCATTCCTTACCCACCTAATCTTTAAGAGTAACCAGATACATGTAACGATAATTCAGATATATCCTTACTTATTAGACCATAGACTTTGAAAACTACAACTGGTCACAAAGAACAAAATCCTGGACCCCTCAAACAAAATAGTACCATTCTATTACTTAGCAACAAATTCAGTCTATTTTTCTTACCGATTGGTTAGTTGCCCATCTTTCATAGTAATGCGTGTATCTTTCTAACGAGTTCTTAGCCATCTCTCTTCGTTTCTTAGCATCATCATACTGCAACCATCAAAAAACGCAAATACATACTAAAGAGGATGAGACAAATATAAAAGACGCATTACCAATTTATATTAGAGTAGATCAAAGAAATATGCACACATCAAAGAGTACTAAAGGGTGCTAGCTCAAGTGGTAGAGCATTTTAAAGCCCCTGCATCAGGTCCTGGGTTCGAACCCAGTAGACGACAAACGGGCAAGACTCAAAAAAAAAAGAAAAAAGGTGAAGTATCCTACCACACCCTCTTGCTTCCCGGTCTCGTAACGGTTGCATGCATAGAAACCACCCCTTCTCTCACCATGCTCTGACCATGGGCCAAGGAAAAGCCTGAAACAATATCATCAAATTACATGCCCTAGAAGAGTCAGAACAGAAGTCTCCAATAGATAGTTATAGAAGAAGATAGCAACAGCGACAGACTAGCAGAAAGGTATTCAGCATTACATCCAGCGTTCAACAAAAAAGTAACCTTCACAGGCCATAAAATATATTCTGAAATTGCAATACACATTTTCCATCCAGTCAACAGATGTAATGGCTTACCTGCAAAACTCGAATTTGCAAGGTGGTGTGCAGGTGATATGCATACAACCTTGGTTTTTCTCAATCGGCCACTTGCACTTCGGACAAGGCTTGGAATTAGCTAATATCCTAAAGACATTCAATGAACAACAATAATTTAGTTGGACATAAATAGAATACAACAATATATGGTTTTTGTAGCTTAGTTGAGACAATTGTCGAACACACTGCTAGTCATGGTGGAGCGATAAAACATGAATTAAAGTGAACTGAAAACTGAAATGAGACGTGACCGATAAGAGTGTCTGATACCTCTCAGTTTAGCCGAACTTAAATGAGAAAATCTCATATGAAACATGACTTTTTGTTTGAATTTAAATTTAGAAAATGGTGGAAGAAAGAGATTATGGTGAGGAGACAAGTGGTTAGGAAAAAGGCTAGTGGGGTTTATTTGCGGTTCTCTTAAGTCTTAAGTGGTTACACCCATGAAGCAGGTTGCAACTTGCACAATAACTAAAAGGATTCAGAACCTCAGGTTAATGACCATCTATATAACATATAAAAGAAAGGAATTTAAGCACAATAGGTATGACATAAGAGGTGTTATAAGGTTGAAATTTGTCCATATCAATTTCTCCATGAGACATGAGCTTCCAACTAAAACTTGACATGCAACTTCTTTTGTCTATGTTTTTTTTATCTATTTTTTGTCATGTGAATTTTTTAAGTTAAATTTAAAGAGAGGTGAATCATTTAAAAGTCAAGTGATTTTTTTGTTTGATCATCTAAATGTGAGCTCATGATTGGTCCCGTCCCAAGTTAACTTCAAGATTCCTTCTTTCCTAAAATCTAAACCCTAAAGAATACTGCACGGAGATACACTGGCTTTATTCCGCATTTATTAAGCACCAGCAAGGATTCCAACCTTAACAAAGCAGATGTTAGCTTCAAAATTTTAAACTGACTTATCAACCTCAAGTAATTACTTTTAGACGGCGTCCCACGCACCAAAAAACATAGAATTAGAGTGTGTCTGCAAGCATACACGGTTACTTTTCCCTTTCTTTTACGCTCAGTTTAACCAGTATAATCTCAAATAAATAAAGACACTAGACATTCAAATGAAATTCAAAAAAATGTGAGACAAAAACCATACCAATTCATATTTTCAGACTCAGCACTATTCTTCAAGATCCATTTGGCCACAGTGTCACAGTCAACTGGCCGGTGAGCTTCCTCCAGACACTGAAACCACAACGTAATTATCTCAGAGAGAGCTGAAAGTTCATTTATTAAGAGGGGTGCATTCAGTGACATCTAGGATGGAGTAAGGAAAAGAATTCCATGTGTGTGAATTGTGGCAACTTAGGGGGTGGAGCATAGTATTTTTTTTTAATTCAGAGAAGGTAGTTTCTTTTGCACGCCTATTGCAGAAACCCTGATAATTCTATCACTAATTAAGGTACTCACATTCCAGCAAAAGTCACAGGAGCAACGGCAAGTAACATCATAGCTTCCACTACCATCAATAAAGTCCACAGCATAATCACAGCCTGGAGCAGGACACCATTTTGTCTACAGAATAAAAACAATGAAAATGAGATAAACTATAATGCAGAAGGCAAAAAAAATGAAAATATAAACTTGGTAACAATTACTTTAAGTCCAACACGGTCTGCAGAGTTCAAAACATGTGTCAGACCGCATCGAGACATTTCCTACTATTACCTGCTGCTTTATTGAAATAAGCATTTGAGGGAAATAAATAAGCCTCTGCCCTTTTTAGGACAATGGATACATATATTCATTATTAAATACGGTTGTTACTTTTCTGAATGATATGGCAAGATAATGAGGTTTTAGCACCCAGAACTGCTAAATAGGAGTTGCTATACATTTTCCATTACTTCGTATCTTGCATATATCTCAGCATGTCACATCATGAGATTCCAAAAAAGCAGGGTTGACAAGACAGCGTCCTACTTACTTACACGTACGAAATCATATACCCAGCATAACCAAGTTCTTTGAGCCAAAAGGCATCATGTAGAAAGATGCAGCGTTTTAGTAACGTGAAATTTTAAACCTGATTAATGAGCCGGAAATTTTTCCCATGAGACAGACCAAAAATCAATCTCCCCCACGGACCATGTCCGTTCAACCCACAAAGAAGGTACGGCCTTACAATCCTTTGCGACTAAGTGTACATCTTTTTACTGTGGTTCAGCCCAGCATGCCTAGATAATCTGATTCTGGATGTCTGAAGTGGTCCTCTTAATAGGAGCATATCTACAACTAGATGTTCCAACTTCAAAGAAAATCACTATGTTTGTGTTACAATCACTCTGGTAGTATTGCACGCATGACACCGGTCTACTAGAACTTACTGAGAACCAAGCAGACAAGCTAGAAGATTGGAATATCAACATCCTAGGTCCACCAACTTGTTCTTTTTGAGTTTGACAAGGATAATAGAAAAGCACGGCTTAAACAAAAAGTTTCTCGCAAAACTTTTAGGAATTAACAGCACTTTGAATTCAGAAATCGACGAGTTCCTTCCACTGTAAAGTAAGATGCCTAGATATCATAACACTTAATCGAAGAACCATCCCAGGCTACAACTAATCAAATGTTCATTCAAATCAGTCGTAACCACAAAAAACTGAACTACAACTGGAACATACATCAAAGATATTCCGAAAACAGGGATGCTTTTCATCATTTCCATATAAATTGGTAACAGGGAGATCATCTTTCTACTACGCTTCGTAAGACAGTACCTTTCTGTTGTCCTCGATAAATGATTTCAGCAAATAACGCCTATACTTCTCTTTAGAGGCCAATAGGTCGACCATGTCTTGACCAACGGCAGCTGCACAAGATGGATCAGGACATCGCAGCATCAAGCAACCTGGACCATCATTTATGGAAGTGCTAATACAACCTGCAATCCAAGAAACAAAAGGTCTAGCTTTGATGACGTGTCGGTGATAGCTTAAGTTTATTTCTGCAGATATTAAACGAAAAGCATCACATGACCGAACATGAATATATTGACTACCATCAAAGACATAGAGTCAACCGAAAAGGAATGAAATGTGCCTATGCAGGACAGATTTAACAATTTAAACAAGGCCCGCACGTAATCCAAACTAAACACATGTGAGTATGCTAGTATTGTGTGGTGCAATGTCACTAAGCTTCTGGTTAGAAATTCAGGAAACTAAGGTGCAGGATCAAAATGTGGTAAATATTCGGTATCACGGTAATTCGGTGTCACGTTAATTCTACCATATTTATTGTATCAACGCATGGAAATAATCACATAATCAACCAATTAGAGTGTCTTGTGATACCACGTCACCAAAATCCCAGTGATACCGAATATTTTCTCGCTAAATTAGGTATGATTTCTTGTGGGGAGGGATGGCGGGAAGTATCAACGGCTAGAAAACGAAAAAATATATATGTATGTCGATTTCAACCTAAACAACACTATATGAGGCTGTCTAATCCAACACTCTATTCATTTCGAGGAAGATTGATGAGGAATTTATACCTGGTGGCGATGAGAGATGAGGTCTTCGGCTTCGTCGGATTCGTTGTCAATGAAATCGTAATTGGCATCAGCCTCGTCGGAGTCCATGGCGGTGTCGCCGTTGTAGAGACGACGGTTCCGATGATCGGAGCGGAGGGAGAGGTCGGAGAGAGAGAGAGGATTTGCTTTTGAGGAAGGCATGGGAGAGATGAAAGAAAATGAACGGAGTTACGAAAACGGTTTAATTTCATAAAGGCCCCTGAAATTTCTCTCTCTTACACGTTTGCCTAGCTGAACGTTCGAAATTCATAATCGACCCCCTTGTATTGGCATCTTTTGTTTTGTGTTTTTTTTTTTTTTTTTTTTTTTTTTTTTTTTTTTGATAAGGTCAAAATTTTATAGAAAGAGTTAGGCCAAAACTGTTGGGTGATCAATCCCAACTACAAGATCCACATTGCCTGGCAAGTTTGTTCTATTTACAAAACAACTAGTTTTACTACTGCAAGCCCATTTGGCAAGTTCATGAGCAGCTTTGTTCTGATTTCTTGGACAGTATAGGAGCTGCACCCTCCTGTTTGTGATCAAATCCAGACCAGCTTCAATTCTTGTGCTCCACTCCCATTTTGTAGCTTGTTTTTCCTTAAAACTGTTGATCACAACCTGAGCATCTGATTCAATCAAAACCTTATCCCAGTTTTCCTTGTCAACCCTGCTTATAGCAAGCTCCACAGCCAAGAATTCAACATCAGCTGCATCCAAATTTTGCAAGTCCTGCATATAGCAAGTTTCACCACCCATGGCTTTACCATATTCATCTCTGATGATATAAGCTGCTGCACCCATCCCCTTTTTGAAGGCAGCATCACAATTAATTTTTAACCATCCAAACTCAGGGGGTCTCCAATTTGCAGAGGATTTTTCCAGTTTGTCTACCTCTGATTCTGTGATGTTTTCAGAGTAGTTTCTTAGGGAGCATATATTTCTTTGCATATTTTTTGCGGATCAAAGTCTTCCTTTTTGAAAATGGCAGCATTTCTGTTGAGCCAGATCCTTTCCAGTGTAATGCCAATGAGAGCAACTTCATGATGATCCAGTTTGTGACCTTTGTGTTCAAACACATATAACAGTATTTCTTGGACATTTAAGCTTTCCAAATGATCCATTCTTAGATGCATGATTTGGAACCAAATAGCTCTAGCTGCTGAACAAGTAGAGAAGATGTGCTTACTATTTTGTTCTTCCTTTTGGCAGATGCTACATTTATCCCCTTCCTCTCCATCCATATTTGGCGTTCTTATAGGCAATCCCTCTGAAGCAAGCCTTTACATCATCAGCTTTAGTCTATTATGCACCTTGGCTTTCCAAATAAGATCCCATTTGAACAAAGTTGAGTTTACATTTTGCCTCTGATTTTGTAGCTGATATACAGCTTTTGCTGTCACCATCCCCTTTCTCTCTTGCTTCCAAATCCACTTGTCTTTTGCTATATGAATTGGAATCTTCAGCTGCATGATAGCTTTTTTCTCTTCTTGTGACATCCATTTACTCAAGAGATCTTCTTTCCAAGACCTAGTCTGCCAATCAATTAACTCATGTGCTCTTTTAGGGGCCCTTTGGAGATCATCTGGAGGTTTGGGTTTTGAGTTTTCCAAATTTGAAACCCATGGATCTTGCCAAATGTCTATAGAGTGTCCATCACCTAAAACTTTAATAGCATCATTGTTAATGATGTCTCTCACCTTCAACATCCCTTTCCAGAAGAAGGAGTCAGAAGTCCTTGGGTCAATTCTTTGAAATTCAATAAGGTGGCAGTATTTGTTAAGAAGGAGCTGAACCCAGAGGCATTCTTTGCTTGTCCATAAACACCAGGCTAGTTTAGACAAAAGAGCAAGATTGAAGAATTCTGCTTTTCTGAAGCCTAGACCCCCATTTTCTTTAGCAGCACATAAATAGTCCCAGGCCAAGAGGTGTCTTTTCTTCCTGTTTTCAGAGCTTCCCCACCAAAAGTTGGCATTCATAGAGTCCATCTTTGTGACCAGCTTCTTGGGAAGCATGAACACAGCCATGGGATGAGAGGGAATAGAACAGAGAACACTATTTATAATAATTTTCCTTCCAGCATAAGACAGAAATTTAGTTTGCCAACCTGCTAATCTCTTTTGCATTTTGTCGATTGAACCCTGGAAGTCTGAGGTTTTTGACTTGCTAAGAAACATAGGTAATCCAAGGTAAACTGCATCTTTCTTACCTCTTTGTAGACCCATCATTCCTCTGATCACCTTCTTTGTTTGAACATTAGTGTTTGGGCTGAAAAAGATGGCTGATTTCTGTTTATTCACCCTCTGTCCAGAGGATTCCTCAAAAAGCTGTAAACAAAGATTGATGTTTTCTGCTTCTTTGATGTTGGCTCTCCCCATTAAGACAAGATCATCCGCAAACATTAAGTGTTCAATAGCAGGACAATGCTTATTAAGCTTAATACCATGGACTTTGTCTTCACTAACTGCAAAGCTTAAGATCCTTGCCAAAACTTCATTACATAAGATAAACAGACAAGGAGAGAGGGGGTCTCCTTGTCTTAATCCACAAGAACTCTTGAAGTAGCCATGAGGAGACCCATTAATGAGAACAGAGAACATTGCAGTGCTTACACATTCAAAAACCCAGTCAATCATTTTCTGAGGAAAACCACACCACTGAAGAGTATTGACCAAGAACCCCCATTCCATTTTGTCAAAGGCTTTTTTCATATCTATCTTCACAATCATCAAGCCTCCCTTACCTGTTTTCTTCTTCAAAGTATGAATGATTTCATGTAGTATGATCACATTCTCTTGCAAAGTCCTACCTTGTACAAAAGCTGCTTGTTTTGGGGTTGATAATATCAGGTAGAAGAGGGTTGATTCTATTTGCAATAATCTTTGAGATTACCTTGTAGATGGTATTACAAAGACTGGTTGGTCTGAAATGATGGACTTTGAAAGAGTCTTCTAGTTTGGGAATCAGGGCAATAAAAGTGGCATTTATCCCTTTTCTAAGCTTTCCAGTTTCAAAGAACTCCTTCACAACTCCACAGAAATCTTCTCCTACTATGTCCCAATATTGCTTATAAAACAATACAGGCATCCCATCAGGTCCTGGTGCTTTGAAGCTTCCCATTTTGAATAAAGTGTCTCTTATCTCATCATTTGTGGGAATGTTGCACAAATTCTGAGTTTGAGTGGCATTTAGCTTGTGGGGGAATAGTTCTTCCAGCCACTCATTACCAGGTGGAGAGGAGGTTTGAAAGAGGTGCTCAAAGAAGAGACAGAACTCATCTCCAATCTCTTTCCTTGTTTTGGCTAAGCTTCCATCCACTCTTTGAATCCTCTTTATGGAATTTTTATGACCCCTGATTGCAGCCATTGTATGAAAATATTTAGAGTTTGAATCACCTTCCTTAATCCACTGGGCTCTAGATTTCTGCCTCCACATTAGCTCTTCTCTTCTATATAGCTCTTGGAGTTTTTTCTTGATCAAATTCTCCTTTTCACCTGTACTTGTACAATTCTTACTCCTGACTTCATGTAGCTCCTTGTTCAGGTCTTTTATGGTATTTGTGACATGACCGAAACACTCTCTATTCCATTTTCTAAGAGCCATTTTGGTGCTAGTCATTTGTTCCCCCCATTTAATACCAGCTTTGTGTCCTTTATTCAAATTCCAAGCCACCTCCACAGTCTGTTTGCAGCTTCTATCTCTGATCCACATTGCTTCAAACCTGAAAGGTTTTGGACCATTGGAGGGGTTGGGATGGAGATCACATATGAGGATGCAATGGTCAGAGAAGCTAGTTTCTTTGTGTTTTATGACTGCTCTTGGGAATGCTATTCTCCAATCATTGGTACAGAAGCATCTGTCAATTCTTTCCTTAATTACCTTCCCCTTTTTCCACCCATTGCACCAAGTAAATTTAGCTCCTTCAAAACCATTGTCAATCCACCCTGCATCATTGATTAGATTTAAGAGACCACCAGTAGAGGATTGTGCCACTGTCCTTCCTCCAATTTTGTCCTCTTGCTTGTAAACTTCATTGAAGTCTCCAATGAAAGAGCATGGTAAGCAGCTAGAGTGTTGAATGTATTGAAGGTAATCCCAAAGAAGCTCCCTCTTGTTCTTATCACAAGGAGCATAAATGCAATTGAGAACCCAGTGAGGTTCCTCATTTTTGCCATACATAAGCACAGAAATCACATTGTCAGTAGCACATAAGATTTCACAGTCAATAGACTTGTCCCAACCAAAAACTAACCCTCCACTCTTGCCCTTAGCTTCTACCACTTCACAGTTAAAGCCAAAAGAAGTAAAACTTTTTATGTATTTTTTCGAATTTACCTTAGTTTCTGACAAGAAGAACCAGTTTGCTTCCTCCTGCCTTATTTGGGACTTGGCATGTCGAACTGCAGTGGTCTGTCCCAACCCCCTGCAGTTCCAGACAATACCTATCATTTGGGGTTGGGGGGCATGGATAGGCCCGCCTCCTCAGCCGTTTTGTTTGCCTTCTGGATCCTCAAGGCTTCATGTCTTTCTTGACTTCTGAAAACTCCATCCTCTCCTCTGGTAATCATCTTCCTGGCTGGTAGTAACTTGAGAGTTTTTGACTGTTCACCAGTTTCTATATCCAGAAAAGGAATTTCTATCATTTCCATTTCATCACCACAGCTACGATAGTTCCCCAATTCATTGATTCTGGATTTCTTCCTTTCAGCCGCTTCTTTAGACGATTGAATTTTCTGGAAGTCTCTTTTGAGTTGGACTTTTGTACGAAAATCCTCAGCAATGATTTTGTTGATCACCATCCTTCGCGTATCTAGTTTGAACGCATCCATGTCCAGATTTTGTGAATTCGCTCCTTCCTGTAGCTTTCGATTAATCTTTCTCTCGAGAGCAATTTCTTCGTCTTCAGACTGATCTCCAGATTGGTGCTCAAATTCATCAAACCTAATTTGTGTCGTTCCCTTTTCCTGAGACGGTGTTGTATTTCTTGGCTCGTAATTGGTTTTTGGGCCGTTACCTATGATTTGGGCCATAAATTCCCCCATGTTGATTAATGGGTTTATATTGCCTTGCTGGACTAACTCTTCAGTAGTTATAGTTGGGCCAGTATTAATGGACACATTATATTGTATCAAATGCGGCCCATTTCCCTTACTTGGCCCAAAACACTGGTTTAATCCATTACCTTGATCTTCTTCCTCGCGAGAAACCCTAGCACAGCTAGAGCCACCGTCCTCCAGCTCATCTTTTCGTACATAGAGTGTACCAGCACGTGCTTTCCTGCTATCAACGGTCGAGATGGACTCGTACGATGCCCTTATCTCCGTCGATTTTAGTGAGCTGTCCTTTGCCAGCGTTGTCCTTCCGTCCTTGTATTGCACGCGTTGTCCCAGCCCTTCATGTCGTGCACGCGCTGTCGTCTCCTCTGCTTCCGGCGAGTACCCCTGGTTGAGTTTCTTCAATCCCATAGAATTTCCGGCCTCCTTTGTCACCCTTCTACTACCAAAACCCCAATTTTTGCCGTCCTTCGCTCTGAGATGAGGACCAAACCCAGAGTTTAGTCCCTCTTCTTGAGTCAAGGATTTGCATTCTTCTTTTTCGTGACCGATTCTCCCACATCTAAAGCAAAAGTTTCCGAGTTTTTCATACTGGAAGGGAATCCATACTGTGATTCCATTTTTCAGCTGTAGGAAGAAACCCCTTTCAAGGGGTTTCGCCGTGTCTATACGAACCCTAACCCTTATTGGGGACATAAGCATTTCTTCATCATTTTCTTCGTTTACGGCATCGATTCCGATTACATCACCTATCACTTTTCCAATCTTTTTTGCGTTTTTCACCACCAATTTCTCGAGGGGGAGCTGATGTATTTGGACCCAGAAATCACACTCTCTGAAGCAAATCTCCTCTGGTTTTGTTTCTTGCTGGAATTTCCTCAGAATCATCAAGTTGTTTTGGACTGTCCATGGAGTCCCAGCCCAGACTCTAGCACAATCCTCCTCATCTTCAAAATCGAAGATAAATAGGTTATCACCTCTAGCTGTAACCTTGAAATTTGCTCTGATCTTCCACACCGCTTTAAAGATCGATTCAACTGTTTGGGGTCGAATCTCTCGTTTTGCCATGATCTTTCCATAAAAACACCTCTTATTGAGTATCGATACCGAGTCTTCACCGTCATCCAACGAGAGGGTTAATCGTTCTTTCCCGGCATCGATAGAGTTTTCCATTCTGGACAGCTTAGAGTTTCAGAAGAATCAAGTGAGAGGAAGAATCGAGTGAGAGCAATCCGTGAGGAAGAAAAGAGAACGGAGAAAAAACTAGAAAAACCAGTGTAAAACACTGGACTCAGCTCACTCACCGAGTGGACTCAATGTCTAGAAAGTAGAGAGAGAAAAACGCTCTCTACCTCTGATTTTCTTCTCTTGGCATTGGCATCTTTTGTTGCCCACCCACAAATAGATTGGACTTTTGTTTTTCGAATTACATTATATAATCGGGTTCGAACCGGACCTCATGCAGGGGCTTCAAACGCCATACCACTGAACTAGCACCTATTTGCACAAATAAATTAGACTAAGGTAAACATATATATCAAGAGCATTTTCATTAAGCGATGACATATAAGAAATAGCCACAATGAAACAATGGCACATAATAGAAAATGCAATCAGACCTGCTTATGAAAATAAACGGGAATTGGTATTCACCGATAACGAGCTTGAGTAGGCGCGCTAACAATAATTATTATTTGTAAAAAAAAAAAAAAAAAAAAAAAAAAAAAAAAAAAAAAAAAAACTATTGTAGTGAAGAACATATGTTCCTTGATCATGAACTTCATCAACCCCAGTTTAAGGACCTTAGTATAAAAGACGAAATCAACTACTCCGTATTTTTCGGAATTAGTAGGATCGTCTTGCATGAGTGACTCTGACTCCCTTGCAATTCATGCAAAGTCATACATTTGTCATTTGATAGTAATAAACAAGGGAGATGATTCTAAAAAAAAATTATCATTAAAATTTACATGTAAAATTAGTTAGTGGCTTTGTAAGAATCACCACCCATAAACAATTTCCATAATGTTTTATTAGAAAGTCATATAAGAAATAAATCATCAGAATTTGAGAGTGTTCCCCATATAACTATAAATATTTAACGAGTCGTAGTTTTCACTTTTTGAGAGAAATTATAGGGCAATTCGAAATTAATATAAGCTTTTTTACTGAGTAATACCATAATTATTTATCTGTAAGAAAAGATATGAACAAATCCGATTGCCTACACGACGTGCCTCCCATATGTCACATATCTCGCTTCTGTGACTGACAAGGTCCAAAATCTAGATTTGGGCACATGACATTTGTTGCATTTGAGTTCAAGACCATTGAGATAAGACTTGGATTTTACAATTATATTGTTAAGTTGTTTCAAATTACAACATTACAAAGTCAAACAAGTTTTGGTGCTATTTTTCTTATACCGGAGTCCAGACAGTTCCCCAGCGTAGACTTAATCCTCTTGAAACACATATCACTTAAGTAGTTTCGCTTCTTCTGAATGCTTCTCCTGAAAAAAAAATCCATACATGAATGATGTTTCTCGACTTTAATAGAGAAAGAAATGTGTTGTAGTTATGAGAAGCAAATTGTCAAAAGATATGAATAAGAATTTACTGGGTGATACAACAGAGGGAAGGGTGATACAAAAAAATCTGACTCTTCATTTTTATATCTCAGTGACCTTATTGTCTCAGACAATTTACAGGAAACACAAGTGGAAAACAAAACAAATGTACAGCAATCGATATCTTCTACAAAACGCCTTCCATTTGCAGAAGAATATACAATGTTGGTACAAACTGCTCGTATACAAGAGCTAGAAGATGTGATATCAGTGCGGAGACTTTAGTACACGTGCACGAACCCAGAAAATTAATGATGTTTTCCTCAGACAGCAGCAGCTTTCAGGGAGAGGAAGTCAGAGATCTGGTTGGTGTAGAAGTCTGGCTGAATCGAATTGTTAGGGCTTTGAAGCATGGACAAGCTAGTAACACCTGACATTGCCAAGAAGAAGACGAAGAAGAGATACTTTCGTTAGTCCCTAGATAATGTTAGAAGAGCATGAAATAAGAAGAAGCAATATGTAGTACCTGAGAGAACGAGAAGAGTCTTGCAACCACCATTTTGTCCGAAAAGAATGTCTGTATCCAGTCTATCGCCTACCATGCATATCTGTGACTTCTGAATGCCAAACCTGTATTTTGTTTACGACATCATTAGCAAGTTACATATTAGAGTTGGGTTTACAACACCTATTACACAAGAGGATTTGCTCATAGACATTCAGACACGGTGGATCGCAATTATGCTTTTGTAACTTTAATTTGGACAACCTTAATGAAGGAAAATGATAGATATCGCACAAAAAATATTTTGTTTTTCAACAGCCAAGCAAAACAGGAAGGTGATTCTCAGAGCATCATACTCATTGGCTAAGTAGTCCATCATAAACGTTGAAGGCTTCCCTACTACCAGAGGTTCTTTCTGAGTAGAACCAAGGAGGGCACCAACCATAGAGCCACCGCCTGCAAAAGGCAGCGTTTGTTTCTATCATAAAGCAAGCTCAATTTTCATTTCATAATCTTGATAGTTAGTAATCTTCAAACATGTCATGTATAGCAAGATCATCAAAACTTCAAAATGTTCAGCAAAGTTCATCAAGTTCGTATCCTGAACTATCTCGCTATGCCTGAACTCGTTCTTCAAGAGCTGATACTTTGTTTCAAAAGTACTATCCACTTGATTCATTTGAAGTTTGTCAGACGAAACACAAATCAGTAGAGAAGCATACCTGCCCATTCCTGAGCATCAGTAAGATGAGTCACAGCATCACGATTTGTAGCTATGAAAAGACACCCTGGGTTTTCACGTATGCACAGTGTCCCATACCTTCAGTTATCGACAACAAAAGAAAAATACCAAGATCAATGGAGAGAATTACACAGCTTTAACGGCTCTATTTAAGAGACAGGTACAAGTGCAGGGCAGAAATATATTTCAGCATACATGCATAGTGCCAAATATCTATATTACATAGACTACACATGAAGAAATGAACAAGTACAGGTTTTTTTTTAGCTTTGCACATCCTCACACTGCCTAAAATAAAATTCCACATATGAAAAACTTAGAAGGGTCAGCTTACTATGCAACACAGTTCCCTCCCCATAGGCTTGGTAAGGACACGAGTGGACTTCTGGGCCAAACATCTTTTGATCAGAACCACTAGATCAAAAGGGTTGAGCCCAAGTTACTAGCAGAATCCCAGAGGTTCCTCGTAGACCAGAATCCTACCCTTATCCTACTGCTTTCAATAGTCAACCCTACTATTTATTACAATGAGTCAACTGTCTGCTTAGACAAAGTAAACTTGACGTATGTGCTTTGCTAATTGTACACAAGTAAAACTTAGTACCTGAGTCGTATGAAGTTATGGACTGCTCACCCTTTTGAGGTTCATGTTTCTCCTAATTGTCTTTTTGTTTCTTGTTAGTAAAAATATATCTTGGTAACTATTGTTTTTACAAGGACAAAAGATCAAATGTTGGCATAACAGTACTCAGTTTGACTGCCCTCACACAAGCTTCAACGAGAACATTATGTTTATTCATTCAAGCTTTCTTAAAGATTCCTTAACGGAATAACCAATCGCAAAATCTCCTGCGCAAATCTAGAATGAGTGGTTAAGAACTCCAAAAGAAAATCTTAAACTAGAATGCCGCACAATAGTACAAATATGGTTATCAGAATCGAAGTTTTGCCTGGGGCTAATGGCTTTCTACATGTAGAAGGAACAAAAACATGATGTATAATCAGCAAGTCAATAGAAAAGGACAGTTCATATGAATAGCAGGCAAGGACAGGTCATTCACAGATATGACAACTAAACGGTCTGAGATATGATAAATGTTACTTTGCAAATCAACCTTAAAAGAAAGTTCAGCATATTTTATACAGTACAATATATTTCTGGAGCAATATGGTGGAATAAAAGAAAAAATAGATAATGCAACTTGTTTTAAGTAATTAATAACACAAATAAGTTTTAAGCAAACTTCCTAGTGAATGATGTAACCAACTACAATTGAAAGGAATGATCGAGCACTTACTGAACTTTATAGTAGTTGAAGTAACGGTCAAATCCAACCACAACAGCTCCAACCTGAAAGGCATGTGGATGACCGTTGGAATTTTCACAAACATAGTATTAACCAAAATATTTTGTAGCTGCATGTTTCTACTTATTTATTATTTATTTATTTATTCTTCATGATTTTCTTTGTTATTAGCTCATTCTTTCGTTTATTCTTTTTTTTTAGGGAGGAGATAATAGATAGAGAATTACTGGCAGAAGAACAGACTTTCAAAACTAATTGGTAACAGTAATTTATCCCCTAAGCCCATAACTGAAAAGTGAAATAAAGAAGTCCCCAAAGTACCAGTAATCAAGTTCCATTATCGATATATTTTGCAATATACCAGCTCGCTACTTTCATTTTACTTTTAAAAATGATAACCAGAAACTGTCTGAGCAGAAATATGGGCGTACATCATGATCATGCTCCATTAAAAACCCAGGCTTTAGCTCAATCTTTTTCCCGCCATCATCCTGTGAAAAATATCAAGCATAAGGATCGATCTTAATAAAGTACTTATAAGTGAACATGAATGATATAACTCTTTGCATTCTTCTTTGAGAAGAACATAATGATAGGTAACTGGAGCTTGGGGCAACATAGAAAAACTTTGGCAAAGCACACAGTTCATGCCCTACAACATGCTCATGAGCTCATTAGTTCCCTATTCACACTATATGCCGGACATTGCTCAAGGAAAATTCATCAATTAAATATTGGCCCTGATCACCAAACAGTCTCTCTTGGCCGCATCAACATTTCTTTTTCCGTTGACATGGAATTTCTACTAATGGTTACTGCATTACGTAGCTGGAAACTAGTTCAAAACTTTATGATAAAAGGCCAAATATACCGGTCCACCAAGGTACTGAAAACCAGCAAGCTCAAGCTCCTTCAAGATACCTTCTTCTCCAATCACGTAAACCTTGAAACATGCCAAGCAAAAGTATCAGTCATTCTGTAAATTCAAGGAATTTTAAGGAAAATGTAGTTAAAAGCACTTAGTAATGAAGAGTATTATTTATTTTCTTTACATTATTCTTTAGGTTAATTAAAAGTTACATTGTTGTATGACCGCCCGGTCACTGCTAGGCTAAAGGATAAGTTCTTTAGAACCATTGTGAGACTCCAATTGATGTACGGGACGGAGTGTTGGGCAGTTAGGGCCAAAATATTAGTAAATGAGTGTACCAGAATTGAGAATGCTAAGATGGACGAGTAATGTAACTAGAAAATTTAGAATCACTAACAAAATTATTAAGAAAAACCTCAAGTTGCACCGATGGAAGACATATATTAAAGAAAATGGTTTGATCCAAGTTGGTGGTGGTAAACAAGGAAGAGGAGATCAAGGTGTACTTTGGTAGAGACAATAATACAATATTTCACCAAATTAAACCTAAGTGAGTGAATGGCTTTGGAAAGACAAATTTAGAGGAGAACGATCCATGCAACTGACCCAAGTTAAGCTGGGTAAAGTATTGTGTTGAAGTCAGCGTAAGCCGATATAAAGGCATAGAGTAAGTTCATTGTTACAGAGTACAAACACTGTGCACTTATAATATCCGAGTTTTAGAATACTGAATTTAAATTCTTCAGAAATAATTCAAAGCATGTACTATCAACACAAAACATCTATGTATGTGTCTTCTCTCGTCAGGTCTTAAGGAGCAAAGCCGGTGAATAACATATATCCATCTCCTGGTGCTATCATATGTGATGTGATCACGATCATGAGAATTAGGAAACACCTTATGCTAGCCAAATTGTCACTTTTGCCATAATATATTTACTCATGACTCTAGAAATGTAACATTCTCATTATTGCATACCTTTTTGTCCTTTGGGAAGTTAATGGACTTCAAATACGCAGCTGCAGCAAAAGATGATGCAAATATTTCCTCCTGAGACATTTGACTATCATTAAATTATATTGATGAACCATTGAAGTATCTAGGAACAACCATTTGAACTAACCTCAGTGACACTAAGACCAAGGGTTTCAAACTTTTTCCCGTACTGTTTCCTTGATTTTGTGGAGTTATTCGTAACAAATACCAATCTCTTTCCCTGAAGAATGACACAAAAATCACTCATGACCACAATGTAAATGGTCTAAAAATGTGACTATTTACTAATAAGAGTGTAAAATGAAGTAATATAAAGCAATGTAAGGAAGATCAACAAGAGAAGGTAAAATCCTTGTAGCAACAATGTCAACATATTAGAAAATATAGAACTAGGCAAAGAAGCAAACCTTTGACCGAAGATAGTCTAAAGTTGCTGGGACTCCATCTATCAGTTTGTCTCCTTTCCATATAACTCCTGTAATATATGCAGGAAAATGTTAATCGCTCTTAAGCTAAAAGGAATATGGACAATGAATTTAATCTTCCCTGGAGAAATGATATCCTAATACCAATTCCACTGTCAACTTCGTATTCAACTTTTTTTATACATAAAGTAAGAACGTGATTAATCAGTTCATAGAACTTGAGTAATCTAGGGGAGATGTTTGAAGTCTCGAAACCATTTTCACAAAGTGACCAAAAAACTGCTCATAAAGTCAGTATCATATGTTTGTTACCACAGAGAATCATGTATTTTGCAGCCAATCGAGATCGTAATGATAACAATGTTCTGTTTGTTTCTTTTAAATTTATAGGAAGTTAAGAAGTTCATGTACAATCAATCAAACAAATTAGTTTTTGATTTGCTTCATTTTCCTTTCATTCTCTTCTCCTAACAAAATCCACGGTTCCAAGCATAGCCGAAAGAAATCAATATTCGAAAACTGAAGCCCTACTTCTCTTCAGGCTCTAAGGAACCATCCATCACATCCCCACAACATTTTGATGGTTTTTAATAACATCTCTCATTGCCAACACCACCACTTCAATATTATCAATAAAATCCAAATTTTGTAGAAGAGGGGACACGCTAGGCATCGATTCAACTTGACAGGGGCATTTTTTTCCTAAAAAGTATTAGGAACACTTTCTGGTTGGTTAGGAACCCCTTCAACCTTTTATATAGACTAGTGCATATCCCAGTGCCCGAGGGCACTACCCTGAATAATCATATTTGTTTCCCTCAGTAGTGCTCAACTTTGTACGGTTGGGATAAGCAATCCCAAATTTATATAATAAGGGCTATGAGGAATTGACTATCCCCAAAAATATGACATCTGGGATAAGCTATTCCACATGTCATATTTTTGGGATCAACTATTCCCCATAGCCCCTTATTATAGACTAGTGCATAACATGTGCCCGAAGGCACGACCCCAAAGAAGAAGATTTATCTTCAAAATATTTTAGAGTTTTTTTAATTTTTTTTATAAAGTGTTTGGTCTCTAGGATATGGTGAGGATAAGCTATTCCGCGGGTCACATTTTGGGGATAGCTTATTCCCCATAGCAGCTTATTATGTAGATAGCAGCTTATTATGTAGATAGAGATCAATAGAATCCAAATTGATCATTCCATCAACCAAGACAGCAAGTTATCCAACGATCATGGTAGTATCAAAACCTAATTTGGAAACCCACGTACGAATTGCTAAAAAACACGGGTTTTAATCAAGAATCGCGCTATAACCAGTAAGAATTGTGCTATAATCATACTATTCCATACTTCCATATCATTTAGAGTTTTTTTGAAAGGAGTGAACTTTTTTAGCCATTACCGTCACAATCGAAGATGAATGTCTCGACGGAATCAATGAGCTCGTCCGCATTCTGGAGAGGCTGAGCGGAGGCCCGAGTTACAAACCCAGCAGAGGAACTCATTCTTCTTCCTCTGATTCTGCAGTTGAAATTCCGGCCGACGAAGAGCTTGTTCACGGCGCCATGAACTGGGTTCGAGAGAAATGATCGATTGAGTATGGAGAGAGACTGAGAGGAGGAGGAGGTTGAAGGGTTGAAGATGCTGGTTGCAGATGCCGAGACTGTTGCTGCTCTGCTAAGCATCGCTCTTGTTTTTGCGGTTGGGAATGTTGATGACTTGGTGGTGGTTGGAGTTGAGTGTGCGCACTTTCTTCATTTATCCAATAAATAATGTTCAAATCATTAACGGATGGGTAAAACAACCCTCCTGTTTGGGATATACCAATACCCCCTCTGAGTGGATGGACGTTGGACAAATACCACCCTTCTGTTAGTGTCAGCTAGAGAATGGTACAATTTATTCTTTTTTGACCATTTTGCCCTTATGTGTGTTTTGTGTTTATTTTGTTCATATTCTTGATGTTCTTAAACACTACCACCAACAACGACAGATATACCCAGTTCCCTAGCAACAAAAGAATAACCCCGTATCAATCCCAGATTATTAGCTGAAACCACCAAATCCGGCATATACAACACAAAATTCAGCAGATACAACAAAGAGAGTTCACATTATCAGCTGCTGCTGATGATGAACAGAGGGAGTTCACAAATTAGAAAAGAAAAGGGAGCGACAGAGAAACTCAGCGCATAATCCACCGCCCTCAGTTCCAGATTTGACCCAAAGCTCGGTGGTTCTTCCTCGATTTGTCTGTAGCCAACGTGGTCTTCGTTGATTCCCCTTAGATTGACGAGAAAGCAGACAAAAGATCTCAACTTTAGGCTTCATCCCTAGTGGTGGCCGTCGTCGTTCGGTTCCATTAGAGACGACGACGAGTGTAACACCCCATGATCCCCAAGCTTTCCGTTCCGGACCGGAGAGCCCAGGAGGGTGCTACTCATAATGAAATGGCGGATACCGAGAACAAACACGGTCATAATTATATATTACATAGCCCAACAGTCTTAAACATTGTCGTAAAATATTATTACACAAAATATTTAACCGGTCTAGAGTCTGAGTTACTACGAGTACTGATAAGCACTAGGTGAGTTGCGTCTCCCCCTCCTAAGTCAAGCCGTCTTCGTCTAGACCTGCGGTGGGAATGAAACAGGAACCGCAGTTTTTCTAAAGTCAGCAAAAAAATAATGAGTAAGTAAACACCCAAGCTTGTAAACAGACTATGAAGCATATCATTCGAAAAGACAATTATAAAGGAGAATGAACAATAACTGAATAAATACTCGAGGAATAACGTATGAATATTGTAACTCATATGAAATTCTCTTTCTTTTGCCTTGCATCTCAATCTTTCTTATATCTCAAAAGGAGAATATCACTCCCATCTATCTCTCTTTTATTTTCATAAATCTCTTCCTCAAGGAAAGTCACATTATTAACTTGTTGATACGGGGAAGATCTATCCTTTCACTAGCTACCATGACCATAAGTGCCGGCACCCCCCTAAGACTTCTTGCGGCCAGAGAGGTAAGTACATGGAGACATCCGGCAGGTCGCGACCGAGTTAACATAATACTTGGTCGAGTGACCGAAGTCAACACGACAATCTATCTATAATATATTGATCCCGCACAACTCTTTCCGCTTTCATTATTTATGAATTATTATTCTCGTGAGACATTCTCAAAACATCCACTTCAAAATACAATCAAATCTCAAATAAAACAGTTGTATCATAAAACACATTTTGAGACAGATAAAGAAATCGTGTTGGACACGAAAGAAGCTAGGCACGCTAGACTTGGCATGTTTACTCACCATGACAATACGGCAAATAGCACGTAAGCTCTTACATGTAGACGTGCCCCTCGTCTACAAATTTGTCACCTATAAATTTATAATTTCTAATTAATCGAGAGTCTAACTATCACGTAATATGCAACTGACGACGTGAGAGAGTCCAATTTAATTTAATACGACGTCTAAATCTTTCTTTGTGGCTATAATTGTCGAGAGTGTGCTAGTTTACAATACTCATACCCTTAAATTATAATTATCTAATATTACTATTCGATTTCACAAATAATACACTTGTATTTTAAATAGTGAGAAAATAATATATTTGATTTTTATTTTAGAATTTCTTAACTATAAACTATTACAATAGAAAAATGATAGCTTAGACGTTATTATAAAGAACTACACTTTATTCTTTAACAACTACACTTAACTTTTCTAGAATAAATTATTTATAGAAAGAAATTGTTAATTTAACAAAATTTATTATGGGATGTAGACTCTTAATAATAAAAGATACAATATACTAACCTGTTTAGGAGAAGATTTTTTAAAAATATAAATATGTTGAAAAATAAGTATGTAATATATATTTATAAGTATGATAAATAATTTAATTTAGAGAAAGATAAAATATTAAGTCAAGAATCTATTCATAAACTTATTTTTGTTGTTGTTGTTGTTGTTGTTGTTGTTGTTATTATTATTATTATTATTATTATTATTATTATTATTATTATTATTATTATTATTATTATTATTATTATTATTATTATTATTATTATTATTATTATTATTATTATTATTTTCTAAAAATAAAAATTTTCTAAAAATAAAACGATATTTAGACAAGCAATTTATTTAGAATGTCACTTTACAATATGTTGAGATTAGCTAGGTAATCAAAACGATATTGATTATCGAATAAATAGGCATAATATATTAAACAACTCTAGTTTACTTTGTAACAACTATTTATTGCAAAATTTTTACTACTCAAGTTATTTCTATTTATAATAAATAAAAGTTTAGAAATTAACTTTAAATCTAAATTTCTTATCTTTAATTTCACATATATACATACATATATATACATACTTATGTAAATTACATTTCCTTAAAAGAGAACAATAACCCCTCCTTCTAATATTAATAGTTTCAGATGCCACAATACATAGCCACAAATTTTCAGATTGTGCACAAAGTACCCCTCTCTACTTACACTCAATTTATATATAAGACACTTTCACCCCCTTAACAAAGTCATCAATCTAAGCATGGATTCTCGAATTCAAGTAGCGATTTTGATTGCATAAAACGACTTATTAGAGGATTTAAAGTGTACCCGCACCAAAAATCGTTGAAAACGGCCAAGAATCGCGTCGGTTCGAGCTCGCCGTCGAGGTCGCCGGAGATGGTGGCCGATCGGAGCTTTTTCCTGTCACTTCTGGGTGCGGGTGAGTCCTCCTAGGGACTGGTCGGAGCCTCTGGATGCTGAAGAGATAGAGAGATGGAGGTGGGTGGTCTTGTTTTGATCGGGCCAAGCTCGTCGCCGGCCAAAAATGGTGGACGACGGCGACGGCGGCTCTGTCACTCCACTGTTGCGGCCTTGATGCTGCTTCTAGAGCTTTTTCTTGGATCTCCCGAGAGTGGGGGAGGGAGAAGAGAGGCTGGGAAAGAGAAGGAAGTGGTGGCGTGGATTTCCCGTCGGGTTTTTCCGGCGGCAGTTGTTGCAGTGGCCTGCTGGCTCTCTTTTCTGTTCGACCGAGGGAGTGGGAGGCAGAGAGGGAGAGAGGTGGAGGGTTGGATGGTGGTGTCGGGGATGGTGCTGGCGTTGGGGGTGGTGTCGGGTGATGGGGGTGAGCCGAAGAGAAGGGGAAGCAGTATAAGAAGAGGGAGGAGAAGAGAAGAGGGGTACTGGGAATTGTGATGGCAGGTGTAGTTGGGGAGTTGTGAAAAAAAAAAAACTATTTGTTTTTTTTTATTTAATTTTTTTTAAATAGCTCCTAAGGATTTCATGTTTCCAATAACTACAACTTCTACCCCAACTTGAGTATTTAATTAACTATTTCATACTTCTCGAAATGACAACTACCTCCCCTCCGCTATATTAATATTTAACTATACGAAAATTCAACAAATTACTCTTTTAATAAAAACGGGGTATTACATCGAGCCTGGGCGCCTTCGTTTGGATTTAGGTTAGAGGAGGAAGAGATAAAGATAGAGAGAGAAGAGATGAGATGGTAATGAATGGATAAGGAGAGAAAATACATATATAGTAGGGTATTTTTTCATTTGAGGGTAAAATGGATATTTAGTGTCTTCCATTAGTTGTCGTAGTTGCCGTCCACTGACATGGGGGTTTTGATATATCCCCGAACACGAGGGGATTTTTTTGTATATATTCCTAACATAGAGGGTGGTTTTTGTCTTTGACATGCTTCATTCTTCTTTGTGTTTTTTGTTTAATCGACATTTTTTATTTTAAAAAGTTAGCCCTCGCTGCAGAAAAATCATGCATCCGCGCCCTGGCTATCTAGGACTTTTGAGAGGCGAGAAAATCCAATGGATGGTTTATGTTATCTTCACCTAGGGAAGTAGGTCCTAACGACAACACAATGTCGCTCTTTTCTTGTCCAAGCTCCCTCAAACCATCCTTCTTGGATTGCACAACTACATTAGTTGAAGTTGATCATGGCATCACTCATGATGGTGAGGCTCACATGGAGAAAGAGGTATCATATCAACCACGTTCTCCCTTGTCACCAACACAGCTGGATGTGATGTATGATTCTTCTCCCTCTTGGAGTACTCATCAGTTGGCGACGCAAGGAAAATCCTTCATGGATGCACTCCAAGAAAAGGAACCATTGGGGCTACTCAACGGGGCAATCGCAGATCCCTCATTACCTTTGACCACTAATTCATTAGGAAGTTTCACTCAAACCCCTGCTTACAGTACTAGTGCTATCGAAGAACATAACATTTTTCAACTATCTCCACAATATTACTCTCAGTTACTTGCTAAATGGAGGTTATCTATAATTAAGGTTATCGGGCATGATTGTGCTTTTTTAAAATATTTATAAACGTCTTCATAAAATCTGGAAAACCAAACTGAACTTTTCTTGATTGATATAGATCATAGGTTTTATGTAGTCATTTTCCTGAATTCAGATCATTATAATAAAATATTGCAAAGTGGACCTTGGTATTTGGGTGACTACTCTTTCTACTATAAAAAATGATAGCCGAATTTCTGCTTTGATACTACAAAATTTCCCATATGCATGTGTGGATTCGTATTGATAATCTGCCTATAGAGTATTTTGACGAACGTGCTCTCACCGAGTTTTTCTCCACCATTGAAAATATGCTTAAAATTGAGAATGTGTCTCAAGGGAAATATGCTCGTGTTTTGTGTTCATGTTGATTTAGAAAAACCCTTAAATACTCATGTAACTTCTCGTAATTTTCTACATAAAAATTTCTATTAAATTTACCAGATTTTTGTTGTAACAGTGGCATGATCATTCATGTTAAAAATATGTGCAAGAAAAGCAACCCCATCTACAGACAATAATTTGACTCTCCAAACTCAATACAATCGACTTCTTTCCTCTCACCAGGTGTCCTCAAATGCCGACTCACATCAAGTGAGTGGCGTGACTATAGGGAACCACCTAGGGCTTCCTCTGCAAATGTGACTTTTAACTCCACTTTTGGACCTTGGATGGAGGTCGCCAAAATGTATTTTATACCCACTTCAAAAAAGCTTATCAACCTACCATCTAAGACTATGGTCTTTCAATCACATCATCGGCTAATTACCAAGCCCAAACATAATTTGATAAAAACTAAACCTGATCAAGCTGCTATCAATCAACAGTTTAATTAAGTTGTCTCACTTCCCCATAATCTGACTGATGGCGTGGTGCAAGACATCTCTCGGGACAATGGAGGTCATGATGATATTCTACCTTCTTTGATTCCCAAGCCAAACCCGTCATATTATGCTTTAACTCCGAAATCGTATTCACTTTCTTTCACTACCAACGACTCTTCCTCTCTCTCTCTCCTTCTCTAGTCCTCAACTCTTCTCTCTCTAAACAATGGTGTCCTCTCCCAATTCTCCGATCTCAGGACAGAGCTACAACACTCAGTCGCCAACCCAACGCAATAACCAGGCCTTCAGATGACAGAGGGAATGCTCTCGTCTCCCCCGCACTATCAACCGCCTCAAGAGATGGTAGCAAACATCCTATCATCTTCTTCTTCAAAACATAACCCTCATGAGATGATAAAACGTAGTGTGTCGTGTCTCATTTCATTTAACGGTTTAATACTTTTTATGTTTAATTTTTTACTTAACAGTTATATCGATGATATCTACATGTTATCTTCACGCTAGCTCTTGCTTAAATATTTTATATATTATTACTTCTATTTTGTTAAAGAAGTGAGATCAATCTCTTGGATATACGTGTTAGTAGTATTTCGTTGTGAGATTTGTTAGTATATTTAAGTAGACACACTCGTACTAGTGAGTTATATTGCCCATATGCCTTTATATGCACTCTCAATTTTATCCGAAGGTGGCTACTAGATGAGAGTGAAAGATGTATGTAGGCACACAACACATGATCAATACTCTAGAGGGGGGTTGAATAGAGTATGGAGGTTTTTGTAAAAAGGTGAAGTTTTAAAACAAATCGAGGAAGCTAATTGTATTTCAAGGCCTTGAATCAAGTTTCAAGCCCTTGGAATCAACTCTGACTGAGAAACGTTTTTTTGAACTTTTTCAAGTCCTTGAAAACCCTTTCAAGCCCTTGATCTGAAAACCTGTTTTGAAGTTTTAAACAAGACAAGTGCAGATCTGAAAGTAAGGAGATAGAGACGCGAATGATTTATAGAGTTCAGTCCTCATGGACCTACGTCTCTACCTCAGGGATCTAATCCCTATAGGATTTGTAACTCAATTCTTATTAATCAAAATCTAAGCCATAGATCTCAAGCATAGAGAAGTCCCTTACTCTGTTATAGCTTCTGGTTATCACTAACCTATCTAGTACCTGCTCTAGCTAACTGAACTAATAAGAATCTCTTGTTGTTCCTCTTGAACAACACCACAAGATTAAAATGATTATAAGTATAATATAAAAGATATACATATGAAGAACAGCGGAAGAGCACTATAGAATAGTATAAGCAGTGCAGCTTGAAGTGTTCTTCTGGATGTTGGATTGAAGGGAATGGTCTCCTTCAGTATTTCTTCTCAATCCCTAAGAGTGTTTGAAAGTCTCTGTAGAAGTTGTGCACGAATTCTCTCAGTAATTTTCTTGTTTGCTTGCTTTTTTTTAAATGCATATTTATAGGATCTTCTTCAAACATAATTTCCTAAAATCAGGCAGCATATCTTGGCTCTCTAACAGCTCTTCCCAACGGCTAGTTGCTCTTCAAAATATTTTTTCAACTTCTTCCCTTATTTTTGGCATTCAATTTGTTATGTTTTAATCATCTACTAATAACATGATGTTGTGCTGCAAAAAACTTAATTGTGTAGGTGTGGAGAACTTGAGACTACCCAAGAAGATTTGTGAATCAATTTCCCCGTTCTCTCTCTCTCTCTCTACATCAGTTGTTTGTTGTTTGTGTGTATACATTTATGTGACAATTCATCATAAATCCCTTGTGAACACATTGAATATGGATTTTACTTTGCTTGATCATTATTGCGTTTTTTTAATCAGTTTTTTTTTTTTTTTGACGTTGCAACATCACTATGTTTATGCAAATCACTACTTAATATAAATACACCATCACCAGATTATGTACAACTTTTGCATGCCCCTCTCTAATTCAAAAAATGAAAAGAAAAATACATTTAAGAAATAAATAGACATAGATGTTTATGGAAAAATTTATTGAAAGGGATTACTTTGATTGATCATTATTATGTTTTTGTAAATCACTAATATAGTTCTTTTATTTCGGTTCATCACTATGTTTCTGCAAAGCACTACTATATATATTTTTCATTTTTGCTTCAAACTACTAATATGTATACACCATCAAGAGATGGTGTACAACTTTTGCATGACCTTCTCAAATTCAAAGAATGAAACGAAAAAACACATCTAAGAAATGCAGATATATTGTGTGTAAATGTGATGTGTCAAATTGTTGTTGGAATCTATTACTATTGATTACATAAACATAAACTCAAGTGTATGTAGCATGTCTTCTTTTTTTAGCACATAACATGTCTTTTATTTAAGTACGTACACACCTTTGGGATAAAAGATGAAAACTAAACCCTCACCTTTAGAGGCAGAAAGACATTCAACACCATTGTAGTTTGGGAAAAGACAAGTACTACCCATGCACACACCATTTAAGGGACAGCAAAGACCCTTTGACCACCACCATAATAGATTGAACATTGTCAATGATTACTGATAAATTCCAATTTTTTCCTTGTGCACCACCCAACATGTGTAGTCTCTAAGTAAAATGCAGTCCATGAATTTAATTCATTCCATGTACGTCTATTTGATTTTACTGTCAAGAATCATTTATTCTTAAAAGACATGGTACATAATAGTAAGTTTGTGATCATGCATGATTCAATCTGAAAAATAAAGAAAATGTTCTGCTGATTCGTGGACGTACGGGAGAGCGAGCTATGAAGAAGAAATTGATACCAATGACAACATAGTGAATCAGATACGGATATTTTCTTTCCTTCCCTGTTTCGCATAATTATAACAAGTCCTCTTTGTGATAATGCATGATTTAATCTGAAAAATAAAGTAATTATTTTCCAGGTTCGTTAAAACTTGAGCAACTCAGAAAATCAATGGAAGATGGTCGTACAATTAAGAATAAAATAGAATCCATGGGGGTAATTAAATTCATCAACTCTCTTCCCTGCCTTCATCGGTTTACATTCAGCAGATAGTGAATGAGAAGATTAAAAATATCATTCGTTGTGATGATTGCAGAGTCGTGTAACTTGGTTGAAGGGAGAACACGAGAGGCTTAAAATGAACTTGGAGAATTATGTCAACATGGCAAAACGGAGATAAAATTATTTACTGCGGAAATAGAACTTCATAGGGAAGAAGCTGAAACAGTTATGAGCCGTATCGAGGATGCTAAAAGTGCACTAACTATAGGAGACAAGGAGTAGGAGGAATGAAGAAAGACAAGAGTTGGAATAAGGCCACCACCAGAACCCTGAATCATCATCAGTAACTACTACTACTTTTAGAAGTGCTACTACTATTAATAATATTGATTCCTAAAACACTGGATGATGACTTTACTTTATGGCTTTGTGCATTAATGTGCTTTATTATTTATAGATAAGTAGTAGGTATTAAGACTTAATGTGGTTGTTTGTTGTTATTAGCTTTACATGTTGCTAGTATTGTTATCTGCAGTCCTCCATCTTGGCGGATTGACAGAAATCTAAATCTCCGGTCTTGCAATGTGTTATTGCGAATGGACATGGAAGTGAGCGAACACATTCCCAACCGAAGCAATGACATGCTGGCTTGGAGGGGAATATGTGGTGGCTAGGTGGGAAAGAGCTGGTCACCAGCGACATATTACCTGGACACCGCCTGGCTGCCTGCATACCCAGAAACTGCCGCCTTCTTCGACCTGTCCACCACCCTTGTACCCCAAATCATTATTTACTAAGCTGATGATGTACGATTTAATTCTTTATTCTGTCACGATTTTTAATTTTACGTTTTCATACTACCACATTGTATATGTTGCAACGATACTTAACTTCAATGGTAGACAGATGTAATAGTGTAAATGGCTGCAAAAAGGAAGACATTATTTTAAGAAATTAAACTCTAACATGAACATCAATTAAAACACCTGATGCAGTCGTTTACACTATTACATCTGAATCGGGGTGGTTACAGTCAAGCACCACTTACCCTAGCAATATTAACAGTGTAGCTGTGAATCGGGGTGGTTACAATCAAGCAAATAACAACATATAAAGAGTACACATTAATCAAATTCTTCAATGTTAATATGTATTTACAAAAAACAATAACACTATTCCAACATCATATTAGAAACATCAATTGAGATAAGTCTCTTTTGGTTAAGTTTCAATTATGTGACTAAAATTGAATGATGAAAGAAACAGTGCGGAAAAAATGTAAAACTGATATTAAATCTGGCATAAATTATAATATTACATATTTAATATTTTACCTTAATTCATAATCAACTTACAAATGCCTCAAACTTTTTGGTATTGGGAAATCTAATGCATCTCATCGAATTTTTAGTATCATGCGTAGCAACAAGGACTTCCCCCTACCATCGCCATTGAGATCAACTACAAGAGTTGTTGTAGAAACTACAACTCAAGCTGATAATTTGGTACCCTCATTTAAGTTTTATGTGCTCATATTTCCTTCATTTGTTTGGTTGTACAATATGGTGAAATTATATATTTTTTACTGTTATTCTTGTGCACTTGAATTTTTTTTTTGTTAAATACTTTATACTCAGTTTAAAATGTTTGGATATCTTTTGAGCGATTATGTGAAGCTTAGTGGTGCTCTTACGTCGTTTGAACAATGTCAATGATTACTGATATATTCTAGTTTTTTTCTTGTGCACCACCCAATATGTGTAGTCTCTAAGTATAATGCGGCCCATGAGTTTAATTCATTCTATGTATGTGTATTTGATTTTACTGTCAAGAATCATTTATTATTAAAATACATAATACATAGTAGTAAGTTTGTGATCATGCATGATTCAATCTGAAAAACAAATAAATTTTATGCAGATTCGTGGACGTACGGGAGAGCGAGCTGGAAAGAAAAAATGGATGTCAATGATAACATAGTGAATCATATACGAATATTATCTTTCCTTCCCTGCTTCGCATAAATTACAACAAGTCCTATTTTGTGATCAAGCATGATTTAATCAGAACAATAAAGAAATTATTTTGCAGGTTCATTAAAATTCCGAACAACTCAGAAAATCAATGGATGGTCGTACAATTAAGAATAACATAGAATCCATTAGGGTAATTAAATTCATCAACTCTCTTCCCTCCCTTCATCGGTTTACATTTAGCAGATAGTGAATGAGAAGATTAAAAATATCATTTATTGTGATGATTGCAGAGCCGTGTAACTTGGTTGCGGGGAGAACACGAGAGGCTTAAAATGAACTTGGAGAATTACGTAACCATGGCGAAAACGGAGATAAAACTGTTTACTGCGGAGATAGAACTTCATAGGAAAGAAGCTGAAACAGTTCTGAGCCGTATCGAGGATGCTAAAAGTGCACTAACTATAAGAGACAAGTAGTAGGAGTAATGAAGAAAGACAAGAGTTGGAAGAAGGCCACCACCAGAACCCTGAATCATCATTAGTAACTACTACTACTTTTAGAACTGCTATTACTATTAATAATATTGATTCCTAAAACACTGGATGATGACTTTACTTTATGGCTTTGTGCATTACTGTGCTTTATTATTTATATATAAGTAGTAGGTATTAAGACTTAATGTGGTTGTTTGTTGTTTTTAGTTTTACCTAGTTATAGTATTGTTATCTGCAGTCCTCCATCTTGGATGATTGACAGAACTTTAAATCTCCGGTCTTGAAATGCCTTATTGCGAATGGACATGGAAGTGAGCGAACGCATTCCCAACCGAAACAATGACATGCTGGCTTGGAGGGGAATATGTGGTGGCTAGGTGGGAAAGAGCTGGTCACCAGCGACACATTACGCGGACACCGCCTGGCTGCCTGCATACCCAGAAACTGCCGCCTTTTTCGACCTGTCCACCACCCTTGTACCTCAAACCATTATTTACTAAGCTGATGATGTACGATTTAATTATTTATTCTGTCACGATTTTTAAGTTTACGTTATTCTACTACCACATTGTATACGTTACATCGATACTTCACTTCAATGGTAGAAAGAGGTAATAGTGTAAATGGCTGCAAAAAGGAAGACATTATCTTTATAAATTACACCCTAACGTGAACATCTAATAAAACACCAGATGCAGCCATTTACACTATTACATCTGAATCGGGGTGGTTACAGTCAAACACCACTTACCCTAGCAATATTAACAGTGTAGCTGTGAATCGGGGTGGTTACAGCTAAACAAATAACAACATATAAAGAGTACATATTAATCAAATTCTTCAATGTTAATATGTAATTTACAAAAAACAATAACACCATTTCAACATCATATTAGAAACATCAATTGAGATAAGTCTCTTTTGGTTAAGTTTTAATTATGTGACTAAAATTGAATGATGAAAGAAATAGTGCCGGAAAAAATGTGAAGCTGATATTAAATATAGCATAAATTCTACTATTACATTTATAATATTTTCCCTTAATTCGTAATCAACTTACATATGCCTCAAACTTTTCGGTATTGGGAAATCTAATGCATCTCATCGAATTTTAGCATCATGCGTAGCGACAACGACTTCCCCCTAACATCGCCATTGAGATCAACTACAAGAGGTGTTGTAGAAACTACAACTCAAGCTGATTATTTGGTACCCTTATTTAGGTTTTATGTGCTCATATTTCCTTCATTTGCTTGTTGTACAATATGGTGAAATTATTTATTTATTAGTTTTTTTCTTATGCACTTGAATTTTTCTATTTGTTAAACACTTTATGCCCAGTATAAAATATTTGGATATCTTTTGAGCAATTATGCGAAGCTTAGTGGTGCTCTTACGTCATTTGAACACTGTCAAAGATTACTGATAAATTTCAATTTTTCCCTTGTGCACCACCCAACATGTGTAGTCTCTATGCGGCCCATGAGTTTAATTCATTCCATGTATGTCTATTTGATTTTACTGTCAAGAATCATTTATTCTTAAAAGACATAGTACATAGTAGTAAGTTGTGATCATGCATGATTCAATTTGAAAAACAAAGAAATTGTTCTGCAGATTCGTGGACGTACGGGAGAGCCAGCTGGGAATAAAAAAATGGATGCCAATGACAACATAGTGAATCATATACGGATATATTTTTTCCTTCCCTGTTTCGCATAAACTATAACAAGCCATATTTTGTGATCATGCACGATTTAATCTGAAAAATAAAGAAATTATTTTGCAGGTTCGTTAAAACTTCGAACAACTCAGAAAATCAATGGAAGATGGTCGTACAATTAAGAATAACATAGAATCCATTAGGTTAATTAAATTCATCAACTCTCTTCCCTCCCTTCAACGGTTTACATTTAGCAGCTAGTGAATGAGAAGATTAAAAAAACCAGTCGTTGTGATGATTGCTGAGCCATGTAACTTGGTTGCGGGGAGAACACGAGAGGATTAAAATGAAATTGGAGAATTACGTCAACATCGCGAAAACGGGGATAAAACTGCGGAGATAGAAATTCATAGGGAACAAGCTGAAACAGTTCTGAGCCGTATCGAATATGCTGAAAATGCACTAACTATAGGAGACAAGGAGTAGGAGGAATGAAGAAAGACAAGAGTTGGAAGAAGGCCACCACCAGAACCCTGAATCATCATCAGTAACTACTACTACTTTTAGAACTGCTACTACTATTAATAATATTGATTCCTAACACACTGAATGATGACTTTACTTTATGACTTTGTGCATTATTGTGCTTTATTATTTATAGATAAGTAGTAGGTATTAAGACTTAATGTGGTTGTTTGTTGTTATTAGCTTTACCTATTGATAGTATTGTTATCTGCAGTCCTCCATCTTGGATGATTGACAGAACTTTAAATCTCCGGTCTTGCAATGCCTTATTGCGAATGGACATGGAAGTGAGCGAACACATTCCCAACCGAAGCAATTACATGCTGGCTTGGAGGGGAATCTGTGGTGGCTAGGTGGGAAAGAGCTGGTCACCAGCGACACATCACCCGGACACTGCCTGGCTTCCTGCATACCCATAAACTGCATCCTTCTTCCACCTGTCCACCACCCTTGTACCCCAAACCATTATTTACTAAGCTGATGATGTACGATTTAATTATTTATTTTTTCACGATTTTTAATTTTACGTTATCGTACTACCACATTGTATACGTTGCAACGATACTTCACTTCAAGGGTAACATATGTGATAGTGTAAATGGCTGCAAAAAGGAAGACATTATCTTTATAAATTACACCCTAACATGAATATCAAATAAAACACCAGATGCAGTCGTTTACACTATGACATTTGAAGCGGGGTGGTTACAGTCAAGCACCACTTACTCTAGCAATATTAACAGTGTAGCTGTGAATCGAGGTGGTTACAGTCAAGCAAATAACAACATATAAAGATTACATATTAATCGAATTCTTCAATGTTAATATGTATTTACAAAAAACAATAACACCATTTCAACATCATATTAGAAACATCAATTGAGATAAGTCTCTTTTGGTTAAGTTCCAATTTTGTGACTAAAATTGAATGATGAAAGTAATAGTGCGGAAAAATGTAAAGCTGATATTAAATCTAGCATAAATTCTACTATTACATATTTAATATTTTGCCTTAATTCATAATCAACTTACATATGCCTCAAACTTTTCGGTATTGGGAAATCTAATGCATCTCCTCGAATTTTAGCATCATGCGTAGCAACAAGGGCTTCCCTCTACCATCGCCATTGAGATCAACTACAAGAGGTGTTGTAGCAACTACAACTCAAGATGATAACTTGGTACCCTCATTTAGATTTTATGTGCTCATATTTCCTTCATTTGCTTGGTTGTACAATATGGTGTTTCTTTCTTACTTTTTTCTTATGTACTTGAATTTTTCTATTTGTTAAACACTTTATGCCTAGTATAAAATGTTTGGATATCTTTTGAGCGATTATATGAAGTTTAGTGGTGCTCTTACGTCATTTGGTAGTCATGCTCATAGCAATGAAGATTGTATACTTACAATGCTTATGGTTTGGTTTCACTGTGTTTCTTTGCTCTAATTTTGTACAGCTTTTCCCTCCTTATGTATTGGGTTTTTTCCCTTCACCATTTGTTTTGCTATTTTCCCAAAAGAAAAGAGCTATAAATAGTTAACAGAAATTACACATCATAGAGCATCAAGGAAACTAAAAAAAAATGAAACTAGACCACCAAACTAAACCACCATACCTAAAAAAGATAAGGCTTCAACATATAGACCTGGCCAAGCAAAAAGGTCGTCATTTCCCAAACACAACTCAAACTAACATTCTCCAAAAGATAAATTGTCCAAAGATACCAAAAACTTCACATAATTACAGAAGTCAAACTAGATCCAAACTAGTCCACAATATAAGGAATGATAGTAAAAAAAGAGACCATGTAATCAAGCGGGGCAGGGGAAAGATCATCATCCATGGAACACTCAACATAGCCAAAGTCAGCAGCAGAAACATCAAAGGGTTCAACAGATGGAACATAAAGTGCCAAAAGAGCCTCTGATTGAACTGGATGAGTACCCAATGAAGGCAAAACAGCCAAGGGATAGGCATCAGAGACTGGGATAAGATGAGCAACTACAAATTGTTCCTATGCTGCAATACAACTAGAAGATTAATCAAATACTGAACCTCAACCAATCCTGGAAGATCTTCCTTCATGGCCTTTCTAAACTTTGATCTCGGAGCAAAAGCTTTAAATTGGGGAGTGTAATAGACTTCATATGAAGATGATAGGTATTTAAATCAAAGAAACATGTGCAAGTATTCTGCTTCTGAACTATTCATCTCCTCTCCTAATATCCTCTGTGCTATTTGGCTTTTCATGGGTGGATTCGACTCCTCTAGTACCGATTGAGGGCCTCTAAAGTTGGAGCTTCCGATAATGCTCTTCTTCATCTTCCTCATATTCCAATTAGCATTTAGGATTTCACTACTGCAAACACCAATCATAGTTACGTCTTCCTCATCTTCTTCGTTTTCCTCATCTTCTTAGTACGCCTTGATTTCATTCCTTCACCGGTTTTATCTCCATCTTAGAATTTTCAGTTTCAACTCTTGGTTTCCCAGAACAAACGATTTCATGTTGATTCGTTTATTCTTAATGATATCACTTCCACATATTTCAATTTTCTTACTTTTTAGGTTAAATCAACTTAATATAGACACATTTCACCTTCATAATTGAAATACACTACGTAAATATTCGATGTAGAAAGGAGTTTTCGATAATTTAGCTTCGGCATGGTCATTCTGTTAGTGACATGGTAGGCTATTACCAATCTTCTCCAACTTCTCATCTATCCGACTACTCACCTAGAACTGCTGAGGTGCCAACAATCCCCAATTTCAACATACAGTTACCGATTTAGTGTACGGTTATGAATATGACGTCGTCTCCATACAAAAAACAAAAATTTGTTTGCATGACTTAGGGAGCCAAGACTTCCTCAATAGCCTTGATTATGATAGCACCCTTGAGAAATATCCAAACTGAACAGAAGAAGATTCGTGGCTAGCACTGAAAAGAAACAAAGTCAAGATAATACTCCATTCGCATATTGACCAATCAATTGAAGTAGTCATGACGAGGAGGAACTACAACAACATGATATGTGCGGCTATTTATGGGCACTAGAACTTTATGCAACAACATGATTGTACAAGTTAATGGTTGTTTGTGGCTTTCTGCAATGTGATGCTCTTATGAAATATCTTCTCGAGTTAGAGGTACTTCAAAGATCGGCAGAAAACATTGTTTTCTATTTTGACTCAGCTGCGTAAAAAATACCCAATATTAGAGTGTTGGTCAAAGAATATGAAGGTCCAAATACAAATTGTAATGCACTGCAACCCGCCCTATTATTATAAGAACTTCAGTTGCAGTTTTCATTCATATGGTGTGTGCACTAATAGTTGTTTTGCTTCTATACAATCATCACATCTATCATTAAATTTATTAATTGGTGACAGAGAAGTAGTTGTAGTTTTTGAATTATGAAACCTTGAAGTCAAAACATGATTTGGTTTGCCATGTGTGTTTCCTGAGCTTTGTGGGAGGTTGGCCTTTTGAGGTTGTAAAAGTGTGTTTTTTCTTGTCTCTATGCTGTTAAATTGGGGATTAAGTGCACAAAGAGCTTATGCCGCGTATTAAAAAGATTTCAATCTTCTTTAAATAATGGGACATATTTTTTAGGACAATGACAATTTATAACCGATTTGTTTCACAATATTACCACGTAGAGTACTCCAGTTTGGTTGTAGATTTTTGAAAGAAATTAATTGAGTCATTATAAAATGACTGGATAGTTATAACCAACAGGTTCTCCAACTGGTTGAAGATTAAAAATAATGAAACAAATGACTACACAATTACAACCAACGAGTTCTCCAATTGCAGGTAAGTTTTTTCTCGAGGAAACTCGTGATGTCCGAGTTTACGCTCACTTCGACTAAATGTTGGGATATGAATGTACAATTTAGCTTTTGCATATGACCATTCAGTTCTTAGTGACCTCAAAGGTAAGTGAAGTACGTAGAATTTGAACTTGAGACTTAAGAAGAGCATACCCAAACCACGCCAACTAGGCCAACCCTTTGGGATTAATAGGGTGTAAGTTTTTTTTTTATTATTAATAAGACCTCACGAACTATTAAGTGAAATAGTTCTCTTATTAAGTGAAATAATTATTAATAAGACCTCGTTAATAATTATTAAGTGAAATAATTTACTTTTTATTATTAACTAGACCTCACGAACTTATTAAGTGAAATAATTATTAACGAGAAAATTCATAAATTCTCAATGTGGGACTTCTGAACACCCCTTCACCTGTGATGTCATTTAAGCTAAACATGTGGAATTTGGTTGAGGGTGATGGAATTTGATTGAGGGTGACAGTGAGGTTGAAGAAATGTGGGTTGTTGATCAAACATGTGTGATATGAACTTGATTATGATACTAATGTAAGAATCAATGAAGTTTCTCCTCAAAACCAATTAACAATGACGGGAGCAATTCAAGATCTTTGTCACTCCGTACGATATTATCACCTAAGTACATATGTCCACAACCATTCTTTACATTTGATTTGCTGATGGAGAGTCGACCGAACGAAGAAATCAGATTGAAGTCAATCTCGCTATTCATTAGCAATCTCCATAACAATCAGTTTCCAATATGAAATAAAACAAATTAAATAAACTTGCTAATGGAGAGTCGACCGAACGAAGAAATCAGACTGAAGACACTCTCGTTGTTCATTAACGATCTCTGTAAATCAATATATGTCCCCTACAGACTGTCTTTCGTTTTATTTATCTACAACAGGGAAAACTGCTTTCCATGATGAAATTCCTCCCGTACTAGAGACAAAAGCACAATATGTAGCACCGTCAAACTGAACTATGCTTTGTGAGAATTTTAGGGAGTTAGTAAGGCGTTAAATTTATGGACAGAAAATGAGGAGAAGGCTGCTATCTATAGAAAGGTGGAGGAGTTAGTTATGAATCGTTACATCTTTTTGAATTTGAACGAACAATTGCAACTTCTCTAGATTAAACAATTTAATGACCAACAACGCACCTGTCCGACGACCCAATCCGGCGAGTCGAACAACGACACACACGTGTGGTGGGATCCCTCCTTAACAATCCTCCCTCCATCCTTCACAAAAAAATTACTTAGCCCTAAGGATGTGCCCCGTATTGTCCAACTTGGAGTAGATGTATTACTCTATCTCTCTCCTCAAGTCCAACTTAATTTTTGTACATGTGAAGTATCTAAATTCAACGTCTTGTTTTTCATTCACTCTTTAATAGTTTTCGACGGGTGAAATCTGAATCGATCTCCTTGTTACATAGTCTATGAATGTGTACTCCTTTGTAATGAGCTCTTGAACGATCTTGCAAGAAATTGGTTAACAAATGGTTTGATAACCATATCTTTCCAAACAAATTTATAAAGAAAGCATTACATACCTAAGTTTCCCGAAGAAAATTCTCAATTTTCACTGGTCAAGTAAACCACATCATCGAAAGAGATTTTTCCATAAGAAGGGAAATCAAGACCAGATTAATACACTTTGATTTTAATAACAATCTCAAAAGTAAAATAAGTTGTATTGGGTTTTTTTATACATAATTTAGTACTTATTATAAAATATTGCTCATCGTGCGTAACATTAGATTTGTATTTAGTAGTTATACCCTAGAATGGAGACTTTTGACTTAGTGGGTGTTGAGAATTTTGTTTAAACTTCGAGGACGAAGTTTTCTTTAAGGGGAGAAGGATGAAATACCTCGTTATTTAGAAACGGATACTTTTAGATAATAGTAAGTGTTAATATGTTAAAACGGGTATTTTTAAATAATATTAGGTGTTAAAATAACATTAGTATAATTTTGGGTATTAGTTGTTATTCTATAAAAAAGTTAATTTTAAAGTTATAAACTACCTAGGTGTTTTTATGTATTTTCTTATAACTTATAAAGTGTCTTTTAGTTAAACATGGGGGTGGTAGCTGTACTAAGCCTAAACCTAGTGGGATGAAAGTGTCTTTACCCTAAAATGTTGTCATCTTCCTCATCAACGAGCAGGAGGTTTTCCTTCTACTTCTCCATGTCCGATACCAACTCCTATACCCACCAAAATGCCACAAAATCGTCTCAATTCAATCCCAATTCGACTTATCTCATCAAAATTGATACTTTAGAAAAAATCAAACCAATTTCGCCAATTTTTGTTCCAATTCGGAACCGGAAAAATCAAAGGGTCTCTCCTTCAACCGGTCGAATTTCTCACATCTCTGCCTATATAAACCCCCACAATCTCAAAACAATTCTCACACCAACACCACATCAATCTCTCTCGCACACATCCCTCTCTCACTCTCTCTCCCGTCGGATTCGCCGGAGCTCGCTGCCGAGCCCAGGCTGAGCCCAGCTCCACCGTCCCACCCCGCCGCCCATGCCGCCGACGTCCTCGCCTCCCGTCCCGTCGTCATCCGCTCTCTCCGGCGCCGGCGCCACCACCATCCCGTCCTCCTTCTTCTCCATCGGGTAAGGAAAACCTGTCTGCTTCTTTCTCTTCTCTTTCTTCCTGTTTTATTCTTTTGATTATTATTATCATTATTATTACTATTATAAGTTAAGTAATTATTAATTGGGAAGAAGGAAGCAAGTGTGGGCTGACCCAGTGGTTAGATGGTATCACTTAAGAGCTTGGGGTATGTTGAGGCTAGGTTCTAGGTTCTAATATCATAGGAGATAATTCTTTTTATAAAAGTTTAAAATCATTTTTATAAAGCTCATCTTTACCCAAAAATAAAAGTGTAGAATAAGGGTGATAAAAATATTTTTCTTATTTATTTTTATACGTTTGTAACAAATTAGAATAAGTTATTTTCCTCAAATAAATTTGTTATTTATTTTAAATAAAGTTAGTTTCTTTATAATTTATCATCTACTAAGGCTTGTTTGGATTGGGAGAAGCTACTAGTAGAATTATAATTATTTTTGGGGAAAAATAATATGCTTCTCTACCCTAAATAATAAAAACAATAGTTTAGTTGATCTTATAAGTTATATTTATATAACTATAGCTATGCTTTACAATAATAAACGACAGTCATTAAATATTGTGTTATAATAATAGAATATCATCGTTAAATTTTGGGGAGCTAATAGGGGGCTGCACTTGCATGTACAAGTAGGACTTTGATTGTGTCTGTGTGCTAGCATTGTATTAATTAGGAAATTATAAATTTGTAGGCAACAAGTTCTCCGACGAAGGATACGTTGTGATTGCGATTTGTTGAGGTAAGTAAACATGCCAGGCCTAGCGCCCTTTCCTTCTTTCGTGTCTGCACGATATTTTATTAATACGTCTCAAACTGTGTTTCATGAATACATGTTATAATTGGAAGTTGGTTTTTACTTGATGTACTCTTTTTGAGCAATTACATGGAACATGAGATATTAATAAGACGTAATGACGTAAAGTGGAATAGTTGTACAGGGGAACACGTATTTTGGGAATGGTCGATGTGGACTACGGTCTCTCGACCCACTTTATTTTATTTTGGCTCGGCCGCAACAGCCCCGAGTTTGCTCCTTGTACTTACCTCTCTGGCCTCAAGAAGTCTTAGGGGGGTGTCGACACTTATGGTCTTGGTAGTGTGTGATGGTTGGTTCTTCCCCGTGTCAACATGATAAAAGATAGATTTCCAATAATGGGCCTTTATTGTTTAAAGTTGAAAGTCCTGATTGGACAATGAAGAGAGTTTGGGAATGTTTCCCTAATTGAAATGCTAAAGTGAAGAGAGTTTGGGAATGTTTTCCCGATTGAAGCGATAAAAGGAAATTTGGTGTATTCTTATGTCATACTCTTAATCGAATTCTTTACTCTTCAAACTCATGTGTCGTTTTTAAACTGTTTCATAATCTCTTTACATGTATGGGTGTTGCTTACTCAGTATTTTCCGCTGACTTTGGAAACTGTGGTGTTTCTTTTTGTTTCTGCACCACAGGTTTAGGTGGAAGCAAGGCTTTTGGGGAAAATCGAGACACATCACAATTGTTAGGAGATTCACGTTTAGTTATGAAACATCTTTTAAATAGTTTTCTTTCCTAGTTTTGGATAATTCCCATATTTGTGGCAAAACAGTTTGAAGTATTACATTAATATTTTATGGACTTTGCTTGGATTCTCTGTTTTAAAACTTTCTAGTATCCGGTTTAACCTTGGGTCTGGAGTAACATCCCCGGGCTTCCAGCTTGGTCTTTTGGGGGTGTTAAAGTTGGTATCAGAGCCTGGCTATCCAAAAAGGGAAATCTAAAACCTGTAGGGAAATTTAAAATGGACATAGGAAAAGAATTTAAAATTCGACAAGCTTTTGGGAATTTGGGTAGTATTGAATAGGGCTGTTATGTGTTTAAATCTTTAGAAAATAGGCTTAGTGAGCAAGTATTTCCACCCACCGTCTCCTAGCTAAGAACTTTAGCATACCCAATTAGCTAAAGAATATGGGTTTGAGCCTTTCTTGGAGTATGGGTTAGGTATTCACAAGTTGGGGATTGTTTTCGAAAGTCTTGTGTGATCAACCTGTGTTCAAATGCATGTGAAACTAATTGTTTGATGATCAATGTGTTATATTACTTGATTAGTTTCTCATTATATGACATGTATTATATTTTTTTTACTTATACTTTAGGGTATTGTCTGAATGATACAATAGGTTATAGTGTAGGATTATGGCTAATAGACCACATCAATACTACACCAGGAAAAGTAGCCAAGTCTCAATGGCAGCCCAAACAACAACAACAACATGGAGCAATTATTTTCCAAATTTACTCAATTGGCTCAGAAAATGAACAATGGAGATCATAATGCAGCCAACTGGGCAAAGAAGGTCTCTGACATGAAGCCTGGAAGTTTCACAGCAATGAGGATCCTGTGGAACTTGAAGATTGATTGATGTGATGGACAAAATCCTTAAATTGGTTGAGTGCCCTGAAAACCGCAAGGTAGTTTGCGCGGCGTTCTACCTGAAGAATGAGGCAAACATATGGTGGAAGAACTCGCGTCAAGCTTTCTCGGCTCAACCTAACTTTAATCGGGAAGCTCTTCAGACTGCTCTTTACACTCGCTTCTATCCATCTCACATTCAGGATCATAAATACATAGAGTTTGTGAACTTGAAGTATGGAAGTGATTCTGGGACGATATTGCCAAAATTCAGACCAGCTCATCAATAAGAACAAATCCAACATTCTGTTCAGCCCCAACACCTGTGAAGAGACCAAGCTGGAAGTGGCTGACATTTTGCAAGTTAAAATGGTTTCTAGAGATGGAAAATATCTAGGGTTGCCCCTGAGTTGGGGTTAACTCCAAGAAGGAATGTGTGGATGAGATCACAAAGAGATTTGACTCAAAAACATCGGGTTGGAAGGCTAAATATTTAAACCAGGCCGGTAAGGAAGTATTTATCAAGGTTGAGCTTAAAGCTATTCCATCATACATCATGTCAGCGTTTAAATTGCCACATAATTAATACCCGCAACACTTAAAGAAGCAAGATTAACAACCTTTTTTGGAATAAAGCTTCTGGGGATCCAAGAACTCACTGGCTGAGTTGCAAGGCCCTCCAACTTCCAAAAAGAGTGGGTGGGCTTGGCTGTAAAGATATTTCTTCTATGAACTTGGCTCTCCTAGCTAATAAAGCTTGGAGGTTTGTTAATAACTCTAATGCTTTGTGGGTTAGGGTCTATGTAACACCCCGTATCTTCCTGAATATTTTTGACGTATTTTTCGTAAAGTTTAATCAGTTATTTTCGAATTATATGACTAGTTGGGGAGGTAGATGTAATTTCAGATAATATTATATAGTTGATGTTCGGGGTATTATTTGTCTTTTACAAAAGTTTTTGTATGTTTACTTGTATTTGTAAACATACCAGAAGAAGAAGATGAGGACGAGAAGAAGAAGATGAGGACGAGAACAGTAGCAGCAGCAGAAGGCAGCGGCCAAAGACCGCCACCATCGCCGTTGCCACCGTCGGGAGCCACCCGATCCATCACTACCTCCCTTTTCTCTCCATCTCTCTCGATCCCACTCTCTGTAATGACCTCAGAAGACGAAGAGGAAGCGGAGAAGAGGCTGCCACAGCAGCAGCTGAAGCAAGGTCGCCGGCGTTCCACCATTTTCTCCAGCGACCTCGACGAAAGCTTCGAGCCCGACCAAACCGAGGCTACCCAGCCCCTAATCTTGGTCCATATGAATTATTGAGCATGCTAGGAGCACGAAGAACTTGTCAAGAACCCAGGCGCAGCCGGAGAGCCACCGTCGAGTACACCGTCGGCCATCACCGTCGGGATCGCGACCCGCCTCCATTCTTGACCGTTTTCCTCCGTTCTTCGTGTGGGTAAACACTAAATCACCCCTTGAATTGTTTTTGATCATTAAATTTTGATTTTAGATAGCTTTGATTCATGTTTGAATTAAGTGGGTTGGGTGAAGAATGGGTTTGCCGTGAGAATTACCAAATGAGGGTTTTCTGGTTGTTTCTAAAGACTTAGTGGGAAGTAGTTCACTTTTCTGGAATTGTTTAGGGGACTAGTTGTAGTCTTACAATCTGTTTTACATACTATTAATAAATTTTCCATATACATGTTTACCTATTATTAAGACTACTATTATACATAAATATGAATTTATTTGGTACCAAACAATAAGCTAATTTGTCAACAATTGGAAAATAATGAAATATATGTATTTATGTTTGGAAAATAACTTTGTTAAATGTCGCCTTTGTGCCGTTCAAATAAATAGTGAGTTTCAAATAAGTTATTCATCTTTTACCGACATGAATATTTGTTTAAATAGTAATGCATCCAAAAATAGCCGCTCTAGCTAAAACAACTCTTTATTAAATAACAAATACTATTTTCTTATTACTAGTAAATTGTATTAAATTGTTTTTGAGTATTTGTAAGGATTTCTAATTATTCTTTTATTTATAAGTACATGACTTGAGACAGATTTCATTTGCGGGGCAATCGTGAGAGTTGGACTTAATATCGACCTGGCCAAGCATTCGTATAAAGCTGGTGTTATCATTTTTAGAAGTATTGTTGTTGTAATTAGAAATTTGGTAAATTGTAGGCGACAGGTCCATAGACGAGGACTACAATCCGTCGTAGGAGCTTTTATGTGATAATTGATATCGGATCAGGTGAGTTATATGCTTAGCCTTGATTGCCTAGCTCGCTTCGTGTCAAAGATGTGATTTCTATTTTATGTCTCAAAAATACATGTGAGTTTTTATGCTTAGTCTAGTAAGCCTGGCTTCTTTCGCGTCTACGTGATTGAATGCTTGTCTCCAAAATGTGCCTAGTTTCCTTTGTCTCAAATTGTGATATTGGTGACTTGTCTCAAAATATACTTGTGGATTACGTGCTTTGTCTTGTGGGTCTACTTGTCTAATTAGAAATGGCTGTCAAACTTGTTCTCTACTGATTAAGAGCCACGACCTTGCTATACTTGGGAAGCTAAGTGGTTGTTACACCAAATCAGAAAAATTATTAATAATGTATTATGGATCTGCACGTATTGGAATTAGACGTTGGTTATTTGAGAATCCCCTGATTTTAATGTTATGATCGGCTCCGGCCGGAAACACCGATGCTAGGGAGTTTCCCTTGACTAGTTGAGTCTTGGATCTTTGTCGGCTCCGGCCGGGAACACAGATGCTGGAGTTCCCCTTGACTACTCGTTAAGGTCATAGACTACGATTATGTTGGCTCCGGCCGGAAACACCGATACCAGGGAGTTTCCCTTGATCTACTTGTTGTGGTCATGGACTATGATTATGTTGGCTCCGGCCGGAAACACAGACTCTGGAGTTTCCCCTGACTTCTTGTTGAAGTCTTGGACTTATTGGCTCCGGCCGGAAACACCGATTCGGGAGTTTCCTTCATGTATTGGGTGATGATTCTCTGGGCTTAGTCCCTATAGAGATAATCGGGTTCGATCCCCGAAGTAAATTAAAATGATTAGCATGTACCGGAACCAGTTACGTTATTTATTGGGTTTCGATCCCCTGGTCTCAGTTCCCTAAAATGCGGGACTCCGTGTGCCCCTCAGGTTTCGATCCCTTGGGCTCAGGTCCCTAAAATGCGGTACTTCGCGTGCCCCGGCTCTTTGCCTTGTTGGCTAGGATCCAGAATTTAGGTAACACTCCTTTGATTGACGCTCTTAGGAGGGTGTTGCACACTTAAGGTCTAGTATGTCTGATGTGGTCACTGGTCTACCCGGGTACTGTGAAACGAATAATCGATAATTTGGTACTGTGAAATCAATAATAATATGATTACTATATTTGGAAACAGTTATTTGTAAGTCGTGTTATGAACAGACATACCATATCCGAAAGAATTAATCGGGAAACTTTTGACGTATCATAAATGTTATTGAGACATCGTGGTAAACGGATTTGTCGTGGGAAAACCAATCGATACTTGTTAATTGATAACTACAACGTCTTTGTTGGCATTATTAGTTGGCCTTTGTCGGCATTATTATATACGGCTACTGTGCATGACGGTTGGATTATTGGATTCTATTTTGGTTTTGTTTCATTATTTAACATTGTTGTTTTTACTGATGTGCACTGTAACACCCCCAAAACCGCCAAGACGGAAGTCTGAAAAGGCCGACCCGGTAGCCCAGGGATGTCACTCCGTACCCGAGATTAAACCCGGATACAAGGAGATTTTATAACAGAATATCCAAACCAAATCCATAAAAATATTTAATTGAAACTTTAAAACTTGTCTCGCCACAAATATGGGCATTATTCCAATCTAAAATTCAACTACTAAATAAAACAAGTCTAGATGTGAAATTTAAATTTACTAAAATAACGTGTCTCGATTTCCCCCAAAAGCCATGCTTCCACCTAAACCTGTGGTGCAGAAACAAAAAGAAACACCACAGTTTCCAAAGTCAGCTGAAAATACTGAGTAAGCAACACCCAAGCATGTAAACAGATTATGAAGCAGTTTAAAAACGACACATGATTTTGAAGAGTAAAGTATTTGAGTAAGAGTATAAGTATGAAATAAGAATTCACAAATCTTTTCCTTTATCACCTCACTTGTGGGGAAAACATTCCCAAACTTTCTCATTTGTCCAATCGGGACTTCCAATTCTCAATCATAAAGGTCCATCCTTCAGAAAACATATATTACCATGTTGACACGGGGAAAATCTACTAATAACTGGCTACCAGACCATAAGTGTCGACACCCCCCTAAGACTTCTTGCGGCCAGAGAGGTAAGTACTGGAGCGAACTCGGGGCGGTTGCGACCGAGAAAAATAAAAGGGGTCGAGAGACGTAGTCCACATCGACCAAAGCTCAAAATATTGATCCCCGATACAACTATTCCACTTTACGTCTTTACGTCTTATTAATTTATCATGTGATAGTTGTGATAGAATCACCTTTGTAAAATCAGTAAACTTTCTCAAATAAACAGTTCAAGTAGAAATTCAAATTTTGAGACAATAAATCACAAAAGCAGTTTAGACACGAAAGAAGATATGGGCGCTAGGCCTGGCATGTTTACTTACCTCAACAAATAGCAATCACAGCAAATCAATCGTAGTATTCGAATTATCCTTCGTCGGAGAATTCGTTTCCTACAATTCGATAATATCTAATCAATTATCGCTAACACACAAATACAAACAAGTCCTATATGCAATGCAAGTGTAATCCCCTTATTAACTCTCCCCAACATTGCTAACGTGAACAACATCTTTTATAATAAAATACGCTTTATAACGCTAACGTTTATTGTTTGTTAAAACATACTAGGCTACAGTTATATAAATATAACTTATAAGATTAGATAAAATATCCCTTTTATTATTTAGGGTAGAGAAGCATATTATTTTACCTCAAAAATACTTTTGACTCTAATACTAGTTTCACCCAACCAAACAAGCCTTAATAGAGAATATAAGTTATAAACCAACTTTTATTTAAAAGAAATACAAATTTATTTGAAGAAAATAACTTATTCTAATTTGTAATAAACTTATAAGAAAAATATACTTTTATTTTGGGTAAAGATGAGTACAAAAAGATTACTTTAAACTTGTATACAAAAAATTATCTAATTTTTTTTTACTACTATAAAGTATAACCCAATAATATTATTCTTCAAAAGATTAACCTTCAAACAAGAAAATAAACTTCCTAAATAAATAATTCTCAAGTGTTTTAATAAGGCTTTCAAACCCTCAAAACTTCTCTTTCAAATTTTGAGTGTAGAGTAGTAAAAAAAATAATTGCTAGCTATAAGACTCGAACCCCAGACCAACACAATTCTAACAGTCAACTTTAACCACTGGGCCAAGCCCCCACTTGTTGTTTCCTTCCCAACTACTATTACTAAATAACTAACCAAATAAACTAATGAGAAAACAATAAAACAAAAGATGAAGAAGAAGAACGGGTTTGTACCCGAATGATGATGACGCCGACGGTGGCGGACCGCGGGCAGCGGCGGCGAAGGGGCAGGCGGGCGGCGGCCTTTGGCGGCGACGGCGGCGTCGGGGAGAGAGAGAGAGTGATTGAGAGAGAGAGAGAGAGAGAGAGAGAGAGAGAGAGAGAGAGAGCTCTAGGGTGAGGGAGATTGAAGGAGAGATTGAGAGGTTGAGGGATTGAGATTGTGGGTTTAAAATCTGAGAATTAATGGGTTTATATAGGTAGAGAGGTGAAGAATTCAACCTCCATGAGGAAACCCACTTTCAAGTTTTCGATTTCGAATCGGGTTGGGTTTTGGACGAAATTAGTTTACTTTTTGCTAAAGTATCGAGTTTTGATGAGATTAAATCGAATTGGGATTGAATTGGGACAAAAATCAAGAGTTTTGGTGAAGATTTGAGGTGGAGGTGGTGTTAGATTCGGACATAGAGAAGGAGAAGCAAGATGACTAAATTATAGGTTAAAGACACTTTCACCCCCACTGGTTTAGTCACTATACAACTACTACCCCCAAGTTCACTTAAAAGGCACACTTTAAGTTAGGAAAAACTACATAAAAGCACCTAGGTAGTTTATAACATTAAAATTAACTTTCTAAATAATAATAACTATTACCCAAACTTATCCCAATGTCATATTAACACCAGATAATATCATAAAATATAATAGTAGCATATTAACACCCAATACTTATAATAATATTATATTAACACTCAATAATTTCATAAAATACACGTTTTAATAAACTAAAAATTTATATTTGTTAAAAAAATACCCGTTTCTAAATAACGGGGTATTTCATCATTCCCCCCTTAAAGAAAACTTCGTCCTCGAAGTTTAACCCAAATTCTAAACAACATTAAGGTATGAGTCTCCACTCGAGGGCATACTACTAATGACTACTAAATGCAAACCTAATGTCATGAACGATATGCAATATGCTATAAGGGTAACTTACAATATCGTATCTAAAAACCGAAGGATTACATGCACTCTGATAACGTTTTACTTATACTCCGTTACTCTTGTTTATTTAACACGTGACCCTACAGCCTTTCGTAACCTTCATGTTTTTACATGCTAAGGTGTAACTCACTCAGCGTTTCTTGCTGAATTTCGAAAAACTGCGGTCTTTGTTTCATTCCCCCGCAGGTCTAGGAGCTGGGATTTTGGAGTAGCGGGATTCGATACACACGTAGATTGTCACACATCATCACTTTACGATGAGAACACTAGTTTATAATCAGTATATTAACGTTGTAGCATGTATTGTAGCCAAAATACGATAATGTAATAACTTGTTATTTAAATTTTATGGGATGTAATGTTCTCGATTTCCGCTATCCAAGTAGCACTCTCCCGGTCTCTACCGAGCCGGACTAGTGGAGTGTTACAGTCTATACTTCTAAATACCTTAAAAAAGGCTCCTTCCTCAAAGCTAAAACGAACATTCAAGGTTCTTGGGCTTGGAAGAGTTTATTGGATGGCAAGTCATTTTAGTCAAAAATGGTAGTTGGCTAGTTAGAGATGGGAAGGCGTGGACGCATGAACTTCATACCATCGGGGCACAACTATATATCATGTTTTTATAAATAACATTCAGTGAAAATAACTATCTACAAATATTTAAGATAATGCACTATTCATAGACAACCACAATATGTAATGTCCAGAAAATAGTTAGATATATCATAATTGGCATGCTGTTAAATAGCTTTCTCTTAGTATAAGTAAGAACATTGTAATTTAGGTATCACTCGCCATGCGGTTGCGAAGGTGATTTTCCCCGTGTTCATGAACGAAAATAATCTCCCACCATGACTTGCAAATAGCATAATCAAATCAATCCTCATAAGCTTGTACACCACTTGATATGTGATGTGTTTTCTTATTGAATATTAATTAGCCTTATATCGTAGTAGATTTTCATGCAATAAAAAAAAAGTAGAGTGGTCATCAAAACAGGTTATGTGTGAATTAACTTTCCCTTGCAAGGTGCCAACTGAATGTCTATGGGTGCATAACTGATTAACTACAAAATTTGAGGAAACTAGTAGTGATATAAAGGAATCGGGTGGGGGCAACTGACCCCATAGGGCACTACCTACATCCGCCCATAGAGGTTGGCATAGCATACACATCTGGTCTAACAGATGGGAGAATAACATGAAGTTCATATATAGAAGCAACCCCCTCCCTCTGATGAGGTTCACAAGGTGGATGACCTTATTCTGCACCCTCCGCAAAGATGGAATCAAGGTTTGCTTTCTCAGGTTTTTCCCCCAATACAACCCAGAAAATCCTCACTGCCCTCTTCCTTGTAACCCCATAAGTGATCTCTTCATCTGGCCTCTCTCAAGCAAAGGTCACTACACTGTTAAGAGTGGCTACATGTTGGAATAGATGCCCTAGAGGCAATCTTACCTAGTATGAACTTTATTTTCGCTAGAATAATCCTTGTATTATATATGGATAAAATTAATATAATGAAGTTCTTAGACTACAATTTGTTGTTTATCTTAAATATCCCTAGTCGTTATTATTGATTAAGAGAACGATCAACTATATACTAGTATGTGGGTAGATTTATAAGGGGATATCAATTCTAGAACATGTGTATGCATTAGTTAATGGCATACATGAATGACCCACCACGAGAACATACAAGTTATGTGAAAGTTGAGAACATCATAGTAAAGATAACCAAGTGCAACAGTACAAACGAGTGATGACGATACTAAACATACTAGGACAAAGACGAGATTCAAAACTACAACCAAGACAAACGATTATACGCCAAAGAGATCAATCATATCCACCTACAAGATAAAACGTTCAAAGGTACCATCTGATCCAAAAACATCCACTAGATTAAACCAAAATACAATCAAGAAGAAAAATGAAAATGACATACTTAGACTGAGCCAAATTTCCTCACTCCTGACTTCTTTTAGGTATTTTATGATGCCAACATCTATCGGATGTTCCTTAAGTGGATCATTGCAGGCTCCAAGAGCAAAAACAGTGTCAGCCACCTCCTTACCATAATCTTCTGGTGTGGAACTTTTCCTGGGCTTTCTTTTCTCTTTGCGCACCACTAATGCTGAATGCTCCTTGTCTACATCTGCTGGGAAATCTACGTTGATGATTGAACATTTCTTTGGGGGGAGCTTCTTTGGACAACCTCCCACCTTTCCTTTACGATTACCTTTCTTGACAGGTGCCTCCTTTTCGCTTTCAATCACCATAGAAAGGTTTGTACTTGGTATAGCAGGAGCAATGATCCCCATCTCTTGCTTTTCCTGTAGGTTTTTGATACGTGTTACGCAGCGGAAATACAAAATAAAGATTCCGTTCAAAGCCCTCCATGATCGCAGGACAAGCCATCATAACGTGGAAAGAGTAGAAACGGTGTGTACCTTGTTTGTCTGAAAAATAACTCCATGTAAGATTCTATCCACGTCTCTATGGATATCCACGTATAGGATTTCACTAGAGTCATTACAACGTCAATGTGCTAGCAACAGGAGGAAGGAGGTAGAATAAGATCACGCACAACGTCAATGTACCTTGTTATGCCCTCTTTTCTTGCTCTCTCCTTGCTTTTTTCTCTCTCAATAGTGATGCACCTATGATAAAATAAGCTAGGAGCGTCGTTATATAGTTAGTAACTCCATATTATCTATATATTAGCCCCGATACTAATCATGTCCATACACGGATTAGTCCACTTTGCACATTAGTCCTACTAAGCTTGCTTGTGGTGGCGTATTGATCTTCCTATTTTATTAGTCCTACTAATTAATCCCCAAGTCTAGTTTAATTCATAGTGTGTGTGACCCCATAGGTTTCTACTTAGTTGGCAGTAACAATTACTAACATAGAACGGTGTCTAGAAACACATTTATGTTACCCTACTAATTGAAATAGTCAGTGATCCGACAAACCTTGTGACCAATGTCACCACATTGTATCATCCATTGTCTTCATATCCGGATTGGACACGAGACATACAAGACACACTCGTATATCGAATCCATAGTTTCTCGATCCTAGGAATAGTCTTATTCATGCAGATAACATCAATATCCCTTATTGGTTTATCTGAGTCTGGCCAGACATTCTATAAGCACTAACCTCGAGTGGCCGTGGATATTTGCTCCCGTTATGTGGGAAGGACAAATCCTTTGTACATCACTACCATCTCTAAGTTTGCTTCCTATCATGCCCGATAACTATCTTTATAGTTACCCGGTTAAGGCGCAGCGTTTGATAATATCAAAGCATGATATTTCACAACTAGAGTATCTAGTGACTTCAAGTCTAAGGACCACGATACCATTGTCACTACGAGAAGCGTCCGTGACTTTCACATAACTTGTATGTAGCCTTCTCGTGGTGGGTCATTCCAATATTTCATTACCCCTAATGCATACCCATGTGCTAGACTTGATATCCCCATATCAATATACCCACACACTGGTCTATAGTTGATCGTCCTACTAATCAATATAACTAGGGATATTTAAGATAAATAACAAATTGTAATCTAAGGACTTCATTATATTAAATATCTCCGTAAATAATACAATGATTATTCTAGCCAAAATAATGTTCATACTAAATAAGATTGCCTCTAGGGAACTTGCACTAGAGCCAATCTGGTGCATCTCGTATGCCTATAGATATAGTGTGTCCTTCATGCTTGCGCTGAACAAGCGGCTTTGTAAGTGGATCTGTCAGATTTTTATCTGTAAGAATCTTGCATATCTTCACATCTCCTCTATCGACGATCTCTAGAATAAGATGGAATTTCATGAGTAATGTCACTAATGCACATATATTAATGTTCAATATCACAAATAATTCACACATAATCCATGGAGAGGCAATAACTCATGTTTTCTAAAAAATAAGAGAATTTAATTATGGACATATTTGTAGCTCACATTAGAGCCCTATTACCATTTCAAAACATCTCGAAAAATCATTAAATAAATTTAAAATGAACCTAATGTAATACCCCGGCATTTTTAGGGGGGTATTTTGGGAGTTTAACAAATTTTCCGGGCCACTGTTTGAAATTTATAAAAGTAGTTTTGTTACTAAATAGTTTCGTTTTTTTTCAAATTATTATTATTTTTATTATTGTTATTAGTATTATAGTATCATATTATTTTATTTTATTTATTTTTTAACAAAAGTTTATTTTTCTAAGATGACTTTTTTTTTTCATTTCATTTATTATTGGGAATAATCGTTAGTGAAGTGTAGCGGGTCGGGTAACGTTTATAACGTATCCAAAAGTGTAACTTTTATTATTAGTACGTAGTGAACCACCGCGTCAAGTGGTACGCCCGCCACACCTTATAGCTCCTCTCATCATCTTCTACCTTCCATCTTGTAACAGTGATTTTTTTCCCCCATTTCCGGCGAAACCCACCACGGCAATATCTCAATTTGACCTCCAATCTTTCCAATTTTCGTCCTAATTCGTCCCAATCAAGCCGAGATCTCATCTTCCCATTCAATTCGCCATTTTGACCTTCCGATTTGAACCCAAAAATGCCATCGTCGGGATTGATTTTCCCGATTGGGTTTTCACCCAAATACACCCCCTCTGCATCTCTCTCTCTCGCACCCTCCATCTCTCACTCACTCTGTCTCTCTCTCTCTCGCACTCTCCATCTCTCCCTCTGCTCTTCGCCGAAAGCCACCAGCGAGCCGCCGCCGACGGCACCAGGCCCGAAGCCCAGAACCGCCGGCGAACCCAGCCCCGCCGTCGTCGTCCCCCTGCGTCGCCGAACCCCCGACGCCGCCTCTCTCTCCCGTCTTCCTCGCTGCCCGACGCACCCAGCAACGGGGAGTTCATCACCGTCGCCACCACAGACCCAAATCGCCGCCGCCATCCTCCGGTTCGTTGTCCTTCATTCGGTAACTCCCCAAGCCGTCTGTCAAGTAGTTTCTCCATTTTATTGTCCCAATTCTTGTGGTATGTCGCATATGCTTGGTTGTGGGTTTTGAATTGTTAGAAATGAAAGGGGTTGTCCAACTGATATATTTTACAGTGGGTCTGTATGTGCCTTGGGTGTGGGTGTGTTGGGGAAGAAAGTGAGCCAAAATGTGTGTAAACTTATGGGGGTATTTTTGTATGATCCGAAACTAGAAGGGGGACTGTTTGTATGTTATTAAACTTGTGGGTGTATGTGTGCCTTTTTCAATCTGTTTACTTCACATATATTAACAAAGTATGGCTTAAGTTATTTTAACCTAAACTAGCATTTTATTTCACATACAATGTTCATATAATTAACAACTTTTTTTTTAAATAAAAATGAAAATGCAACTTTACAAATAAATTAAAATAGTGTTTTATTAATAAGAATATTATAATATCTATATTATATTTTCTTTATCAACTACTTAACTTTTCTTGTGTATATTGAAATATGATTTTTCTTTTCATTTAATAACGTTATTTTCATTAGTATAAATTTTATAATAAGAATAGTAGAGTTTTACCTTTCATTTAATTCCCCTTTTATTAATCTAAACTTTTATTTAAAATAGCTATTTCTTATTTACATTAATATGCTCTCGTACATCAAATAAATATTCTATACTGTTAGATAAAATAATCTTTCCTTTAAATTGTTGCTTTGTAAATTTAAACCGACTTTTCACTGGTAAAATATAATTGTTTGGGGGATTATTCGGGGGTTCACTTGCATTCATATAGAGCATTTAATTGAGATGACTGTGTAGACGAATATGTGTTAATATAGGATTATGTGATTATTGTAGATTCAAAATTCGTAGGAGGCGAATTCGTTGAGGACCCCTACTACTAGTTGCGTGCTTTCTTGTGTGTGAGTCTCTCCGCATTATCAGGTAAGTTATATGCACAATACCTTTAAGTTATCAAAATGTCTCTTGGCGTGTGTTATCTTTCTAAATCGCTCATGAACTACTAGAATCGTGATACTGGAAAACTTGACAAGTTTTGAATTCCTTTTTACAAAGGCAACTTTGAAAATGTGTGGTTACTTGAGAAAAACTCGAAAGTCATGTGAAACGATAATTGGACGATAATAGAATTGGGAACGATGTGCAGAGGATGCGCGTGAAGGCCAATGGCCGGGAACACCTATGTGTGATTTCCCTAGGGATCTTACCCTCTTATTTATCATGGAATCTATGAGTACTACCTATGCATGTTTAGGTCACGACTGTATAGGGGTGCCGGCACTTAAGGTCTCATTAGAATGGTTAGGGCGGGATAGCGAAGGGCTATCTACTAACGTCCGGGGGAAAAACTCCATTATTATTATTTATTCCATCGTGACCTCTCTGTCCACATCGTACTCGTTGGGGCTCGTGTTATGCCTCAACCAAATAAAAGAATAAAATTGTGGTTACTGTTTATATATGCTCGACATCTCTCCATCTTTGAGTTACTACCACTGTGTTTATCAATTATTCATTATCATATTCTAAATGAGATTTTAGCAAATCGCGTGTTATTGTTTTTAGCCAAAACTCTGTTTTACATATTGTGGTATACCTTACTTAGTTTTTACTAATTAAATGTTTTTCTGCGGTCGGCTATCGCTATTTCAAAACCCGTAGGTCAAGCTAGCTGGGGTGGAGACGCACACGAGCTAAGGATTAGAATCATGAGTAGCAAACATACTTTAGAAATTGTATCTTTTGGATTCAAATGTTGTTTTATCATTTCCGTGCAATAACGTAAGGAAGGTTTTCTCCTTTTATTTTAATAAATTATTCTTTGGATTATCGTTAAGTTGTACTAGCAGGAACCGTAGGATCCGGGTTGTTATAGATGGTATCAGAGCCGACGGTTCCAACGCTAGTGCGACTTTTCGATTTCCTTTAAATAAAGATTAAATATAATTGGAAGCTTTTCAAAATTAAAATGGACATAGGACAACTAAAAACCGGAAATTAAAATTAAACAAGCCGGGGATGTGGGTTAGCTTAATCGTTGTTTAAATTTTCTATGTGTTTTATGCTTATCTGAGAATCCATGTTCGTTAAGAATAGATAAATTGCTATGTGACTGCAACTTGTTAATTTGTTAGCTATCCATGTTACATACTTGCTTTATTTGAGTTTATTTCGGTCGAGTATTGAGATTGACGCTGATGATATCGAGTTCATGTTCACCACTGATGATGAGGAGTAGTTCCACGCCCATCCCACCCTTAGGATTATCGTGTATTGCTTTTCCCTTACCACGAGAGCGAACGTTTCGTTGTTTTAGGAGTTGCTATTTACTTTGGGATAGAATTGTTTCTCTTACTATTTAAATTTCATGTGGATTATTCGATGGGTGGATTAATAAATGTTTACTTGTTGAAAACTTATGTGGTGCATGTATGTGGAATGGAGTAGGTTATTTTCTATCTGGAGCAACTTTTTCCTTCATATCATCTACTTTGCTAAGAAGACAGACTTACCAACTCCTACCCCAAATACCCATATTCATCTCTGCCCTTAGTGAAGAAGTCATATCTTGTAATACCATGTACCTTGAAGTCAACCTAGAAGTCTAAAGGGCCAAACTACCTTTTTATCTGATTCTTTTCGATCTTGGTAACCTAGACATCATTTTAAGTATGGACTGGCTTAGCAAAAACGAACCAACCATAGAGGGTGTCAACCAAAAAGTAAGGTTTCGTGGATCCGAACGGTGAACGTCTATCCTATAAGAGTATAACCAGTAAACCCAAAATCCAAATCGTGTCATCCTTGACCATCATCTCTTAAGTGATGACTACCTCTCCTATACAGTCCAGCACTTCGCATGGCCCAATAGAATTGGGGCTCAGCTTTCCTTTACGATTAAAAGCATAACCACTTTTGGTAGGGGAAACCCTTATGAAAACTTTGTCGCCAACCTTGAACTCCAATGGCCCTTTTCTTGAAAATTCCTGTAAACCTCTTGTCGATCATGGACTTCCGTCATCCTTTGCTGAATCATCAAAATCTGTTTTGTCGAGTCCTCGATCATTTGTGGTCCAAGAATAATTGTCTCGCTGATGTCGCTCCAATTCAGTGGTGTACTGCATTCCTCCTATGCAATGCTTTGTAGGATGTCATCCCTATGCTAGCTGATTCAATAAGTGGCAACTTGTCCACCCATGAACCTTCAAAGTACCAAAATTCCAGCTCTTAGCATGTCTTCCAACGTCTTAATCGTCCTTTTTGTCTTTCAATTCGTATCTGGGTGAAATGTTCTGCTCAACCTTAGCTCGGTAACCATGTTCTTTTGTAGCTCTTTCTAGAAATGTGATATGAAGTTTGAATCTCTATCAGAAATAACCAAGCTTGGTACTCTGTGTAGTCTTACCACATTCTTGTTAAATACGTCCGCCCTCTTTTCGATGTTCCACGTTTCTTTCACGGGAATGAACCTTGTCGTCACGTTCAGTCAACCGACTACCACCCAAATCTGGTTCAACCCATTTGTCGAAACAGGTAAAGCTGTAACAAATTCCATTGAGATGGAGTCCCATTCTCCAATTATTGCAATATTCCGCCTGGTCTCTTGTGCTCGAGCCTGACCTTTTGACAAGTCAATCACAGAAAGTTCCTTTTGACAAATCAACTATTTTCCTTCTTCATATCTTCCCACCACAAGTACTATTCCAAATCCTTGTATAACTTGCCTGTTCCTGGATGTACCGACTATGGTGTGTTATGAGTTTCCTTCGTAATCTTCTCTTTTACATCCGCACATTTCATTCGTACACACCGTCTTCCATTGAATTTCACCCTACCATCTTTCTCCACTTTGAAATCGAGTTCTTCGCCCATGTTGATTTTCTCCTCGATCTTTTGTTCTAAAGCACCCTCTTTCTATCTTATTTGTTTTATCCACGTAGATTTCCATTACTATCGTCAAATTTCACAGCATGTTACTCGTGGTTCTCTTCATGCAAACTCAAACCTCTAGCCTTCGAAACTCTTCGCAAAGCTTAATTGGCAAAACCCACATTGATTTTACCGTATAATTCGTATTCCAACTCAATGCATCCGCTACTACAATTGCTTTTCTTTCGTGGTATTGGATATTAATGTCATAGCCTTCACTAACTCTAGCCAACTTCCTTGTTGCATATTCAATTCCTTTTACGTTAATATGTACTTCGAGCTCTTGTGATATGTATATTTTTTTGCAATTCGTACCTTTGATATAATGTCTCCAGATCTTCAGTGCAAACACTTTGGCTGCCAACTCCAAATCATGAGCAGGGTAATTATTCTCATAAGACTTTTGTTGCCTGGAAGCCTAAGCAATCACCTTGCCAATTTTTCTTTTCATTAAAACACATCCTAGCCCATGCTTGAATGCATCGCTATGGACTTCAAATTCTCATCCTTCCTTAGGTACGTTAACACATGTGCTGACGTCATCATATCCTTCGGCGTTTGTATTAAGTAGACTCCGTAACGTTTTTCATGACCCAACTCAAGCTTATGATCTTGACCAAGTCACATTCTTGATCTCGAGCCTGTCGAACTTGATATCTCTCTTTTCTTTGAACAACAATCAATCAAATCCTTGATGCAAAAAAAAAAAAAAAAAAAACAGGAACACCGGAACCAACTCCACCATGCTGGTCAAAGCTGTTTGGCCAAATCACCAAACGGAAGAAGAAACTTAGAAAGCCGAGGCATACATGAGGAAACGATACCCACACCTCTTCGACCAAATACGAGTCGAGTGACGGGGACGTCACTCCTTTTAAGGGAGATGTGATTTAACAGCCCTGCATTTAATTACCTGCGTTGTCTTGTTATATGTGCACATTAGAACTGCATACTTGCATTGGGAGATTGATTTATAATTGCATTGGGTGATTTGATTTATGCTTGGGCGATTCAATTTATACTTGCATGGGGAGATTCGTTTTACATTAAGCTTCGGGGACGAAGCTTTGTTTTAAGGGAGATGTGATGTAATACCCCGGCATTTTTAGGGGGGTATTTTGGGAGTTAAACAAATTTTCCGGGCCACTGTTTGAAATTTATAAAAGTAGTTTTGTTACTAAATAGTTTCGTTTTTTTTCAAATTATTATTATTATTATTGTTATTAGTATTATAGTATTATATTATTTTATTTTATTTATTTTTTATCAAAAGTTTATTTTTCTAAGATGACTTTTTTTTTTCATTTCATTTATTATTGGGAATAATCGTTAGTGAAGTGTAGCGGGTCAGGTAACGTTTATAACGTATCCAAAAGTGTAACTTTTACTATTAGTACGTAGTGAACCACCGCGTCAAGTGGTACGCCCGCCACACCTTATAGCTCCTCTCATCATCTTCTACCTTCCATCTTGTAACAGTGATTTTTTTTCCCCATTTCCGGCGAAACCCACCACGGCAATATCTCAATTTGACCTCCAATCTTTCCCATTTTCGTCCTAATTCGTCCCAATCAAGCCGAGATCTCATCTTCCCATTCAATTCGCCATTTTGACCTTCCGATTTGAACCCAAAAATGCCATCGTCGGGATTGATTTTCCCGATTGGGTTTTCACCCAAATACACCCCCTCTGCATCTCTCTCTCTCGCACCCTCCATCTCTCACTCCCTCTGTCTCTCTCTCTCGCACTCTCCATCTCTCCCTCTGCTCTTCGCCGAAAGCCACCAGCGAGCCGCCGCCGACGGCACCAGGCCAGAAGCCCAGAACCGCCGGCGAACCCAGCCCCGCCGTCGTCGTCCCCCTGCGTCGCCGAACCCCCGACGCCGCCTCTCTCTCCCGTCTTCCTCGCTGCCCGACGCACCCAGCAACGGGGAGTTCATCACCGTCGCCACCACAGACCCAAATCGCCGCCGCCTTCCTCCGGTTCATTGTCCTTCATTCGGTAACTCCCCAAGCCGTCTGTCAAGTAGTTTCTCCATTTTATTGTCCCAATTCTTGTGGTATGTAGCATATGCTTGGTTGTGGGTTTTGAATTGTTAGAAATGAAAGGGGTTGTCCAACTGATATATTTTACAGTGGGTCTGTATGTGCCTTGGGTGTGGGTGTGTTGGGGAAGAAAGTGAGCCAAAATGTGTGTAAACTTATGGGGGTATTTTTGTATGATCCGAAACTAGAAGGGGGACTGTTTGTATGTTATTAAACTTGTGGGTGTATGTGTGCCTTTTTCAATCTGTTTACTTCACATATATTAACAAAGTATGGCTTAAGTTATTTTAACCTAAACTAGCATTTTATTTCACATACAATGTTCATATAATTAACAACTTTTTTTTTTAAATAAAAATGAAAATGCAACTTTACAAATAAATTAAAATAGTGTTTTATTAATAAGAATATTATAATATCTATATTATATTTTCTTTATCAACTACTTAACTTTTCTTGTGTATATTGAAATATGATTTTTCTTTTCATTTAATAACGTTATTTTCATTAGTATAAATTTTATAATAAGAATAGTAGAGTTTTACCTTTCATTTAATTCCCCTTTTATTAATCTAAACTTTTATTTAAAATAGCTATTTCTTATTTACATAAATATGCTCTCGTACATCAAATAAATATTCTATACTGTTAGATAAAATAATCTTTCCTTTAAATTCTTGCTTTGTAAATTTAAACCGACTTTTCACTGGTAAAATATAATTGTTTGGGGGATTATTCGGGGGTTCACTTGCATTCATATAGAGCATTTAATTGAGATGACTGTGTAGACGAATATGTGTTAATATAGGATTATGTGATTATTGTAGATTCAAAATTCGTAGGAGGCGAATTCGTTGAGGACCCCTACTACTAGTTGCGTGCTTTCTTGTGTGTGAGTCTCTCCGCATTATCAGGTAAGTTATATGCACAATACCTTTAAGTTATCAAAATGTCTCTTGGCGTGTGTTATCTTTCTAAATCGCTCATGAACTACTAGAATCGTGATACTGGAAAACTTGACAAGTTTTGAATTCCTTTTTACAAAGGCAACTTTGAAAATGTGTGGTTACTTGAGAAAAACTCGAAAGTCATGTGAAACGATAATTGGACGATAATAGAATTGGGAACGATGTGCAGAGGATGCGCGTGAAGGCCAATGGCCGGGAACACCTATGTGTGATTTCCCTAGGGATCTTACCCTCTTATTTATCGTGGAATCTATGAGTACTACCTATGCATGTTTAGGTCACGACTGTATAGGGGTGCCGGCACTTAAGGTCTCATTAGAATGGTTAGGGCGGGATAGCGAAGGGCTATCTACTAACGTCCGGGGAAAAAACCCCATTATTATTATTTATTCCATCGTGACCTCTCTGTCCACATCGTACTCGTTGGGGCTCGTGTTATGCCTCAACCAAATAAAAGAATAAAATTGTGGTTACTGTTTATATATGCTCGACATCTCTCCATCTTTGAGTTACTACCACTGTGTTTATCAATTATTCATTATCATATTCTAAATGAGATTTTAGCAAATCGCGTGTTATTGTTTTTAGCCAAAACTCTGTTTTACATATTGTGGTATATCTTACTTAGTTTTTACTAATTAAATGTTTTTCTGCGGTCGGCTATCGCTATTTCAAAACCCGCAGGTCAAGCTAGCTGGGGTGGAGACGCACACGAGCTAAGGATTAGAATCATGAGTAGCAAACATACTTTAGAAATTGTATCTTTTGGATTCAAATGTTGTTTTATCATTTCCATGCAATAACGTAAGGAAGGTTTTCTCCTTTTATTTTAATAAATTATTCTTTGGATTATCGTTAAGTTGTACTAGCAGGAACCGTAGGATCCGGGTTGTTATACTAAATGTGTCTATACTAAGGTTTTTCAAGAAAATCATGCACAACTATTATATAATTCAAGTTAAAAAATAAACAAACACTGCTGTGCGGAGAAGAGTTTGGCAGAAACTTTCAACTTTGAAAGGTGATTACTACCAATTGGAGAAAAGTAATAATGCCCATCTTCGCAGAAAGTAATCCTAAATGTGTATAGTTTCAAAACAATAAAGATGAGTCAAAAAAAGTTTATGGAAATGGGGTTCTTAAGAAAAATGGCAAGACTGGTCCATAAACAGAGTTTTCAGAATATATGCAACTTAGAATGAGCTTATCTCCCTAACCACAAAGGTTATGGAGTTGATTTTTTCCTCAAAATGGCCCTATGTCAGTCTAGTTTCAAAATATGCAAGAGTTTAAAAAACCACATAATCACAATTTAATGATAATATATATTTCTCACAAACTGTCCAGATTGTAAATACATGCAATTTTTCCAAAAATCGACAAGTTTGGCTCAAATGATACATGCAACTTATGAAGACTTAATTTTCATCCAAACAAAACCCTTTTAAACAATAAATCAGGGTTCTTACATGCTCTTTGCGCATTGATCAAAACCTACTTAAAATGCACACGCAAACATCAAGATATTCACCAAAGTGCATGTGTGTTTTAGTGTGGGTTTCGTGAAATAATGAACATTCAAGGGCCAATCTCATGATCTAAGCATACAAATGAAAAATCATGTATGAAAGTCAAGAAATCTAAAACAAAATGTCATAAATCAAAGCTAAACATGAACATGCAAACATAATTCAAGACTGGAAGAATACTTAATCTCAAGATTCAAGGAGATTGTGTGAAACAAGTGAAATGGACCTTCAATCCTTGAGTAGAATGGTCAAATAACTCCCCTCCATGATCATACTAAGGTTGGATTAAGTTGTCCACGATTTAGAGACTAGAAAATTGAGTTTTGATGGAGTTTTGTAGAGATCAAGCTCCAAAATCGAGAATGCAGTTTGTGGAGAGAGGAGAGGGTTATTTAAAGTGTTCTTTATGAGAAAAAGATGCGAAAAAAATGAAAAACATAGATAAAGAGTGATGAAGATGATGTTTGGAGTTGGTTGTGATGAGTTGTGGAAATGATGAGTTTATACAAGAATTCTAAGTTGCAAGAATGTGCATTCATGTTCTCCCATTAAAATGAGTTAATGAGTGTGGTAGTGAAGTGAATGTGATGGTGACCAAAGTGAAGAGCTTGTTTCCCAATCACTTTTTGGAGGGGAAGAACATGAGAGGAAAATATTAGGTGTGGGTGGGAGTACATGAAGACTAAGTGATTGGGAGTAGCAAACGCACAGGGTCTCGCGGTGGTCGCACCCGTGGTCGCGAAAGAAATACTAACATGTAAATTTACAAACATTATTTCTACATTTTACCTAGACCCTCACACACTTCTCAACTATATAAACACGATGATTTTCCCAACACTGATTTCACAATTAAATTGTATTTCACTTAATCCAACTTCCAAGTTACTAATTTACCCATAACAATTATACGGGGTATTACAGAATTTATATTGACTTTTGAGATCCAATTGAAAGAAAAGACAATCTTGATATTGATTCTTTGAATCAAGTCTTGATCATGGCTTGTTAATTTGAGATTGTTTGTATATACAGTTCAAAATAAGATGAGTATGAATGAATTTTCAAAGAAGATTAGGGTCCTAGAGAGAGGAGCCTCTCTAAATGCACCGCTTTGATCGTTACTAACCATTCATGAGCAAAATCAATCATCAAATTTTTAGGAGAAAAGTACATTAGTAACTCGATATTGATCAGTTCGAGTAGCAATAACCCTGTCCAACATTATATACAAGTTATGGCGGGCCTGGAGTGTGCCACACTCATTTCCACTCCCTCGATATCTGGACGCCAACACATTTGCTAGGCAATTAATAACTCTTTCCAAAAGAGACTTTCACATTCTCAAACAAATTCAACGTTTCTCTCATTTCTTCGCTCTCAGAGACGTCGGTTACAATTACACCATTAACCACCTCTTGAGTCTCTGTCACTACTGTTTTGACATCTCATTCCAACCATAGCTTACCCATATGGGCTGCTACTTTAACCGCTTCACCAGCTGCTTTGACATCTACTTCCTTTGCCCAAAGACACCCTTCAAGATCCTTGGCTATTGATGCTATCAATCATACTTCTGAGTCTCTCCGTATCACACCAATTCCGGCACAACTGGATTTTGCCGACCACAATTCGTCGAAGTTGGCCTTATTTCACCGATCATCGCTTGTTTTGAGTTTATTATTCATGAGCATAACTACATAGAGACGATTTCTTACAAAAACCACATATGTACGTTTACAGATTGATTAGAATATAAAACCTAATCAATCTCACAAAATTAGAATATCTTCTATTTGAAATGAAAATGTCAATAATGTGATGAAAATAATGTGAGCAAATAATCATACACAAAATTATGTTTAGAAAAAAGGGTGAAAAAATTCTCTAAAAAAAGGAAAAAAAGGATGCAAAATTGTTGTACTACTATTGTTTATCACATCAAATGTTTGAAACGCACACTAAAGAGAAAGGGGGTTTGAACTTTGAAACGCCACTTCAAAACTCACACCACTTCAAATCTCTGCAATATCAATTCCGGTTCTCTCGTCTCCAAAACCCTAATCGCACCACCACCAAACCCTCACCATCACGCCGGAAAGTTCTCAGCCATGGCGGAGCCAAGCGGCGTCAAGGCCAGACCCAAAGACGCACCCCCTCCCGCAGCCGCCGACGCGGCGGACGGAATGCAAATCGACGGCTCAGAAGTCGACGCGATGCTCTCCAACTCCGTCTGCCTCACCCGTCTCGAGGTCTTGAAGCGGCGGGCATGGCGGATGAGGCAATTGGAGACCATCTACAAGGAACACTACTGGGCTCTCATGGAGGACGCCAAGCAGAAGCACAGGAACTTCGTTTGGGAGTACGGCACCAGTCCTTTCGAAGGCCAGGCTGAGAATCGCGACGACGCAAACCCTAGTGCTGAAGAGAATAACAACAATGGCAAGTCAGGGAATAATTCTAATCAGTGTGAGATTCATGGGTGTAAGGTGAAGGCGATGGCGCTTACCAAGTATTGTCATACCCATATCTTGTCGGATCCGAATCAGAAGCTCTACAAGGGTTGCAGCTATGTCCTCAAGAGGTTTGGTTGCTAATCTTTTTGTTATGTTATATTATTACTTGTTACTGTTTTTGTTAGGACCAATGTATGATTTAATTGATCATGATTATGTTTAGCCTCTTAGAATTTGCAGATTGTCTTTGCATAAACTGTCTATCCATGATATATATTACCAAACCCATACTTTTTTTTTATTTGAATTATTGTGTTACAAACTTTTTTCACACCATCTTAAAAGACGGCTTAAAATCCACCGTTAATCTTCATCACTTATTAAGCCCCTTGCACGTGACATTTGAAATGACATAGGTTGTGTGGGAATTTGAGAATATTGACAACCAAGGGGGTTGTATTTGTTCCAAATCAAATCCAAGACATAGATTTGGTCCCACATTCCCCCAAATCCAAATCCATCCCCGAACAGATCATGTGTTCTTTAGCTCCCATTCAAGACTGGTATCATCTATAATTTGAGTTGAACTCTTACAAAAATAGTGCATATTCTCCGTCTATCTATATCTAGTTTCAATATAAGGTTAGTACCCTTTTGTTTATGTTAGGAGTTTCTTGTTCTACTAGATAGTTCTACTAAATATATCATTGCTTTTCAAGACATTACAATTTATGGGAAAAGTCCAAAAAGCCAAATAGTGGATTTTGGATTAAAATCCACAAAAAAGCTCACACCAAATCACTCGGCTTTAAATGACCAAAGTTGAGGTTTAATCCGTCGGTTACAATAAATCAAAGGTAAGATATTAATTATTCGCTTTGGTATGGACTTGAACTGTTAACCACTCCAAGAACCACTCGTAGTTCAGAACACTCGTTAGTCACTCCTCAAAGAAGTAACGCGGAATCTTCGATTATTATATATTCTCAGTATTCTAGTAATATGACATTCGAAATATAAAGAACCCTTTTCTACGGAAGAGAAGTGATCATCAAGGAAAGTCTACGGTGTATAATCACAAGTTGCTACCTAATATGCCAGTAGATGCTAATTATTATCTATATGAAGCTACAGAGAGGTTCATAGAGATAATAATTAGCCTATCACACTTGCCAACCATTCAGTTTCTGCATAATCAAAGACCAAGGCCAAGTGATGGGGAAGATGAAAGGTGTTGGTGGAAGAGAATCTGGCCAGTGAATGTTGCAAGTAAAGTAAAGTAAAAATCTTTTTTCCAAAATTGGGAAATAATATAATTTCCTCTTTGACCTAATTTGCGGAAGAAGGAAAAAAATATAGATACTTGTGCTAAAAGGTACTACCTCCGTTTCGTCTGTTTCGTCTGCGTTTGACTTTTTAACCCGTAACTGAGTCACTTTGACTTGGTGATTTGGGTACCAAAACGATGTAATTTTTTAACAATTTTTTCATGGTATTTTAGAATAAACTTTCCTCTATAACACCATGCAAAAATTACCAAATTCTTGTACCGTTTTGTTAATCAAATCACCAGATGAAAGTAACCCAGTGAATAGTGACAAAAAGTGAAGTAGGCTGAAACAGGCGAAACAGAGGTAGTATTAATCTGAAGATACAGACTTGGGTGCCTCCACAACAAGATGTTCTAAAAGCAAACTGTGATGCTAGTTTTGATGCTAAGAAGGGTATGGCTGGATTGGCAGTAGTATGGAGAGACTATAGAGGTGTGGTGACTTGTTTGTTAACTGAGTTTAGTCCAGCTGATAGCATTGAGGATTCTGAACTTCAAGCCATTGAACTAGCAGTTAAATGGCCGCTGAAAAAATGTCCTCAGGGTGGTGATAGAATCAGACTGTCTAGGAGTGATTGAGGCCATAAATGGGAGAAAGGCTGCAGCTTGGAGCTGGAAAAATAGAGCTGAAGGAGTCACCAGAAGATTGGAAGGTTTTGATCTCTTGGGGTTTTCTCACTGCCTCAGAACTACAAATACAGCAGCTCACTTAGCAGCTAACTGGATTAGGAGAAAAAAGGGGGACGGTGTTCTGAATACTGAAAGCTGGGAAGCTAGTTTGGCTCAGGTCATTGAGGCAGAAAAAGTGTAATGTAGGGGTAGTTTTTGTCTTTTTCTTTTTTCTTTTTCTGCTTCTTGTTTGTAGTTGCATTTGCCCTTTTATAAAATCTGGATTCATCAAAAAATAAAACAATAAAAAAATCCAAGTCCCTTATAGTGTACTCAAACATAAATTTGGTCCCAAATTCCCCCAAATCCAAATCTAGCCCCAAATTTATGAGCATCCAAATAGACCATATGTTCTGTAGCTCCCCCATTCAAGACTGGTTTCATCTATAATTTAAGTTGAACTCTTACAACTATAGTGCATATACTCTGCCTATCTATAGCTAAATATCTAATTTTCATATAAGGTCCGAAGTATCCTTTTGTTTAGGTTAAAAGTTTCTGGTTCTACTAAATATATCACCGCTTTCAAGACATTTCAGTTTATGCATCAAGGGTACCACGGTTTATGCAAAGGAAATTTGCAAATTCTAAGAGGCTGAACGTGATCGACTGATCGTGATCAATTCATGCTAGGAAGACAAATCATTGGACCTGAAAAAACCAGTAACAAGTCTAATATACCAAAACAGATAGAAATCAAACCTCTTGAGGACATAGCTGCAACCCTTGTAGAGCTTCTGGTTTGCATCCGACAATATGTGGGTATGACAATACTTGGTAAGAGCCATAGGCTTCACCTTGCACCCATGTATGTCACACTGATTAGAATTCCCAATATCCCCTGACTTGCCATTGTTATTCTCTTCACCACCAGCGGGCCTAGGGTTTGTGTCGACGCGATTCTCCACCTCACCCTCGAAAGGACTCGTCCCGTACTCCCAAATGAAGTTCCTGTGCTTCTGCTTCATCTCCTCCATCAGAGCCCAGTAATATTCTTTGTAGATCATCTCCACTTGCCTCATCCGCCAGGCCCGCCGCCTCAAGACCTCCAGCCGAGTCAGGTCCCCGGACTTGGGGAGTACCGCGTCGATTTCCGACCCGTCGCTTTGCATTTCGTCCGCCACGTCGGCGGTTGCTGAAGAAGGACTGTCTTTGTGTCTGGCCTTGATACCGCTCGTCTCCGCCATGGCTGACAATTTTCCGGCCCGATAGTGAGTTTTTCTGGAAACTGGGGGTGCGATTAGGGTTTCGGAGATGGGGAGGGATGATGATCGAAGCGATTGACGATTGGTGAAGTTCCGATTCTCAGGGGCGACGAGAAAATCGGAATTGATATTGCAGATTGGCCTTTCTGATTCAGGTGGTGTGAGTTTTGAAGTGGCGTTTCAAACAAAGATTATTTGCTGACGTCGGCCTGTTTTGAGAAAGCTTAATTATTCGCTTAATTGATTACATTTTGATAATTAATTTGACTCGTTTGGCTAAGAAGGATAGATTTTTGGATTCTTGGGATTATCCGGATCGGGGTAGTTTTAAAACCGGATCCAGATACTTTTAAAATATATATATTTTCACCCACTCACTTGACCAGACCTGGGTAGAGGCTAACCGGATATGACGCGACAAGATCCGGTTCCTTAATAAATGAACCAACCAAATAATGACACGTAAGATAAAAACACCAACCGGGAAGTTTCTTTTGTCAGCCGGATCCGGGTCCGGGTTGGTTCCCGTGAAATATACTTTTTGCTGCCACATTATGCATAATTAATTAATATGATAATTGATCTTTACCAAACGAGGCCATTATTTTCATCGGACTATTGACATTTTTATTTGAAGTCGAACATTATCTAAACTTGTGTGATTGCTTCCATTTATAATTTTTGAGTTGTATGATCAATTATATAAGTTAAGTTGCAGCATTACTCGTAGTCTCCATCAATAAATGTACACATGTATTTGCAAGTAATAACTTATAAGTGTTCATCAAGAAAAATAAATTATAAGTGAATTTGGTAAGAAATCATCAATAGGCCAACGTCAGCAAATAATCTTTGTTTGTAACGCACACTTAGGGTTTGAAACGCCACTTCAAAACTCACACCACCTGAATCAGAAAGTCAAATCTGCAATATCAATTCCGATTTTCTCGTCGCCCCTGAGAATCGGAACTTCACCAATCGTCAATCGCTTCGATCATCATCCCTCCCCATCTCCGAAACCCTAATCGCACCCCCAGTCTTCAGAAAACCTCTCTTTTGGGGCCGGAAAATTGTCAGCCATGGCGGAGACGAGCGGTATCAAGGCCAGACACAAAGACGGTCCTTCTTCACCAACCGCCGACGCGGCGGACGAAATGCAAAGCGACGGGTCGGAAGTCGACGCGGTGCTCCCCAAGTCCGGGGACCTGACTCGGCTGGAGGTCTTGAGGCGGCGGGCCTGGCGGATGAGGCAATTGGAGACGATCTACAAAGAATATTACTGGGCTCTGATGGAGGAGGTGAAGCAGAAGCACAGGAACTTCGTTTGGGAGTACGGGACGAGTCCTTTCGAGGGTGAGGTGGAGAATCGCGTCGACACAAACCCTAGGCCCGCTGGTGGTGAAGAGAATAACAATGGCAAGTCAGGGGCTATTGGGAATGATTCTAATCAGTGTGACATACATGGGTGCAAGGTGAAGCCTATGGCCCTTACCAAGTATTGTCATACCCATATATTGTCGGATGCCAACCAGAAGCTCTACAAGGGTTGCAGCTATGTCCTCAAGAGGTTTGATTTTTATCTGTTTTGGTATATTATACTTGTTACTGGGTTTTTTAGGTCCAATGATTTGTCTTCCTAGCATGTACTAATCACAATCAGTCGATCATGTTCAGCCTCTTAGAATTTGCAAATTTCCTTTGCATAAACCGTGGTACCCTTGATGCATAAATTGAAATGTCTTGAAAGCGGTGATGTATTTAGTAGAACCAGAAACTTTTAACCTAAACAAAAGGATACTTCAGACCTTGTATGAAAATTAGATATTTAGCTATAGATAGGCAGAGTATATGCACTATAGTTGTAAGAGTTCAACTTAAATTATAGATGAAACCAGTCTAGAATGAGGGAGCTAAAGAACATATGGTCTGTTTGGATGCTCATGAATTTGGGGCTAGATTTGGATTTGGGGGAATTTGGGACCAAATTTATGTTTGGGTACACTATAAGGGACTTGGATTTGATTTGGAACAAATCCAACCCCATTGGTTGTCAATATTTTCAAATTCCCACACCCTATGTCATTTAAAATGACACGCTCAAGGGGCCTAATAAGTGGTGAAGACTTAAGGTGATCACTCGGCTGTAAATGACTAAATTGTGGTTTAATCCGCTGGTTATAGTCTAAAACAACTAGGATATTAATTATTTTCTGTGGCATGGGCTTGAACTGATGACCACTCGCAGAACCACTCGTAGTTCAGAGTCCACTTTCCCACTTGGCCAAGGGGCATGTTTATACACTGTCTCAGTTATTATTAAATTATAGAGAAAAAGTAGCAAACCACACTGCGACATGACATTAGAGACCATTTAGATTTATGGAGTATTAGTTATTTTAAAAATCAAATGTAAATCAATACATTAAGGCCATGTTTGATGCCGGGATTAGAAGTTGGGGGTATACAGGACCCCACGTTTGGTGTCGGGATTGAAAATTGGGGGTACAGGGGCCCTACAGTATTATAGGGTGTATTGATATTAAGAGAGTATTAATTATATAAGGAGGATTAGGTAACATGTTTTTTTGCACCAGTATAATTAGGGGTATTAAGCATTTAGTATTCAATCCCACCTACATGGTGGGATTAGATTTTAGGCATTTAGGGGCTATAGATAATAAAGGGGGATTGAATCCCCCTTGAAATTATCCCTGCACCAAACACCAATTATTACCCCCTACTGGTATTATTATTACTGTACCCCTTCTTTATCCCTGCATCAAACATGGGTATTAGTAGTAACGGTGTATTAATCATACTGGTAGGATTTTGTTTAGGACATAGTATTACCACCATGATAAAGAGTAATGTGTTTGTTGAAGTGGTAAGAAAAGGCTGGATTCATTGGCAAATGACAAAAATGCCCTCACAAAGATGGTCAAATAAAGGGCTGCATTTGATTCCCATTGTTGGCCATCACAACATCAGATCATTACACTAATAGCAACTGAAAGGGGTTCCCATGCTAACTTGCAAATATTTAAAACTGTAGCAAACTGAAATGCTCTCAAGTTTGTTCACAACAATATATTTTGATCATATTAATATGTATACCGAATTTGGTTATAACAAGTAGGAGGGGGAAACATGGTGTATTGAACTTGTAGACGTATGTGTTTATATATAAGTGCTGGGAAGGGCAAGATAGAAATTGGATGAAATTTTGTGGGGGCAATAAAGTCTTTGTCCATACCTCCAAAAAGCTCCAGGATTTAATCCCACCATGGGGGTGGGATTAGATTTTAGGCATGACACCCTTATTAATAATAAGGGTGGATTAAATCCCACCTACATATCCCTGCATCAAACAACACTTATTACCCCCTCCCAGTATTATTATTACTGTACCCCCTATCTATTTCGGCATCAAACATGGCCTAAGTATTCAATCCTATAAAAATTTGCACTTGATCAGTCATAAAGTCAAATATTCAGAAAGTCAATATTTCATCATTCATTTATAAAATAAGAATTTGTATCTAAAATTTTATATTTAAATTTTCATTATTCATTTCTGCAGCTAGAGAATTATCTCACCAGTTCACCACTCTGTCAATTTTATAGAGTTTTGGTATTTTGCATAACTATCAAATCATTGCATTCGTAAATATTAATTGGTATTTGTATTGAGTGAAATGACTGTCAATCAGCTTGTGAAAACGAATCCGTTTTGTTCACTTGGCTTAAATTTCTTAACTTTGAAATCGAGATCAGTTTGTTTTACTTAATTAGATAACCAAACACATTTTTTTAAATTCAAAAGGGTAAAAGACATTTTCCACCCTTCCATTATGGAGAAAATACATTCCCCCCCTGCACTATGGATAAATACATTCCCCCCCCCCTGTCAGAGACAATATTGCCCCCTGTCAGAGCTAGGAGAGTGGACATATACCACCCTTCTGTTACAATCTGTTAGTGGGGGGGGGGGGGGGGGTGTGCAAACTGACTTTTTTGTGACCATTTTACCCTTATGAATTTCGGACAAATACCACTCCATTTTTTTATTATTGTATTCATCATGTTCTTGAGTACCACCACCACCAAATCCCCACCAACAATACCACCACCACCCCACCGCACCACCACCACCACCAGCAGCGAATCCCCACCACCAACACAAAAACAACAGAATCTTCACGGAGATCAATTTCAGACCCATTTGCATATTCTGAGTTCATCACATCGGCAGATAGGTTTAGCTTGGCACTAGCTCCAGGATATTGAGACCTTAAAGGTCCAATTGCCTCTAATGTGTGAATTTTTGTGGGTTTAGAACCCCCAACTGGTTTCTTCCACATTTTGCCCATAGGGGCCGACCCGGAAATAAACCAGATCGACCCAGAACAAACAACACAACACACCTCAGAACATAGCCCACAGTCGAATGTGCAGGTACGGGTCTATAACTCAAGCGTTCAAGATTCAATCAGCTGTGAAGTCAGTGCGAAACATAGAGTAAAGATGGATGATTTTGAGGAATAGACTGCCCCCCCCCCCCCCCCCCCCCCCCCCACACACACACACACACACACACACACACAAAACCCACCTGCAAATCGCCGAAACCTGCCCCTGTTTCCCAACTTCACCGCCAATCACCACCATTAGCCACCGCCACCAACGACCCCCTCTCTCACCGTCGCACTCTCTACCGACGAAACCCAGTTCCGACCTGGTTTCTGACCCCAAGCCAAACCCAGCAGCTTCTTCGCCGTCCTCCTCGTTCTCTGCCTCCCCTCTGTTCTGCAACCAAACCCAGGAGTAGCAGCAGAAGCAGAGCGCCGGAACTCTGCAAATCAACGCCCCCTCTTCTCGTTCGTTTTGGGAGGCCTATCGCAACGACGGTATGGTGGTCTACTTCTTCGCCTCTGTCCACCCTCTCATTTCGAAGAAGATCTGATTCAATTTCGTTTCGAAGAAGAAGAAGATCTGGTTCAATATTGGTTTTGATTCGAGAAATCTCAGTCGATTGGGGTTGTTGCTGCTGTGAAGGGAGAAGGAGGAGGCGGTGGAGAGGAGTAGGCTGAGGAGAGAGAGAGAAAAGAAGGTGTTAGGGTTAGAAGAAATGAGGAGGAGAGAAGAAAGAGTTCAATACCTGCTTAATTTTGCTTCAATGTAGGGTATAATCGTCTTTTTCCATCAACCGTTAGTTGTTAACTCTGACAGGGGGCAAAATGTATTTATCCATAGTGCAGGGGGCAAAATGTATTTTTCGATAGTGCAGGGGACAAAATATATTTTCACCATAATAGAAGGGTGGAAAATGTCTTTTACCCAATTCAAAATCATAAATACCATCCAAACAGAGGATTCCCAACCTCTCCGTATTTCCAATTTTAGAATTAGGAATTTTTGGATATGGAATTCAAATCCAAATCCATGTTACCAAATGTAGTCATAACAGTGCTTGGCCGAACTTGAGAACGGAAAGGTCCCTCGTTACATTATGCCTTGGGTTGTACATGTTCATAAGTAAACTCCCTAGTTTTTGACTGTTGGTTTCTTTTCCTTTTTCATCATGCAAAGATCATTTTTTTATATCATAGAGTATAGGATCACGAAGAGGTAAGACGGATTTGATTATTTGTTACTGTGGGTTTGAGAAATCGTTAATTCATATCCGAAGGGTTGCTGGGAGAGTGAATAATGATATATAATTTTCAAGATTTTAATGTGCATGAGTTAGAGATCAATGAGGCATTTAGCCTGCCTATAAAAGTGCACTTCGGAGAAAGGAAAAGATGCTGCCTAAGAATGTGTGAGGTGGTTTACGCGAAACACTATTAACCTTTCCACAATCAAAATGGACCATTATAGTTTGTTGTATCTGTTTAGCAATCTGCCATTTAAATGGGTTGTATGTGGGCTGAAAGTTTGAAGTCCTTTTCTGCGAGTATCAGTAATAGGGATGGCCATCTAGGTCATGATTCATGAATTCAGGCTCGCCCCAACCATACTCATTCCGGTAAGAATTGGGCATGTATAACTGCATATTCGGGTGGGTTCGGCTTAGGAGTGTGTTAAATATGGTAGAGCATTGTACACCCGAGTACCCAATAGGTACCCCGATGAGTCTCAGTTTCAATTACTACCTCCGTTCCCTCTCATTCTCCCCAGTTTGACTTTTATTACTATTCACTGTGTTACTTCGACTCGGTGATTTGATTAGCAAAACAATACAATAATTTGGTAATCTTTTCATTTTGCTATCCAAATCACCAAGTCAATGTGACCCGGTTACGGATAAGAAAGTCAAACTGGGGAGAAGGAGACGGTACGGATGAAATATACCTTCACCTCCATCTCTGTCTAGATATCAAATCAGAAGACTAGAGTCCCACCGTAGGTTTGTTCCGGCGAAATCAATTATGCGATTCCTCCAATCTTTGTTTTTCAGGAGTGATTACGAGGGAAAGAAGAGAGAGGGTGTCACCCACGCTCGATCTCACCCCCAATCTTATACATGAAGAGTTGAACAATCATCAACACAATTGGGTTTATTAATTTTCAATTCAGATTCTCAATTTAAATGGGTGTAAGTGGGTGACAGTGAGATGGGTACGGCGGGTTCGGGTTTGGTGGTAAACATGTCAGTTTTGTTGTGCCGGTACGTTCGTGGATTCGGGTTCGTTAAGGTTTTGTCACACGAACTCGGGTTCGTTAAGGTTTTGTCAATTTGACATCAAAGTCGCAAACCCACCTATTGCCATTGCTGCTATTTAAATCATTGGTTATGATTGTTGCAGTGTTATTGCTTGAAGATATGGGTGAGACCTTGTTTGGTGTTTGCTGTTTCCTAGCATGAAGGACAATTTCTTGTGTTAGGAATATTTTGGCAAATGCTTGGTTGAATTTCTTTATGTTGAATGCAAAGAAGATATTCGTGCGTGGGTTCAATTGTCGGTTAGATTTTGGGATATTATCAAAATCTCCCGGCAGCATAACTGTCAAGATTGAGTCAAACTAGCCAAATCAGCCTCTTCATTAAGGGAGAGAAGATGTGAAGATGAAAGCACGGCCTTTGGCTCTTTTAATGTTGACATTATTGGGGAGGTTTTGTGGATGGTAGCCACATACTGTTCACACATTAAACTGTAATGGGAAAAAAAAAATTAATACGAACGCTCAATACACATATTTTTGTTGCACCAACAAGAGTACAATGGTTCAGAGAATCAGCCTTTTGAATGTTCTGGGAAATTGTTTGTTTAAAAGTTACCACTACCACACGGAGCATTCCATTATGTTCATAGGAGGTTTACACAAGGGCCAAGCCCAATAATTTGGAATAACAAACTTGCTGACGAAGTGGCCTAGTTTTTGTAAATACCTTAAGGGGTCGTAGTGATATTTACATTTGTGTGCCATGAAAAATTTTATTGAATGATGCTTGACTTATTGGGAAACTCTTGGGGACGAATATCTTCTTTGAATGCAAAGAAGATATTCGTGCGTGGGTTCAATTGTCGGTTAGATTTTGGGATATTATCAAAATCTCCCGGCAGCATAACTGTCAAGATTGAGTCAAACTAGCCAAATCAGCCTCTTCATTAAGGGAGAGAAGATGTGAAGATGAAAGCACGGCCTTTGGCTCTTTTAATGTTGACATTATTGGGGAGGTTTTGTGGATGGTAGCCACATACTGTTCACACATTAAACTGTAATGGGAAAAAAAAAATTAATACGAACGCTCAATACACATATTTTTGTTGCACCAACAAGAGTACAATGGTTCAGAGAATCAGCCTTTTGAATGTTCTGGGAAATTGTTTGTTTAAAAGTTACCACTACCACACGGAGCATTCCATTATGTTCATAGGAGGTTTACACAAGGGCCAAGCCCAATAATTTGGAATAACAAACTTGCTGACGAAGTGGCCTAGTTTTTGTAAATACCTTAAGGGGTCGTAGTGATATTTACATTTGTGTGCCATGAAAAATTTTATTGAATGATGCTTGACTTATTGGGAAACTCTTGGGGACGTCTATCCCACCATGGCTACCAACATAGCTATTATTGTATTAGGAAGAATTTCAAAACAGAATGTCGAAGGCCCTCTACTTGCATCAGTAGCCTTACGGTCTGTTTGGTTATATTGGTTTTGGGGTGAGTTCGGATGAAATCCATCGTTTGGATACATTATAGGTGCTTGGATTTGATTTGGAACAAATCCAACCCCCCACCTCGGCCTTACGCACGCGTCAAACTCTTATTGGTGCACCGTTAACTATCATATATGTTCCGTTAGCTACTTGCATCAGTATCCTTACGGTCTGTTTGGTTATATTGGATTTGGGGTGAGTTCGGATGAAATCCATCGTTTGGATACATTATAGGTGGTTGGATTTGATTTGGAACAAATCCAACCCCCCCCCCCCCCCCCCCCCCCCCCCCCCCCCCCCCCAACTCGGCCTTACGCACGCGTCAAACTCTTATTGGTGCACCGCAACCACTGGGCCAAGAAAATATATGTATGACTTTATGAGGTTGGTAATGAACACAACATCCAAATTCAAAATTAGACTAATAATAGCATCCAAACGGAGATTTTCAAACCCCTCCGTATTTAGAATTTTAGAATTTGAAATTTTGGATTTTGAATCCAAATTTAAATCATGATTACCAAATGCAACCTTGAGACTTTTAAAATTTGTTTATTTTCCATAGATCTATTGTATAACATTGAACTATAGGTTGGTTCTCTCACAATCATTCTTCACACTAACTTAGGTGACTGCCATGTACACGTGAGGGAAAGAGGTGCAAATTATGACACGAAATATCTAATTTTAAAGGTTTGTTGTGTAAACCAAAAGAGTACAGCTCTTAATGGAACTGCAATATCCTGAAGTGAATCGCCGCATCGTGGATTGAGTGCGATCTTTACAACAAAGCTGTTATAGACAGAATAGAAAAGGCCAATGTGTACTGAAGTAGAGAGTAGTATTTTTAGACTTGGTATCTAGGGCTAGGGTACTCATATTTATTCTCTGTTTTTGATATCAGGGTTGATATCTTGACTAATTTTAATTTCCTTTATTAAGCGTAATATTTCCTTCTTTTTGTTTGAAATGAAGCGTAATATTTCCTTCTAGTTTGACAAGAGAATGATTAATCATGTAAACTAGTGTTTTATTTTTATTGTTTATATATTTTTTTGGTATTTTTTTATGAAAGTATCATTGCTGATAACTTCAGAAGAGGACTCAATTAATTTATAGTACATTTCGTAGTATTGGAACCTTCTCCAAACGAGTTTCTGCGAAAGGAAAACTAAGCATGCTTCACAGTCTTCCTCGCAATTTTTTTTTGGAGATGTACATGCAATTGCGTCAAGGGTTAGATTAGCCCCCATATTGTGATTGAACTACTCCCATTGTCCTGCAAAAGCAGTCCAACACTTCCTCTTTCGGATCCGACACCTAATTGAGATGCCAGTTCCTGACATTAAATTTTCTCTACTGTATTTAGCTTGTGAAGATTTGAGGATTTTAAGGCATGATTTTAGAATTAGCCCGACAGAAAATGGATTTGGATACAGTACTTGCACATCATCTTAAAATTCATATGTTTGAAGATGAACTACCTTTATGCTGTGGATGGAGTAATGATTTTACTCTATACACCATTTCCGTGGAAGGTGACCATGTAATGGATTGAAAAAGAGAAACATGGTCTTGAACTTACCCCTTTTCGCGGGTTGGTGTGATGCTTTTATTATTTTGATGATTGGAATACATAATATAATTAGGAGGTTTTCCTTCTGAATGAGATTTGTATTTTTCAATAGAAGAAGCGATTGAGATGCATTGTTCATTGGAGATTGTTTTTGTCGTCATGTTCTTTTTTTTAGCACCTTTTTGTGTTTCTCTGCCATGTGCTATTTTGTGACATAATTTGGTATTATATGGGTTGCGAGTTTATTAACTAATACATGAGAGAAATGTGTTTGTGCAGCTCACCGACGGCTGTTCGCTGTTCGAAACCGATACTGAGAACCACAGTTCCTGGTCTATGTGATTTTCATTTGGAGAAGGTGGACAAACATGCTACGCGTGCGCTGAGGAAGGCAGGCCTGAATGTGAATTCTACTAGTAAGCTGGCTCCAAAGTTTCATGTAGTAGTTGCCGAGTTTGTAAACCAGATCCAATCCAAAAGGAGAGCCACAAGGAAGGCAAATCTTGATGATGCTGAAACCGACAAGATCCTGAAGGCGTTACCTCTCCGTCGTGGTGGACCAGAAATGTAAATAGTTTCTGGAGACTGAATCTATGTTGCTGCTGATAGTAAGAGTAATAAATAAATCTTGCTGCTGATAGTAAGAGTAATAAATAAATCTAGTCTGGTTTTGTGGAAAATTTATTGGGTACTGTGTAAATTTATTATGGTTTTTGTGGAAATTTTACTGGGATGTTAAGGTACATTATTATGGAGTTTGTGAAAAAGAAATCTAGCTTGTCGTCGCCCTTGTTCTCTTTTGAAATTATGGGAAATCAAGGTTAGTATAGGGTTTGGGCTTGTGTTATTATGTCTTGCTAATTAGCAGAGATTGGCTTCTGGAAAATGAAGATGAAGATGAAGATGAATTTGATTGATGGGGGGTTGTGTGGAAGTGAGAGATGAATTTGTGGGAGTCACCACCTCTAACATTTTACAATGTTCACGAGGTGGGATGGAAGGAATTCACATGTTCTCCTGGCATTCACAACCTGATACCCGGGGGTTTACGGGGGACGACGACTCCACCATGATCACCTTTGTCCCATGCTCTACCCAAAATCTCTCTCTCTCTCTCTCTCTGTTTGTGCATGGATGAGGATCAGAGTCTAGAATAAAATAGACCGCTGGTTGAGTATCCAAGGAGGAAGAAGAGAGTGTGACACTTCATTTAATAGTGTAGAAAGGAAGAAGCAACAACCCACTTCATTCATTCTCTCTTTATATTATCTCCATCTTAGTCCATACACATTCAACTATTTACTACTAGTCAGTTCCATCTCTTCCTACCCATTATGACTTTTGTTACTATTCACCGGATCACTTTGACCTGGTGATTTGAATAGCAATATTATACAATTTTTGGATAATTTTTTCGTGGTGTTGTAGAGTAAAAGTTGTTCTATAATATAGTGAAATAATTATCAAAACATTACATCGTTTTGAGATCCAAATCACCCGGTCAAAGTGACTCAAATACGAGTTAAAAAGTCACATTGGGTAGGAAGAGAGGAAACGGAGGTGGTACTACATCTCCTAGTAAAAGTTACACACACAAAACATCTCTTAGGGATTGGGACTGTAGTTGAATTGGTTCGGGATGCATGCTTAAATATTTGGGCGAGCATGTATTTTTCCTAGAAGCCTATCAGCCAAGCCAAGGTTTTCTCAAACTAAAGTGTATTAAAATAAAGTAGAGGTTTATTAGTGCGCATTTGAAATATCAAAAGATAGCAACTGCATATTCTCACAGACTTGCACTATAAAAGAACAATATTGCAAAGAACGATATACTCTTGACATTTCAATCGCTTAACATGGACAGTAATAATCCACTTTGTTGCTTTTGTTCTTTTGGAAAGAACAAAAAACATCTCTAACTAGTGAATTATTTGTTTATACTATAGTGAAATCTCGATAAATGAATACTCTTTGAACTAGATAAAATTATACATGTGATAATGTCATTAGTTTTTCCGAACATTCATTTAGCTCCTTCGTCCAAGTAGGGACCCAACATTTTTTTTGGCAAAGCTATTCATTTATCAAACATTCATTATACTTTTTTTTTTTTTTTTGATGAAAGGTAAGAAATATCATTAACCGCGGAACGCAACAGGCAGGCTACATTGTTAGGATTACAAAGCAACATAAGGAAGCCTCAAACTTATCAGCTGGACCTACTACATTCATTATACTTGATTTTGTCTTGTGTCAAATCAACTTGATATAACGCTCCCTATATACTATCTCATATCGCAATGTGTATACACAAAGACGAAACACGCATTTTCAAACTCAAACAAAATGTATTGCTCTCGGGTCTCCTGTCTCAAGGGTTTCCATCCTCAAAAGAGTTGATGTTTTTTTTTGAAGAACATGATAATTACCATAAATTAAGCGTAAAACTTACAAACAAGTTCATCAAAAGTAGATCACAAACTACAAATCCAAGGAGAAGCTACCAACGTTATAAACATTACATAGATCAAACAAACAGAACCAAACATGATCAAAGCTAAACTGAAAGCTCCTAACCAGAGCTAATAACCAGAGCCATAAAGATCACTCCATAATATAGGGGATGATAGCATCAGAGGGCACCAAAGATGGAGGCAAAGGAGAAATGACTGCAGCACCTTCTGTATATTGTGGAGGAACACCACCTTCAACTTGGAGAGAACCAAACTCAGAGACACCAACTGCTGAAACCTGATTTGGAGCACAAAGAGGAGGCTCGAAGGCCAAAGGAACCACATCAAGCACCTGCTGAACACTGGAACATGCTGCAAACTGATCACTAGCCTTTACTCAAGAGGGGGCACCATCAACTGAAGCAATCTTGACCAAAGCTGTAGAATCTGAGTGATAGAGGAATATTAATTAGTACTAGCAGATAAAATAATAAGTTCCACCAAATCCTGAGCAAGGTGAAGCAGCTGATCCCCATTGATGCTAATTTTGTGAAAGATTATCTGGTTTCTATATTTCCAGAGAGTCTAAAAGAGCCGATGTTTGAACCTCCAAGAGTTAAAACTAGTTGTTTGACTCAGTTATTACAGGTCCCAAGACAGTTGGAGGTCTATAGTTCGAACATTGCCTAAAGTGTAATGTATTTCAGAATTGAATTTATTAGAATAGGGTTTATATAATGTTCGGTGTACTTGACAAAAAATCTTCCATATAAAAAACGGCTATGTTTGTTTGGTGGTAATTTCCAATAAATGTTTTCTTTTGTTTTGGTGTTTAGTTCACAATTTGTCTCATAAAATCTTTTAGCAAGTACAATGTTTTCCCTTAAATGATGTAAAATGATTTGCACGTTTAAAATTCGTAAGCCATTTTCCAGAGAGTGAATAAGCGTGACAACAACACATACTAACCACCTCTGCCACCAAGATCCACCACTATCGCCACCCAACTCCACCCCACTGCCACCACCCTCAGTCGCCACTGATCCACCACCACCTCTGCTGCCCACTAACCACGAAATATTATAATGGACAAGCAATTTTTTTTTTCTTTTTTTTTTTTTTGAGAGGAAGCAATTTTTTTTTTCAAGTGTCAACCAAACACAAAAATAATTATAGACTAAACTTTTTTACACATTTTTTTTACGTGTTGAATATTTTCTTTATAAAACATTTTACTGTCAACCAAACTGAGCCCTATTGAAACAAAAAATAAGTGTTATTTTTTACTACACGGCCAAATTCGAAATTTATCCTAAACCCAACGGTCACATGGCCTTGTGAGCTTATTTTCTCTTCCCCAAACGTGAAAACATTTAAACCAAACACAGCAACATGCACAACACTATACATATCCCGCGCCATCACCACTTCTCACCACAACACTCCTCACTCAGCTACTACCACTACCACTTCTCTGTTCTTTCCCCACAACCCCAAAAAAATATATGGAGAACTGCAGGAGATCAGCCCCACTAAAGCCATGGAAGAAGGGTCCCCCGAGGGGCAAAGGCGGCCCCCAGAACTCGACGTGCGAGTACCGAGGCGTCCGCCAGCGAACCTGGGGCAAGTGGGTTGCCGAGATCCGTGAGCCCAAGAAGAGGACGAGGCTCTGGTTGGGCTCTTTCTCGACAGCTGAAGAAGCCGCCATGGCCTACGACGAAGCAGCGAGGAGGCTATACGGCCCAGAGGCTTACCTCAACCTACCCCATCTCCGGGCCAACTTCAACCCCCTGAACAAATCCCAGAAGTTCAAGTGGTTCCCTTCCAAGAGCTTCGTCTCCATGTTTCATCCCACGGGTTGGCTTAATCTCAATGCCCAACCCAGTGTTCATGTGATCCATCAGAGGCTCCAAGAACTGGGGAAAACTAGCCTCCTCAACCAGTCTTTGGCTTCCTCCTGCAATTCAAAATCTCAGAAACTCGGAGTTACCAACACAATGAGTACCGAAACAGAAACTGAAACTCACTCCTCACTGGAAGATTCATCTAAGAAGACACCAGGAGGCTGTGTGGCGAAGCCTCAAATTGACCTGCACGAGTTTCTCCAGCAGATGGGAATACTGAAAGAAGACAACAGTTCATCACAAGGGAGCAACGCCGCTGAAAGCTTGGCGACAAATGAGACTGAACAGTTGTCTAAAGAAGACGAGGATGGTGGTGGTATTGTTGCTTTTGCTGAGAAGAGCTTCAATTGGGATACTCTGATAGAGATGCGCGGTATAGAGGAGTATGGAGGAGGTGGCGGTGAGGAAGCCACTAGATTCCAGGCTTTTGATGTCCAAGAGGAAGGCTATTTACCAAGCTCCATTTGGAACTTTTGACAAATCCACTGGGAAGCAAAGTGAGGGACTAGGCAGCCATGAATCTAGGGTTTTAATCTTAAGGAAGTTACTTGGTTTTGAGAAAGGATTTAGGAGGGAGGTTTTGCAGCAGTAGATGCTTAGATGTTTGAAGAGAGTGTGTACTGTACTAGTAGTATAGAACTAGTAGATAATGCAAAAAGTGAACATTTTAAGCTCATGATTATGGAACCAAATGTTCACTTGTGTGTTAGAAAGAATGGAATCCTAATTTGAAAATCTTTAACATGTTTTTGTTCTTATAACATGGCAACCAGAACTCTCCATTATGGTGCACAAGTTTTTGAAACAGAACCGCAATGAAGAGAAGCTCATGTAGGCAAATTATGTGTTTACAAATCATTTAACCTGAATGTAGTGGTGAGTTTCTACGAAAACTTGAGACAGATCTCCAAATCTCATACGAAAATTGAGTTCATCTATAACTACCTCGTGAAATAAGAATGCCAAGTGCCAACCTATGAAAGATATAACAAAGGATTCATTTACAAAGCAACTGTTTCTGTGCTTTCATGTTCGCTATGTCAACATTGAATTTTGATTCGAAAACTGTAGAAACATATGCATCTCGTCTCTTTCTTTGAGAAATCCCATCCAAACTGTAGAAACAAAGGCATACAGTGGCAACCAGTTCAGATTTGGCAATCACTTATAAGCAATAAAAATCAAGCACCATTATGCAATTCAATAGGAAGTTGCTAAAATATCGACATTTAAAACAAAAGAACAAATTTCGTTTTTTACTTTTTTCCTAGAAGTAGATTGTTAAAATAATAATATTATATTAAAAAATTATAATATTATATTAAAAACTTAAATTAGAGAAAGCATAGGTTAGGTAGGTCCTTGATGAGGCACAGCATATACCCAGCTAAGAGTAAAGAGTAAAAGAAGACTTGGCCATAAATAGTTAGGTAAGAGAACTGCAAACCTCAAACCTCTTTCAGTAGTTAGGGATAACCTGGGTTATGATAGCAATGAAGATAGCTAAAGTGGACATGAAGCTGCACGAATTACCACTTCATCTCCATGCTCACAAGCCATTATCTGGAATTCTGCATTGCAAGATATAAAGAAAGCTGAAAAATAACAGATCAATCCCCAAATTACGCGACGACACCCTCACTTCTAACGACTTGAGGCCAGTTATCTTCTGGTGAAAAAACTGCTGCAACTGAAAGAGCTCAAAAATGAAGGGACCAGGTAAATATGCCATGCAGATACCAATTTAAGATCAGAGCACCTACAGAACCAGAAACAATAACTGAGATCTACCATAAAACCTATCCATCCAGTCACTAACGAAACCAAAAATTTTCCTTTCCGAAGAAGAATAGGACAGTGGGGGGAAACGAAATTCTTTGAATTACCCAAAACAATTATTCCAAATCAGACAATCCAAAAGAGAGTAGCCTACAGGAGAGATGACCTTCAAATAGAGAAAGCATAACATATGTTACAACAGACAAAGATGACTGCATTTGTCCAAAATTAAACTCCACTGTAGGCAGGAAAATGAAAATAGAATATAGTCTTGTTAATGACTCCATCAGAAGAATCCAACCCAACAGAGAATCCAGGAAATTATTTGTATATGAGGGCATCTCTTCCAGGTCCAACACCTATGTAATGGATTGGAATGCCAACGAGTTCTTCAATCCTTTCGACGTACTCACGAGCAGCCTTTGGAAGGTCAGAGTAGCTACGGATAGACGAAATATCAGTATTCCAACCAGGCATGACTTCATAATCCACCTGCGCCAGTAAAATAGTCAGATTAGATAAAATGAAAGGCATTTGGATAAAGTTTCCACTCTTTTTTGTCAATTCCACTGTCAGGTAATTTCTATTAGTACAGATTATAGCCCAAACCCAAATCTCAAAACCAGCATTTTTTACATTCCATTTCAGCACCACTGTACACCGCATACGTTCCAATTCAGTACCAGGCCAAAAACTATTATGTTCATTTTGCATGCTACAATTCCTTGTCAGATCCAAAGTTGGAACAATAAAACAGAGTGCAGCTGTACCAGTTGCAAAATCGATATTCAAAAATAGAGGTTGATTGCGTGTAAATGATGTAGGACAAGTGACATTCTAAAGCGCCCATTACATTTTTTTCTTTATTTGTATTCTCTTTCTGAACTCACCACTCTACAAATACCATTTCAAATGCATGAAAATTAAAGCATAAACCGGTACAATATTTTCTGTGTTTGGACCTTAATTTAAAGCCCTCGACTAAAGGCTAAAACCATAACAGCATGAAGTTTCATCATGTATGAAATACCCAAAAGCCACTACTGAAGTTTATGAGAAACTAACTAAAACCACATGAAAACTTATATGGGTGAAGGAGATGCTAACCTTCAGCTGCTCAAGAATAGAAAGATCAGCGGGCACTGATTTGATCGGTGTACCATCAATGTGTTTGTAAGATACCCCCAACTGAATTTCAGAAAGGTCTGACAAAACATCAAGTTTGGTGAGATTGAGAGAGGAAAAGCCATTAATTTGGCAGCAGTATTTTAAAGCAACCACATCAAGCCAGCCACAGCGACGAGGACGGCCAGTAGTCGTGCCAAACTCTTGCCCAGCAAACCTAAGAAGGTCACCTCCTTTTCCCAGAATTTCTGTGGGGAAAGGGCCTGAACCAACCCTTGTTGTATATGCTTTGACCTGCACCATTAGTGATGGATTAGATATAAACATATGGAGTCACCTGAATGGAGACCACATAATAAACATTTGGTGCAAAAAGATACAGGGTGCTCTCAACCAGACAATATAAAACGATGCAAAAAAAAAAAAGCGACTTACAACTCCAATTAAATCACCGACAACCCTAGGTGCAATTCCAAGTCCTGTGCAAATTCCACCAGCTGATGGGCTAGAGGAAGTTACGAAGGGATAAGTTCCAAAGTCAATGTCCAGCATAGTGGCCTGACCACCTTCAACTAAAATGCTCTTCTTCTGGGCAATGGATTCGTTCACGACATGCACCGTATCAGCTACAAAAGGCTCCAACCTCTCAGCAAATCTCTTGTAGTTTTCAACCTCTGCTTTCAGCACATCTGGGGTATACTCGAAACCTTGGAATCTTGCAGCGGCATCTGACAACAAGAGATCAAGCTTATCGGGGAAAGTATCCATATGCCTCAAGTCGCATACTCTAATGCCATTCCTATTCACTTTGCTAGAGTAACATGGGCCAATGCCTCTCTTGGTGGTGCCAATAAAGGATTTTGATAGCTCAACTTCTCTAAGCCCATCAACTGTTTGATGAAAATCAAACAACAAGTGCGCACGGTCAGAGACCAATATTCTTCCTTTGCAGGAAACCCCATTAGATTCTAGACCATCAATTTCTTTGAATAGTCCTGGTAAATGCACTACAACCCCGTTACCAATAATGCAGAGTGTATCCTCATTAAGAATTCCAGAAGGAACAAGGTGAAGGGCGAACTTTTTCCCCTCTGAATTATAAATAGTGTGCCCAGCGTTTGCTCCACCCTGAAAAAAGTAACAGTTGAAATTAGTCAATAACTTGGACGGTCACAGAATCCTTGAGGGTCAGGACATATCCGGTCAATCAATAATAATCATAGTTCATACATTATTCAAGCGAAATCCACATCAGAAGGTAGCAAGAAAATTTGACTACCGAAAAGGCGAAAACAAGAGTGCATGAGGATCAAAAGGCAAGAGTTCTATAGACTACAAGCAAATATTTTGTGCCATATTTAGACACCAACATTGTAATGTCATGCTATGCTTATATAAAAGTTGTTTACAAAAGATATTGAAAAATACTTCTACAACCCCATAAGACATTAGCACTACAAGTGCCTACAAATAAGAACAAGATAAGAAGCAAGGTGGAGACTCAGGAATGCCGGTACCATTTTTTTTGAAAATGGTACCGGCACCATTTCATACATGTATAGTACAATTTATTGATGTGTTATGTTCTATTAGTATTACATGTGTTGACATTTGCAACATCTCCCCAATGCTTGCCACGATCAAAGTAGAACAATAAAATCTTGTCAGAAACAATGCTTGAAACGATCTATGAACGAAGCATGGTTTACTGCTAGTGAACCCTTATTTTTACATAACAATGACAAAATACCGATTCAACTACGGCGTACCCATCAACCAGCCTCTCCAAAGCAACCTGTGCCACTGGCACTATAATGCGAAACATATCCAAATATAAATAACATAAGTACAGGAATATGAGAAATGACTTTATTCTTTTGTATTAGAAATGCTTACTTTCAGAAATCAAAACACTAATAACTCCATCAAACTATCAATTCCACAAAATTATTGCAAATTACTGCGGCCAAACCAACACCATTAAACCCTAAGGGGATATTTCATCTAACATTTTGAAAAATCAAATACTTGTATATCATGATTTAGGGTTCTCAAATCAAAGTTCAACTACCAATCAGACCAAATAATCAGAATTACATGAATTAATTAGCACCATCAGAATGATTACAGATGCTAAGGACATTCATCAAACCACATTCACAAGAAACAGTAACGAATTTCGCAGATTAAAAAAAGAAAAATGTGATTCATTTTCAAGTAATTGATGAAACCTACTTGACAGCGAGCGACGATATCGAAATGCTTGGCGAGAATATCAACGAGCTTGCCTTTCCCTTCATCGCCCCACTGGCAGCCCAACACGCCCGAGACCTGACTCAGCGAGTCGATTCTACTCGACGCCTCACTCGCCGTCTCCGCCACCACAGCAGAAGCAGACTTGACGGAGCACACCACCGTCGGCCGCGGCTGGAGAACAAGGTGGGACCCGCCGTACCTGGTGGCGCCGCCGCCGGAGAAGCCTCGGCTTGGAGCGGCGGCTGCGACGGTGTTGGAATCGAGACTCAGAGATGAGAGGTTCATGGTGGCGTCGCTAAGCCGCTGAGGTGAAAGAAGAAGAAAAAATCTGGTCTTTGCGATTGTGAGAGAGACGAAGATGAAATAGGGGACGAGGGTTTTTCGTTTTTTCCTTTGTTGAGATTCTCTTGTTTTGATTTTTTCACTAATTGCGTATCGACCTCTCAATTATGCATGATTGTCACCTTGGCCCGACCAATCATAGTAACGATACAGATACAGAGAATGATACACAGAAAAGATACAGAGGATCCGGACTCGACCGGTTGATTTGTTTTTAGGGAAAGATTTTTCTTTTTAGGTATCTCCCAAGTTCCACTATCATAATCCAAAGCATCCCGAGGAAAATTAAGCAAGCTCCACACGACTTGTCATTATTTCAATCTCATATCAAATAAAGGTCAAGTCATATCGCATACCATCCCATTAGCCAAACAACGACTCCTCTGATATAATCTTGGTGTCGTCATGCTCACCTAGAAAACCTATTGAAAACAACGCTAGAATATAATTTGGTTGGCGTTTGGAGATCACACCACATTAACTTTTTCACCTAATGAAAAATAATCGGAACCAAGGTCACTCAAGCAATCATAGAAACAAACATTCATAACATCTTTTATCGTAACTTCTTTTAAAATGAAGCAAACAATACGTACACCAGCATAATTCAAAAAATTCCGAAGCCCACATCGTTAATGAACTATGAACCAATCACCGTGTGTAATGTCCAAAATGGTGGAAAAAAAAAACTCAAAGAAGTCATCAACGACCTAGTCTCTTAAAATCGGAATGTCTTCATTCAGGGTCTCCACATCACCAACAAACCCTTCTAGCTCATAAAATGCTCGAAACATCAACATAACGAATAGCGAGTTCTTGCGCTCAAGCTTGATATGAGCAACTCTTTCAATAACGTCAAATTGAATTTTCTTCATAAATTTATTTGGGAGATGGTGTTTGGAGAGAAATTCATCCGGATAATCATGCGGTGCATCTGAATAGTTTCCTCCGCGGTCATCGTAAACAACCAGGCATCAAACTACTTCGCATCATCAAAAGGCATCAGACAAGGCGACTCGTTATCCCCTATCTTTTCGTTATCATCCTTGAAACCATGTCCTCCATGCTAAACCTGGCAGCATCAGGTAACATATGTCGAGGCATCAAAATAGGGCAGACGTCCCCTCCGATATCTCATCTAGTTTTCGTCGACAGTTGTTTCATCTTCCACAAGTTTGAGTTGGATCACGTCTCGACTCTCAAATGGATTCTTAAACAATTATACATTGCCTCTGGAAACAAAATAAACTTTAAAAAAAAGGACTATTCACCGTCCCAACCATGACTTATCTCGAAAGAGCAAACCTGAAATCCATACTCAACATCAACATTGTTGATAAACTAGAGAAATGTCTAGGCTTAGTGATTGATTTCACCCTATCAAAATAACATTTTTAAGGGCATCCTTCATCGTTTCCAAGCCAATGTGGACGAATGGAAGAAAAAATCTCTATCATTTGAAGGAAGACACACCCTTATCAAATCATGTTTGGCTCCAATTCTATCATCTATGGATTTTACCTGCACCAATATTTTTCTAAGCAATCGAATCATAACGACCAACTTCATATGGAGAAACAAGAAACAAATGTATCAAATGGAGGAAATGGTAAAATCTTTGTGCCCATCTTGTATGGACGACTTGGATTCAGAGACTTGTGCCAATCTTGTATGGACGACTTGGATTAAGAGACTTGCGCCACTTTAACTAAGACATTCTTGTAAAAATTGCAAAACATATTTGGGTCGAACCATACTTTCTTCCAAGCCAAGTCCTAAAATGGAAGTACTGCAACTCGAGAGATTTTCTCTCTATAATAAGTACTCCCTCATCTGCGACATGGGTTTAGGACCCTTCTTGGTGATACGTGATATTAAATTCTCCTAACTTTCCTAGCTAGTGTAAGAGGCTTTCTCACCTTGCTCCCGATATGAGGTGATCAATATCATCATAATACAATTTTAAATCGTGAAGGAGAATCCTAGAATAGAAAGCAAATAAATTAAGCCACAATTGTGAATCAAAGTAAATAGTTCATAGGTTCCTGAAAACAACGCTTAGGCTACTCCATAGGGCCCTAGATATGGAGTTTTAGCTGAGAATAACACTAAAATCATCTATACTATTTGACATAGTCTTTGAACAATGAATAGACGGTAGATGAATGGTCCAACTCTAGAAGAAATTTTAGGTCTCTCGTGTAAGCCGTGCCTTTGAAGTCACTCCATCACTAACTATGGACGTGCCTTTTCCTCTGTCGCAATGTATTATGTTCTCTTTTTCTATTATTATTTTAGTCAGCTAAAATCTTCAAAAACTAATACCTTACATTCCATTCAATAAAACTCACGAATCTAATAACTTTATGTCGCAACTCGCTATGTATTGGGTCGCAACTCACACCAGTAGAGTGATCGTGAATCTCCTGTCTTCGCTGAGTCTCGAATCACTTCCATTTGAGTTGCGACTCAAACCAACAACTTCTTTGTCCATAATTTTCTCACTATCTCTTGAGTCGCGACTCACACCAGCATATTAATCGTGCATCTTATGCCTTCGTTGAGTCCCGACTCACTTCCACTCAAACCAATAACTTCTATGTCTAAAATTTTCTAAATTCTCCCATCTTCTGACATACTCTTTTATCATTCCAATACCGTAGATATGCTTTACTTGTCAAAAGTCAACTAGTATTCATAGTGGTCTCTAACACAGAAAACACACTCCGAAGCCAACATGTCTCGTTTCTTTTATCACTTTCCTTCATTTTTCAAGTTTTCTAATAAACTCGATGAGCAATAATTCCACTCCCCTCGCATATAGTCCCGCCATATATAACACGAATACACCGGTACAATTATCTATATATAAACATGATGGTCATTTGATAGGTCATATTAGAAAGTCAAACTTTGGTGTGAATTAGATCACATGGTAAACTTTACCGATAATATCTGATCAATTGTGAAGGAGTTTTGGAAATCCAATTTCGTGAATTTAAAGAAAAATTTCTAAATTTTTTAAACCTAGTTTTGTCTCCCTAAATAACCAAATAACCAAAAAGATATTGTAGGTTAAAGTTAAACAAAAACTATGTTTCTATAGCTAGAAAGAAGCAAGCGTGACTAATGTGTCCATAGAGCTTTCTTTGAGCTTTATGTAAGGAGAATTAGCGAGGAGTTTGAAAGTGACTCAAAGTGCATATTATGTAGTACTAATAATGATCTAACCATATGTAAAATTGAATGCAAGTCCCAGTTGTATTCAACGATTTATGAGGTTAAAAATTTGGCAAGTTAGCTAGCTATCCCAACACTTTATTTTTTTCCAAGTTTCTAACACATTCACATCAACATTCAACCGCCTTTGAGGCTAAATTTGGAAGGGTTACATATCGATTTGAGTGTCAAAATTGTCACGATCTTGCAACTAAGAATTCAAAAATGCTTGGAATAAAACAGAACCAAATTTCATTAATTATTGAACAAGTTGTGATCAATTAAAAACAGGCAATTGAGAAGTTTTTTCCGACACTTACAATTTTTTTGGGTCTTCTCAGAAGAAAATTCATCTCAACAACTTTGGGATCAAATTTGGACTTGAATTGGATTGATTCAGTTAATCACAAAACATGAAACTTGATGTATTAGCCTTAGGGAGTAACAATGTATAACTTGGAAATCAATTCATTAAGATTTAATCAAGTTACTAGTGCTGAGAGATGAAAAAAAAGCACTGGAAATTGACAAGCAAGTTCTAGCAAACTGTGCATCAACTTTGAGTGAGAAGTTCACTGGGTTTGGAGGGTATTTCACGACTTTTAATTAACATAAGATTTGTAGTATTATATGAGATGAATCAGCAGCAACAATTTCCGAACAAATCTATTAAATATTGAGTGAGTCGCAGGGCCATGTTGCTCGCTGGGGAAACGCTTTGCAGATTGATTAATTCCAATAAAAATGATGTTCTGGGTAAATATGTTTATAGTCACGTGGTTCTCGACTGAATGAGAGTTACAAAGAAGTTAAAAAACCAAATTGATTAAGAAAGAAAGAAGATACCTTCCTCCGGTGGCAATGGCGTTTTCCTGAAGCCCTCTAGTGACCCGATTCCGGCAACACGAGAATTTGGTGAAGTAGGTGGAGAAACACGGTGTCATGGGTTCGCCTGAATGTCAGGAATGTGATTTCATAAACCAAATTCATTAATTTGTAATAGAGGAAGAGAATTTGGGTACCAATTAATTTTATGGTTCTTGAGGGGCTTACCTAATTCTGAATTATTCGCTAGCGAGATTGGTCAATTGAGTTGGGGAGTTTCTTTCTTAATGTCTCAAGACCTCTTATCACTAGCATGTTTGGCTAAAATGAGAGCTTGGATCCTTCCCTCCAAAAGAGTTTTGAAATCTTGATGAGAAATTGAGAATTCGGAAGTAAACATGCCTATATATAGGTTTGGGGGATCGAAGTCATCCTACAATGGCATAGGGGATTGACACTGGTGTAAGAAGCATCAGACTCTATAGCAAAAGTTTTAGTGAGTCTGGTAGGGCTAACGATGGTGTCTGGGACATTTTGAGCTTGAGTGTTTGAAATGCTGCTTCTGCTTCTCCATTCCTTTTAAATTAACCATTTTTTTAACAATGCAATAAGTGGCCTGCTAATCACACCACATTATTTGACAAACTTTCTATAGTAACCAGTGAATCGCATAATTTTCTCAAAGCCTTTAGACCTTTTGGAGTAAGCCATTGCAACATACATTCTATTTTACTGGGATCCGCCTGTACGCCTTGAGAAATGATGTGGCCCAAGTAATCAAGCTGAGGTTGTTCAAAATATCTATTGGAGAGTTTGGCTAGAGGTGAATGGCTTTTTAGGGTATTGAGTGTGATTTGTAAGTGGCTGATGTGAATGGTCAATTTTGAGCTGAAAACTAGTATGTCATCAAAGAAAAACTAAGATAAACTTTTTGAGGAAGGGTTTATAAGGTGTTCACGAGACTTTGGAAGGTGGAAAGGGCATTATTTAGGCCAAATGGCATGACCAAGAGCTCATATTAGCCTTCATGAATCCTAACTGCAGTATTGGGAATGTCAGGGTCACACATTCTTACTTGATGACACCCTGAACTGTAATACCCCGTTTTTTATACTAGGGGTAAATCAGTAAATTGACACATGAGTTTCGATTATGAATTGTTATAAATTATTAGATTAATTTTCGGAGTCATGATTTGATCAGGAAGTCCGTGTATGACCGTTACTTTTATAAGTCAATTTTATTTCTATTGAGTTTATTACTTAAAACTAGCTTAAAGAACCTAATTAATAAACATTAAAATTATATTTTGGTGCTACGAAAGTATGCTACAATTTTTCTTGATACCAATAGTACAACCAAAACATCCTAAAAATTTTACCTAGCAAATGCTACATCCAAAGCACCAAATAAATTTCCTTAAGTTTCCTATTGGTTAATTGACTTGATCAAAGACCAAGACTTGACCAATACCTAGCCTAGTTGGACCTATGCTATGACTTTACCACCATATAATATCTCCCTCTACTTTCTTCTCCAGTACCGAACAAGAAAACCCACATTCACCAACGCCATCACCAACAACGGCAAACGCCACCGTCACCACCTCTATCCCTCTCAACCTCTGCCTCCCTATCTCTATCTCCCTCTCTCTCTCTCTCTCTGTCGACCCCACTCTCTCCCTCTCCTATCTGTTTCTCCGACGAAAGGCAGCAGAAGCAGCAGCGGCAGTGAAGCCCGCTGCCCTCCCCGACGAACAACACCAATGCCACCACCGCCGGCTACCTCTCTACCTCTCGCTGACTTTAATCTCTCTCTCCATCCCTCTGGTCGTGGAAATCAGCAGTGGCTAGAACCACCACCGCCACCAGACCCAAAGGCCAGCGGCGGAAACCCGACGAGATATCCGACGGGCCCCCTCCCCCATTCCTCAATCAGTTTCGGCGACTTTTTTCCCACCCTCCTAGGGGTCCGACCAAGCTCAAGGGACTCCAATTCCGGCGACCCATCCACCTGGGTGCCATAATTTCCGGAGAGAAGCTCAACCCGAAACACAAACCCGATTCTCTATCAATCGGTAACCAATTTCGATGATTTTTGACATAAATCTTGATGTTTTAACACAAATTTAAGTTATCTATGGTCAAATTTGTGTGGGTATCAAAGATTAACAAAGATCCATGGATTGGCTGATGAAACTTGAAGAGATGAGGAGGAGGGGGTAATTTTGTATTAAACAGAAAGTTATGGGTGTCTAGCGTTGAATCAAAAATTACATATGGGCAACTAAGTGTTCATTCATGAAATCTCGGGGCTCTCTTGGTGATTTACACAATCTGAAATTTCAAGTAAAGTTAATATTTATTTAAATCAATTTAAATTAGCATTCTTAATTTCTTATATAATCTACACGAATAAATATTCTTGTGTAATAATTTAAGAAAAGAATATTTTTATAGATTTGGCTATGTTATTATAAGTATAGTCTTTTAAATTACACTTTTATGAACTAGAATATGTTGTGAATAAGATTTTTAGCTTCCAAATGATAAAATGTTTGGTTTTAATAAATTTATATAAATACTCCTGTAATATAGGTTAAGATATAATGTTTTATAACATAAAGGTTGGCCATGATTAAATGGCTAGAAATTATTTTTAGGCAAAAATTATGAATTTAAAATATATAAGAGGAATTATTGTTTTAGAAATTTTCTAAAATGTGAATTAATTCAAATAAGGAATAATTATGCTCTTTGTTTAATTAAATTAGATTGCTTGGCGAAACATTATTATTTAGTTCAAAATTTTATAATAGAAGGGTGTATGGCTAATTGTATGATTAATTAAATATGAGTTTTCTCAATAAAGGTATTTAATAATCCTTTAGCTACATCTTGGAGATAGCCATTTTATTTATAGAATGACAACATAATTGACTTGAAATTTATTTTAAATAAATAAAATGAGGGTTTTGGGGTTTCTTAAATTAAATTAAGAAATTCACTCAATAATCATAACATGTAACGCATGCTTGCATTACACGAGTTAGTGGAAGCTAAAATTGATTATGAATTATAAATTGTAGGTGACGAGTTCATTGACGAGGGCTACGTCTGTAATTTCGTGCTACTTACAGTTGCTACTTGAGGTGAGTAAACATGCCAAACCTAGTGACCCCGTCCTCCTTTCGTGTCCAAATATTTTACGAGTTTTATGTCTCGAAATATAATTTGTGATATATGCGTTTGACTTGAAACTCTGCTTATGTGACCAAGCGATACTTTCAAGGCTATCACATGAAAAATTAATAATGGGTAATAATGTAAAGTGGAAATAGTTGTGTGGGAGAACCTTATTATTATCATTATTGTCGATGTTGACTTTGGTCACTCGGCCCGTGATTATTATTTTCGCTGTTGACATCGGTCACTTGGTCCGTGATTATATTATCGATGTTGACTACGGTCACTCGACCCGTGTATTTTAAACCGGTTACAATTAGCCCCGGGTCGCTTCTTGCAAAGTTTTTTGGCCTCCACAGTGTCAACATGTGCCTGATTTCTAATTGCAGACGACTTCTAAACATAGAAATGAAGAAGTCCTCAGTGAGTGTGGGGTGCTTCAGCAACACCTTGAGCCTGACCATCACATTCCTCTAATCCCAGGGCCAGCTCCGGTCAATGTGAGACCTTATTGATACCCTGCAATCCAGCAAACATAAATTGAAAGACAAGTTTAAGACATGTTGAACTTTGGAGTAATTAGATAAAGTAACAACCCCTTATCATCTCCCGCATTATTGATAAAAAAGAAAGATAACTCTTGGAGAATATGCATTAAATACAGGCCATTCAACAATATCACCATCAAAGACAAGTTCCCAATTCTTTTAGTGGATGAATTGTTAGATCAATTGGGTCATTCTACCATTTTCTATAAATTGGATTTGAGGTTAGGGTATCATCAAGTAAGAATGTGTGATCCTGAAATTCCCAAAACTGTATTTAGGACTCATGAAGGCTACTATGAGTTCTTGGTCATGCCATTTGGCCTAACCAATTCCCCTTCAACCTTCCAAAGTCTCATGAACACCATATTTAAACCCTAACTCAGATATCTTAGTCTTCTTTGGTGACATACTATTTTTCAGCTCATACTTGACCACTCTGTAGGGTTTTCATCATGGATACGCAGTGGAATAATAGAAAATTATCCGATCAAGACCCTCCAATGATCATAGGAAGAGAAATCATGACGATGGTAAAGGATTCGTGTTATGTACCTTGTAGGTCTTCTTGTTGACTTCTAACGCGAAAAGGATCACGTCTCTACTGTTGATCCACGCCTAGGATTGAGATCTAGATCTTCCAATCTCCTTGTGCTAGCTAGGATGAGTGGAAGAGGATGAAGAAATCACGCAACGGAGCACTAAAGAGAGGGGCGACCCTCTCTTGTTGGCCGACGAGTAGGGGAGGATGACAAGAGGGTTTCGACCCTCTTGTTGTCTTGCTCTCTACTTCCTTCTCTCCTACTCAACTTATGTTATGAGCATTAGTTGTAGGGAAGGAATCTTGGAGCATCCTTTATATAGTCCAACAACTCTTTGTTACTACATAAGGCCCTCTTCTAATCATACTCAAGTTCGGATTAGTCCAACTTGCATATTAGTCCTACTAAGTTAGCAAGTTGTTGCGATTTGATCCTTCTTATTAATTAATCATATTAATTAATTATCAAGTCTAGTTCAATACTATATGGTGTGTGACCCTATATGTTTGTATTTAGTTGGTAGTAACTATTTAATAATATGGAGCGGCCTCTAGCAAGACATCCATTCTAGCTAACTAATAGAAATAGTCATCTGACAAACCTTGTACAAGTATCACCTCATCCCTTTGTCTCAATATCCAGATTGGACACGAGACATAGAAGTCACACTCGTATATCCAATCCATAGTTCATTGATCCTGGGAATAGCCTTATTCGTGCAAATAACACATTGATTTATTTGAATCTGGCCAGACATTCTATAAGCACTATCCCTCGAGTGGCCTAGGATATTTTCTCCTGTTATGTGGGAGGGAAAAATACTATCTACATCACTACAATATCTAAGCTTGCTTCCTATTGTTTCAAATACGTGCCTTTATCACAACCCAGCCACGGTGTAGCGTTTGACGCTACCAAAAGACAATACTCCACAACTAGATGATCTAGTGACTTCAAGTCTAAGGATGACAATACCGTTTTAACCGCGAGAAGCACTTGTTGTAGGGTTTTGATCATGGATACGCAGTGGAAAAACAAATATTATCCATTCAATACCCTCCAAGGATCACATGACAAGAGACATAACGATGGTAAGGGAAGAAATCAAGTTACACACCTTAGGGTTTATCCTGTGATGACTTGTAACGTGAATTGTGTCACGTTCTCTATAGTTGATCCACGCCTAAAGTTGAGATCTAGATCCTCCTTCTCCTTTGTGCTAGCCCGGAATGGAGGAAGAGGAAGAAGAAATCACACAACACGAGGAAACAAGGAGGGGCGGCCTCCGTGTTTGGGCCGACGGGAAGGGGCGGCGGCAAGGGGGGGGGGGGCGGACGCCTCTCTTGCTTGCTTGCTCTCTCTCCTTTTGCTCACTCCCACTCAATTTATGAACTAAAGGCTCATAAGTGTGGGAAGGAAGGAAGGAGCATCCTTTATATAGTCCAACAAATCCTTGCCAACTACCTAAATGACCCATTCCAGTCGTACTAGAATTCGGTTCAGTCCCTTCCTTGCAAATTAGTCCTACTAAGTTTGCAAGGTGTTGCAAAGTGATACTTATAGTTAATTAATCCTATTAATTAATTCCAAAATCTAGTTCAACTCTATATAGCGTGTGACCCCATAGGTTCTATCTAGTTGGTGGCAACAATTTGCTAATATGGAGCGGTTTCTAGCAAAACATCCATTCTAGCCAACTAATAGAATAGTCATCCGACAAACCTTGTACAAGTAATTGTCTCATCCCTTTGTCTCTATATCCGGATTGGACACGAGACATACAAGTCACACTCGTATATCCAATCCATAGTTTCTCGATCCATGGGAATAGCCTTATTCGTGCAAATAACATCAATATCCTATATTGATTTATCTGAGTCTGGCCATACATTCTATAAGCACTATCCCTCGAGTGGCCTAGGATATATGCTCCTGTTATGTAGGAGGGACAAATTCTATCTATGTCCACTACGATCTCTAAGCTTGCTTCTTATTGTATCCGGTACACGCCTTGATAACTACCCAGTTATGGTGTAGCGTTTGACGCTACCAAAATCACAATAATCCACAACTAGAATATCTAGAGACTTCAAGTCTAAGGATGACAATACCATTGCACCACGAGAAGCACTTGTGACTTAACATAACATGTATGTAGCCTTCTCGGAGATGGGTCAATCCAGTGTGCATTACCCTTAATGCACACCCATGTGGTTGATCATGATATCTCCATATCAATCCAACCCCATACTAGTCTATAGATGATTGTCCCATTAATCATTATACTGGACTAGGGATATTTAAGATAAACAACACAATTGTAAATCTAATAACTTCATTATATTAAATATCCAATAAATAATACAATGAATGTTCTAGCCAGCAAATTCATACTAAACTAGATTGCCTCTAGGGCATCTATTCCAACACTTGTGACTTTACGTAACATGTATGTAGCCTTCTCGGAGATGGGTCAATCCAGTGTGCAATTACTCCTAATGCACACCCATGTGTTGGATCGTGATATCTCAATGTCAATCCAACCCCATACTAGTCTATAGATGATTGTCCTAATAATCATTATGATGGACTAGGGATATTTAAGATAAACAACACAGTTGTAAATCTAAGGACTTCATTATATTAAATATCCAATAGATAATACAATGAATGTTGTAGCCAATTTATTATTCATACTAAACTAGATTGCCTCTAGGGCACCTATTCCAACAGTCTCCCACTTGCACTAGAGCCAATCTGCTGCATCTCGTATGCCAACGCTCCTAGTGTGCCATTCATGCTTGCGCTGAACAAGCGGCTTTGTAAGTGGATCTGACAGATTCTCATCTGTAGGAATCTTGCATATCCGAACGTCTCACCTTCCGATAATATCTCGAATAAGATGGAACTTCCTGAGTACGTGCTTGGATTTCTGGTGTGACCTGAGTTCGTTTGATTGCGCGATCGCCCGAGTGTTGTCACAATACAACTCTATTGGATCCACATCACTAGGAACCACACCAAGCTCAGTGATGAACTTCCACATCCAGTATCTAATACCCATGATGTAGAGACAGTTAAATTGACATCTACAACAAAAATACCTGGTGGTGGTGGAATCACTATTCCAAGCCTCTTGTCCTCCAAATATTTTGGGCAGTTCCTCCTCCAGTGTCCAGGCTGACTGCAGTAGTGATACTCACCTTTAGTCACACCTTTGGCAATCCCACCAACGGGCTTAAGGGCAGGTTCCTTGGACTTGGCAATTGACTTGCCTTTTCCCTTGGAGGATGAGGCAAACCTTTTGCCCTTTCCTTTCTGTACCATCATAATGGCCTTGCCCTTACCCTTGTTGATGCTTTGTTCAGCTGTGCTCAACATATTGAGCAAATCTGGCAGTGGTTTCACGATCTTGTTCATGTTATAGTTCATGATGAACTGTCCATAACTCTCGGGCAACGATTGCAACACGAGATCGGTTGCCAACTCTTGGTCGACCGGGAACCCCAGTCGGGCGAGATTCTCCAGGTACCCGATCATACGGAGTACATGGGGTCCCACCGGGTTCCCTTCTGCTAGATGACACTTGAACAATGCCTTAGAGACCTCATACCTCTCAACCCTTGCCTGCTCTTGGAAGAGCTGCTTTAGATGCTCGATCATATCGACAACATTCATGTTTTCGTGTTGCTTCTGAAGCTCAGAAGTCATGGTGCATAGCATAAGACAGGCCACATCATTAGCGTCATCAACACGCTTTTGATACGCCTTTAGGGATGCAGGGGTATTGTTCTCTGGACCTGCTGGAACTCGCTCCTCTATTGCGTACAGTTTCTTCTCTTGCTTGAGAACGATTCTCAAGTTTCTGTACCAATCAAGGAAGTTGGTTCCAGAGAGCTTGTCCTTCTCAAGGACAGATCGTAGGGAATGTTGTGAACTCGATGAGTTGTTTTCCATTTGGAATTCTACAAAAAGGAAAATTCGCAAGTTTTAGTATTTGTGAATTTTTGACTATATTCAATAATGACTAGTTTATCAAATATAGCTCCCACTATTTTTCTACGGATTAATAACCCTCAAGATATTAATGCGGAAAATATCCTTATATTTTCTAGTGGGCCAAGATCCATGTTTCATCTCCTTATGAGCTTGCTTCGGCAAGTCACCCATAATTTGACTACTTTAGGTAGGAACAATTCCAATTGCATCTCTACGCAACTCTTGGTTCAATTGGGCAAATAACTCCTTATTTATCCATCCATATGGATAATCTCAATTGATTGCCTCTAGGTTTTTAATCATATTAATAGCCTAGTTGTGTTCAACCTCTTATTTAAACAATTGCACATTACTTGCTTGTGCCATCGCATTCCATCATTATGAACCAAGTAGCCTTGCTTTGGCATGCACGAACTTGAAAAATCATGATGATAATGAGTGTTTAAATAACAAGAAGGCAAGAACACAATATTTGAATTTTGAGGGATTTTTAAATTCAATCTTAATTGTTTTTGTTGATCCATATCAACTAATCTATCTATTTGAGTTTGGGCACAACTCCAAATAATCGATCCGGGTTGTCTAATTATCTTATTATCCTAATTGCATGCATCGTCCATACACCAACCACAAAATAATAAGACAATAAAATAAACAACCACAAAACAAAATAAAACGTAATGTGAATATGGCCTTTTCTATACTAAGATAATTCCAAGCCAATGGAATTATCTATGAACCCTAAAAGAAAACACATCTCCATGCGTCTTCATCTTTTGGTCCATCCTTCATAGTCATGTGGAATGCTCCATGCTCCATCTTTTGTGTCTCCCTTTGGCTTTGGGCTTCTTTTCTTCAATCTTGGCTAACAATCTATTCTATCTAGCTCTAGCTAACAACTATAATAAATAAAATAAATCTCACAAGTTGAGAAAAAAATGGCTCGCAGGCCATAAACCCTAATTAATTATTACAATTAATTGATCAGCTCGCAGGCCGTAAACCAAACCGCAAAAATAAACAATCACACCAAACCACATCCTAAGGCCATATTCAATCACCATGCGATTTGCACATAAACAGTTAAAATCCAATTTTAACGCGCTTGGTCAATTTTAATTGATTTTAGGATTTTCTAGGGTTAAAACGGTCAATTGGGCCCAACAATCAAATTGCCCGGACCCAAAAGGAGGACCGCAAAGGCCTTGGGCCGGCCGACCCCTAGCCCACGTGGCTAGGCCGCGGGCTAGGGCTGCCCGGTCCCCTAGGCCGTCTCTTTCTAGGGCGGCAAGCAAGGAGGGGCGGTCCCCTAGGGGGCCGAACCTCCTTTGGGAGTTGTTTCCAAAACAACTCCCTTGCTTGGTGCCCAAGTTTGGTTGTTTCTTTGTATGAAAAGAACTCCTTCTTTCCATAGTATGCCCAAACCCTAGATCTAAGATCCTAAAATTTCTCAAACTCAATAATTCATGCATCCAATACAAAAACTAGGTCTTGTTATGATTGATTATTGACAAATTGCATCATTTGTCTTGTTTTACGCGCTAAACAATAAATTTAAAGTGTAAAACTATCAAAACGTAACACATAAACCACGTTTATGCTCTATGACCTGTGGCTCTGATACCACTGTAGGGTTTTGATCGTGGATACGATGCGGAAAAAAAAAATATCCATGCAATACCCTCCAAGGATCACAGGACAAGAGACATGACGATGGTAAGGGAAGAAATCAAGTTACACACCTTAGGGTTTCTCCTGTGATGACTTGTAACGTGAATTGTGTCACGTTCTCTATAGTTGATCCACGCCTAGAGTTGAGATATAGATCTTCCTTATCCTTTGTGCTAGCCCGGAATGGAGGAAGAGGAAGAAGAAATCACACAACACGAGGAAACAAGGAGGGGCGGCCTCCTTGTTTGGGCCGACGGGAAGGGGCGGCAGCAAGGGGGGGGGGGGGGGGGTGGCGGACGCCTCTCTTGCTTTCTTGCTATCTCTCCTTTTGTTCTCTCCCACTCAAGTTATGAACTAAAGGATCATAAGTGTGGGAAGGAAGGAAGGAACATCCTTTATATAGTCCAACAAATCCTTGCCAACTACCTAAAGGACCCATTCTAGTGTTTAGTCCATTCCTTGCAAATTAGTCCTACTAAGTTTGCAAGGTGTTGCAAAGTGATCCTTCTAATTAATTAATCCTATTAATTAATTCTCAAATCTAGTTCAACTCTATATAGCGTGTGATCCCATAGGTTCTATCTAGTTGGTAGCAACAATTTGCTAATATGGAGCGGTTTCTAGCAAAACATCCATTCTAGCCAACTAATAGAATAGTCATCCGACAAACCTTGTACAAGTAATTGTCTCATCCCTTTGTCTCCATATCCGGATTAGACACGAGACACACAAGTCACACTCGTATATCCAATCCGTAGTTTCTCGATCCATGGGAATAGCCTCATTCGTGCAAATAACATCAATATACTATATTGATTTATTTGAGTCTGGTCAGACATTCTATAAGCACTATCCCTCGAGTGGCCTAGGATATTTGCTCCTGTTATGTAGGAGGGACAAATTCTATCTATGTCCACTACAATCTCTAAACTTGCTTCTTATTGTATCCGGTACACGCCTTTATAACTACCCGGTTACGGTGTAGCGTTTGACGCTACCAAAATCACAATAATCCACAACTAGAATATCTAGCGACTTCAAGTCTAAGGATGACAGTATCATTGCACCACGAGAAGCACTTGTGACTTAACATAACGTGTATGTAGTCTTCTCGGAGATGGGTCAATCCAGTGTGTCATTACCCTTAATGCACACCCATGTGTCTGATCATGATATCTCCATATCAATCCAACCCCATACTAGTCTATAGATGATAGTCCCATTAATCATTATACTGGACTAGGGATATTTAAGATAAACAACACAATTGTAAATCTAAGGACTTCATTATATTAAATATCTAATAAATAATACAATAAAAGTTCTAGCCAGAATAAATTAATACTAAACTAGATTGCCTGCATCTATTTCAACACTTGTGACTTTACATAACATGTATGTAGCCTTCTCGGAGATGGGTCAATCCAGTGTGCCATTACTCCTAATGCACACCCATGTGTTGGATCGTGATATCTCAATGTCAATCCAACCCCATACTAGTTTATAGATGATTGTCCTAATAATCATTATAATGGACTAGGGATATTTAAGATAAACAACACAGTTGTAAATCTAAGGACTTCATTATATTAAATATCCGATAGATAATACAATGAATGTTCTAGCCAATTTATTAATTTATTGTTCATACTAAACTAGATTGCCTCTAGGGCACCTATTCTAACAGTCTCCCACTTTCACTAGAGCCAATCTGCTGCATATCGTATGTCAATGCTCCTAGTGTGCCCTTCATGCTTGTGCTGAACAAGCGGCTTTGTAAGTGGATCTGACATATTCTCATATGTAGGAATATTGCATATCCGAACGTCTCACCTTTCGATAATATCTCGAATACGATGGAACTTCCTGAGTACGTGGTTGGATTTCTGGTGTGACCTGGGTTCGTTTGATTGCGCGATCGCCCCAGTGTAGTCACAATACAACTCTATTGGATCCACATCACTAGGAACCACACCAAGCTCAGTGATGAACTTCCTAATCCAAACAGCGTCCTTTTTTAAGCCATTTGCAGCAATGTACTTAGCCTCTGTTGTAGAATCAGCCACTGTCTCTTGCTTGGAACTCTTCCAGCTCACCGCTGCTCAATTCAGGCAAAACACAAACCCTGACTGTGATCTGAATCATCTCTGTCGGTCTGGAAGCTTGCATCCGTGTAAAACCTTACACACAACTCTTCCTCACCTCCAAATATCAAGAATGCATACTTAGTTCTTCTCAAGTACTTTAGGATGTTCTTGACTGCAATCCAATGACTCTCACCTGGATTGGACTGATATCTGCTTGTCATACTCAATGCATATGACACATCTGGTCTAGTACATAACATGATGTACATGATGGATCCTATGGCCGAGGCATAGGGAACCCTACTCATGTTTTCCTTCTCAATCTCATTGGAAGGACAACCACTCATCGAAAGAGTGATTCCATGTGACATGGGCAAGAATCTCTTCTTGGAATCTTGCATGCTGAACCATTTTAGCACCTTGTCTATATAAGTACTTTGACTTAGGCCGAGCAGCTTCTTAGATCTATCTCTATAGATCTTTATACCGAGTATATAGGCTGCTTCATCTAAGTATTTCATTGAGAAACACTTTCCTAGCCAATCTTTAACAGATTAAAACATAGGAATTTCGTTTCCAATGAGTAGTATGTCATCCACGTACAAGATCAGAAAAGAAACAGAGCTCCCACTAACCTTCTTGTAGACACAAGACTCATCTTCGTTTCTGATGAATCCAAACTCTTTGACTACTTCATCAAAATGTCGATTCCAACTCCTAGAAGCTTGCTTTAATCCATAAATGGATCGTTGCAGTTTACTGACTTTGTTGGCTTGCTTTGGATCTTCAAAACCCTCAGGTTGTGTCATGTACACATCCTCGAGGAGATTCCCATACAAGAATGCTGTTTTCACATCCATCTGCCAAATCTCATAGTCGTAGTAGGCTGCAATAGCAAGTAAGATTCGGATGGATTTGGTCATTGCGACTGGTGAAAAGGTTTCATCATAGTCAATACCTTGAATCTGTCTGAATCCTTTAGCCACCAATCGGCCCTTATAGGTAATCACATTACCATCCATGTCGATCTTCTTCTTGAAGACCCACTTGCACCCTATGGGCCGAGCCCCTTCGGGTGGTTCCGCCGAAGTCCATACTTTGTTGGTATACATGGATTCCATCTAGGATCTCATGGCCTCAAGCCACTTCTGAGAGTCCGGCCCTTTTATGGCCTCTTCATAGGTAGTAGGCTCATCATCTATGAGCAACGTGTCACCAAATTCAGTCACGAGAAGTCCATACCTCTCTGGCTCCTGGCGCACTCTACTAGATCTATGAAACTCTTGTGTCACCTGAACATGCTGCTCCACAACCTCTTGTGGTTCCTGCTCATGTTCCATAGTAGGATCAATGCTTTGTGGTTCTCGAACTTCTTCAAGTTCGACAGACCTCCCACTTGCTTCCTTAGAGACAAACTCTCTTTCTAGAAACACGCCGGACCGAGCAACAAACACTTTGTTCTCAGTTGGATTGTAGAAATAATATCCCTTAGTTTCCTTAGGGTATCCCACAAACTTGCATTTTTCCGACTTAGGCCCTAGCTTATCTGATTGTAAGCGTTTTACATAGACATCGCAGCCCCAAATCTTCATGAACGACACTATGGGACGATTCCCACGCCACATCTCATGTGGTGTCTTCATGAATGACTTGGATGGAACACAGTTGATGGTGAAAGCTGCACTCAATAGAGCATAGCCCCAAAACGATAATGGAAGATCAGTTTGACACATCATAGATCGAACCATATCCAATAGAGTTCGATTCCTCCTCTCGGACACGCCATTCCATAGTGGCGTTCCGGGTGGAGTGAGTTGGGATATTATCCCACACTCTCTAAGATAGTCGTCAAACTCTTGACTCAAGTATTCTACTCCACGATCCGATCTTAGAGCCTTAATACTTTTGCCAAGTTGCTTCTCTACTTCATTCTTGAAATCTGTGAACTTTTCAAATGATTCAGATTTGGCCTTTAAGGTATACAAATTCATATCTACTGAAATCATCAGTAAGCGTAATGAAGTAGACATAACCACCCCTACAGGTGTGGCAAATGGACCACATACATCAGTATGTACTAGTGCCAATTGCTCACTAGTCCTCTCACCTTTCTTATTGAAAGGGGACTTTGTCATTTTTCCCAATAAACAAGCCTCACATGTCTCATATGATTCAAAATCAAATGAGTCTAGAAATCCATCCTTATGGAGTCTAGATACACGTTTCTCGTTTATATGGCATAAACGGCAGTGCCATAAATAAGCAGGATTTAAATCATTTATTTTAATCCTCTTGGTATTTATGTTATAGACACGATTATTTAGATCAAGGATATATAATCAATTAAATAATTGCGCACTACAATAGTGAATACGATCAAAATAAATGGAACAACAATTGTCCTTTATTGAAATAGTAAAATCTTCCTTGTCCAAACAAGAAATTGAAATAATGTTTCTGCTCATGGCTGGCACAAAATAGCAATTATTTAATTCTAAAACTAATCATGAAGGCAGAGACAACTCGTACACGCCTACAGCCAATGCAGCAACATTTGCTCCATTCCCAACGCGCAGATCTATCTCTCCTTTAGCCAATCTTCTACTTCCCTTTAGATCCTGCAAATTTCAAAAAATGTGAGATCCACATCCAGTATCCAATACCCAAGATGAAGAGCAAGTAATATTGACATCTATAACGAAAATACCTGGTGGTGGTGGAATCACTATCCCAAGCCTTTATCCTCTAGTCACACCTTTAGCAACACCACCAACAGTCTTAAGGGCAGATTCCTTGGGTTGGGAAACTGCTTTGCCTTTTCCCTTGGAGGTAGAGGCAAACCATTTGCCCTTTCCTTTCTGCACCATCAATATGGATTTGCCCTTATCCTTATTGATGCTTTGTTCAGGTGTCCTCAACATATTGAGTAGATCTGACAAAGGTTTTACGATCTCATTCATGTTATAGTTCATGACGAACCGTCCAGAACTCTCAGGCAACGATTGCAAGATGAGATTGGTGGCCAACTCTTGACCCACAGGAAACCCTAGGCGGCCGATGCTCTCTAGGTAGCCGATCATACGCAATACGTGCGACCCCACGGGATTTCCCTGTGACAGATGACATTTGAACAATGCCTTGGATACTTCATACCTATCAACCCTAGCATGCTCTTGGAAGAGCTGCTTCAAGTGTGCGATCATATCGACTGCATTCATGTTCTCATGTTGCTTATGATGCTCAGAGGACATGGTGCAGAGCACAAGCCAAGCCGAATCATTAGCGTCATCAACACGCTTTTGATATGCATTTAGGGCTGCAGGAGTATTGTTTTCCGGACCTTCAGGAACTTGCTCCTCTAGAGCGTACAGTTTCTTTTCTTGCTTGAGCACGATTATCAAGTTTCTGTACAAGTCTAGAAAATTAGTCCAGGAGAGCTTGTCCTTCTCAAGGACAGAGCGTAGGGAGTGAGATGAGTTAGATAAGTTGTTTGCCATTGGTATTCTACAAAAAAGAAAATACGCAAGTTTTAGTATTCGTGAACAATTTAACTATATTTAATAATGGCGAGATTATTAAATACATCTCCCACTATTTTTCTACGGATTAATAAACCTCAAATATTAATGCGGAAAATATCACTATATTTTCTAATGGGTGCCAAGAGCCATATTTCACTTCTTTTGAGCTTGCTTTGGCAAGCCACCCAAAATTAGTTATTTAGGTAGGAACAATTTCAATTGCATCCTTATGCAACTCTTGGTTCAATTGGATAAATAACTCCTTATTTATCCAACCCATGGATAATCTCAATTGTTTGCCTCTAGGCTTTTAATCTTATTAAAATCACCTAGTTGCGTCCAACCTCTTACATAAACAGTTGCACATTACTTGCTTGTTCCATCGCAACACAGTCATGACAAATCAAGTCGCCCTGCTTTGGCACGCACAGGCTTGATAATCATGATCACGAAGAGTGTCTAAATAACGAAAAGGCAAAAACGCAATATTTAAATTGAGGGATTTTATTTTCAATTTTAAGTTGTTTTTTGTTGATCCATATCAACTAATCTACTTATTTGAGTTTGGGCAAAACTCCAAATAAAAGATCTGGGTTGTTAATTATCTTTATTAACAAATTGCATGCATCATCCATACACCAACAACAATAATAAGACAATAAAGTAAACATCCACAAAAGAAATTAACGTGATATGGATATGGCCTCCTAGACTAAAATATTCCCAAGCCAATGAGAACATCTATGAACCCTAGAATAGAAAACGCATCTCCATGTGCCTCCATCTCTTGTTCCATCCTTCATGGCCTTGTGGAATGCTCCATGTTCCATGTTGTGACTTCTTTAATTCTTTGGGCTTTTTTTCTTCATTCTTGGCTATCATCTATTTTATCTAGTACTAGCTAACATCTATACTAAATAAAATAAATCTCACAAGTTAAGAAAAATACCGGCTCGCAGGCCGTAAACCCTAATTAATTATTACATCAAATTGATCAGCTCGTAGGCCGTAAAGAAACCACAAAATTAAACATTCACAACAAACCACATCTAAGGCCATATCCAATCACCATACGAATTGGACATAAACAATTAAAACCAATTTTAACGCGCTTAGTCAATTTTAATTGATTTTCGATGTGCTAGGGTCAAAACGGTCCACTATCAATATAGCCGAACCACCCAAAAATGACCAAGGCGCGGCCTTGTACCGGTCGGCCGAGCCCCACGCGCGGCCGTGCCGCATGCTAGGCCGGCCCGAGCCCTTGGCCGTGTCCTAGCTTGGGCGGCAAGGCAAGGGGGCGGTCCCTAGGGGGTGCCGAACCTCCTTAGGGAGTTGTTTCCAAAACAACTCCTTGCCTTGTTTCTCAAGTTTAGTTGTTTCCATATTTGAAAACTCATTTTTCAAAGCATGTGCCCAAACCCTAGCTCCTAGGTCCAAAATTAATCACATCCTATGTGATCAAACTCACTAATCTTCACATTCAATGTTAAATTATGTCTTGTTTGTCTTGAATCACATTCAAGTGCATCTAATATGCTTAATTTGTCGCTTTAACGCAATAATCAACAATTATAGGTGAAAAATAACAAAACGTAACACATAAATCACGTTATGCTCTACGACCTGTGGCTCTGATACCACTGTAGGTTTTTGATCATGGATACGCAGCGGAATAATAGAAAATTTATCCGATCAAGATCCTCCAATGATCTGAGGAAGATAAATCATGACGATGGTACATGAATCGTGTTATGTACCTTGTAGGTCTCCTTGATGACTTCTAAAGCGAAAAGTTTCACGTCTCTACGGTTGACCCACGCCTAGGATTGAGATCTAGATCATCCAATATCCTTGTGATAGCTAGGATTAGTGGAAGAGGATGAAGAAATCACGCAACGAAGCACCAAAGAGAGGGGCGGCCCTCTCTAGTTGGCCGACGCGTAGGGGCGGACGATAAGGGGGTTTCACCCCTCTTGTTGTCTTGCTCTCTTCTTCCTTCTCTCCTACTCAACTTATGTTATGAGCATTAGTTGTAGGAAAGGAAGCTAGGAGCATCCTTTATATAGTCCAACACCTCCTTGTTACAACATAAAGGCCCTCGCCTAATCCTACTCAAGTTCGGATTAGTCCAACTTGCATACTAGTCCTACTAAATTAGTAAGCTGTTGCGATTTGATCCTTCTTATTAATTAATCATATTAATTAATTCCCAAGTCTAGTTCAATCCTAAATGGCGTGTGACCCTATAGGTTTCTATTTAGTTGGTTGTAACTATTTACTAATATGGAGCGGCCTCTAGCAAGACATCCATTCTAGCCAACTAATAGAAATAGTCATCCGACAAACGTTGTGCAAGTATTGTCTCATCCCTTTGTCTCAATATCCGGATTGGACACGAGACATACAAGTCACATTCATATATCCAATCCATAGTTCATCGATCCTGGGAATTGCCTTATTTGTGCAAATAAAATTAATATCCCATATTGATTTATTTGATTCTGGTCAGACATTCTATAAGCACTATCCCTCGAGGGATATTTGCTCAAGTTATGTGGGAGGGACAAATTCTATCTACATCACTACGATATCTAAGCTTGCTTCCTATTGTGTCCAATACGGGCCTTTATGACTACCCAGTCACGGTGTAGCGTTTGATGCTACCAACACACAATACTTCACAGCTAGATGATCTAGTGACCTCAAGTCTAAGTATGACAATATTGTTTTCACCGCGAGAAGCACTTGTGACTTTATATAACATGTATGTAGCCTTCTCGGAGATGGGTCAATCCAGTATACTATTGTTCCAAATGCACACCCATGTGTTGGATCGTGATGTCTCCATATCAATCCAACCCCATACTAGTCTATAGATGATTGTCTTAATAATAATTATAATGGACTATGGATATTTAAGATAAACAACACAACTGTAAATCTAAGGACTTCATTATATTTAATATCCAATAGATAATACAATGAATGTTCTAGCCAATTTATTGTTCATACTAATTTAGATTGCCTCTAGGACACCTATTCCAACACACTCACATAAGAGACTTACAAATCAGACACAATAACCTCAAAATCCATTCAATTCTAGCCAATTTTTTCAAAGGCTCTTTGGGACAACCTCAGCTTGATTAATTGGGCCACATCATTTCTCAAGAAGGGGTACTTGCAGATCCCAGGAAGATAGAATGTATGTTGCAATGGCCTACTCCAAAAGGTCTAAAGGCTTTGAGAGGATTCTTGGGATTGACTGGTTGCTATAGAATTTTTTTCAAAGACTGTGGTGTGATTAGCAGGACACTTATTGCATTGTTAAAAATGGGGCAGGTTCAATGGGATGGAGAAGCAGAAGTAGCGTTTCAAACACTCAATCTCAAAATGTCCTAGACACCATTATTATCCCTACCTAACTTCACTAATACTTTTGTTATAGTGTGTGCTTCTTATACATGGCTGGGAGCTTTCTTAATGTAGCAAGGCAAGCCATTAGCCTACTTTAGTAAGGCATTGTCTCCTAAATACCCAGGGTGGTCTACCTATGAAAAGGAATTGTTGGCTAGCTGTACGGAAATGGAGATTTTACATTGAAGGTATGCCATTCATTATCTCTAAAAGCTCAGGTTGTTCAAGACTTGAAAGAGCTTGGCTATTTAAAGGCCTTGAAACAGCTTTCAAAGCCTTGAATCAGCTTCAGAGGCTTGAAACTAGTCTTGGCTATTTTCAAGGCCTTGAAACTGGATTCAAAGCCTTGAAACTGTTACAACTGAAAGCATATTCTCAGGGGAGTTTTTCTGTTAACTCTCTGATCTATTTTATTATCTCTCTTGCATATGTTTGATTACCTGTTGTTAGATGATGAAAGAAAAATTGTTAAACATGTTTAGAATCATTTTATATCATCTGTTTGACCATGATATGCAGGAAATATTGTTTCTAAGTTTTGCAGGATTGTTTCCTAAACGGGATTGCTGCAGATTTGGAAACACTTGAATACTTTGATCCTGTGATCAATCAGACGTGTTTGACAGCTTCTCATGATGGTTAAATGAAGTATTACAACAATATCTCTGAAGATTATGTTCATTCAACCGTTGGAGAAGATCTCAAAGGATTCAAACTCTGTTGCCTACAAAATAAGAAGGTTGTTGCTGAATATCTGGAGAGATTTGCAGAGCTGTTTGAAGTATTTAAAGAGCTCAAATTCGAAGCAACAAACACACAATTCTCAACGGGCAAATAAAGAGAAAGCATTCTGGATTGACAAGCATCAAAGAAGTTCTTCATCTCTTCCAATCCATACACAGAAGTTCACTGCATTTCACTGCAGTATTTCTACTCTTAAGTGATCTTCTGTATAGAGCTATATTGGTAGATCATTTCTGTATTATTTCTACATTCATTCTCAAGGATTTTTCAAAGTGAACAATAGAGAATTCTTATTTAATCAGTTAGCTAGAGCAGGTACTAGACTGGTTAGGGAAAACCACAAGCTGTAACAGAGTAAGTGAACTCTCTGTGCTTGAGTTCTAGGGCTTAGCTTTTGATTAATAAGAATTGAGTTGAAAATCCTGCAGGGATCTAATCCCTGAGGTAGAGACGTAGGTCCAAGTGGACTGAACTCTATAAATCACTTGTCTTGTGCATTTTTAGTTCATCTACTTTCAAAACTTTTGTAGCATACAAAAACTCTTGATTTTCAAGGCCTTGAAAAAGGCATACTTGTTCGAAACTCTCTGCATCTTTTCAAAGGCTTGAATCTGTGTTCAAGGCCTTGAAATTCTCTTTCTGCACAAGTTTCTCACACTTGTTAGCAAGTTTTGCAAAAAGTTGGCATACTCTATTCAACCCCCTCTTCTAGAGTATATTAGTTGCTTATACATCTGCATACTCACACTTTCAATTGGTATCAGAGCTTGTATCAATGTATAAGATTTAACCATCTAGTGATCATGAGTACTGCAGGTGATGGTGGCTTCTCACAGGGAAGAGCTGCTAACAGACCTCCTCTATTCTGTGGAGAAAATTTTGCTCACTTGAAAGCTCTCATGGAAATGTTTATCATTGATCAAGATCTAGAGCTTTGGACCATTATTCAAAATGGACCACATACTTTCTATTCATAGAAAGTTGGGATCAGAACTCCCAAAACAGAAGACTCACTCTCCTCTTCTGAATTAGAGCAATTTTCTATAAACTACAAGACTATTAACATTTTGTATTGTGCTTTGAGTACAGATGAATTCAACAGGATCTCTGGATGCACAACTGCTAAAGAAATCTGGGATAAACTTGTGGTTACCTTTGAAGGAACCATTCAAGTCAAGCAGACCAAGATCAACATTTATCTCAGACAGTATGAGCTGTTCAAAATGAATGCAGATGAGTCCATCATAGATATGTTCAAGAGGTTCACTGATATTGTCAACAAACTTGACTCACTGGGAAAACATTTTTCCAATGAAGAAAAGGTGAGGAAGATACTCAAAAGTCTTCCAAAGGCAAAATGGGAACCAAAGACCACAACTATTGAAGAAGCTCAGAATCTCTCAACTTTACAACTTGATGACCTACAAGGGAAGCTCCTTACACATGAAATATCTATGAATGAAGCTGATGGAGAACTCCTAGAGGGTGTTAAAAATCTAGCCCTCAAAGCCAAAGAGAATGAGAGAATTCAAAGCCTTGAAACTGAGGATGGTGATGATGAAGATCCAGTTTCCTTGATTTCCAAAGCCTTGACAAGGATTCTCAAAATGAAGAGAAACTCTTGAAACAAAGAATTCAATAGAGAAAGGCGTAGATCATCCAGCATCAAGGATTACAAAGGTAAGTCCTCTTCACAGAACAAGTCAAAAGTTATGAATTGCTTTGAGTGTGGTGATGCAGGACACTTGATAAGAGATTGTACACACAAAAAGAGCAAGAGCTTTCAGAAGAAAGATCATGACAGAAGAGAGAAAACCATGATAGCTTCATGGAGTGATTCAGATAGCTCCAGCGAATCTGAAGAAGAACATGCCAATCTATGCTTCATGGCCAAGCATGATGATAGTTCTGAAAAGAACATTGAGGTAATGGTTAACTGCTTAATTTCAAAGCTAAAAGAAGCTCTTTCAGAATATCTCAGAACAATGCTTTTAAATGAGGAAAATTATCTGAAAGAAATCAGGCTTTTGAAAGAGAAAGTTCATGAGCAAGCAAAAGAAAATTTACAACTTGTTTGCCTAAATCAGAATCTTGAAATCTCTCAGAAGAAAACTGACAGTGATTTTAAGGCCTTGAAAACCAGTTTCAAAGCCTTGAAAACACAAGTCAAGGAAGTAGTCACTGAAAACTCCTCTGTGAATGACAGCCTTATTAATCTAAGAAATCATGTTGATGACTTAGAAAAGAAAATACTACTCTTACTGAGAAACTTCAAGAATCTGAAACAGTCAAAATCAAGCTTGCTGGATCAGATCAGAAGTTGAACTTGATTCTTGGAGGAAGTTCACAATCTATTCACAAAGCTGGTATTAGATTCAATCCAAACTTTCCAAGAAGAAACAATACCAGATTTGTGAAAGCTGGAAACAAAACCTCTCCTACTTGTCATTACTGCTGTAAAACTGGTCATGTTAAAATGACTTGTCCTTTTAGAAGAAGAGACCCTCACATAATGAGGAACACTTTTCCTTTTTCAACTTAAAGGACATGTTAAGCAGATTTGGGTTCCTAAAGAGGTTAGACCACCAAACATGGTTGATCCTGAATATGAATCCAAATTCCACACTTTGTCTAACAGCTGGGTAAGGCAGTGATTGGTGCTTGCAGGTTGTCACCAAGGAACAGAAGTGGTTCATGGACAGTGGTTGCTCAAGACACATGAGTGGAAAGAGATCTCTATTCTCAGAATTAAAGGAGCAATCAGAAGGTTCAATAACACTTGGTGACAAAGGAAAATGAAATATTCTTGGTATTGGAAAAGTTGGTACAAATTCTGAAAACTCTATTTCTGATGTTTATCTGGTTGAAGGTTTGAAGTTTAATTTACTTCGTGTATCTCAGCTTTGTGATAATGGTAACAAAATTATCTTTGATAAAGAGAAGTGTGTGGTGCAAAATGAGAAATCAGGAGATTGCATTCTCACAGCCTCTAGATCAAAAAATGTTTATACTTTTCACACTAACAAAGTTGCAGGTGAAAGTTTGAAGTGTCTCAGGGCCTTGAAAGAAGATTCAAAGCTTTAGCATAGGAAACTTGGACATATCAGTTTGCATACTCTGAACAAATTGATTTCCAAAGACTTGGTAAGAGGATTGTCATCCACCAAGTTCAAAGAAGATGAGTTATGCAAAGTCTGTGCTTAAGGAAAGCAGACCAAAAGTTCCTTCAAGTCAAAGAAGTTTGTAAGTACAACTAGACCTATTGAATTACTTCATATGGATCTCTGTAGTCCTATGAGGACTCCTACTCCAAAAGGTAAAAGGTATATGCTAGTTGTTGTAGATGATTTTTCTAGATACACTTGGGTTATGTTTCTAGAAGAAAAATCTGAAGCTCTCTCTGAATTTTCAAAGCTTTGCAGAGAACTTCAAAACTTGAAAACCTACCTGTAGCTTCAATCAAAAGTGATCATGGTAGAGAATTTGATCAGTTAGAGTTTGATTTATTCTGTGATAAGCATGGTATTTCTCACAACTTTTCTTCTCCAAGAACTCCTCAACAGAATGGTGTTGTTGAAAGAAAGAACAGGACTCTTGAAGATATGTCAAGGACAATGCTTCTTGAGAACAAGTTGCCAAAACACTACTGGGCAGAAGTTGTGAATACAGCAAACTATATTTTGAACAGGTGCTTGATCAGACGTATTCTAAAGAAGACCCCCTATGAACTATTCAAAGGGAGGAAGCCAAACATTTCTTACTTCAGACCCTTTGGATGTACCTGTTTTATCCATAACAATGGAAAAGACAATCTTGGTAAGTTTGATGCAAGAAGTGATGAAGGTACATTTCTTGGTTACTCTCTGAATAGCAAAGCTTATAGAGTTTACAATAAAAGAACCAAACTGGTTGAAGAAAGCATGCATGTTATTTTGATGAAAGCTATGATGGTTCTTTGAGTGAAAGTTTTGCAGATTTGAATTTGAACAAGCATGAATCAGAGGAAGAGACTGAGAATCCACTTGGATTCAAGAAAGGCTCAGAAGAAAATAGAAGACATTTTCAAGAACTTGAAAATAGTTCTCAAGGCCTTGAAAATACAGTTCAAAGTCTTGAAAAAGATGATCAGAAGGATTCAAGTGACAAAGCCACTACTTCAAGGCCTGAGAAGATCTATGGTGAACCTGAACCATGGTCTCCAAGAAAGAGATTCAAATATATCTCATCTCATCCAGCTGATAATATCATATCATATCCAACCACTGGTACACAAACTAGATCACAGTTGAAGAACTTATGTGCTTTTAATGCTTTTATTTCTCTTGTAGAACCAAAAACTGTGAAGGAAGCTTTACAAGAAGCAGACTGGATCATTGCTATGCAAAGTGAACTAAATGAGTTTGAGAGGAATAAGGTTTGAAACCTGGTTCCTGCACCAACAAACCAGTCTGTCATTGGTACCAGATGGGTGTTCAGAAACAAGTTGGATGAAAGTGGCAATGTAATCAGAAACAAAACAAGGTTAGTTGCTCAATGTTACACTTAAGAAGAAGGTATAGATTATGAAAAAACCTTTGCTCCAGTTTCCAGGTTAGAAGCAATTAGAATTTTACTTGCATCTGCATCTTACAAGAACATGAGACTATTTCAAATGGATGTGAAGTGTGCTTTCTTGAATGGCTACTTACAAGAAGAAGTTTATGTTGCACAACCACCTGGTTTTGAAAATGACAATTTTCCAGATCATGTTTACAAGATTGACAAAGCTCTTTATGGTTTGAAACAAGCTCCAAGGGCTTGGTATGAAAAATTGTCAAAGTTTTTACTTGAAAATGATTTCAAAAGAGGTTTAGTAGACAAGACTCTTTTCATTAAGACTCATGATAAAGATTTGCTTGTAGTCCAGATATATGTTGATGATATACTGTTTGGAGCTACTAATGACCAATTATGCAGAGAATTATCAAGTCTTATGAGCAGGGAGTTTGAAATGAGCATGATGGGAGAATTAACGTTCTAACTAGGACTTCAAATACATCAACTGAAGAAGGGTATCTTTCTGAATCAAAGCAAGTACACAAAAGACTTGCTAAATAAATACAGCATGGTCAATGAAAGGAAGCCAAGACCCCAATGAGCTCCACACTCTCCTTAGACAAGTATGAATCTGGTAAGAGTGTCAATGTAAAAGAGTATAGAGGCATGATTGGATCATTACTCTATCTGACAGCAAGCAGACCAAGTATTATGTTTAGTGTATGCATGTGTGCTAGGTTTCAAGCTGATCCAAAAGAATCACACTTAACTGCTGTGAAGAGAATATTCATATATCGCAATGGTACCAAAGACTTAGGGATTTGGTATCCAAGACATTCTAACTTATCCTTAAGTGGTTTTTCAGATGCTGACTTTGCAGGGTACAAAGTTGATAGAAAAAGCACTTCTGGAACCTGTCAATTAATTGGATCATCCTTGATTAGCTGGCATTCCAAGAAACAGAATTCAGTTGCTCTTCCAACAGCTGAAGCTGAATATATAGATGCAGGAGCATGTTACTCACAAGTACTATGGATTGCTCAACAGCTAAGAGACCTTGGATTTGACTTCAAAGGCATACCTAGCAAGTGTGACAACACTGGTGCAAGTTCAATTACGAAGAATCCAGTACAACACTCAAGAACCAAACACATTGATGTAAGACACCATTTTATCTGAGATCATGCTGAGAAAGGTGATATTGTTCTTGAATTTGTTGCTACTAACATAAAAATTGTAGATATCTTCACCAAATCATTAGCAGATGAAAGGTTCTCAGCTCTCGGATTGGAATTGGGAATGCTAAATAAGGCTGCATTGGTATAGGGGGAGCTTAAGGTAAGAAAGGTAAGTTATTTGTGTTTACAAAGGTTTGAACTGAGTTTAAAAACCTTGAAAATCAGTTCAAAGCTTTGATCTTTTATCTGTTGCAGTGTTACAGTATTTCAAGGCCTTGAAAGCCTTTTCAAAGCCTTGAAAATGAATCTGTTACACTAAATAGTCAATAAACTTGGATCATTCTATACTGGGTGATATCTCTGTAGATATTTTCCTAATATAGTCCCTACCCTTTTCAAAAATTTGTTTTAGCCAAAAATATTATTAGTATATTCTTTTTCCAACGGCATAATAGTTTGAAATTTTCTCTGATCTTTGCAAATCTTTTTAGAATCAGAGAGATACTAGTTTCCTTTTGAAACTCAAACTCTTTCAGTATTTATCCTCTTCTCTTCTCCTTCATTCCGTATCATTCCATCTCTATCTTTTATTCTCTCTAACCCTAATGAGCACAAGAAGAGCCTCAGACAGAATCAAGATGGCTGGAGGTTCAAAAGCTGTCTCAGAGAAGAAGAGAAAAGCAGCAGTGGAAGAGGTTCAAGAAGTCAGTGGAGACTCTAGATCCAGAAATCCTAGTGAAGAAGCAGTTCAAGATCCTCCTCCACCAAAGAAGAATATCAAGAAGGCTACAACCTCCTCTTCAGAAAAGCAGAAGAAGCCGAAGGCCATTACAAAAAAGCAACCAGAAAAAGAGTCTACCAGTTCAAAGAAGGTGAAGAAGAAGGCAACTCAGGCAGAAAAAGGGAAAGGGAAGATGACAGAAGCACAACCAGAAAGTTAATTGGAGAAGGCATTGCAGATCTTTTCTCAGGTCTGAACAAAGAATACAACTCCAGATGAGACATGGTTTGTCTCAAACATCTCTAATGGTCAGTGGTTAGATGGTTTTGCTTCAAGGTCTATTGGTTTATGTAGTTTGGTTAATAAATATGTGCTGGAACATATGAAACTCAAGTGCATCTCTATGTTAAAGAAGAGCTCTTTGTGGTGTATGCTTAATCCTAGATAAATAGCCTACCCTAGACTCACCGGACTCTTCTATCTGAGCCTAACCCAAGTAAAGAGATCTGGACACTTGGTGATCAAATCTAAAGGTACTGGGATAGTAATTGAACTAGATCACTCTGAGTTTGCCACTGTGTTAGGTGTTCCAAAGAGGTATGACACTAGCAACCATCCACCAAAGTCAGAAACTTTGAAGCTAGCCAAAGAAGAATTCTTTCTTCCAAATATCTCAACCTCAACCAAACAGTTAACACACTCTGTGTTGAATGTTGAAGCAAAAGTTCTTCACACTATACTGGTGAGATGTGTCTTTCCTAGAGATCACTCAAGAGAGTTGGTGACTGAGAGAATCCTGCACATCATGTACCTGGTTATGCATGGCTATGAGATTGATCTCCCAAAACTAGTTCCTGAACACATGCTCTTCAGCCTAACCAGTAAGAGGATTCACCCTCTGCCTTATACAAACCTCCTTACCATGTTCTTTGAGCACTTTGAGATCCCTTTTACTGGAGAAGAATCAGTCACATCTGGTTTTGGGGAACTCAATGAGATAGCCTTTGAGAAAATTAGAGTTGTGAAAACCAAGGATAAAGTTTTGAAACTTTACTCAGAACTGACTAAAGCAGAACTAGGTGCAAAGAAATTCTCTAAGCCCAAGACCTTGACTCCCACTTCAAGTCAGACCTCTCAGCCTACGGACAATCAAAGACTTCATGGTTTAGAACTGGACATGGAGGATGTCAAAGCTACTGTTTTTGGACTGGAAAGTGATATGGGACAAGTCAAGTATATGGTAGAAAGTATCTTCAGAAGCATGTTATTGCTTGATGTTCCTGAGGAGCCTGAAGGAACAAATAAAGGAGAATCAGAAAAGGATTTGCCTAGTGAGCATTCAGACCAGGAAGAAGCTACTCAAGTTTCAGATAAGGGAAAGCAGGCAGCAGAACAGGCAGAAGATGAAGCTAATAGCCCTGATTCAGATGAGCTGCTGATCACCTTGAAGAAGATGAAGAAATCTCCAAAGGCTACAAAAAAGGACAAGACTGAAGAAGCAATTGTTGAAGCAGGGATTGCAGAGGTACAGGAATACCAGGACAAAGCTGATGAAGAAGACAATGAGAAAGGATATCAGGATGAAGATGAAGATCAAACCCCTTAATCTTTCCTATTCTTTCTTCCACATTCTCTCTGCTTTAATTATTTCTTTAAGTTTTCAAAATTTTCCAGACACTTTATCCAACATCTTCTATCTTTTTGATGAAAGTCAAACAGAGGGAGAAAACTCTAAGGTTTAGTTTAGTTTAGTTTAGTTTTTTTTTTATCTGCTGACCTATTTCTGCTGAACTATTTATGTGTTTTTGTTGGTATTTAAATAATTTGGATCTTTTTGGAATAACAGCGTCTTTAAATTGCAGACTAATCAGTTTATTTTGCAGAGACTAAGGATCAAACAGAATTTGGTTTTGTCTTTCATCAAGGGGGAGATTGAAAGCTCAGGTTGTTCAAGACTTGAAAGAGCTTGGCTATTTCAAGGCCTTGAAACAGCTTTCAAAGCCTTGAGTCAGCTTCAGAGGCTTGAAAATAGTCTTGGTTATTTTCATGGCCTTGAAACTAGATTCAAATCCTTGAAACTGTTAAACCTGAAAGCATATTCTCAGGGGGAGTTTTTTCTGTTAACTCTCTGATCTATTTTATTATCTCTCTTGCATATGTTTGATTACCTGTTGTTAGATGATGAAAGAAAAATTGTTAAACATGTTTAGAATCATTTTATATCATCTGTTTGACCATGATATGCAGGAAATATTGTTTCTAAGTTTTGCAGGATTGTTTCCTAAACGGGATTGCTGCAGATTTGGAAACACTTGAATACTTTGATTCTGTGATCAATCAGACATGTTTGACAGCTTCTCATGATGGTTAAATGAAGGATTACAACAATATCTCTGAAGATTATGTTCATTCAAACGTTGGAGAAGATCTCAAAGGAGTCAAACTCTGTTGCCTACAAAATAGGAAGATTGTTGCTGAAAATCTGGAGAGATTTGCAGAGCTGTTTGAAGTATTTAAAGAGCTCAAATTCGAAGCAACAAACACACAATTCTCAACGGGCAAATACAGAGAAAGCATTCTGGATTGACTAGCATCAAAGAAGTTCTTCATCTCTTCCAATCCATACACAGAAGTTCACTGCATTTCACTGCAGTATTTCTACTCTTAAGTGATCTTCTGTATAGAGCTATATTGGTAGATCATTTCTGTATTATTTCTACATTCATTCTCAAGGATTGTTCAAAGTGAACCATAGAGAATTCTTAGTTAATCAGTTAGCTAGAGCATGTACTAGACAGGTTAGGGAAATCCACAAGCTGTAACAGATTAAGGGAACTCTCTGTGCTTGAGTTCTAGGGCTTAGCTTTTGATTAATAAGAATTGAGTTGAAAATCCTGCAGGGATCTAATCCCTGAGGTAGAGACGTAGGTCCAAGTGGACTGAACTCTATAAATCACTTGTCTTGTGCATTTTCAGTTCATCTACTTTCAAAGCTTTTGTAGCATACAAAAAATGTTTATTTTCAAAGGTTTGAACTTGTTTTCAAGGCCTTGAAAAAGGCATACTTGTTCTAAACTCTCTGCATCTTTTCAAAGGCTTGAATCTGTGTTCAAGGCCTTGAAATTCTTTGTCTGCACAAGTTTCTCACACTTGTTAGCAAGTTTTGAAATAGTTGGCATACTCTATTCAACCTCCCCTTCTAGAGTATATTAGTTGCTTATACATCTGCATACTCACACTTTCAATCTCTACTAATCACTATAGCTTAAAGTATTTGCTGGCTCAGGGAGTTTCTACCATGCCTAATGGAGGATCTCCAAGTTAATGGAGGTTATATTACTCTATTGTCGACAATTCAAGGAAGTCTAATGCAGCTGTAGAGTCTCTTTCTTGAATGCATGAGCAAGAGGGTGGAATAGGTAGTTGTGCAGCCCCCTCTTTGGTGAAACTAGCTTGGAATGAAGAGCTAGCGGCTAGTTATCAAACATATGACAAGTTCCAACAAAACGTGACTCAATCTTTTATGCAACTAGGTGTGACAGAAGGGTATTCCTTCACTAATGACCTCTTACATTACAAAAATAAAGTTTATGTAGGGTCTACTGACCCTCTGAGAGCTCAGAATACAGGAAGGAAATCATTCTTGTGTGGGAGGACATGCATGCATTATGGGTACTTATAAGAAAATATATCAGTACTTCTATTGGAAAGGACTCAAGAAAGAAGTCAAGAAATGGGTTTCTGAGTGTGACATTTTTCAGCGGATGAAGCATGAAATTGTACCTTATCCTGACCTTCTATAACCATTACCTATACCTACTAAACCTTGGAATTTATTGAAGGTTTACCTAGATTAGAGGATAAGTACGTCTTTTTGGTGGTGGTGGGTAGACTAAACAAGTATGGTCATTTCATTCCTCTTTCCCACCCCTTCAGTGCTACTCAGGTGGCCATTGCCTACTTTGACCAAATTCATAAGCTCCTTGGTTAGCCAGAGGTGATTGTGTCTGATAGAGACAAGATCTTTCTAAGTGAATTTTGGCAATCTATAATCAAGCTTATTGGAACCAAGCTGCATCATTCAACTGCTTACCATCCTCAGACAGATGGGGAAACAAAGAGATTGAATAAGTGCTTGGAGTCCTACTTAAGAGCTATGACAAGTGACATGCCTTTAAGTTGGATGAAGTGGCTTGCATTAGCTGAGTGGTGGTACGACACTCACTTCCACACCAGCCCCAACATGACTCCATTTCAAGCCTTATATGGTTATTCTCCACCACATTTCTTACTCCATCAGCCAACTGTCTCCTACATTCCTGAGGTGGATCGGTTTTTCAAAAGTGAGTTGTGATAATTTAGCTGTTGTAGGAAAATTTAGTTCAATCCATGGACATAATGAAGATGTAGGCTGATAAACACAGAACTGAGAGAGAATTTATGGTGGGGGATTTAGTGTACCTCAAGATTCAACCCTACATACATGCTACCCTACCTCTCAGAAGAAACATGAAGTTAGCTCCCAGGTTTTATGGTCCATTTCGAGTCACTGCAGGAATCGGTAAAGTGGCTTATCAAATTCAACTCCATCCTTCAGCTAAAATTCACAATGTGTTCCATGTTTTCCTGCTGAAGAAGCACCTATGCCAGACTAATATGGTTGCCTATGAGCTACCTTAGGTGGGGCATAAAGGCCAGCCTTGGTAGTCCACATGGCTATCTTAGATATAAGAATGGTCAAAAGACACAATGCAACTGCTACAATTTTTTTAGTTGAGTAGTCAAATTCTATTCTAGTGGATGCTACATGGGAGGACTCGTCTATGTCCAATGCCAGGTACTATGACTTTCAACCTTGACACAAGGTCTATTTCAGCAGGGACATTTTCAGTATAGTAGCAGATTAGAGAATGGATCAAGAAAGAAAGAAGAAAATTGACTAAATTTCAATGACATACAAACTAATGACATGTAATTTTGAGTAGCAGCTACCATTTGATGCTTACGAAGACATAACAGGAGTTGCTGGATGATTTAGCCGTTGCACAGGAGGGGGATCAAATCATTAAGAGGAACGACGATGTTTAAAGCTAGTTAGTAGCAAAAGAGTCTTTTTTATCCTTATCAGTTGTTTCTATTTTCCATGTGTACAGAGTTGTTACCTCCAGAACTGCCCCACCTCACCCGAATGGTTACAACGTTTATATGGGATGAGAGTGGAGAATCTGAGATAATCTTCACAATCAATTACAACAATTTTTTTTTTTAATTCTCTCTCTTCTCTCTCTCGTTTTCTTTGCTGTGACTGCGAAACCTTAACTCACCCTGAGTAGGAGGATTCGGTATCTGTTGGGTCTGGATGAGATCTCGGGTCTCCGAACAGGGTCTTGAAAATTGTCAGGAGAGTAGCATATTATCGAATGGATCAATTAATAGAGAAGGATTTTGACAAAATTTCAAAGACGTGCAAACTAATGACAGTAATTTTGAGTATCAGCTATCATTCGAGGCTTTTGAATACATAACAGGAGCCGTCAGATGATTTAGCCGTTTCACAGCAAGGGGGATCAAATCATTAAGGGAGAGACGAAGTTTTAAGCTATTTAGTTGCAGAAAAGTATTTTTTTACCCTTATTAGTTGTTTATATTTTCCATGTGTACCGAGTTATTACCTCATGAACTGCGCCACCTCATCTGAACGGTTACAACATTCATATGGGATAAGGGTGGAGAATCTGAGATAATCTTTTCAATAAATTATAACATTTTGTTGAATTCTCTCTCTCTCTCTCATTTTCAACGCTGTGACTGTGAAACCCTAACTCTGCCAGAGTAGGAGGATTCGGTCACCATTGGACCGGGTTGAGAACTCGGGTATCTAAACAGGGTCCTACAGTTGGTATCAGAGCCAGGTTTGGCTTCCTGGTGACTCACTTCCACCATGGCAAGAACAGACGAGGTAGAAGCACATTTGAAAGAGGTCGATAAGGAATTACAAGAACTGAAGACGTTGTAGGAACAAATGATGGCAACATTGCAGGGATTGGATTAAAGGCTCAATGAAACTGCGGCAAAATTACAGCTCCAAATTGAGGAGCTGATTTCAAATCAAAGGGTTGTAACCATGCCGACAAGGAACAACGCAAGGAGAAGGTGGGATTGGGAGATAATAGAGCACAATCTTCTGGATCTACACAGGTGAACTCAGCTGAACAGACAAATCCCCAAGGTAAGTCAAACCCTAATGTGGGATTGTCTCAAATTGATTTTCCTAAGTTCAGTGGTGAAGATCCCCACAATTGGGTGAAGTAATGCTTCAGGTTCTACCTATTTTTTCCATCTACTAATGTTCATAAAGTGGCTTTGGATTTTCTGTACTTAGAGGTCAAACATATATTTGGTTTAGAAATTTTTATGAAAACACAGAATAATTCTTGCAAAAAAAGTGGAAAAGATCACTTTTGGATCGTAAAATTGCTTTGGTTTCCATTATTTCTCTTTCTAATCAAACATGTTAAAGAACTGGTGAAAAAAATGACCACTCGTGTAATCTAGTCCTATCTGGAAAGCACCTCTTAGAATAACCAAGAAAAAAACTTGTATTTTTCGTATAGTCATTCTATTGCGATACCAAGGAAATCAATTCTGTTAAATTCATACATGGTCTTTGGCAGATAGATATAGCGGTCGTGCTGATAACATGTTGTGAATCAAGATGCGAGAGAGTGAGACATGAAATAAAGAGACAAGTGTGTAGGGAGAATTGTATATAGATATATTCAATCTTCAACCCTAAGCCCCTTTATATAGACACTAAGGTGGGCCAACGGGCCAATAAAAATATACGCATGAGCTTACAACATGTGGTGAATACTCACCAATAAACTAGTCTACATATTAATAAGTGTAACCCCCCCAAAATGACCAAGTCGGAAGCCCCGGGGGTGCCACTCCGTACCCGAGACTAACCCGGATACAAGGACATTTAAAGATGGTTCTCAAGCAACATCCAATAAAATAATTAACCAAGCATTATTACAGTTCAATTATTCTTGCCTCAAACGCATGCATAAAACAACTAAGTGTATTAAATACTAAAAAAGTTCCAAAATCTAAAGTGAAAGACTAAAACATCGGTGATGAAGCGCGTCCCCCACTATGCCAAATACTCACCACCTGGCCCTGTGGTGCAGAAATAAAAAGAAACACCACAGTACAAAAATCAGCATAAAAATACTGGCAAGCAAACACCCAAGCATGTAAAATGATGATGAGGCAGTTATAAAAATCAATGGCCACTTTTGCGAGTAGGAGTTTATCATTAAACACAGCGGAAATTGAATTTGACACTTATAAGAAAACATGAGAGTTTACAGTTCGCAAATTCGAGTTCAATACTCAAGTTGGGAAATCCCAAATTTCATACTCTCATCCTTTTCCCATTAATAATCATAAAATCCAAAAATCCACATTTACAATTAGTTGATACGGGGAAGAACCAATCACTTCGCAAGCATCCAGGACCTTAAATGTCGACACCCCTTACAGACTTCTTGCGGCTAGAAGGGTGAGTACAAGGAGCGATCCGGGGCCTTGCAACCGGATTAAATAAAATTAATTGGCCGGGTATAACCCAACCAAGCCCAATAGTAACCATGAGATAACCCCGTACAACTCTTCAGCTTTAGTTATCATGAATTGTTAACTTATTGTGTTATTTTCAAGAAAAGCAATTACGAGTAAAATCAGATGTTTAAATGACACATAAGCACATAACATATAAATTCATTTTGAAACATGTAGGAAGAAATCATTTGACACGAAGGAGTTAAGCACACTAGGCTTGACATGTTTACTTACCTCAAAGCAAATCCAACTATAGCAATCAATCAAAGTACTCTACGTACTCGTCGTCGACGAACTCGTCACCTACACGTAACAATATTCTAATTAAACACAATATTCTAGCAATACACTTGCTATACTAGCTACATGCATATGATAGTCAATGGTTTAGGTTTCTAACACCAACCTAACATCCCACTTAATTCATTCTTCAAACAAAACCCAAAACCTTACTTCAAAATCCTCTAACCTAAAGCATACATAACCTATCATAACTCCACCAATTTATTACTCCGGTTTCCCAAACAGATTATGGCTCAAAAACAGTTTCATTATATTCAAAACATTCGAAATAATAAGTTTAGCCTCAAACGGATCTTAATTTCAATTCCTGAATCAAAAGTTACACTAGTTTCAAGTTTCCAATTTCACTCAAAATACCCATACGGGAATTATCAATTTCCATGAAACTTTTCTCCCAAGCATCTAGTTCATCTTGCATTCATACTAAACCTAATATAACATGATTCCCAACATCAAATCAGATTGTTCCCCACATACTATGATCATCCAATCACCCAAATTGCTTAATCAAACTTCTCCTCCAAACTAGGGGTTTTTCCATCATCCATGAACATGATAAACCCTAAAACTTGATTACTAATCCTACCATTTCATGAATGATGAAACTAACGATATAAATCTGAAAATTCGCGATAAAGAACCGAAATTACTAATTGATCAAGACTTACAATAGGAGGAGATAAATCAAAACGATTGAGAGGCAGAGATTGAAGCTTGCTAGCGGAGATGATGACGATAAATCTGTCGGAATCAACCGGGTCAGAACGACCCAACACTTTGATGAAAATCAAAGAAGAAAAGAGAAGAAGAAGAAGAAGAAGAAGAAGAGAGAGAGATAAATCGTGAGAGATAGAGGGGGATTGAGATGATGATGATGATGAATTTCGAAAGAATTTGAAACTCACGTTAGTTGAGATTTTTGGGTCAAAATATGATATCAATCTGACAGAAAAGACACTTTCACACCACTAGTTTAGGTAAAAAGACAAACACCTCCCCCCAATTAATTAAAAGGCACTAAGACTTAAGATAAAAGTCACAAAGACTCTCAAATGCTAGCAAAGCTTTACAAATGACTCCCAACATTTAGATTTCACTCCCAACACATGTAATAATATCACAAATACCCAAAATATCCATAGTCGAATATCACAAATACCCAAAATACCCTTAGTCACAAAACGAGGTATTTCATCCTTCCCACCTTAGAAATAGCTTCGTCCTCGAAGCTTAAACCAAACCTTCAACAACCAAAAAGGTGCGAACTTACCTCAAAGGTACAACTATTAATGCAACCTAAGGTCATGAATGATATGCAATATACAAACAGTTTATGATGTTGTATCGGTTATCATTTGAGTTATTGATTTAGGTTTTGGGTCGCTCTCTATTACGTTGGTACAACAATCAAGACAAGTTTTTGGTGTAATCTAACTTGGTATGGTATAGTCTCACGTTTGGGGTAGCTAACATATATTGTCAACTGATGCGTATGATCGGAGTCTTGTCGTCAAATCGTTGTTTGGATTATGGGCTGGTTATTAACATCTAAGATACTTTTGGAGTCCTATGCTTCTATTGAATTTATGGGAATGCCAAGTCGTATTGAAATTAAGGTTTACATCAGACCTTCCATGAGACATCTTACCCGACTCCACCAAAAACATGTGGACCGAGCCCTCGCGATCCGAATTCGAGTGTTTGTTTGATTTTCGAGATGTATGGTAGATGAGTTCAAGACTTTTGCAGACCAAGAATAGTGACCCATACTATGAAGTCCCAATTCCTGAGGCCTCGTGAATGCTCAATTCTTTCCGGATAGACCTTTTTTGGAGATATCAAGTGGGGGTATTGGGGTCCATTGGATGAACTTCATGGGGCCCATATGTGAAGTACATGGACCATGTTAAGTTGTTAGTCAACCTAGATGACATGTTTAAGTGACAGCTTGCAGACATTATCAAGTGGGAGGAGAATGTAGGCTCCCTATTTGTCGCCTAGGACCGGGAATCGTGGCTAGTTCCAATCAATTTAGAACCTTCATTTAGTTATGAGGAACACCCTGTTAAGATTCTAGACACAAAACAAGGGACACCCGCAACAAGAGTGTCAAGATTGTAAATGTATTATGGACAAATCACCTCACTGTATAGGCAACTTGGGAAGCGGAGGATGATATGAGAAAGAATTAACCTCATCCTTTTTGACGAGGTATTTTGAGTTCCGAGGACGTCACTCCTCTAAGGGGGAGAGGATGTAATCCTTCGATTTTTAATACAGTACTCCTTATGGTATATTGCATATCATTCACGACCTTAGGTTGCATTAAGTAGTTGTACCCTTGAGTGGGGGTTCATACCTTACTGGTTGTTGAGGATTTGGTTTAAGCTTCGAGGACGAAGCTCTCTTTAAGACGTGAAGGATGAAATACCCCGTTTTGTGACTATGGGTATTTTGTGATATTATTATATGTGTTGGGCGCCAAATTTAAATGTTGGGAGTTAATTATAAATGTTTGATAGCATTTGAAAGTCTTTGTGACTTTTATCTTAAGTTTTAGTGCCTTTTAATTAATTGGGGGGAGGTGTTTGTCTTTTTACCTAAACTAGTGGTGTGAAAGTGTCTTTTCTGTCAGATTGATATCATATTTTGACCCAAAAATCTCAACTAACGTGAGTTTCAAATTCTTTCAAAATTCATCATCATCATCATCTCAATCTCCGTCTATCTCTCACGATTTATCTCTCTCTCTCTTCTTCTTCTTCTTCTTCTTCTTCTTCTTCTTCTTCTTCTTCTTCTTCTTCTTCTTCTTCTTCTTCTTCTTCTTCTTCTTCTTCTTCTTCTTCTTCTTCTTCTTCTTCTTCTTCTTCTCTTTTCTTCTTTGATTTTCATCAAAGTGTTGGGTCGTTCTGAACCGGTTGATTCCGACAGATTTATCGTCATCATCTCTGCTAGCAAGCTTCAATCTCCGCCTCTCAATCGTTTTGATTTATCTCCTCCTATTGTAAGTCTTGATCAATTAGTAATTTCGGTTCTTTATCGCGAATTTTCAGATTTATATCGTTAGTTTCATCATTCATGAAATCGTAGGATTAGTAATCAAGTTTTAGGGTTTATCATGTTCATGGATGATGGGAAAAACCCTAGTTTGGAGGAGAAGTTTGATTAAGCAATTTGGGTGATTGGATGATCATAGTATGTGGGTAACAATCTGATTTGATGTTGGGAATCATGTTATATTAGGTTTAGTATGAATGCAAGATGAACTAGATGCTTGTGAGAAAAGTTTCATGGAAATTGATAATTCCCGTATGGGTATTTTGAGTGAAATTGGAAACTTGAAACTAGTGTAACTTTTGATTCAGGAATCGAAATTAAGATCCGTTTGAGCTAAACTTATTATTTCGAATGTTTTAAATCTAATGAAACAGTTTTGAGCCATGATCTGTTTGGGAAACTGGAGTAATAAATTGGTGGAGTTATGATAGGTTATGTATGCTTTAGGTTAGAGGATTTTGAAGTAAGGTTTTGGGTTTTGTTTGAAGAATGAATTAAGTGGATGTTAGGTTGGTGTTAGAAACCTAAACCATTGACTATCATATGCATGTAGCTAGTATAGCATGTGTATTGCTAGAATATTGTGTTTAATTAGAATATTGTTACGTGTAGGTGACGAGTTCGTCGTCGACGAGTACGTAGAGTACTTTGATTGATTGCTATAGTTGGATTTGCTTTGAGGTAAGTAAACATGCCGAGCCTAGTGTGCTTAACTCCTTCGTGTCAAATGATTTCTTCCTACATGTTTCAAAATGAATTTACATGTTATGTGCTTATGTGTCATTTAAACATCTGATTTTACTCGTAAATGCTTTTCTTGAAAATAACACAATAAGTTAACAATTCATGATAACTAAAGTTGAAGAGTTGTGCGGGGTTATCTCATGGTTACTATTGGGCTTGGTTGGGTTATACCCGGCCAATTAATTTTATTTAATCCGGTTGCAAGGACCAGGATCGCTCCTTGTACTCACCCTTCTGGCCGCAAGAAGTCTGTAAGGGGGTGTCGACATTTAAGGTCCTGGATGCTTGCGAAGTGATTGGTTCTTCCCCGTATCAACTAATTGTAAATGTGGATTTTTGGATTTTATGATTATTAATGGGAAAAGGATGGGAGTATGAAATTTGGGATTTTCCAACTTGAGTATTGAACTCGAATTTGTGATCTGTAAACTCTCATGTTTTCTTATAAGTGTCAAATTCAAATTCCGCTGTGTTTAATGATAAACTCCTACTCGCAAAAGTCGCCATTGATTTTTATAACTGCCTCATCATCATTTTACATGCTTGGGTGTTTGCTTGCCAGTATTTTTATACTGATTTTTGTACTGTGGTGTTTCTTTTTATTTCTGCACCACAGGTCCAGGTGGTGAGTATTTGGCATAGTGGGGGACGCGCTTCATCACCGATGTTTTAGTATTTCACTTTAGATTTTGGAACTCTTTTAGTATTTAATACACTTAGTTGTTTTATGCTCGCGTTTGAGGCAAGAATAATTGAACTGTAATAATGCTTGGTTAATTTTTCTATTGGATGTTGCTTGAGAACCATCTTTCAATGTCCTTGTATCCGGGTTAGTCTCGCGTACGGAGTGGCACCCCCCGGGCCTCTGGCTTGGTCATTTTGGGGGTGTTACAATAACAAATTTAAAAACTTAGTAATTATTTTATGTAATTGTATGCTCTAGGAGAAAAGATATGAGTTTCTTAACTTGTATCATTACGAATAATCATCTTTTAAATTTCATTATACTATTAGATAATTTTTTTTCATATTATAAATTTATAACTAATATAATAATTAACGTATTAGAGAAAATAAGAATGTAAGAAATAGGGAAGTATTGATGGTGGGTGGAGGGGGGGGGGGCTCCATTGTTGGAGGCCGATTGTCTGTTTTTTAAATATTAAAATTTAAAACAATATTATAAAAAAAGAAGGTAAAACAATAAAGTCGAGCGAGTTTAGGTGTATGAGACCTCCACTATTGGAGATGGCCTAACTTGCGGAATACTACCTCTGTTTCTTCTCTTTCTGTCTACTTAACTTTTTGTCATTATCACTGGTTCATTTTGACCCGATAATTTGATTAGCAAAACTATACAATAACTTGATGATTTTGTAGAGCAAACTTTACTCCACACAATCATATAAAATTGTTATACAATTGTTTTGATATCCAAATCACTGAGTTGAATTGATTCAATAATGATATGAAGAAACTGACCTTCCTATCTGGCAACCCTTCTCCATATGAAACTTCTCTGTTAAATCTGCATATCTCTTACAAAATTATAATCATTCTTCCCCCCCATATTCTAGCAACTAAAGTTCAGTTTAATTCAATCTCTTATTCTTTTAACTGGAAGAACTTGTTGAATTCTGGTCTCCCTTTTAATATTATTGCTCTTTTATGGAGAATTCTTACAAATTCTCTTCCCATTCTTGAAAATTTACATGCAAGAATTAACACTATCAATCCTCAATTTCCTTTATGTCCTAGTATTACGACTGAGTCTTCCTCCCATATCTTCTTTGCTTTCTCAAGAGCTCAAGAGCTATAGGAAATGGCTTCTCATATTTATGCTCCTCACCCCAATTTTAATATACAATTATGGATCAAAGGATGGTTAAAAAAAAAGGAAGATGCAGCCTTGCCCTTATTGGCATTGGCTTGCTGCTATATTATGAATTCTTTGGATGACAAGAAATAAACTGATCTTTGATAGACATCTGTTTTCTAAAGAGGACCTTTAGTGCCATGGCGCCATCCTTTTTTTACTTCTTGTACCTTTTGACTTGTTCCTTATTTTGTTCTTTGTTATTTCTCTACTAGATGACATTGGCTTGGTAGAAGTTGCTCTTGGTGTTGATCTTTCAGCTTGGGCTCCTGACAATGTCCAATTTACTCCTTCAGCTTTGGTTCATGTCTCTGATGCTGCCCCTCTTGCTGCTATGCCCCCGCCTAGTTTCTCACGTCCTTCTAATGGCGAAGTTCTAGCTCTGCCAGCGCATTCTGGTAGCAATAAATTCGAAGCCCATCTTTCTGCTTCAGGCATGGAGTTGATGGATTGTGCTGAGGTTTATGCTGGGCCTTATTTGAATCATGCCCCTGGTGATGAGCTTTTTGCGGCTATTGTTCCTTTCATTGACAGATAGTTATGGTGTTGTTAATGTTCTTAGCTTTTGGTAAGACAGTCTTTATGTTGGAGACTCTGATTTTTTTCGCTTGGTTTTCTTGCTGTTTGTGTGTCTGTTTTAGCCTCATGCTCTTCGGATGCTTCAGTTTGGTGGCTTGCTTCCATAGAAGCCTTTTGCTTTGGTTAGTTTGTTTGTGCCCCTTTGTTCGGTTCTATTAGCTACAGATTTTATCCAAGTATTAATATGATGTTCTTCTTCGTCGCAAAAAAAAAATATATGATAAAGAGATGAAAAGTTATATCAGGACAAAAAAAGAAACAAAGGTAGTTGTTGTGAGTACTTTCTCTGTTTCTTTTGTTTCTTCTTGGTCCAACTTCTATCACTATTCATCAGGTCACTATGACCCGATGATTTGATTAGCAATACGATGCAAGGATTTAGTAATATTTTTAAGGTATTGTAGAGTAAGTTTTATACTCTACAATACCATAAAAAAATTATCAAAAAATTGTATCATTTTACTATCCAAATCACCGACTCAAAGTGACATGATTACGGATAAAAAAATCAAGCTGAGAAGAAACAGACCAAGCAATCATTTCTTTTTGAGATGCTGTGAGTAGCTGTGAGTAGCAATTTAGAGTAGAGGACGGCAGTGACATGAGGAGATGTGGCGCTTAATTTTGACACAATTTCCCTCTACAATTGTCTCTTTTGTCATTTGCATTATTGCAATCGATAAAAGCAATCCTGGTAATGAGTGGCGTATTCGTCCGATTCTTGTCGTTGGTTGACATGTGGTAAGACATTGGCTTTTATGAGCCGTGGTTGTTGAATATGTGGCTCTGTTGTCTAATTCTTTGTTCAACTTACTACTCTGTCCCAGCTCTTCCCCATCATTTTGACTTTTACCATTATTCACTGGGTCATTTTGACTCGGTGATTTGGATAGCAAAGTAATTTAATTTTTTGATAATTTTTTCATGGTGTTGTAGAGTATAAGTTGCTCTATAACACCGTGAAAAAATTATCGAAAAATCGCATTATTTTGCTATCGAAATCACCCGGTCAAAGTGACTCATATACGAGTCAAATATTTCCAATGATGGGCAAGAGCTGGGACAGAGGTGTATCAATCAAACAACTTTGCGATGAGGTTTTCCCCGGTACGACCACAAACCATCAGTGTCGAAACAATATTGTGGTCTGAGAATAAAAACAGCCATGTGACGGTGTCATCAATCTTTATCTCATAAACCTAACTAAACCTTCTGTTTTAAATACACCTGCAACTACTTCTTACTAATTGTGATCATTAACCCAACCTAATTCACAAAGGACAACGCTGTACCACCCACACCACCATTAAACTTGGGTCCTAATAACATTATTGTTATCATCCGTCAAAAAGACAACTTCTCTTCTCTTATTACTTTCAAGTTGCAATGTACAAGCAATCGACTACCATATATTACCCGACCGGTCCATCAGTTGGGTGGCAAATCATTTTTATGTAAATTCTTTTAGTGTGGTTTGTAAGTTGTGTAGTAATTTTTTTAGGGTAAAAGACACTTACCATTCCTGGGTTTAGGGTAAAACCCAGAGACTACCCATGTGTTTTGGATAAAGACGCTCCGCACCCTTTTTTGGATGGAGGTTAAAAGCTAACTAACAGCACGGGAGAAAAGACTTTTTACCCCTGAAATGTTATAAAATGACCTCCTATATATATAACCCTAACATTTCCTCATTCATTTCTAACCTAATTCTCTCTCTCTCCTCTCATCTTTCTCTCTTCCCCCTTACGGTGAAACACGCCGCCCCTTCTCCTCTCTCCCTCGATCTGAATCATAAGACCACCCCACATCACTCCACCGCAACTCCTCCTCCATCTGTGAAATTGCCGCCTCAAATCGCTGCCATCATCCAGAAGGCCGCCGTCGCTAGCATCAAGAGCAGAGGGAGGCGACGGTGGTGGACATCGAGAAGGTCGCCGCCGCGTGCATCGAAGAGCAGAGGGAGGCGGCGGTGGTGGACGTCGAGAAGTCCGGGACCGCCGACGGAGGATGCGAAGCCGAGAAGGGTTTTTCTGATTTGTTGAAGATGTACTGCCGGAGGATGGATTCGAAAGGTTTGGTCCACTCGTGTTGGCGAAGAGGAATCACAGCTGCAAGAGATGTGCTTCAGCAAATCGTTCGTCTCTCTCTCTTCCCCTCCCAAGCACATCTCTTCCCTCCAGACCTCCATCGTCATCATTTCCCCAATCAAAACCCATCCCCTTCTAGCCATATTTCTCTGATTCCACTCGACCAGACCCCCAAACCCAGGGTTGTTTGGGTCGATCTATGGGTTGAGCAAGGCTTGGCTGTTCTGGGTCTGGCTCGTTCGATCTTCGAATTCCTTCTCCGGCACAGCGTCGACGACAACCGTGTCTTACCCTTTCCGACAACGACTCCTGTTTGAAGAAATCGATGCTTATCTGGAAAATTCAGTCCGAAATTGCTAAAGGGTTGGTCTCAGAAGACCTTCTCGAACTTTTAGAACGCATCGAAGAGTTGGAACGCGAAGGAATCGCCGCTCCGGAGACGATGAAGAAGGCTTCCTGCGCCATCGCTGTCGAGTGCACCTTCAGGTGTCTCGGTGATGGGGAAGACAAGGAGTGGGAGTATTTCAAAGCCGTGAAGAGGATTTGGAGGGGAGGGTGTTGAAGATAGTCATTTTTTTCCAATCTAGAGGGTCGGGTTTCAGTAACAATGGTTGGGAGAGGTGATGCCATGGTTTTCAATTATTCCCCCAATATGATATTTTCCCTTGTTGATGGAGTGATACAATGCTTTGATGATAAATTATTCTTTGCTTGCAATTTTTTATTAGGGTAAATGGGCTGGTTAGTTGTCTCTCATCTTTCATTGTTATTGGTGTAATTGATGTTTCGGATCTAAAGTGGAAGATGTATTGGTGTTCTTCGCGCTTGAACCATGAACAACAAGAACATCAACAACATCAACACAAAACACCATAGGGGTAAATCAGTTGGTTTATTGGTGTTGTTGATGTTTTAGATTCAAAGCGAGAGATGTTTTTGGTGTTGTTGATATTTTTGGTAGATGTTCTTGATGTTCATTGTGTTCTTGATGAGAAAAGAGGAAAAAAATAGTGAAAAAAGCACACAGGGGCAATGTGGTCCAAAAAAATTCAATCACCCACTTTTCTAACGGAATATGACAGAAGGGTGCTTAGTGTCCTAGGAATATTCCGTTACAGGGGTGCGCGGTGTCTTTATCCAAAACCCAGGGGTGGTCTGTGGGTTTTACCCTAAACCCAGGGGTGGTAAGTGTCTTTTACCCTTTTTTTATTGCACCAATCAAAAGTATTATTGCATAAAAACTCAATTCAAGTTTACTGATTCAATTTTTGTGTTCATCAGGTTTGTGTTCAGTCTCTCAAGTCTCAAGTGTCTCAAATAAAAAGAAAAGTATTTTTTTATCAAGTAAAATAATTTTACTTAAAGCGATGTAAAATAATTCACACATTTGAAATTTGCAAGTCATTCTTGGAGAGCGAAGGATGGTGACAATGCCCCAATAACCACTGCCTTTCGCATTGACCACCACCGTTGCCACTACCACATCCACCACCACCGTCGCCGCACACAACCACGACCACCTCCGCACTTGATTATCATAATTGTCGTATATGAAAGAAATCAAAGATTTCTTGAAACAAATAACATAAAGATACATTAAAACCCAGAATACAGAAATAACTTCATAGATTTCATGAATCAAATTTGACAGAGCTTCGCTACAGAATTCATCGGAGAGGAAGCTAAAGAACCCTAACGCCTCAAGAGGAAATTTATACAATGGAAATCAAACGGTCGTATTTATGACCGTTTGATCACATAGAACAGATCTCAGCCATTCACAAGAATGGTCAAATTACACAACTAGCACAAATCTTCTGAGAATAAAAGTGTGGCACAGAGACTTTGAGAGAACTTGTAAAGAAGTCTAAGAAGGTTGACAGATTGAACCTTTAACTTTTAAGAAATTAGACTCTGGCCAAAATTGCTTCAATTCTTTGCAACCAGCTCCCTTCTTCAACACTTCAACATCTTTTCTGCAACTCTTTTCTCAGCAACATTTCATCATCTTTTCTGCAACTCTGTTCACCATCTTTTTCTGCAAAATTTCTTCATGTCAGCTAATACCTTCCCTCAAACACATGGTGGTTGAACCATGAGTTTGTCTTTGATGTGATCAAAAGTAGCAGTAGGCAGTCCTTTGGTGAAAATGTCTCCTAGCTGATCTGCAGAAGAAACATATTGAACCAGTAATTGTTTTCTTAAAACTTTTTCTCTAACAAAGTGGTAGTCGAATTCAATGTGTTTAGTTCTATCATGCATGATTGGGTTAGCAGACATAAGAATGGCAGAAGTGTTATCACAATAAAGAGTTGGAGTTTCATAAAGAAAAATGCGTAAGTCTTTGAGTAGCATTTGAAACCAGTAAAGTTCAGCAGCTGCAGTGGCTAGAGATCTATATTCAGCTTCACTAGAGGATCTAGCAACTGTAGGTTGCTTTTTGGAACCCCAATGTATAGCATTGTTGCCAAGAAATATAACAAAACCACTTGTGCTTCTTCTGTTAGTTGGGTTACCAGCCCAATCTGAATCAGAGAATGCATGTAAGTTAAGAGAGCTAGAATGATATAAAATGCCATGTGTGAGAGTGCCTTGAAGATACCTGAGAATTCTTTTAGCTCATAGCATGTGAGTGTTTGTAGGTTGATGCATAAATTGACATAAGGTATTGACAGAAAAAGCAATATCAGGTCTGGAGAAGGTTAAGTACTGAAGAGAACCTAAAAGTTGTCTGTAAGGAGTAGGATCATCAAGAACTTCACCATCATTGATATGAAATTTGATACCAGATGCAGTAGGAGTAGAACAAGGTTTACAGTGTTGCATATTGAATCTTTGCAATAAGTCAATAATGTATTTATTTTGATGCATAAAAATTCCATGGTGACTTCTTTGAATTTGCAAACCAAGAAAGTAAGTTAAATCACCAAGGTCAGTCATTTTAAATTCAGTGTGCAACTTGGAAATTAAAGAGGTGATGCCTTTGGTGTCATTTCCAGAAAGAATAATATCGTCCACATATAATAGTAAAATAGTTATACCATCACAAGTTTGCTTGGTAAAAAGAGAAGTGTCAGCACCTGATTGTGCATAACCCAGAGACATGATGTAACTTGTGAATCTCTCAAACCAAGCTCTAGGAGCTTGTTTGAGACCATAAATTGACTTGTGCAATTTGCAGACATAGTTTGGATACAGAGGATGTTTGAAACCAGGAGGTTGTTGCATATAAACATTTTCTTTCAAATAACCATGCAAAAAGGCATTTTTGACATCTAACTGTTTTAATGGCCAATTGAAATGTGCAACTAGAGCTAGAATAGTTCTAACAGTAGCATGTTTCACTACTGGGCTGAAAGTTTCATCATAATCAGTTCCTGGATTTTGATGAAATCCTTTAGCAACCAATCTAGCTTTATGTCTAGATATGGTGCCATCTGGATTATATTTTGTCCTGAAGACCCATATATTCCCCACAATATTAGCATTGTGAGGAGGAGGTACTAGGGTCCAGGTGTTTTGATGTGTGAGGATTTGAAACTCATCAGTCATTGCATTTAGCCACTGTGCGTGTTTCTTGGCCTCATTGAAACAAGTAGGTTCACAATTAAAAGCTGAAGAGGAATTACCAGTATTAGCTGAGTATCCAAATTGCTTTTTCTTTATGATACCTGACTTGCTTCTGGTCTGCATAGGGTGTTCACTGACAGTATGAGTGTTTGAAGGTGGTGCAGGTACCATGCCAACAGGTGGCTGCAGCTCTGCATTGTCTTTTGACACCTCAACTGAAGTGCCATGCCATTGTGCTGACCCAGGTGTAGTATTGTTCTCATCAGTGTTCATATCATTGGATACAGTAGGTGGCATAGGATCAAGTGTAGTTTGTAATGAAGGTGATATTAAACCTGGATCAGAGAAAACAAGAGGATTAGTGTTGTAAGAATTTAAATCGGACATGGAAGGATTAGTAGAGTTAGGAGAATCATGATAGGGAAAGAGTTCTTCATTGAAAATAACATCTCTGCTTATGTAGAACTTTTGATTTGATTCATCATAACACAAATAACCTTTTTAATTATCTGCATATCCTAGAAAAATTCACATATTGGTTCTAGCATCAAGTTTGGAAGAATTGTAATGTCTTAAGTAAGGATAGCAAGCACATCCAAATATTTTGAATATAGAGTAATCAGGTTTAGTTTTGCACAACAGTTCCCAAGGAGATTTGTTGTGAGTGTTTTTACTAGGCATGCAATTAATGAGATAAACAGCAGTTGACATTGCATGATACCAGAAATGTTTAGGCAACCTAGCATGTTCAAGAAGAGTGACAGCTGTTTCAACAATGTGTCTATGTTTTCTTTCAGAAACTCCATTTTGTTGTGGAGTGTGTGGACAACTCTTTTGATGAACAATGCCATGTGAAGAAAGAAAAGAAGTAAACAAATCTGAAGTATATTCTCCACCTCCATCACTTCTTAAAATTTTAATAGGTTTACCAATTTGTTTTTCAACAAGCAACTTGAATTTAGGAAAAACAGCAGTTAGATCAGACTTAGCATGCAAAGGAAAGATCCAAGTGAATCTAGACATATCATCAATGAAAAGCACATAATATCTATAGCCATGTAAAGCTTTAGTACTAGAAGGACCCCAAACATCAGTGTGTATGAGTTGCAGAGGATCATTAACAGCAGTAGTAGACTTCTTATAAGGAAGTCTAGACATTTTTCCCTTCAAGCATTGTTCACACATAGCAGCAGAGTGAATATCAGAAAGTTGCAAATTATTACAAACAGAAGAACTAGTAATGAAGATAAGTTTCATCACTTCCTCAGAAGGATGACCCAGTCTAGCATGCCAGATGTGATTATATATTTTCTTTCCTAAATAAGTATGCTTGGACTTTGACTTTGACTGATATTGACTTTGACTTTGACTTGGACTGAGACCTTGACCTTGACCTTGACTTTTGAAAGGATGAGTGTAAATGGGATAAAGCCCATTTTCACTCTGACCTTGGTAGAGAATGGTGCCCTGAGCTTTGTCCTGAATATAGAATGAATCAGAATCAAAGTAAAAAGAGCAGTTGTGTTGTAGACACATTTGATAAACAGATAGAAGGTTTGCAGATAATTGAGGTACATGAAGTGTATTAGGCAAATGAAAAACAGATGAAGAGGTTTGAAGAGTAGCAGTACCAGTGTGAGAGATGGGGACAGATTGACCATTACCAACAGAGACTTGATCATTACCAGTGTAGTTATCAACCAGAGAGAGAGACTTTAAATCAGCAGTCATGTGATTTGTTGCACCAGAGTCACTCAACCAATAGTTGTTAGCAGCAGCATAAGGATTATCAATAGAACCAGGATTCTCAGAGTAAGGAGTGGTTTGAGTTACAACATTCATAGCAGTTAATTGAGTTGGAGGCTTTGCCTCGGTAGGCATGATCCATTCTATGCCAACAATCCAAAGCAGAATGATAATCATAACCACATATTTGGCAAGTAACATGAGGCTTTCCATTACCTCTACCTTCTCTACCTCTACCATTTTCAAAAGAGTTGTTGTAATTTCCAGCATTGTAAGAGTAATTAGACTGTTGGTTCCCATAACTATTGTTCCAATTAGACCTTCCTCCAGAGGTTTGGCCACCTCTTGAGTAGCGAGAACTGCCTCCCCTAGGGTTGTCAAACCCTAGGTTACTCATTCTGTTCATTTCACGACCATAATTGAGATTTGGAGAATAGTTAGGGTTTTGATTAAAGTTGTTTCCTCTACCAATACCATTGTTATAACCATTACCACGACCTCTACCAGGATTAGGGTTGTTAACATGACTCATAAAGGCAGAGGCAGACATATCAGACACATGAGAAACTTGAGATTCAAACATTTGTTCTTCAGCAAGAAGTAAGACATGGAGATCTTCAACAGTCATGAAATCAGTATTAGCATGAATACGTAGAGATGTTCGAAAGGTATTGTATTCAGGAGGCAAACCATTCAGAATATAAACAATCATATCCTCATCATTCACAGGACTACAGGCAACAACAAGTTTATCTCTTAGGGTTTTCTTTTTTTGCATATAGAGATCAATGCTATCAGAGTTCTTTTTCAACGACTGGAGATCAGATTTAAGTTGAATAACATTTGAACGAGTCAGAGAGGCATACCGATTTTCCAGAGCTTGCCAAACAGATCTAGAGGTAGTCTTACCAATAACTTGTATGAGAGCTTCTTGTGTGAGAGTAGCCGTCAAGAGAGTAAGAACGGCTTGATCTTGAGTAACCCAAGCGACGTATGCAGGATTAGGGTTTGGCTCGCCGGTATCACCAACCGGTGGAAGCTGTTCCGGCGGACATGCAATCGAACCGTCAACATACCCATAGAGATTTTGTGTTTTCAACAGAGAGTAAATTTGAAATTTCCAGAGAATATAGTTGGTATTATCCAACTTGAATGGAATCAATTGATTTATATTTGAGAGGAGATAAAAATGGTTCAAAGAACCGGAAGAGGGGTTTGATAGAGCCATAGCTCTGATACCATGAAAGAAATCAAAGATTTCTTGAAACAAATAACACAAAGATAGATTAAAACCCAGAAAACAGAAAGAACTTCATAGATTTCATGAATCAAATTTGACAGAGCTTCGCTACAAAATTCATCGGAGGGGAAGCTAAAGAACCCTAACGCCTCAAGAGGACATTTATACAATGGAAATCAAACGGTCTTATTTATGACCGTTTGATCACATAGAACAGATCTCAGCCATTCACAAGAATGGTCAAATTACACAACTAGCACAAATCTTCTGAGAATAAAAGTGTGGCACAGAGACTTTGAGAGAACTTGTAAAGAAGTCTAAGAAGGTTAAAGATTCTTTGCAACCAGCTCCCTTCTTCAACACTTCAACATCTTTTCTGCAACTCTTTTCTCAGCAACATTTCATCATCTTTTCTGCAACTCTTTTCACCATCTTTTTCTGCAACATTTCTTCATGTCAGCTAATAGTATATTCATGATCGAATATAAAAATAGTCATGTCTCAAGACTTGAACACCTGACCGGCACAACACAAATAGTTAACCATTGGACAAACTTGCATAATTGTTCAGTCAGGAAAAATATATTTCAAATGCTAAGGAAATAAATGTAGAGAAAACATTTTCATGCGCGTAAAATGTTTCATACTTTGTAAAACATTTTGTTATCAATCATACCGAGCTGAAGTGTCGAACATCTGTATTGTAGCTAGGATGTTTGAACTACAAGATAATATCACCTTTCTCAAGAATGTTAAAGACAAGAATGTGTTTAAATTCAAAAATAGTAATCTTGTCAATGTTAAAGACAAGAATGTGTCACTTATGAAGGCATATAAGTCTTTAGATTACATGAGAATTCACACCTGCCATCTTTCATGTGCTTATTGCACAAACCATCAAATCTAGTGTAGTAAGTGCGCAAATCGCGTCATTGAAGTAACCCTGTGTATGTAATTTCTGCATGTCACTCTTGTAACTGAGAATGCCAATGTATAGTCACCTCTGTGAATTTACCACAGTATCAACCCGGAATGATTTGGAGCCAAGACTTCATATTGGACCTTCAACCCCCATTCTCTTTTTCTCATTTTGATTTGACCTCTAACTAATTGATTTGAGCCCTCATCAACAAAAGAATTGCCACGTCCAATACCTCATAGTAAAACATATGCATGTGACATCTTTTCAATCTCAAAGTCTCAAACCACAAAATAAGATTATCGCAAACACCTCTAGCTTCCAACAAAAGCCATGATCTAATACACTTAGCTTACATAACACCACTATAAATACACACATTCCCACTACATCAAAAACAGAACAAACCCAACAGAAAACACTATTAGCAAATATGGGAACATATTGCCCAGCACCACCACCCGACCTCAAGGTCACCCTCCAAGAGAACACCCTAATTTTTCCATCCCAAGAAACACCGATAAGATCGCTCTTCTTGTCGAACATCGACCGAGTCCTCAACTTCGACGTGCAAACAGTCCATTTCTTCTCCGCCCACCCTGATTTTCCTCCCGACGTGGTGGTTAAGAAGCTGAGGAGTGCGATGGAGAAGGTGCTGGTCCCGTATGATTTCTTGGCAGGGAGGCTGAAAGTGAACCCTGAGGTGGGGAGGCTGGAGATAGATTGTAACGCGGCGGGGGCGGGGTTTGTGGAGGCGGCAAGTGAGCTGACACTGTCCGAGGTTGGTGACTTGGTTTATCCGAACCCTGCTTTCGGACAACTTGTTGTCCAGAGTTTGGATGGTTTGGAGAAACAGGAGCAGCTATTGTTCATTGTCCAGGTACGGCCTATGACCTTGGTGTTGTTGTTGCAAAATAATTATAAATTGAAGAATGTTAAAGCACTCTCTCACTGTCTTTGGTATCTGTTTAAAAACAAGAAACTTACTGTTTCAAATAAAAAAAACAAAAACAAAACAAAATCAGTGTTTCAAAGAACCGTTTCTAAAAATCTATGCAGAAAACAAGCCTTCCGAACATGTTTCAATTTAAACACAGTTTTTAAACAAATCATGGCGGTGAACAGTACATCATATGTCTAAGAGCAAATAATTATCACAGAAAATGATTTGTTTAGTTTGTCTTATTAGATAAGAAAATGAAAAAAGAGCAATAACATTAGACTGATAAAAACTCAGTGATAGAGCATTTGAAGCTCCTTCATAAAGTCTCGGGTTCAAGCCCTCCTATGATGTAATTATCAAAAAAGCAAAAACAACATTAGACTGATTAGCATTCAGTTCTCGCTGATGTAACTATCAAAAAAACAAAAACAACATTAGACTGAGTTCTCGCTATTTAGTAGCATTGTTTTGTGTTGAGAACACTTATATACATTGTGTTGGCTGTATTATTATTTTTTTTGTTGAGGAAAGTGTTGGTTGTAATCGTAACTAAGCATTGTGGCCCTTTAAGTCCAATTTGTTCGATAAACTTAAGTTTGGTTTGTGTCACAATCTTCCTTTAAACTCGTTGAATTCAATTTGCAAATGCAGTATCATTAATGTAAGCACGGTCCTAATCGTAATCGCATGCTACAACCACCAAATTAGCATATCTGAAAATGCTATGATTCGTGGTCGGATTCATAATTAAGCATTCTGACCCTGTACATTTAATTTATTCCGAAATTCAAGTTTTGGTTCGTGGGCACTTAAATGCTATATAGATGAGATGTTATTTCAATGCATTGTTTTGGACCACAATGCCTCCTCACAAATAGTTTCTATTGCCATAATGAAGTTAATAGATAACCGGTTTAGTAGATGGATGGGAATAATTAATAATGATCTATAATGACGTTTATTCTTTTTAAACGCAAGAAAATGTATTTCTTATTTGTTTTACTGTTGGGGGCATAATCCACGTTCAATGATTTTCTGACTCCATTTAACCTCTTTATGAAATAATTCATGTTCAATGATTTTCTGGTGATGAAAATCCGGGAAATACAATGTGTTATATTTTCTTCCATCATTTATGTTGCTGGTCATGTGAGATTCTTCCACGTTTATTTTCCTACATTGTTTTCGACAGGTGACCACTTTTAAATGTGGTGGCTTTGCAATGGGCATATCCAACAACCATTCCACATTTGATGGCTTGACCTTCAAAATCTTCTTGGAAAACCTTGCTTCCCAAGCTGCCGACGACCGACCGTTGGCGATCACCCCGTGTCACGACCGCCATCTCCTAGCCGCTAGATCTCCTCCGCGTGTACCTTTCCAGCACCCGGAGCTCGTCAAAATAGAGACTCCTGCCGGTGGTAGCGAGGAAACTCCTCCAGTCTTTGACTATCAGCTGGAGGATCTAGACTTTAAGATCTACCACCTCAGCTCGGACGACATCTCTTTGTTGAAGTCAAAAGCCAAATCAAGCAACACGGATACCAAGATCACCGGCTTCAACGTCGTCACCGCGCTGATCTGGCGCTGCAAGGCCCTCTCGCGGGCCCCGGACGACGACGACAGGCTGTCCACGGTTTTATACGCCGTGGACATAAGGTCAAGGCTGTCACCTCCGTTGCCACGTTCCTACACGGGCAACGCGGTGCTCACCGCCTATGCCACTGCGTCGTGCAGGGACCTGAAAGAAGGACCGTTTTCGCGGGTGGTGGAGATGGTGTCCGAGGGGGCGGCCAGGATGACTGACGAGTACGCGAGGTCAGTGATAGACTGGGGTGAGTTGTACAAAGGGTTCCCCAACGGGGAATTCCTCGTGTCGTCGTGGTGGAGGCTAGGGTTCGATGACGTGGAGTATCCGTGGGGCAAGCCGAGGTATAGCTGCCCCGTGGTGTATCATAGGAAGGATATCATTTTGTTATTTCCCGACATCAATGTGGGCGGTGGTGCGCGCAATGACGGTGTCAATGTTCTGGTGGCGCTGCCGTGCAGGGAGATGAAGCTCTTCGACAACCTCTACCACGCATTTCTCGCGTAATTATATCAAGTGTGATTATCAGTATTTTACTGCAACTAGTTGTAGTGCACGTGCGTTGCACGTGAATTATCTTTCACTTATTGTTCAAATCTACTGTTTGTTTACCAATATGTGCGGAAATATATTATGTTTGTAGGATACCTTATGTTTCTTTCATCCAACTTAAAATGTTGCGAATATTTGAGGATCAAATCTTGGTTTTAGAAGTTTATGTACTTGTTAAGGACTATATTGAAGACTCTTGTATAGTCTAGGGGTAGTTTAGTACTTTCCATATTGTGACTATATAATGTTGTATCTGATCAACATTTCATTAATGAGTAGATTATCAATTTGTTAGAAAGTTGTTATGGTATCAGAGCCAAACGAGGCGTAACTGCTCGGCTCCGACGATCCCTTTTCCATTTTCATCTTCGAAGTTTGTTCATCTTCTTCCTTCGTCCATGGCTGAATTACCATCTGGATTGAAGTTTCTACTGTCAAATCTCAATTCTCTGGTCCATATTAAGCTCGATGGATCCAATTACCTGGTGTGGCGAGCTCAGATGCACACGGTATTTGCAGCTAATGATGTTCTTTCGCATCTTCAGAGACCTATACCTTCATCGACGGTTCTTGACGCATCTGGTACTTCTTCTTCTAATTCTCAGTACACAGAGTGGAAATTTGTTGATCAACATGTTCGTACCTGCCTTATTGCTTCAATTTCACCTTCGATTCTTCCGATTGTTCTTCATCTTGAGTCTGCATCTGCAATTTGGAATTGTCTGCAACAGCGTTTTACTTCGCTTTCTAGATCTCATGTTCAACAGTTGAAGTCACAACTCTGGTCACTTCATAAAGGAAATCAATCCATGGCTTCGTATCTTGACTCAGTTAAGCAAATTGTGGATCAATTGCTTCAGGTAAATGAAGTTGTCTCAGATGAAGACCTAATTCTGTATATTCTTCGTGGTCTTCCTTCGGAGTATAACATCTTCAAATCTACTATTCGCATTCAATCTACTGCCATGACCTTAGCTGATTTTCAGAATTTACTGTTAACTGAAGAATTGCATGTTGCTAGTCCTTCAATTTCTAAGCCATCATCGTCTACAGTGGATCTTGTTACTGCTTATCAAGCTTCTTCAAGCTCTTATGGTATGCAATCTAGGTTTTCAAAGCCTAGACCTCCACATTTTAATAGTAATGGTGGTTATCACAACAAATCTCAGTCAGGCAATTTCACTAGGCATCCTTACAACACTGGTCCTCGTCGTGATCTTAATACTGTGATTTGTCAAATTTGCAATAGACCAAGACATTCTGCACTTGATTGTTGGTATAGGCTTGATACAGCCAAATTTCAGAGTAAAAGGCCTCCTAAACAAGCACATTTTGCCTTTGGTTCTGGTAATGGTAGTGGTTTCTGCAATCCTGCAACTCAGTATGGGTTTCCTAATGTCACTAAGTCAGGATATGGTTCTGGTAATGATAATTGTTCAAGAGGCTCTGGTTCTGAATACTCAGCTAGCTCTCCAAGATCAGTTCCCTGGTGTGTTGATACAGGTGCTACCAATCACCTCACTAATGATTTTCAACAACTCCAGCTCAGCACTGCTTATGATGGAAATGATTCTATTCTAGTTGGGAATGGTGCTGGTATGCCAATACAACATGTTGGCCAGGGTAATGTCACTCTTTTCTCACAAAATTATTCTTTACCTAATTTGTTGCATTCAAATTCTCTAGCATCAAATCTTCTATCTGTTTCTCAATTCACTAGAGATCATAATTGTAGCATTACATTTACCTCATCTGACTTTGTCATACAGGACATCTCCACCAAGAGAGTCCTCTTCAAGGGCCCCTGTAGTCAGGGTCTTTATCTCGTTCCTCCTAGTACTGCTGGCTCTGTTACTGCACAGCTGGCTTCCATCTCTTCACCAGCAGCATTATCAGCTGTATCCAGCTCTTCTTCCAGTTCAAAGTCAACTACTGATTCAATTACTCTTCAACCATCTTTATGGCATTTTAGACTAGGACATCCTTCTGCTGAAGTGTATAATGTTCTAGCTACTCATTTACATATAGCACCACAGTCCAAATTGTGTTTGTGTGAACCTTGTGCTGTTAGCAAGAGTCACAAACTTCCTTTTACTTTGTCAAAAAATACATCTACTGTTCCTTTCACTCTTGTACACTCTGATGTATGGGGTCCTGCCCCTATACCTTCTTTCAAAGGATTTGCTTATTACATATTATTTGTGGATGATTGTACCAAATTCTCTTGGCTATATCCTCTGCATTCTAAGTCTCAAGCTTTTTCTGCTTACTCTCATTTTACTGCTTTTGTGTCCACTCAGTTTCATACTTCTATTAAATTGTTTAGAACAGATAATGGAACTGAGTACCTAAATCATTCTTTTGGTCTATTTCTTCAAAACCAAGGCACTGTTCATCAAACCACTTGTCCTCACACCCCTGAGCAAAATGGGAGAGCTGAGAGGAAACACAGACACTTGGTTGAAACAGCTCTCACATTGCTCTCTCATTCTAAACTACCTTCAAAATTTTGGCTAGAAGCTATTGTTACAGCTAATTACTTGATCAATAGAATGCCAAAGAAAAGTTTGTCTTTCAAATCTCCTTTTGAAACATTATATGGTGATAAACCAAATTATTCTCTTTTAAAAGCATTTGGTTGTCTCTGCTTTCCTTGGCTTAGACCATACACTCAACACAAATTGGAATCTAGATCTTCTAAATGTGTGTTTCTTGGTTATTGTCCAAACACAAAAGGGTACAGATGCTATGATCTCCAAACTCATAAAGTTTTCATATCTAGACATGTTCAGTTCTTTGAACATGTCTTTCCTTTTGCTAATCATTCATCTCCTGCTACTGATTCTTCTCCATCTCTCAAAAATTTGTTTCCTCCATTTTTTACTTCTCATACTTCACCTCACACTTCTCCTCCTTTGTCTATTCCAACTCTTTCTCTAGTTGAAAATCAAATTCAACCAATACCATCATCACCAGTATCATCTATTCCATCTGCCTCTTCTTCTAGCAACCCTACTTCATCCTCTCATGAGAGTGTGGCTCACCCTTCACCACCTCCTCCTAGATATATTACCAGATCTCATACTGGTAATCTCAAACCTAATCCCAGATATGCATGCCTGGCTACTGCCACTTCAATTTTACCAGAACCACATACCTGTCATGAAGCATTGCAGATTCCAGAATGGAAAGCAGCCATGACAGAAGAGTATCTAGCTCTTATTAGACAAGGTACCTGGAAGTTAGTTCAGTTGCCTTATGGAAGGAAAGCAATTGGGTGTAAATGGGTGTTTAGAGTGAAGAAAAATGCAGATGGAACTCTTGCAAGATATAAGGCAAGGTTAGTTGCCAAAGGTTTCTTACAAACATTTTGGAATTGATTACACAGAAACCTTTAGCCTTGTAGCCAAACAACCAACAATTAGGTTGGTTTTAAGCTTGGCTCTTAGCAAAAAGTGGCAAATTAGGCAGCTAGATGTGTCTAATGCATTCTTGCATGGCAATCTAGAAGAAGAAGTTTACATGGAGCAACCTATGGGGTTTGTTGATAATAGGTGTCCCACATTTGTGTGTAAACTTCAAAAGAGCTTATATGGTTTAAAGCAAGCTCCCAGGTCATGGTACACCTTACTTGCCAATTTTTTGACATCTCAAGGGTTTCACTCCAGTCTAGCTGATTCTTCTTTGTTTGTGAAACATGATAAAGGTCAGTCTATCATTATACTCATTTATGTGGATGACATTTTAGTCACTGGTAGTTCAGAAAAATTGGTCACTCAGTGCATAGCAGCTTTGAGCTCCAGATTTGATATGAAAGATTTGGGTTCACTATCATATTTTCTGGGTATTGAAGTGTGTCAGTCCAACAATGGAACTCTTGTGCTGCATCAGCAGAAATATGCAAAGGAACTTCTCAAGAAGGCTGGTATGAGTGAGTGCAAGACTGCTGTTTCTCCAGTAGCACCAAAACTCACACAAGCAGACACTTCTTTATTTGAAGATCCTGGGTTATATAGAAGTTTGGTGGGAGGTTTACAGTATCTCACAGTTACTAGACCAGATTTGCAGTTTGCTGTAAATTCTGTGTGTCAATGGCTGCATTGTCCTACTAAAAGTCATTTTCAAGCTCTCAAGAGAATACTGAGATATGTCCAGGGTACATGTGATTTTGGTTTAAAATTCACAGGCAGCAACTTCAAGTTGCAAGCTTACTCAGATGCAGACTGGGCTGGAGATCCAATTACTAGGAGATCCACTACAGGTTATGGTGTGTTTCTTGGTGAAAATTTGATTTCATGGTCTTCAAAGAAGCAGGTGACTGTATCTAGAAGCTCTACTGAAGCAGAATACACAGCTCTAGCTTCTGTTGCTTCAGAAATTAGGTGGTTATGTTATTTGTTGAAAGATTTGAATTTGCCAGTAGATCAACCAGTGTTGTGGTGTGATAATCAGTCAGCTCTTGCATTGGCTTCAAATCCTGTCTTCCATGCCAGAGCCAAGCATATAGAGCTTGACTACCACTTTGTGAGAGAACAAGTTTTGGCTAAGGTTCTTACTGTCAGATATGTCTCAACCAAAGAACAGCCAGCTGATATTTTCACCAAAGGATTGTCTAATCATCAATTTTTATATCTCAGGAACAAGCTTCACATGAGTACTCCCTCTGCAGAAGGAACTGAGTAATTTCTTCTCATTTGTTTCAATGTCTTCTTGGTTTGTTTGAAGCAAATTTAGTGTTTAAAAGAGGTGTTAGTTTGAGAGGGAATGTTAGGGACTATATTGAAGACTCTTGTATAGTCTAGGGGTAGTTTAGTACTTTCCATATTGTGACTATATAATGTTGTATCTGATCAACATTTCATTAATGAGTAGATTATCAATTTGTTAGAAAGTTGTTAGTACTGTAACTATGTTACCTCGAGCAAAAATGACGACTTGTTAAGCTTTTTTTTTTTCGCGATTGACAGTGCTATACAAATGCCCAAATGTATGGCCGAGATGGAATTACCTTTGCCGAATGTAACATTATAGCTATAAGAAAAAAAGATGGAAAATCCTACCATATGAGGCAAATTAGTGTATATGTATGGAATTGAAAGTCTCTTTTACTTGGTAGAGTTTTTATGATGGCTAGTTCAATAAAATCCCACTATATAAGGTTAACTGCTACGGTAAATTTTGATATCATAATGTTCCATAATGTCATCTTTACAATTAGTAATCTTCACAAAATTAAAATTCCATAATGTCGTCTGCTCAAAATTGCTAGTTCAGTTACATATTGTATTATTTTTCCTTGTATGGTAGAATTTTCTGTCATTTTCTAGTAGTGTTCTCTCCCTTTTAATAGTTTCCGGCCTTTTTGTGTGTAAATAAGTCAACAGTCATTAAAAAATGAACAACTAATTACAAAGATCAAGGGAGGAGGTATACATGTCATTTTCCGTTTTGTTGGAAGATGTATTTTGAATTGAATTTATAGTATATTAGTATAATTAGTACTCGATAGGAACAAACTGTAGTTTAAAATCTCTTGCTTAAAAGTTACTGCCTCATTCTATTTTATGAGTAAACTATGGAACGTGTGGCGCATTGTGAGGGAGAGTGTCTAAAAGAGTGCAAATGGAGTGTCGCTAGCATTCCTCATTAGTGTATGGTGATAAAGAGTACACAAAATACTCGTCGTATTTGCCTAAACATTACTTCTATTGAAACACTATTGGGATGCTAATCGCATGATCTACGAAGTAGCAAGTAGCCTAGGCAGCATGCCATTGTCACTTCTAAAGGAAATCAACACTACAAAGATTATGAAGGGAAGGTGGCCTTCTGTTCTGAAGCCACTCAGTGTAGAACAAACTATAACAAGTCTACAATGACAAGATTTTATGCATCTTGAGAAGTTGAACGTGTGATTCAGTGCCAACAACTTGAAGCTCTCTGATTTGATCAATAAAATCTCCGGTTTAATCAAACTGGATGTCCCTATTGGGACGCCAGAGGAAAGCAATTGCACCTTTGACGACTGAGACTAATATCAAAGGTAAAAAAGAATGTCAATTGAGATGGATTTGAGCATTGATATGAATATTAGCTAAAACTTAATTTGAATCTCCTTGTTGAAGAGAACCGATACAGTAACAAGCTATGTATTTACCATCGCAGTCCAAAACAAAACTATTATTTAAATGTTGAGCATTGATATGGTCTCATACTTGATTTGATCAATGCACCCCCGATTTGTAGAGCACATGTAAGCATTGATGTTGTTACGGTTTAAAAAGAAGCATTACTGACAAAACTATCGCAGTCCAAAACATAATGAGAAACTTTTAAGAAAGAGTTGTCAGTAATGCTCACTTAATTAGGATCAAAAGTTCTAGTCAAGGCTCTAAATAATTAAATGAAATACAAGAATAAAGACAGTATGTATTAACTAAAAAGAAAATGGCTAAATTCATTAGGAAAACTTCAAATGACATTTGAGCATCGAAAGCTTTAAAGTGAACCTCGAAATACATAAACCACCGAGATCTATTGGAAAAAAGTGAAAAATCTTAAGAAATAGCACTCTACCATACCCTTAATCTATCGCAATGTAAGCAAATCCCTAATTTCCTAACATTTGAGAATCCTTGATCCGCATCAAGAATAAGAAAAAGGTGAAATGGGTACAGGAGAACTGTTATTGTCTTGTGAGTAAAGCGGCAGTGATTATAAATTTAATACCATGACAATAGTACCAGTCCAACATCCTCACTGTTATGTGAGTATTATCGGATTCGAGATCAATTCAATAAAAGAGTAACATATGAGTGAATTAATTTATTTGTGATGAGTTTTCTCTGTATATAAAGTGTACGAAACACTAAGAATTGAGAAAGCAAAAGTCGGACGGAATTATGTACTTACACGACCATGAGTCCATGCGGTAGATTGGTTTCGGCACAATCCGAGGTCTCAGGGCCCAACAATCTGCCTCAACGAGCTTTGATTCATAATTAGTTATAATGATCGAACTAAAGAAACATACATTAATCCATGGTATGACCAGCGGTTTCATTTGTTTTTCAACGATCCGTCTTTGCTGGTGCGCAAAAAAGGAGAAGGTGAAAACGTGAGTTGGAAGGTCGAGCATTAAGAGGGGAGGAATTCAAAATTTAACCAAAGAGATGCAGCAAGTGAGTAAAAAGAAAGTAAACAAAAATTAACAGTCTCATACAAGATATGTATTTACCATCTGAAGTGAAAAATAGTGTTGCTTGTTAATTCTGGCTTCCATGTATCGAAAGCAACAATATGTGCCAACCTAAACGTAAAGGTTTAGAAGAGAGGGAAAATAAACAGAGAAGAAAATCAATGACCAAAAGAACAAAGAAAGCAAAGAGGTATTGAACAGTGAATTTCACAGGCAAATTCAATTTGTCAAGGACCTTCCTAAAGATCAACAGTGTAAACAAAAAAGTATTTAAAATGTCTGAAAAGAGATATGAACGCAATCATGATTAAAACCCAAATTGAAGATAAAGCGGATGATAAATGGATGATGAAGATGAATAATAGTTGAGGATTCTGAACACACAGGTGATGAACAGGGGATGTGAAGCTTACATGTGCTCTACAAATCGGGGGTGCATTGATCGCTTGTAGTGACAGACGAATAGGACGAGAGTTCATTGCATTAATAAATATATTAAATAGATCAAAATGGTTCCGCGTAATTAAGAGATCATGAGGCAGGATTACAAATGTTGTGATACGGTCAACCGTATCAGACTGGTCACCCATATTATTATCTTTATTAATTATTTAGAATTACTCGTTAATTGTTTATTTATTTGATTAGTTGTTTATTTAATTAATTAGTAGAGTGGGCCGAGCCCATTAGGTCAAGGTTAGAGTTAGCTATTTTACTATCTAAAACATTGTAATCCTTCAGTTTAGGGTATGAGATGAATGAATTATTTTGAGTTTTGTTTATTTTCATTGTCTTTTCGTAGTATTTTCGTAGTGTCACGAACTACTGGTAGAAATTCGTAGCCTCTCTCAAGCTACTGGTACGATACTGGGTGTATCATTGGTGCTTTCATTGTTTTCACCATCCGCTGGTGAATCATGACGAACATCGAAGATTTGATCTTTCTCGAAGATCCGGAAGATCTTGAAGCACTCTGCAAGCAAGTGAATGCAACGATAAATTATCTTACCATGGCAGAGCTTGCATACCTACAAACGCGTGGATATCTTACCATGACGGAGCTGGACAACATCAAAGCTAGCGGAGGACGACTCCAAGTGGTGACCGCTGCGGAGTTGTATCGCATCCAGGACATGCTTCCGGAATTTCAACCGCCGCCGCTGCCACAGGAACAAACCCGGCCCGAACAGCCGCCATCTTCCCCAACTCCGGCGCACCAGGAAGGCCTCTCTACGCCACCAAACTCCTTGCTGCAGCAACCCACACCGGAGCAGCCGCAACAGCCGCAGACGATCAATCAGACGCAACCATGGCCGCCTCCACCAGATCCGTCCCCACAGCCCCCAGATCCGCCAATCACCAATTCAATCACAGCCTCTCAACAGCCGCAGCACCCACCCAAACGGCTGCCCAAACCCCCTGATTTCCCCGGCGACGGCGAGATAGCCTCCGACGCCCTCCCATCGAACCCAATAGCTTCAGCGGCGCCATTGTCGCCGGCCATACCAGCACCACAGTCGACTCTCACATCGGCCAAACCTCCACCAACCCCCGAGCTGGAGATCTCGCGCCTCCTTCCGACCCCAACCCAGCACCACCCAGCCACCGGTGAGCCCATCCCAGACCACCATCCACCACCAGATCCAGAGCCACCAGACATCATGGACGATATCCCCTGGGTCTCGCTCTCACCGCCGCCTTTGGGTCAATCGCTGCAATCCGCCATCATCAGGCCGCCTCAACCACCAGACCCGACGGTCGACCTCCATTCGACCCCACTTCCGGCGTCCCAGCCATCTCCGGCGCTGAAATCGCCGCTGCACCACACCGTCGGTTTCGTCGTCTTTCCGCTGCTCCAGACTTCGGCCGACCAACCAGGGTCCTCCGGCGACCTCCTTGCCACCGTCGATGGCCTCTGTCCCTCCCCATCGACCTTCGCTCAGACCAGGGGCTTGATTCCGTCGCGGCAGCCACCGCCATGGCCTCCACCTTCTTCAGCTAGGGCTCATTCCACAGTGGGCTTCTCATCAAAAATGGGCCACCATTTAAATTTGGGCCCTTTCACTCATTAAGGCAGCCTGCAACTATACTCACTTCTGATTTTGGGCCTAATTCTTCACCTGGGTTTACTTTTTCATTATGGCATAATTTTCCTTTTGGGCCTCATTATTTTGGGGCGCAAATATTTCAATGTCGTGCTGATTTCAGGCTACAAAGTGCGGTTCTGCAGCTCGTTTGCCGTCCATTTGATCCAGGCATATGCGTGCAAGAGATACAAGCCGACGTGCCTATTTTTAACTCATCCACCTTGAGGACAAGGTGTTTTTCGAGCGCGGGGGAGTTGATACGGTCAACCGTATCAGACGGGTCACCCATATTATTATCTTTATTAATTATTTAGAATTACTCGTTAATTGTTTATTTATTTGATTAGTTGTTTATTTAATTAATTAGTAGAGTGGGCCGAGCCCATTAGGTCAAGGTTAGAGTTAGCTATTTTACTATCTAAAGCATTGTAATCCTTCAGTTTAGGGTATGAGATGAATGAATTATTTTGAGTTTTGTTTATTTTCATTGTCTTTTCGTAGTATTTTCGTAGTGTCACGAACTACTGGTAGAGATTCGTAGCCTCTCTCAAGCTACTGGTACGATACTGGGTGTATCATGTTGCCTGGAAAATATTTCCTTTAGTTCGTTGGGTCACGGGTTGAATCGACGGACTAGAACGCGCAAACTGCGTCAACACGAACAAGTGCGGAAAAGTAAAAGATGTAGGACACAAGAATTTAATGTGGGAAAAACCCTCTAATCGAGAGGGACAAAACGACCCACAAAACTTCCACTATAACAATTACAATGGGTAGACAAATCCTCCACTAAAACGTGGGTAAACAAACTAGAAACTAATAAAACGGGTAAAACTAAACATCGTCGCTACACAGAAACTACGCAAACTAATTGCTAAAAAGTTATCCGGAATTAGTTCTTGAAATCTTCGTCGTTACCATCGCGAACGATCACGTCGCGGTAATTATTCTCTCCGTCTCGCGATAACAAACGCGAGGTAACTTTTTCTCTCTTGCGCCAAACACCACAACACGTGGTGTATCTCGTAGACACCTCACTGACGAAGAGGAATTCAATTGAGAGAACTCTGAGAGCATACCCCAAAGCCATGACCACAAAGCTAATTATATAGACTTAAGTGGCGGTGGTGTATTCCTAAAAGGAAACAACTTCAAACATTACCATCACCGCCTCATTAAATTCTCAACCTTTATGATTAGGCTTGTGCCATCTCATGCCATGCATGAGGAAAACTGGAGTGAGCTGGTCACGCAATAACTTCGGACACTTTCATGGGCCAATGTATGGGCTTGGACCCAACAAATCTCCCCCTCCAAGCCCAACTAGAGGAGGGAATGCTATTGCGACTCCTTACTCGGAGTCCATCCCAGCCCTGCCTCTGCAGAACTCGAACTTGTCCCTGGTCACCACCTTCGTTAGCTTGTCGGACGGATTCTGATCAGTATGAATTTTCTTGAGCTGCATCAATTGCCTCTCTATCACTTCGCGTATCCAGTGATACCGAACATCAATGTGCTTCGTGCGAGAATGGTACATGGAGTTCTTGCTCAAGTCCAAAGCGCTTTGACTATCACAATTAACCACGTACACGTCTTGCTTCAAACCCAGCTCTTGGAGAAATCGTCTCAACCATAACATCTCTTTGCCAGCTTCCGCTGCAGCAATGTACTCAGCCTCGGTAGTTGATAGAGCAACACATTTTTGCAGTCTAGACTGCCATGAAACAGCTCCCCCTGCAAAAGTAAACAAGTATCCGGAAGTGCTCTTTCGACTATCGAGGTCGCCTGCCATATCGGCGTCTGGAAATCCCTCCAAGACTGGTTTGGAACCACCAAAGCACAAGCACCAATTGGAAGTCTCCTTCAAGTACCTCAGAATCCACTTGACTGCTTCCCAATGTTCTCTCACAAGGTTAGAGAGAAACCTGCGCACTACCCCAACGGCATGAGCGATGTCTGGCCGGGTGCAAACCATAGCATACATCAAACTTCCTACTGCAGAGGAGTAGGGAATAGCTGCCATACCATCTCTAGCTGCATCGCTAGAGGGACACGATCTCTTACTCAACTTGAAGTGACTGACAAGTGGAGTGCTAGTAGGCTTAGCACCTTTCATGTTGAACTTGTCGATCACGCGTTCAACGTACTTCTCTTGCGACAACCAAAGCTTCCCTGCTTTCCTGTCACGAACAATCTTCATGCCCAATATCTGCTGAGCGGAACCTAAGTCCTTCATGTCGAAAGACTTAAATAACTCCTTCTTCAGCTTGCCAATCATCTCCGAACTCTTACCGATAACCAACATGTCATCGACATACAGCAATAACAGGATGAAGTTACCATCGGGGAACCTTCTTATGTAAACACACTGGTCTGCCTGTGTTCTCTTGTACCCATTACTCATCATGAATGAGTCGAACTTCTTGTACCATTGTCTCGGCGCTTACTTAAGGCCATATAGACTCTTCTTCAGTTTGCAAACCATGTTCTCCTTCCCTTTCACTTCAAATCCTTCAGGCTGCTCCATGTAGATCTCTTCCTCCAAATCACCATGGAGAAAGGCAGTCTTCACATCAAGTTGTTCAAGCTCGAGGTTCATACTAGCTACTAGCCCTAAGGCAACTCGGATTGAGGTCATCTTAACAACTGGCGAAAAGATCTCATCAAAGTCAATACCTTTCTTTTGGCCGAATCCTTTGACCACCAATCGCGCCTTGTACTTCACTAGCTTCTACCCATCACTATCCTTCTTGAGCTTGAACACCCACTTGTTCTTCAGTGCTTTTCTTCCCTTCGGTAGCTTTACTAACTCATAAGTATCATTTTTCTGCAAGGAACTCATCTCTTCTTGCATAGCCTTCATCCAACTGGATTTATCTTTATGAGTTTGCGCCTCCCGAAAACTTTCTGGCTCCCCCTCATCATTAACTAAAATATACTCAGACGATGGGTACCTGACAGATGGTTGCGGATTCCTAGTTAACCTTCTCAGCTGAGGTCCTTCGTTCTCTGGTGGAGGGGGCTGCTCCCCCTGTTCAACACCCTCTTCATCGGAATCATCATCGTCATCGTCATCTTCCATCTCTGGAATCTCTATCTCTGGAACATCTCCAGGAATCTCTTCTCCACCCGTAGCACTAGGGGAGGTATCTGGACTGAGGTCGGGAACAACAACTTCCTTCGAATTTGAATACATCTCAATATCTTCATTAGTCTGGTTCTCATAGAAAACCACATCCCTGCTTCTTATCAGCTTCTTATTCACTGGATCCCATAGCCTGTAGCCAAACTCCGCATCTCCATAGCCCACAAAAACACATGGATTGGCTTTGTCATCAAGCTTAAGTTGTTTATCCTTGGGTATATGCGCGAACGCCTTGCAGCCAAACACCTTCAGATGAGAGTAGGAAACGTCTCTACCGTGCTATACCTTATCTGGAATCTCAAAACCCAAAGGAGCAGATGGAGACCTGTTAATCACGTAACAGGCGGTACGAACTGCTTCACCCCAGAATGACTTTGGCAGCTTTGCCATTCTGAGCATACATCGGACTCTCTCAACAATAGTCCGGTTCATCCTCTCGGCAATGCCGTTATGTTGTGGGGTACCTGGAACCGTCATCTCATGCCGAATACCGTGGTCATCACAATAGGCTTCGAACTCCTTTGAAGTATATTCACCACCATTGTCTGTACGTAGACGCTTCAAAGGATAGCCTGTCTCTCTTTCAACCATGGCATGGAACTTCTTGAAGTGTTCAAATACTTCATCCTTAGTCTTCAGGAAATACACCCACACCTTACGTGAAGCATCATCAATAAAGGTCACAAAATATCTGCGACCACCAATAGACTCCACCTCTATGGGACCACACACATCAGAGTGCACTAACTCCAGTATCTTCGACTTTCTTTTAGCAGAGGAACTAAACGTAATCCTGTGATGTTTTCCAAACAAGCAATAATCACAAGGATTCAGTGGTGTACCTTTGGAAAAAGGAATTAGAGACTTCCTTGCCAGAATCTTCAACCCTTTCTCACTCATGTGAGCAAGCCTCTTGTGCCACAAGTTTGGTGATGCTGCATCCTCAACTGCATTCAGGCTATCACCAAGAACCTTCACATGAGTCTTGTACAGTGTGCAGCAAGCTTCTCCTCTAGCCACGACCATTGATCCCTTGGTCAGCTTCCACTTACCACTACCGAAGTAGTTATCATATCCTTGGCGATCTAGAGCAATACCAGAGAGTAGGTTCAGTCGCAAATCAGGAATATGGCGTACATCCTTAAACACCATCTTGCACCCAACATTGGTTTGGATGCGAATATCTCCAATCACTGCGATCTTCGAGGTACTCGTATTGCCCATCTTCACAGTTCCAAAGTCTCCAGCTTTGTATGTAGTGAAGAAATCTCGTCTCGAAGTTGCATGATATGAAGCGGATGTATCAAAAACCCACTCAATTTCCTGATTCGCTGCAACGTGAAGGCATTCTTCTTCTCCCACAGAGAGTACCACAACCTGTGAGATTGTGGCCTCACTCTTATCATTCTTCTGGTTTCTTCTATTGTCGCCTAGGTTCTGATTATTCTTTGGGAATCGGCACGATCTTGCCATGTGACCATGCCTTCCACAGTTGTAGCACTTGACCTTGGATCTTGGCTGAGAACCTCCATTCCTGGACTTGCTGCGACCTCTGTTCTTGTTCCTTGTTTGGCTTCTCCCTCGATCCTTGTTCTTGTCTTTATTCTCCGTGACAAGAGCATGCGCGTTGTCAGAGCCCATCTCCTTCCTCCTTGCCTCCTCGTTGAACATCGCGTCCTTGACCATACACATGGACAACTTTCCATCAGGGGCAGAATTGCTCAATGACACGACCAACGTCTCCCACGAGGTTGGTAGGGAGCTAAGCAGCAACAAGCCTTGTGTCTCATCATCCCAATTGAGCTTGACGGTAGCCAATTGGTTTATGAGACTCTAAAACTCACTCAAGTGCTCAGCAACTTGTTGACCGTCTCTGTACTTCAAGTTCACGAGCGATCTCATCAGCAACGCTTTGTTCCTGGCAGTCTTCCTCTCATACATGCCCTCCAACTTTATCCATAGCTGGTAGGCATCCGTCTCTTGAGCAACATGGTGGAAAACCGAATTGTCAATCCACTGACGGATATGACCAATCGTCTTCATATTCATCTTGGTCCACTCATCATCTTTAACTTCGGCTGGCTTGACCCCTTTCGCAAGAATAGGGTCCATCAAATCCTTGCAATAAAGCAAGTCTTGCATCCTAGGCTTCCATATCAAGTAGTTGCTAGCTGTCAAGTTGATCATGGAACCCGTTGACTCCCCCATTGAACCTGGCTTAAATACCACTTTTGTTGGGTCACGGGGTTGAATCGACGGACTAGAACGCGCAAACTGCGCCAACACGAACAAGTGCGGAAAAGTAAAAGATGTAGGACACAAGAATTTAATGTGGGAAAAACCCTCTAATCGAGAGGGACAAAACGACCCACAAAACTTCCACTATAACAATTACAATGGGTAGACAAATCCTCCAATAAAACGTGGGTAAACAAACTAGAAACTAATAAAACGGGTAAAACTAAATCTCGTCGCTACACGGAAACTACGCAAACTGATTGCTAAAAAGTTACCCGGAATTAGTTCCTGAAATCTTCGTCGTTACCATCGCGAACGATCACGTCGCGGTAATTATTCTCTCCGTCTCGCGATAACAAACGCGAGGTAACTTTTTCTCTCTTGCGCCAAACACCATAACACGTGGTGTATCTCGTAGACACCTCACTGACGAAGAGGAATTCAATTGAGAGAACTCTGAGAGCATACCCCAAAGCCATGACCACAAAGCTATTTATAGAGACTTAAGTGGCGGTGGTGTATTCCTAAAAGGAAACAACTTCAAACATTACCATCACCGCCTCATTAAATTCTCAACCTTTATGATTAGGCTTGTGCCATCTCATGCCATGCATGAGGAAAACTGGAGTGAGCTGGTCACGCAATAACTTCGGACACTTTCATGGGCCAATGTATGGGCTTGGACCCAACATCGTTAAGGTATTTCGGGTAAAACAAAAAGTGTAGAAAACACAAAAACACCAAAGGTGTTAAACACATTGGTACTCTTCACCTTTTTATAGTAGTAGAGATAATCTTAACAATACTATTAATTTCTTCACTGCATATGTTAGCTTAGAACCAGTGATTCCACTGACACCACAAACAATCGCTTTATTTGGTAAGATAAGATATACACATATAGACATCATATCTGATTTGAGGTATTGTGGCTGACATTTTCACTCTTTACTTTCAAAATTGTGGGTACGCTAGACCTAAGTAAGCATCCAAATTAAGATGTGTATTGCAAACTTGTTGAGGCTTTATCATTTTATGCCTTAGAGTGTGTCATCCCATCATTGCAATTTCCAGTACCATAACACAATTAAATAAGTGATGATACTAAACAACTATACAAAATGCATGAATTCAAGGAGCACCATTCGTAATTACTTAACCAAAAACACATATTACTACTATAGATGAATAACTGAATCCTACCATCACTCCTTCATGTGAATATCCAATATGTTGGGCATAGTCATAAATTGCAACAGCTGCGTCAGGAAAATAAGTATTAATAACAAATGCACAACCAAAATAGCATCATGTTGCAGTTGGCGAAACATAAAATTTACCAGATGTGAGTGGATTAAAATACCAGATGTGATTTGTTCTGGGAGCACGTAAGAATTGTTCGACCTAGAAATGCCCACGGATTTTTTCCTAACTTATAGGTGTTGGGAAATTTTATTTCTTTGTGGGCCAATATGAAAATATTAGTAGTTATATTATTGGGCTATCAAATAAACGGGCCACTAAAGTGATCTAATTAATAATTGGGCTCGTAGGAACATAAAGTGGTGTGGACTTTGTAATGTGTAGTAGCCCATTACTAAATGATTAGGGTTATGGGAGCCTCATCAATTTAGTATATAAAGACTACTAGGGCTGTGATCCCCAACACATTCGAATACAGTAGTCTCACTCTTCCCATTGAGAGAGATCATTGATGCTGGTCCGAGTTGTGGTTGGAAGATCGCGGTTCACTCAAGATCATCATGACTTTGAAGACGACTTCACTAGCTATGGACCGATGTCAGTCTTATTTATTGTTCTTATGTTCTTGACAATTCTAGATGATAGTTTATGTGTTGTAGATTATGATTCCGCATTTAGATAATCTACATGAAAGTTTAAAGTTGATCTAACAAGTGGTATCAGAGCCATATCATGCTAGGATCGTTAAGAACGGGTCTTGTTGAGTTAATCTCGAATTAGGGTTCATAGCCTCGTTTTTTGTGCTTATGTCGGATCTGAGAGTTCTTTATATGGTTACGAAGATCTCGAAACAAGCTTTCTAACGATATATTATAAGCTTAATTCCGACTTACGGTTTGAAAGTTATGGTGTTTTAAACCAACTGCTCCGATTAATGATTTGCCAAACACTGCCTTAGATCTGGGCTGTGCCGAGTCTCGATCTGGTGTGGCAGCGTGTACCGCTGCTTTGTTGTGCCGCCCAGATCCGACGACTCATATTGTTTTGGCTATTCCGGGAGTTCTAGATATCCGATTTGGGCGATTGAATAGTCAAACCCTAGGTTTTTGGGTCTTTTGAATCCATCTGTACGGTGAGTTTTCCATATTCGGAATATTTTTCTGGGCAGAACAAAAAATCTCGTATTTTAGCATGTTTTTGGACATGTAATCTCGTTATTTCCATGTTTTGACTAAAGTAATATTTCTCTCATGATACTATTGTATTTATATCATGTTTATGACTTGATTCATGGATAAAATATGCGAGATTATTACTATTGTTAATTTTTTGTGTATTTTTAGTATGTTGCACCATTATAAATCATTAGTGTATATTTGGTATATCACACAATGTGAAGTATGGTGTATATTTAGTATCTTACACCAATATTGATATTCGGTGTATCTTTGATATTAATACACTATTAAATATCTTTGGTGTATTTTTGGTATCTTACACCATAATTGATATTTGGTGTATCTTTGGTATTTTTACACCATTAAATATCTTTGGTGTATCTTTGGTATTCTTACATCATTAAGTGTTTTTGGTGTATATTTGGTATCATACACCATATGAAATTTGATGTATATTTGGTATTCTTACACCATTAAGTATATTTGGTGCATATTTGATATCTTACACCATTATTAATATTTTTGGTGTAATCTTTTGTATTACACTAAAAGATTAATATTTCGGGTTCTAAATTTAATAAATTAGTGTAACTTGGGCATTTTACACTAAAATATACATTTTAGACATTAGTGTAATTTTTATATTTTACACTAAAATAAAATGGTCTTGTATCCTAGAATAAATCAGTTGAAATGATATGTCGCCAAAGTGACCTCTATTGTGTAAAATTTATTTATTTTGGGATATAAAGATGTGTGTGTTTATTATTTATGCGACTAGCTAATCGGCCCAAAGGAAGGTTGTTAGTTGGCCAAATAATAAGCACACTTGTGGTAGTAAATATGTGACGGTTATCAAGTTATTCCATGTGAACAATACGTCGGCCCAAAGGAAGACTCATTTTTTGACCGGACTTACTGTCAATATTTGATTACTACGTGGAGAGTACCACTTACAAGTTGTTGTTTCTGTCCAAAGACTAAACAACAATGTTGTGCTAGGTATCTTGTAAAGAACCCGTTAAATATATTGTTAATTTATGTTTTGCATGAATACTTTATGGTTATATTTTATTTCATGCTTGTACAATATATTTGTATTTTGAGTTCATGTCTTTAACTTGTTCTCTATTTAAGTCAGCTTATTTGTTATTGCTGACAAAAACTCACATTTAGTGCTTTATAGCATGTATAAATTCTTGAAAATAAAGTTAATTCTAGAAGCTTTTAAGTGAAGTAATGGCAATGCTATTGAGTTCCTCAAGCTTATGTGTCCGAGTTTTCTAAAGAAAACATTAAGAGGACTTTTAGTCAACATTGTCTTGTTAAAAGAGGAACATAATGGAGTACATCAGGAAAGCTTTAATCTCAATTAAGAACTTAAGTACTAAAGTTAGAGTTGTCTAAGGACATGCTCATAAGGTGTATATATATTTTCTCTCAAGCACTTAAGTGAGTATACGGAGAGCTGTAATGCTCATATGGATAAATAAGTTCTTTGTGAACTTTTCACCCATCTGTGTTAAAAGAGAAAATTGATGTATGAGATTAAACTAAATGTACTCGCTTAGTATTTGCCCTAAGGATAATAGTCAAGATAAAGATAATACAGTCATGTAAGTTGCAGTTAAATCACATTTCAAATATGTAAATGTAATATCATTCGGTAATTTTTTGATACTTTTTTACATATATAAGTGGATGTGTGAATACGAATTTAATGCCACATGCTGGATAAGGAAAATTTACTTCTCACCATGGATAAAATTTTGAGTTAATTTAAGTTTTGTACCTAATCATATTTGGCGAGTAGATTTTGGTGCAACTACTCAATTGAGAATATTTATGCATGGTTGGTTGTTGGGCCAATAGCCACTTGATGCTGAAAGATTCATCTCTATGGGCAATGGCAAAACACATATAGTTGAAGCAATAAAGACTTTTAACTTTTTTCAAACATTGTTTGGATTTTATGTTTATTAAGAAAAACATTTACTAATGTTAAGGAAATAATGTTTTCTGGGATAAATTCAGAAATTTTGATGTTTTAAATATAATTCATTGAAGGTTGTAATTGCTTCATTTCGATTAAAAGGAATATTTCAAAAGTAATGCTTCACTAAGAAAGACCGTGCATGTCATCGTTTGAGGTACAATGATGCAGAGTGAGAATTCTATATTTGGTATGACACAAAAGCTTAAGGAATATCTTCGTTGGAAGAATTAAGATGCTTGTGTGTTATAGAATTCGTAGCATCCCCAATTTCACAAATATTTTAAATTTGTGTTGAAAGCGTAAAGGGGTGTACAAAGAATTAGGTGTGCGTTGAATAAGGACATACTAGAACTTATATGTACTGATATGGTAGACCAGTCTTTATAGTTGTTTTGAGTGGAAAACAGTATCATATGTAGTTCATAAGTTTTTGTCCACCTCATCAGCACCTATAATTGGTTTGAGAAGTAAAGTATGTGAATGTACAAGGTAACAACATTCATGGTGTTAACTTAAGTCCCATAGATGTGCATATAATTTCTTCCCTACATGGAGTTATAGACATACTTGTCATAAATTAAGTTTGTGGGAATGAAATTAAACATATCTGGATATTGTAAGGAGAATGATTAGTCATTTTCTTTATCATGAGGCTGTGGGAATAAAGATTTAAGGTTGTAACTCACATTTGATATACTTTATGTATTAAAGTGGCTATTTAGTACCATATATGATTTGCTAGGCGAATACCTACAATAAGGAGGTTCTCATTTCGGATCATGACACCTAAAGTAAGGCCATATTGGTCTAGTGGGAGATATTAAATTTGGTATCTGCTAGCTGCCACTTTTATTGAAGTAAATAATAATTGAGAAGTTCTAAATCTCGTAATTTGTCTTCTCAAATAAAGCCCTTTTTCTTGAGACTTTTGAGGATGTTGAGTTTGAGTGGGAGATACGATTATAAGGAATATTTTCTTTGAACATAAAGTTTGTTATGTTTGTGAAATGCACGTGTCTATTGTTTATGCAAGAATGATCGGCCCAAAAGAAGGTCGCTGTGTGGCCAAATAATAAGGCATACTTGTTTATGCGAACAGTAATCGGCCCAAAGGAAGATTATTTGTTTGGCCAAATAAGATGGTGCATATTTAATTATTCACACCGTTCAAAGAAATATCCCATAAGGGTACTCATAATAGGCAAACTCATCAGCTTCAAATATGAAGTGTCGCTAAAGTAATTCACTAATGACATGAGAGATTTGATTTATGTATTACATGTTATTCTCATGTATTTGGGTTTGACATAAGGTTTATGGAAGATGATTCTATCAACTTCTTACAAGTCAAACAAATACTAAAGTGAATTGATTTTGTAATGATAAGATGAAATCTCTTGACAAAATTAGTGACATTTGGAATCTTTCATAATAGCATAATTTATTGTTGGTTACAATAAATAAGGTGTTATATTGGTTTATGAAAGATATGAATGTCATACTTTGTCATTACATTTCATCTAAAAGAGGCACTGACTAAAGAGACTTCATAAAGTTTTACGAAATTCTCTTTTTAGTTGTTATGTCATGTACGATGACTTAAAGTAGATGTACGTATATATGGATAAGTTGATTACAATCATATAACTTTGACTTTAGTTATTCAAAGTACATGTTTGTAAATTACACAATTTCATTTATAGTCTAAAAGCTTGATTCTAGATATGGTATCGCAATATTTATAAAGTTATTATCTCATGTTGTGCGAGATAACTACGGTAGATATTTGTGAGTACCACATTTCAGTGGGAGTAATTTTCTGGTGCATCATTTTGATTCTACTCTTTTGACTAGCACCGATATAGACTTGTTGGGTGGACCAAGATATTTTTTATAAGGTTTCTAAAGAAAAGATCTTGGTGACATATTTTTTTGTCGAAAATAAATGCTCTTGGGGTGTATCATTGAGTATTCGACAAGAGATCTATATCGATAAGGTATTTGCTAGATCGAGTACTTAAGGTTGTGCACTGAAGAATAATCCTACTACTTAAGGAGACAATTTCTAGTCTCATTCAGTATTTCAAGAATATTGAGATAAGTAATAAAGGACTTAAAGATTCGTTATAAATCGTATCAATGAGTCTTGTGTATACCAGAATATGTACGCATGTGGTTATTGTTTACATATTGGTATATTTGGTATAATTTTGGTTAATCATTGTATGTATTAGGGTAAACATACAATCGGTTAGTAAAGTATTGAAGAGAACAAAAGACTACATGCTCACTTATCAGAATTTAGATAATTTTGAGATCACTGAATCTAATTCAAAGGATTAGGTCAAGTTTATTGACATAAAGTCTTATTCTTATTAAGAAAATATTCATAGTGTTTGTGTCAATGTGACATTACTATGATAAACTCCATTCTTGAGGATCCTCTAACTAAGGAATTGCCACATAAAGTGTTGAGGAGCGAATTGCTCATTTGGAGTGGTAATATCTAAGGTACTTTGGTTTAGTGGGACTTTGTATCTAATGAATGTCGTTTCTCGAGACACTTACTTCCGTTTCTGCAGAGTAAAGTTTATGTTTTATTCAAGTTACTCTGAATTATTGTTATTTTGAATTTCCAATTGCGGTTTAGCATAAAGATGGAAATTATAAGGTTTGATCTCACTTCAGCAAGGATCAGTGGAAATAGGCATGTCTAAAGATCACATTGCATGTAATTTCCCGCTACACATCCACACTTGATCTATGTCATTGAACATATTGGTTTGATGATCATTGGTGGGTCTTTGTTACGACTATATCTAAATGTAACAAAGGTCGCTTTGGTCTCACACTGGTATGGACAATGGACCAGATTGTTATAAGGAATGTTCTAAGGATGATAGCTTTTGCTAGCACTAAAGATTATGAAATATAACTACATCCGGTTTTTCAAGTTTGGCCCAGGTGGGAGATTGTTGGGAAATTTTATTTCTTTGTGGGCCAATATGAAAATATTAGTAGTTATATTATTGGGCTATCAAATAAAGGGGCCACTAAAGTGATCTAATTAATAATTGGGCTCGCAGGAACATAAAGTGGTGTGGACTTTGTAATGTGTAGTAGCCCATTACTAAATGATTAGGGTTATGGGAGCCTCATCAATTTAGTATATAAAGACTACTAGGGTTGTGATCCCCAACACATTCGAATACAGTAGTCTCACTCTTCCCATTGAGAGAGATCATTGATGCTGGTCCGAGTTGTGGTTGGAAGATCGCGGTTCACTCAAGATCATCATGAATTTGAAGACGATTTCCCTAGCTATGGACCGAGGTCAGTCTTATTTATTGTTCTTATGTTCTTGACAATTCTAGATGATAGTTTATGTGTTTTAGATTATGATTCCGCCTTTAGATAATCTACATGAAAGTTTAAAGTTGATCTTACAATAGGGGCCTTTTTTGTGAATTTAAGTTAGAAATAGAAACAATTACTTAGAGAGGTGTTCTCAAATTATTTGGACCAACGTAATCGGATCGCGTCAAACCAAACGAAACAAACTACAACACTTTCTTTTTATCATATTTTTAGTTTTGCAGAACCAACTCAGGTCTTCATAGGACCAGAATGGACTGAGACTTTACAATGGACTATGGTTGTGCCAAAATGCACGATTTAAATGGTTGTAGGTTATATTGTAAGTCAGTATAAAATTTAGGAGTCACAATGGTTAAAAATAGAGACTCTAATCTAATTGCTTTAATTTGGAAAAAAATATTATCTCAAATATAAAATAAAGTACATGCTTACTCACAGATAGTGGGCTGAAAGCGCAAACGACATGGAGAATTTTTTTGTACGTAGACGATCTCTGTAAAATAGTATTCATCCTCCACCATTGGTGCAGCGTTTGATTTATGCTACAAGGACGAATTGCTTCCTAGGATAAAAGTCCCCATGTATTATAGACGAAGCACGAGTCTATAGTACGCAGCGAACAAGATCAGGCAGATAAAGAATTTTCTAGAATGTTTGATTGTGAATGTAGTGATTTGCGGAATGAATTATTTCAGAGGAGGTCTGCTTTTTTTTATTATAGGGATTGAAAATGGGCTGTTACGGGTCGCAACTGTTTAGAACTGTTGTAACTGTTGATTGTTCCAATTTTGAACAGATACAATTGCAACTGTTATGTAAATTAACAAAACGAATTAGATTTGTAAGTTTTGGGCTGCAAAAGAAATTATAGTTATTTTATGCCCCAAGAAGTATTGGGCTAGAACAAGACACAACAACCCATGCCACGACATGGCACGGCCCGATCAGAGCCAGTCGAACGGACGGCGGAGGTGGGCGTGTATGTGGTTGTTCGCACCTTTTCCCCTCTCCACAATAAAATTGCAAAGCGCATTGGGCTTGCTCTTATAGGGAAAAATTTGGAATATATATAAAACCTAAATCTTTTCCTCTCATCCGATGTTAGATGATTTCTCATTTCGGAAATGATAAACACCCAACTTCAACAAATTATTTCTCATTCATCACCTGATAGTTTTTGACGAGATGGGTCTCGAATCGATCCTCCATTTCACCTAATTTATAAACACATATCTGTTAGAGCGAACTCCCAAGTGAGCTCTTGTTGAATCGAGTCCAAATTCTTGTCAAAATTTGTTTTCTCCAATAACAATATGGATACATAAGTTTCTGCGTCGTAATGTCTCTTTTAAAAATGTGGATCGTACTATAGTTTTTCGGGTAAAAGACTATTTCCACCCTCCATTTGTTGGAATTGTGCCCTAGAGGCAATCTATTTATGGTGACATTTATATGGATTGGCTATTCATTACGTTATCGATATGGAGATATGTTAACATGAATGAAGTCCTTAGAAGAAAAATATTATATTCTTAAAATATCCCTAGTCGAGTACTATAGTTAATTAGGACGACTGTATTGCATCACAACTATTATGTGGGTAAATAGATATGGGGATGTCAAGTCTAACACATGAGTACGCATTAGCAGTAATGGCATACTTGATGAATGTCACAAGAGCTTCTCATAGTGACAATGATGTTGTGATCCTTCGATTTGAAGTCACTAGATACTCTAGTTGTGAATTATCATGTTTTGATATCGTCAAACGTTATACCGTAACTGGGTAACTATAAAGACTATAATTGGACATGATATGATGCAAGATGAGAGATGGTAGTGATGTAGATAGTATTTGTCCCTCCCACATAACGGGTAGTAACACGACCACTCGATGTGTGAAACTTAGGAAAACGCATGGCCATGCTCAAATAAATCAATATGAGATATTGATGTTATTTTGTTTATCTAAGTCTACTCACAGATCGAGAAACTATGGACTGAATATACAAGTGTGGCACTTCATGTCTTGTGTATAATAGGAGACAAAATTGACTATATAACACGGTAACATTGGTCACATAGGTTAGTTAGATCACCGGCATTCCTATTACTTGGGTAGCATTGATGTGCTAGATGCCGCTCAATGTTTGTAATAAATTTTATTACTGCCAACATAATTAGGAATCTACAGGGTCACACACAATAAAAGATCAAACTGGAATTATTGCTCATTAGTTGGACTAAAGAGCAGTAATGAATTGATTGGACTAAAGTGTAAACTATGCTCATCAGTTGAACAAAAGAGCAATTATGGACCAGAATGTAAACTAATCCAAACTGTTGGATTTATGAACAAAGACAAATTTCTTTAGCTATAAATAGGATATGTAGGCTATGAATGTTCAGCCTAGATTCATTCCTACACTACAAAGTACACTAGAGAGCTAGAGAGAAGGAGAAAATTAGATTTTTTCTCCATGTAGGGTTCGGCCAAACCCTAGCCGCCCTCTCTAGGAGCCGCCGGCCTCCTATGGTGTCGCCCCACTACTGCTCACAGCCAAGTGTTGGCCGCCTCTATCTTTTTCTACTGCCATGGATGGATGTGATCCATCCTACACGCGTCCAAGTCAACATCTTGTATGACAAGATCCTCCTTCTTCTGAAGATTGCTAGCACTATTTGAGAAGAAGTCCAGCTGAGGTCTACTCGTGTGGATACCCTAGAGACATGGATATTCTTTCTACGTAGTGATCGTCCCAGTCAGGATGACTGAGGTAACTTTTCTCCTTCATTATGTTATGATGCTTCACCTGCGATTCATGGAGGCTTTTGAGCATTTTTTTTTTATTTCCGCTGCGTAGCCTTTATCAAAACCCTACAGTTGTATCATAGTCACAGGTCGACAACGCATAACGTGATTTATGTGGTTATCTGTTTTATCAATTTACACCAATCTGTCAATTTTTGTGTTAAAACTGATATTCGTATTATGATACGATTTGAATACGATTCCATAGAGAATAAGCTAATTTTACACGTGATGTAAAAATTAGTGATTTTTGTATACATATGTAAAAAAGTTGGTGATGAAAAACTAGGGTTTGGGCACTATTTGGGAAGAAAAATAGTTTTCTATCCCACATAGGGGTTCGACCAACAAGGAAGGAAGAGAGAATTTGATTTTCTCTACCCATAGGGGTTTGTCCATGAGCAGCCCGTCCCCTTTCTATGTGCGCCGGACCTGACCGATCGGTCAGACCGGGTCGACCAGCTGACCAGTTTGACTGGGTTGGCTGGTCCGACAAGTTTGGCCTGGTTCGGTGGGTCAGAAAAGTTAGGCCAGTTTAACTGGCGTGACAATTTTGACAGTTTTGAACCAATCATCCAAATTTATTAAAAATTGACCCAGCGAGCTAATATTGCACTACAACAATCATGACCTTTCTTTGACCATTTTTTTGTTGACAAGCAATTCCGTGTAGCTAGTTTAATGATAAATCTACTACCATACTTGGGTTTGTCGATATTTGTATTGTCGATTGTCAGCATGGTGATTAATTATGTATTTTAGATAAAAAAGTAGTCAATCATTTTAGGCGCTAAAGTTTCCTGACTTGGACTGTAAAGTGAAGAGACAAACACTATACCTTAGTGACATACAAACTTGTCAATTTTAAAAATACATTAGTTTAGAGGGTTATACTAAATTATTCCCGCACTACTAAATTGTTGGAAAGAGGGAACTGAAATAATAGAGGGAAACCAAATTAACTCTAAGTAGTTCTTTCTGTGAAGGGAGGGAAACAAAAATTTACCATTTTTAGGAGACCAAATTGAACTCTTAACTTTTTAATAGAGGGAAATCAAATTAACTCTAATCGTTTTCCTCAACTCTTCGGATCAACACCGTCTTCTCTCTCGGCGCCTCGCTGCCCCATCTCTCTCTATCTCTTGTTTCTCTCTCTCTCTCGCCAAATCAAACTACCTAAACATGGAAAACCCCAACTCTCAGATCCGTCCCTCTCCCCGATTCAGTGTCTCTAATTTTCTCTCGGAGAAATGATGCGAAAAACGTCTTCTTTACGCTCTGTCGCTCTTCAACCTCGCACTCAAGGGTTTGTTATGCCAATCTAGTTCTCTCACACGCTTTCTCTCTCTCACTCCATGTCTTTCGTTCTCCCATTATCTAATAATTCTAACCGAAATCGTATTTTGATTTCTTGAATTGCAGGTAAATTAACAATATTTTTGGTTTATAATCAAGCGTTTTTGTACTTGGTCAGTGTATTATGATGATTTCGTCTTCTTAATTTCTTCTGTGGTACTTGAGAATTTTGTTTCAAGTTTTGATTTTGGTATGTTTTGTCCTAGGGTTTCCAGTATTTCTTTTTTTGTTTTTGTATGTTTCCAAAGCAGTAGCTTATCTAATCTTAAATCATTGCATATAGGTCTATTACAATATGTTTCTTTGCTCTTCATTTTTTACAGTACCAAGCGCATAAGCATGTGACATAGTCATATGTTCTTAAGATTTATAGCTGTCCCAAAGTTCCATAGTGATATTTGCAATGAATTTGCATTGTCATGGTTGCTTTCATGTTTGAATGATATAAATTTTGGTCAATATGTTGTGTACCTTCACCGAAAAGTTGTATTGAAACTTACAAATTTAAACATGTCAATGTCATTGCAGGAGCAATTCCAATTCTTTTAAGATCGATGCATATAACATTCTCTATAAATCAGGTTCTACCTTCAACTACAATCAAGATGCATATCGACTTTATCTACAAATCTTTTAAGATTGTCCAGTTTTTTAACCTATGATTTTCTTGACCCTTGGTATGAGCTTTATCGCTATTTCACCCCGTGGTAGTGAATATTGTTGTGATGCTCACATATGTGGTCATTTATGTTACAATTTCGCCTCTATTAGATAATAATATGTGATTTTTTTTCATACATATATAAGACTAGAGATATGATAGGGATCTCCTTTATTTATTATGCTATTATGTCATTGTTACTTATACTGGTAAACATCCATACGAAAGAGGTCTATACGAAGCATAGCAACCCTAAGTTTTTGAGCCATCATTTTTAGTCGCTGTGCAACTTGAAAAAACTACATATAACGGAAGGAGAGACTCTGGTAGAGTCACAAGCACACACCATTAGAGGTTATTTGTTTCAGCATATGGTATGGTTTTCGGTCTTTCATAGATTGCATGTCTTTGATTACTTCTTTGATATAAACGACAATGCTTTTTATATACGAGGAGATAAATATTATAAATTTAATAGGAACAGAATTGGGGCCTGGAATGATTTGTATGATCTGTTATGGGTCATAAGATGATTTTAATTGTTCTTAGTCGATTGATCTCTATATGTGTCAGATAAGACACTTTACTTGCCATGTTTTTTACATAAAAGATATGAGCAAGTTTTTTGATGGGAATAGTTTGGTATCATCCTTTTATTTACACCAAGTTTCACAAATTATAACTGTTATTGCGATTTCCGATTGTACTGAACCTTTGCAGGAAGAGAAAAAGCCAGGTAGATTCAAGCGGTCGTCGAATTGCAGTTATCTGTCCAGGTTAGTTCTAAAACTCTTGATGCAATATTGAAACACTTCTAGCAACATTTTGCCCTTTTGAACAATTATTCACTCGTGCTCAATCCCGTTTTCTAGGTAGAAAATCTCCGAGTCAGTCTGCGAGGTCAGAGTTTAACCCCCCTTATCCCCTAAAGATAGAACAATCAATAATTTTATGGATGTAATCAGTAACTAAATTGAATATTTCACTTGTCAACTACTTTTTACTTTCTTTAAAAGTGTTTTTTTTTTTATGTATATAAGCATCTTAAGACCACTATATATCTCCTTCAAAGATTTTCCTCATTTTTTCCCATCTCAAAATAGTAAGAGAGAAAGTTTTGTTTGTATTGAGAAAACTTAGCATTGGTAAATCTAGAGACTATAGTTATAGACTACACGATGTGATGCTTAGATGCTTAGATCCTTAGATCCATTCGCATCTGGCTTACAGTTATAGACTACACAATTTGGCAGATGGATGTCAAAACAGCGTTTTGGAAACCTCCCTGAAGATGTGTATGACACCTAAAGGGTTCTTGTCAATCTAGAGAATGCCCAAAAGGTGTGTAAGTTACTGCGATCTATTACAGATTGGAGCAAGCTTTTGGAGTTAGAATATTTAATTTGATGATGCAACCAAAGAGTTTGGTTTCATCAAGAATATATATGAAGCTTGTGTTTACAAGATGGTTAGTGGGAGCATAGTTATGGTCTTGTATGTGGATGACATACTAATAATTGGGAATGATGTCCCTACTCTGCAATATGTTAAAGATTGGCTAGGGAATCGATTTGCAATGAAGGACTTAGGCAAAGAAACCTATAAAGATCTATGAAGATAGATCAAGAAGTTGTTTGGATTAAGTCAAAGCACATATATATACAAAGGTGTTGAAACGGTTCAACATGCAAGAATATAGATTCTTACCTATGTCACATGGAATTAGTCTTTGGAAGACTAACTGTTCTTCCAATTAGATTAAAAAGGACCGTATGAATAAGATTCACCTGTTACGCCATGTTATGTACTTATACCAGACATGTCATATGAGCATGGCATGAAGATACCAGTTATATCCGGATGAGAGTCATTGGATAATTGTCAAGAATATCCTTAAGCACTTAAGAATAACTAAGGATGAATTCTTGATATATGGAGGAAACGAAGAGTTCACTGTAAGGGGTTACACTGATGCGACCTTCCAATCCGACAAAGATGGTTTCAGATTGTAGTCAAGTTTTGTATTTTTCCTTAATGAAGGAACTGTGAGCTGGAAATGTTCCAGGCAAGATTCAGTTGTCGATTCTACCGTAGATGACTGTAGATAGTGCTTTCTGAGCTGACAGATCTTGGCCACGTGGCAATCATCCAGCACACCATATTGTGCTCCACACACACTGGATCACCAGCCGCGCTGATCCATGTGGGGGCTGCGAGACAGGGCCCTCGCATACCACTGCATGGGACTTGTAGGGACTCAGTGGTTTGGAGGCTAGAGTAAGTCCTGCCGCGTGCAAGCCAAGCCCGCGCTCGACCTTTAGTAACTGCTTTTGAGAGATTTATGGCACGAGCTTCATAAACCCGGTCAATCCGGTCAAACCCGATCAACCCCATAACGGTTCCGGTATTCGCGCATAACGTGCTGTAAGGGTCCCTATATATGCGGACGAACGTGCCGTTGTGGTTAAGCTAATTAAGCCGCCATTGATGGGCGCATTAACCACACTACAACGGTCACATTCTCCGTTATATATAGGACGTTAACCTTTCCATACAAAGGGGGACACACCAGACGTACGCGGAAGCTCTGCCAAACCACTGTCTCTCTCTCAGACATTACTACTGCCTTACTCTCTCCCTACACACAACCCAACTCTTCCTGTGCCATTTCCGATTCTCTACTCTTGGTGTACACAGAGTTCTCCCTGCCGGATTCTCTTGTGCACATTTTGGTGAACCCGACGTGAACTTACCATTACAAGCAACCATGTCTCAGGAGGATGATGTCAGTAACAAATCGCCTTCCACCGAAGCCGCCTCGGGAGAGGAGATCCGCCGTACTCCTACGACTGCCGGTGAAGCTCCGACGCTAGAAGCCTTGGACGCTACCATCCAAAGTCAGGGGAAGGCTCTCAAAGCTCAGTCTGCGCAGCTAGAACGGATCATGGCTGTCTTGGGGACTCTTGCTCCAAACCCTGCGCCAGCCACCGCCGTCTCTCAGGGAGGGGGAGCCTCTACCACTCAAGGATTGGGAGTGTCAACCACACCACCCAACCCTAATCTGCAAATTCCACCGGCGACTACGCTGCTACCCTCAATTCAGGGGTCAACAGCTCAAATGTTGCCTCTCGCCGCTCATACCCCTCAGCCTCCGGCTTTGGTACCTAATCCGGCCTCGCAGTATCCCTTGCCTCCTCCAACGGCAATCTGGGGTAATGTGAATGCACAATATGTCCCGCCCTCCTGCGACATATGTATCGCCTCCACCTGCAGCAACCCCTCCTCCTGCTACCGAGGGAAACACTCCAGAGTGTATGACGTCTCTGCAACGGCGCATAGACACCATTCTGGCTCACCAATCATTCGCGGATACCATCATCCCGAAGCTAGAAAACGATCCGCCTATCCCGCGAGAGATCTATCTCATGCCTAACCCTGTTGGGTACAAGGCTCCTAAATGGGACAAGTTCGAAGACGTTAATGGGAACGCTCATGAACATGTCATGCGTTTCATTGATGTGATGGGGCCGTATGGAGCCGATCCCAAATTGTTGATGCGCGAGTTCCCGAAATCCTTGGGAAACGTAGCTTACAAGTGGTACAGGACGCTGGAAGCCGGGTCCGTGAAGACTTGGGACGACATGGTCCAAAAGTTATACACCAAATTCTTCCAGATGGAAGAAAAGGTGACGATGATTCACCTCTCGCGGATGTATCAGGGCCAAGTCCTTGGAATGCAAAGATGTGATACTTGAAAGTAGACTCGTAGAGATATGCCTGCAGTGCATGCGAGATGAGTACAAAGGTATGCTTATTAACCTGCAAACGCCTATGTTTTCAAAACTGATCGAATGCACGAAGAACATAGAGCCTATAGTGGAGAGGCAGAAAAAGAGAAACGCTCCTGAGCGATCCTCGGGCGGTACTACTTTCAAAATCGGGAGATTCAGCTATAAGAGGGGACGCGAAGCTGAAGAATACGGTCTCACCACAAAAGCAGGCGAAGATTGTGAACTTTGATGCACCACCTCTGCCATGTTCGGTGGAAGAAGCAAGCGACCTCTGCAGGCAATGGCGCAAGGACGGTGTCCTACCGCCGCTCGAGAGGGAACCCTCCAAGGAGATGTTGAGGGACCCGAAGTGGTGCGAATACCATGGCAAGGTCATGCATCCCACATCGGACTGCAAGAAGCTCAGAATTGTGTTTAGCCAAAAGATGAAGAATGGCGAACTTATCGTCAGCGACCAAAGGCAGGATGTGCGCAACAATCCACTTCCTGCCCATGCGGAGAAAGAATCAAAAGGTAAAGAGGTCGCTATGATCTCGATTGTGGATCTTGAAGAGGTCGCGGAGGATGGTCTACCCATCGTTGCCAAATTCCATGATGATGAAGACTACAACATAGACACGGAGGACGAGCGTGCCGACCGGATGAAGGGGTCGCACGGCTTCAGCAGGTTCTTCGAAGAAATGAACTTTTCAGAAAAATGCCGGATGGAGATGACAAAAGCGATCTTAAGGATAGCAGAAGATTACGAGGAAGATCTCGTAGTCTCCAATGGGAAAGTCATTAGAGCGTCTCGCTCTACAGAAAAGATCATAACCTTTTCCACCAACGACAAGAAGACAGATGTGAGCCACCAGAGGCCTCTGTATGTGACGGCCATCATCAATGGCGTCGATTTCAAAAGAGTGTTCGTTGACGGAGGAGCAGCAGTTAACGTTGTTTCGCTCCATACATTGAAGCTAGCAGGAATCCCAGAGTACAAGATTGTCAAGCGTCCGTCCGCGTTAATGGGATTCGGAAGCGACTCTAGAATGACGATAGGATGGATCCGCCTGGGTATCCAGATCGGAAAAATCAAGTGCTCAGCGAAATTATATGTCATAGATGTGAACACTACGTATCACATGATCATAGGCCGAGCCTGGATTCAGCGCTTTGATGCTGTCCCTTCGACAGCTCACCAAGTGATGGAAGCTGTTTGGAATAACAGAATTGTCGAGATACCAGCTTCGACGAATCCATTCAACATGGATGAAGCGCATCTCAGTGAAACGGTGTGGTTCACCGAGATGGCAGATGAGCAAACACCAGGACCATTCAATCCCACTCCTTTACCCCTATGGGAAGATATCAAAGATCAGTCACCTGCGGGAGTAATGGTGACAAGAGAGGATGCCAAGGAAAAGCCGCCCACGCGAGAAGCAGCGCCGAGGATTGCCTACCAGCGAAAGAACGTGTACAATCTGAAAAGAATAGCAAAGTATGACCCTGAAGGCAAGGAGATAGAGAGTTTCTACGCCAACGGGAAGAAATGCTATTGCATATGAAGGTGCGCGGGGGTGTCCCCACGCGGGCATGGGGATATCCCTGAGCAAATCAACCAAATCGAGCAGGTTGCGGAGACAGAAAGACCAATGCCGAGCACTCTAGAAGAGAAACTCAAAGAAGCACCCGAAGGCATGGAAGACAAACCCAGACCGCAAAAGCAAGAGCTCAAGGAGGTATTCCTAAGCCCGAACGACGAAAAGAAGAGGCCGGTCTTTCTAAGTGCGGACCTCACAAGCGAAGAGGAGGAAAGATTGCTACAGCTCTTGACCGAGTACAAGGACGTGTTCGCATGGGAATATGATGAGATGCCCGGCCTGGACACGAGCATCACCATGCATCGGTTGGACGTGATTCCGGGATCGAAGCCGGTAAAACAGAGCACAAGAAGCTTCAGGCCGGAGCTCAACGTGAAGATTAAGCAGGAGATTGTCAAACTCTTGGATGCCAAATTCATAGAGCCGAATCACCATCCCACATGGCTGGCCAACATTGTGCCAGTGGTAAAGAAGAATGGACAGCTTCGCATTTGCGTGGATTTCCGGGATCTCAATCGTTTCTGCCCGAAGGACGATTTTCCGCTCCCCGACATTGATTTACTTATTGATTCGACAGCGGGTCATCACATGTTCAGTTTCATGGACGGATTTAGTGGGTACAATCAGATCAAGATGGACCCTGAAGATGCACGGAAAACCGCGTTTCATCACCCCAGTGGGAGTATTCAACTATACGGTGATGCCTTTTGGTCTCAAAAACGCAGGTGCAATTTACCAGCGGGCCATGATGGCCCTGTTCCACGACATGATGCACAAGGAAGTGGAATTCTACGTGGATGACCTGGTTGTTAAATCCAAAGAGGAGGCAGACCATCTGGCGGATTTGCGGAAAGTGTTCAACTGATGCAGACGCTTTCAATTGAAGATGAACCCCATGAAGTGCGCATTCGGGGTGACATCAGGAAAGTTCTTGGGATGCGTGGTGCATCGCCAGGGAATCGAGCCTGACCCTGCGAAAGTATCAGCCATCACTGGCATGACTCCGCCACATAACCAGAGTGATCTTCTCAAGAAAGATGCCGTATACAACTGGACTCCGGAGCACGAAGCTGCGTTCGGGAAACTAAAAGAGCTGCTGACATCTTTAAAAGTAATGATCGCACCTCAGCTAGGATCACCGCTTTTGCTGTATCTGACGTCAACAAGGAAGTCTATAGGAGCTCTTCTGGCTCAGGAGTATGAGGGCCAAGAAAGGTCCATCTACTATATCTCTCGTATTGTGCAGCCCGCAGAATCAAGGTACACGAACATCGAGCGTCATTGCCTTGCTTTATTCTTCGTAATAGAGAAGCTCAGACACTACTTCGCTTCGCACAAAGTGGTGGTGGTCACAAAGAGTGATCCCATACGATATCTTCTGACTCACACCGCTCCTGGGGGGAGATTGGCAAAATGGTACATGACCATCTCCCAATATGACATCACATGCGTTCGACCGCGGGCGATCAAGTCGCATGCGGTGGCGGATTTGCTGGCACAGTTCCCCGATAACAGTCATGAGCCTGTGATTGAAGAATAATTGGAGGGACCTGAAATCTATGCAGTTGAGTTGCCCTATTGGACGCTCCATTTCGACGGTTCGTCAACAAGGAAAAGTGGAGGCATTGGGATAGTCTTGACCAAACCAGATGGGGAAGTCATACAGATGTCCGCAAAGCTTGACTTCGCAGTCACCAACAACGAAGCAGAATATTAAGCCCTCATTGCGGGGCTTCGCGCGGCAAATGCCTTGGAAGTAAGCAATCTGACGGTTATGGGGGACTCCAAGCTAATCGTCAAACAAGCCTCGGGCGAGTATGGTTTGAAGGAGATAAATCTACTGTCCTACCGGACCTTGGTACAAAAACTGGTGCAACAATTCTGCGACGTTATGTACGAGCACAAGCCCCGAGCGGACAACAGGCATGCTGACGCTTTAGCTACCTTGGGATCCAAGGTCAGCACGGACAAATGTCCTGCAAGAATCTCGATCGAAGTACGAACATCTTCGGCGTTGACAGAAGACGCGTGCGATGACGAATGCATGGACGATGCAGATTGGAGAAAGTCAATCTTACGGGCCATCGCAGAAGGCACGAGCAGCGAGAACTGGGCATCCACAAAGGGGTAATGCATACATGACAACACCCTTTATTACAAGGGCCCTGGTGGAATACTTATGCGCTGCGTCTCCGAGCAAGAAGGACAGCTGCTATTAGAAAAGATTCACCAACATGCTTGCGGGGAAAGTGAGGTGTCAATCTATCGGAAAGCTCAGAGATATGGCATCCATTGGCCGGACATGTCAACGGCCGCAACACTGATACAAGGAAAGTGCGAGAGTTGCGCACTGATCAAGGACTCTTTACTCATTGCTCTGACCGACGATGATGCGGATTGGAGGAAACCACTCTTTGATTTTCTCACCCAGGGTATTGTACCGGATTCAAGAAAAGAAGCTGAGAAACTAAGGAGGAAAGCAGCCCGATATGTGGTGCAAGAAAATCTGCTTTGGCGAAGGGGCCATGAAGGTAACTTGCTGAGATGTCTAGACAGCAGGGAAGCACAAGAAGTGATGGACCTTTCTCACCAGGTGGAACATCAGGGAGGTGCGAAATTATGCAGACAACTCCTCTCAATTGGATATTTCTGGCCCACTATGGAAGCTGATGTTGGAATAGATGCCCTAGAGGCAATCTAGTTTAGTATGAATTATTTGTGGCTAGAAATTCATTTATTATTTATTGGATATTTAATATAATGAAGTCCTTAGATTTAAAATTGTGTTGTTTATCTTAAATATCCCTAGTCAAGTATAATGATTAATGGGACAATCATCTATAGACTAGTATGGGGTTGGATTGATATGGAGATATCACGATCCAACACATAGGTGTGCATTAGGGAATGTTGCACTGGATTGACCCATCTCCGAGAAGGCTACATACATGTTATGTTGAGTCACAAGCGCTTCTCGCGGTGCAATGGTATTGTCATCCTTAGACTTGAAGTCACTAGATATTCTAGTTGTGGATTATTGTGATCTTGGTGGCGTTAAACGCTACACCGTAACTGGGTAGTTATAAAGGCGTGTACTGGATACAATAAGAAGCAAGCTTAGAGATCGTAGTGGACGTAGATAGAATTTGTCCCTCCCACATAACGGGAGCAAATATCCTAGGCCACTCGAGGGATAGTGCTTATAGAATGTCTGGCCAGACTCAAATAAATCAATATGGGATATTGATGTTATTTGCACGAATAAGGCTATTCCCATGGATCGAGAAACTATGGATTGGATATACGAGTGTGACTTGTATGTCTCGTGTCCATTCCGGATATAGAGACAAAGGTACGAGACAATTACTTGTACAAATGTTGTCAAGATGACTATTCTATTAGTTGGCTAGAATGGATGTTTTGCTAGAGACCGCTCCATATTAGCAAATAGTTGCTACCAACTAGATAGAACCTATGGGTTCACACGCTACATAGAGTTGAACTAGATTTGGGAATTAATTAATTGGATTAATTAATTAGAAGGATCACTTTGCAAACCCTTGCAAACTTAGTAGGGACTAATTTGCAAGGAATGGACTAAATTAAATTCTAGTAGGACTAGAATAAGTCCTTTAGGTAGTTAACAAGGAGTTGTTGGACTATATAAAGGACCTTCCTTCCCACAAAACTTATGCTCATTATGGAACATAACAATGTGTGGGAGAGAACAAAAGGAGAGAGAGCAAGCAACAAGGGAGCCGACCGCCCCCATGCCGCCGCCCCGTCCCCGTCGGCCAAAGGAGGCCGAGACCCTCCTTTTGGGTCTCGTTTTGCGTGATTCTTCTTCCTCTTCCTCTACCGGGCTAGCACCAAGGACTTGGGAGATCTAGGATCAACTCTAGGTGTGGATCAACCGTAGAGATTGTGACATAATTCGCGTTTGAAGTCATCAAAGGAGAACCCTAAGGTGTGCTTATGATTTCTAGCCCTTACCATCGTTATGTCTCTTGACTTGTGATCCTTGGAGGGTTTTGCATGTTTTTATGATTGTTTATACTTCCGTTGCGCATCCATGAATCAAAACCCTACAGTGGTATCAGAGCCACAGGTCGTAGAGCATAAACGTGGTTTATGTGTTACGTTTTAGTTGTTTTACACCTTAATTTGATTGTTTATCGCGTAAATTAAGACAAATCAAGCATGGGATGTAATTTGTCAATAATTAATCATAACAAGATTCAATTTTTGCATTGGATGCATGAATTGGTGAGTTTGAGAAATTTTAGGATCTTAGATCTAGGGTTTGGGCATCCTTGGGGAAGAAGGAGTTCTCCCAAAACATGGAAACAACCAAACTTGGGCACCAAGCAAGGGAGTTGTTTTGGAAACAACTCCCTCAAGGAGGTTCGGCCCCCTAGGGACCGCCCCCCTTGCTTGCCGCCCAAGCTTGGCCGCCCTAGGGGCCGGGCGGCCCTAACCCGCGGGCCTAGGCTTGTGGGTTTTGGTCCGGGCCGGCCCTAGGGCCTTGTGGTTCATCTTGTTGGGCCCGGGAAATTTGATTGTTGGGCCCATGGACCGTTTTAACCCTAGAAATCCTAAAATCAATTAAAATTGACCAAGCGCGTTAAAATTGGATTTTAACTGTTTATGTGCAAATCGCATGGTGATTGGATATGGCCTTAGGATGTGGTTTGATGTGGATGTTTAATTTTGTGGTTTGGTTTTACGGCCTGCGAGCTGATCAATTAATTGTAATAATTAATTAGGGTTTTATGGCCTGCGTGCCATTTTTTTCTCAACTTGTGAGATTTATTTTATTTAGTACAGACATTAGCTAGTGCTAGATAAAGTAGATTGTTAGCCAAGATTGGAGAAAAGAAGCCCAAAACCAAAGAAGCCACAAAAGATGGAGCATGGAGCATGGAGCCTTTCCACAAGACTATCAAGGATGGACCAAAAGATCAAGACGCATGGAGATGTGTTTGTTTAGGGTTCATAGATAATTCCATTGGCTTGGAATTATCTTAGTCTAGAAAAGGCCATATCCACATCACGTTTAATTTCTGTTTTGTGGTTGTTTATTTTATTGTCTTATTATTGTGTGGTTGGTGTATGGATGATGCATGCAATTAGGATAATAAGATAACTAGACAACCCGGATCTATTATTTGGAATTGTGCCCAAACTCAAATAGATAGATTAGTTGATATTGATCAACAGAACAATTAAAATTGAATTTAAAAATCCCTCAAAATTCAAATATTGTGTTCTTGCCTTCTCGTTATTTAAACACTCATTATCATCATTATTTACCAAGCTCGTGCGTGCCAAAGCATGGTGACTTTGTTCATCATGATGGAATGCGATGGCACGTAACAATGTGCAATTGTTTAGATAAGAGGTTGAACACAACTAGGCTATTAATTTGATTAAGAAACCTAGAGGCAATCAATTGAGATTATCCATATGGATGGATAAATAAGGAGTTATTTGCCCAATTGAACCAAGAGTTGCATATGGGATGCAATTGGAATTGTTCCTACCTAAAGTAGTCAAATTATGGATGACTTGCCAAAGCAAGCTCATAAGGAGATGAAAGATGGATCTTGGCCCACTAGAAAATATAAGGATATTTTCCGCATTAATATCTTGAGGGTTATTAATCCGTAGAAAAATAGTGGGAGCTATATTTGATAAACTAGCCATTATTGAATATAGTCAAAAATTCACAAATACTAAAACTTGCGTATTTTCCTTTTTGTAGAATACCAAATGGCAAACAACTCATCGAGTTCACAACATTCCCTACGATCTGTCCTTGAGAAGGACAAGCTCTCTGGAACCAACTTTCTTGATTGGTACAGAAACTTGAGAATTGTTCTCAAGCAAGAGAAGAAACTGTACGCAATAGAGGAGCATGTTCCAGAAGGTCCAGAGAACCAAACACCTGCTGCCCTAAAGGCGTATCAAAAGCGTGTTGATGACGCTAATGATGCAGCCTGCCTTATGCTTTGCACCATGACTTCTGAGCTTCAGAAGCAACACGAAAACATGAATGTTGTCGATATTATCGAACATCTAAAGCAGCTCTTCCAAGAGCATGCGAGGGTAGAGAGGTACGAGGTCTCAAAGGCACTGTTCAAGTGTCATCTGGCAGAAGGGAACCCGGTGGGTCCCCATGTACTCCGAATGATCGGGGTACTTGGAGAATCTCGCCCGACTAGGGTTCCCGGTCGGCCAAGAGTTGGCAACCGATCTCGTGTTGCAATCGTTGTCCGAGAGTTATGGACAGTTCATTATGAACTATAACATGAACGAGATCGTTAAACCACTGCCAGATTTACTCAATATGTTGAAGACGGCTGAACAGAGCATCAACAAGGGTGAGGGCAAGGCCATAATGATGGTGCAGAAAGGAAAGGGCAAAAGGTTTGCCTCTTCCTCCAAGGGCAAAGGCAAGTCAGTTGCCAAGTCCAAGGAACCTGCCCTTAAGCCTGTTGGTGGCATTGCCAAAGGTGTGACTAAAGGTGAGTGTCACTACTGCAGTCAGCCTGGACACTGGAGGAGGAACTGCCCAAAATATCTGGAGGACAAGAGGCTTGGAATAGTGATTCCACCACCACCAGGTATTTTTGTTGTAGATGTCAATTTAACTTTCTCTACATCATGGGTATTAGATACTGGATGTGGATCTCATATTTATCGAAATATGCAGGATCTAAAGAGAAGTAGGAGATTGGCTAAAGGGGAGGTAGATCTGCGCGTCGGGAATGGAGCAAAAGTTGCTGCGTTGGCCATAGGCGTGTGCGAGCTATCTCTGCCTTCAGGATTAGTTTTAGAATTAAATAATTGCTATTTTGTGCCTGCTATGAGCAAAAGCATTATTTCTATTTCTTGTTTGGACAAGGATGGTTTTATTATTTCAATAAAGAACAATTGTTGTTACTTTTATTTAAATAATATTCACTATTTTAGTGCGCAATTATTTAATGGACTTTATGTCCTTGATCTAAGAAATTCTGTCTACAACATTAATACCAAGCGGGTTAAAATAAATGATTTAAATCCAGCTTATTTATGGCACTGTCGTTTAGGCCACATAAATGAGAAACGTGTATCTAGACTCCATAAGGATGGATTACTAGACTCATTTGATTTTGAATCATATGAGACATGTGAGGCTTGTTTATTGGGAAAAATGACAAAGTCCCCTTTCAATAAGAAAGGTGAGAGGACTAGTGAGCAATTGGCGCTCATACATACCGATGTGTGTGGGCCATTTGCCACGCCTGCCAGGGGTGGTTATGTCTACTTCATTACATTTACTGATGATTACAGTAGACATAGATTTGTGTACCTTATGAGGGCAAAATCCGAATCCTTTGAAGTGTTCAAAGAATTCAAGAATGAAGTAGAAAAGCAACTTGGCAAAAGTATAAAGGCTCTACGATCGGATCGTGGAGGAGAATACTTAAGCCAAGAGTTTGACGACTATCTTAGAGAGTGTGGGATCGTGTCCCAACTCACTCCACCCGGAGCGCCACAATGGAATGGCGTGTCCGAGAGGAGGAATCGAACCCTATTGGATATGGTTCGATCTATGATGTGTCAAACCGATCTTCCATTGTCATTTTGGGGCTACGCTCTATTAAGTGCAGCTTTCACCATTAACCGTGTTCCATCTAAATCAGTCATGAAGACACCATATGAGATGTGGAGTGGGAGGCGTCCCACACTGTCGTTCATGAGGATTTGGGGATGCGATGTCTATGTAAAACGTTTACAATCAGACAAGCTAGGGCCTAAATCGGATAAGTGTAAATTTATGGGGTACCCTAAGGAAACTAAGGGATACTACTTCTACAATCCAACCGAGAACAAAGTGTTTGTTGCTCGGACCGGCGTGTTTCTAGAAAGAGAGTTTGTCTCTAAAGAAGCAAGTGGGAGGAATGTAGAACTTGAAGAAGTTCAAGAACCACAAATCACTGAACCGATTATGGAACATGAACAGGAACCACAAGTAGTTGTGGAGCAACCTGTTCAGGTAACACAAGAGCTTCGTAGATCTAGTAGAGTGCGCCAGGAACCCGAGAGGTATGGACTTCTCGTGACCGATTCCGGTGACACGATGCTCATAGATGATGAGCCTACTACCTATGAGGAGGCCATGAGTGGCCCAGACTCTCAGAAGTGGCTGGAAGTATGAGATCCGAGATGGAATCCATGTATACCGACAAAGTATGGACTTTGGTGGAACCACCCAATGGGGCGCGGCCCATAGGGTGAAGTGGGTCTTCAAGAAGAAGATCAACATGGATGGTAATGTGATTACCTATAAGGGGCCGATTGGTGGCTAAAGGATTCAGACAGATTCATGGTATTGACTATGATGAAACCTTTTCACCAGTCGCTATAACCAAATCCATCCGAATCCTACTTGCGATTGCAGCATACCACGACTATGAGATTTGGCAGATGGATGTCAAAACATCATTCCTTTATGGGAATCTCCTCGAGGACGTGTATATGTTACAGCCAGAGGGTTTTGAGGATCCAAAGCAAGCCAACAAAGTCTGTAAGCTGCAACGATCCATTTATGGATAGAAGCAAGCTTCTAGGAGTTGGAATCGACGTTTTGATGAAGTGGTCAAAGAGTTTGGCTTCATCAGAAACGAAGATGAGTCTTGTGTCTACAAGAAGGTTAGTGGGAGCTCTGTATCTTTTCTGATCTTGTATGTGGATGACATACTACTCATTGGAAACGACATTCCCATGCTGCAATATGTTAAAGATTGGCTTGGAAAGTGTTTCTCAATGAAGGACTTAGAGGAAGCAGCCTATATACTCGGTATAAAGATCTATAGAGATAGATCTAAGATGTTGCTAGGCCTAAGTCAAAGTACATATATTGACAAGGTGTTGAAAGGGTTCAACATGCAAGATTCCAAGAAGGGATTCTTGCCCATGTCACATGGAATCACTCTTTCGAAGAGTGGTTGTCCCTCCAATGAGATTGAGAAGGAACGCATGAGTAGAATTCCCTACGCCTCGGCCATAGGATCTATCATGTACGCCATGTTATGTACTAGACCAGATGTGTCATATGCCTTGAGTATGACAAGCAGATACCAATCCAATCCAGGTGAGAGTCACTGGATTGCAGTCAAGAACATCCTAAAGTACTTGAGAAGAACTAAGGATGCTTTCTTGATATTTGGCGGTGAGGAAGAGTTGCGTGTAAGGGGTTACACTGATGCAAGCTTCCAAACCGACAGAGATGACTTTAGATCACGATCGGGATATGTGTTTTGCCTGAATGGAGCAGCGGTGAGCTGGAAGAGTTCCAAGCAAGAGACGGTAGCTGATTCTACAACAGAGGCTGAGTACATTGCTGCAAATGGCGCAGCAAAGGAAGCTGTTTGGATCAGAAAATTTGTTTCTGAACTTGGTGTGGTCCCTAGCATTGCGGATCCAGTTGAGTTGTTCTGTGACAACAATGGGGCGATCGCGCAATCGAAGGAACCCAGGTCGCACCATAAATCCAAGCACGTGCTCAGGAAGTTTCATCTGATTCGAGATATAATCGATAGAGGAGACGTTCGGATATGCAAGATTCCTACAGATGATAATCTGTCAGACCCTCTTACAAAGCCTCTCACGCAGTGGAAGCATGAAGGGCACACTAGGAGTATGGGCATACGAGATGCGCCATATTGGCTCTAGTGCAAGTGGGAGACTGTTGGAATAGATGCCCTAGAGGCAATCTAGTTTAGTATGAATTATTTGTGACTAGAAATTCATTTATTATTTATTGGATATTTAATATAATGAATTCCTTACATTTACAATTGTGTTGTTTATCTTAAATATCCCTAGTCAAGTATAATGATTAATGGGACAATCATCTATAGACTAGTATGGGGTTAGATTGATATGGAGATATCACGATCCAACACATAGGTGTGCATTAGGGAATGTTGCACTGGATTGACCCATCTCCGAGAAGGCTACATACATGTTATGTTGAGTCACAAGCGCTTCTCGCGGTGCAATGGTATTGTCATCCTTAGACTTGAAGTCACTAGATATTCTAGTTGTGGATTATTGTGATCTTGGTAGCGTTAAACGCTACACCGTAACTGGGTAGTTATAAAGGTGTGTACTGGATACAATAAGAAGCAAGCTTAGAGATCGTAGTGGACGTAGATAGAATTTGTCCCTCCCACATAACGGGAGCAAATATCCTAGGCCACTCGAAGGATAGTGCTTATAGAATGTCTGGCCAGACTCAAATAAATCAATATGGGATATTGATGTTATTTGCACGAATAAGGCTATTCCCATGGATCGAGAAACTATGGATTGGATATGCGAGTGTGACTTGTATGTCTCGTGTCCAATCCGGATATAGAGACAAAGGGATGAGACAATTACTTGTACAAAGGTTGTCAAGATGACTATTCTATTAGTTGGCTAAAATGGATGTTTTGCTAGAGACCGCTCCATATTAGCAAATAGTTGCTACCAACTAGATAGAACCTATGGGGTCACACGCTACATAGAGTTGAACTAGATTTGGGAATTAATTAATTGGATTAATTAATTAGAAGGATCACTTTGCAAACCCTTGCAAACTTAGTAGGGACTAATTTGCAAGGAAAGGACTAAATTGAATTCTAGTAGGACTAGAATAAGTCCTTTAGCTAGTTAACAAGGAGTTGTTGGACTATATAAAGGACCTTCCTTCCTTCCTTCCCACATAACTTATGCTCATTATTGAACAAAACAAAGAGTGGGAGAGAACAAAAGGAGAGAGAGCAAGCAACAAGGGAGCCAACCGCCCCCTTGCTGCCGCCCCGTCCCCGTCGGCCAAAGGAGGCCGAGACCCTCCTTTTGGGTCTCGTTTTGCGTGATTCTTCTTTCTCTTCCTCTTCCGGGCTAGCACCAAGGACTTGAGAGATCTAGGATCAACTCTAGGCGTGGATCAACCGTAGAGAACGTGACATAATTCGCGTTTGAAGTCATCAAAGGAGAACCCTAAGGTGTGTTTATGATTTCTAACCCTTACCATCGTTATGTCTCTTGACTTGTGATCCTTGGAGGGTTTTGCATGGTTTTATGATTGTTTATGCTTCCGTTGCGCATCCATGAATCAAAACCCTACAGCTGATTGCCGCACCAAAGTACGACGTTGCCAGGAGTGTCAATTTAAAGGTAATCTAGTGCATGCTCCTGCTGTAGATCTGCATGCATTGGGAACACCATGGTCGTTTCACACATGGGCTCTGGATTTTATTGGTCCCATTCGACCAACCTCGCACGGGGATCACTTCATTCTCACCGCGACTGAGTTGTTCACCAAGTGGGTAGAAGCGATACCACTGAAGACGGCAAATGCGCTGGCTGTGGTCCATTTCATCCAAGAAAGCATCATATGCAGGTTCGGAATTCCCAACACCATCCTTTCGGATAATGGCACTCCTTTTGTTAATCGCCAGGTGGCTGCGAAGCTAGCAGAATACAACATCAGGCAGATATGCTCCACCCCGTACTACCCGAAGGGGAATGGGCAAGCAGAAGCAACCAACAAGACGCTGTTGAGAATTTTGAGCAAGATGGTCGCAGATGACCACAAAAAGTGGGCTGATTCTTTGAGCATAGCGCTGTGGGCTTATCGTACTTCTCCAAGGACATCCACAGGGGTCTCACCATTCCTTTTATGCTATGGAGCTGAGGCTGTAGTACCTGCGGAAGTAAAGGTTACTCTGCAAGATTGGCTTTCCATGCATTGTACGACAATCAACGCGACCATGATTTAGTCCTGCTAGAAGAAAAGCGGGAGCAAGCTAAAAGGACCAACAAACGGTACCAAGAAAGGATCGCTCGTGCGTACAATAAAATAGTCCAACGTCGAGGTTTCACAGTTGGAGATTTGGTCTTGCGCGCATCTGACCATTGCATGCGAGAGGCTGCTCACCCAAAATTTGCAGCCAATTGGGAAGGACCCTTTGAAGTCACAGAAGTCTTTGACAGTGGCTATTGCAGCATACGGAGGTTACATGGAACAACCTCAACCCCAAGCTCAGTCAACATGCGCTGGATTAAGAAGTATTATCCTTAACTTCTCTCATTATATGCGTTATATTACAAGGTTGCTTTATGCTATGTATGGTTATGATTCGCACATCTTCTCTCCCATATGAGAGAACTGTAATCTCATCTCTCCCATATGAGAGTTCTATAATAAAAGACTTCTCCCAAATGAGAAGAACTTTATCCTTCTAGCTGTCTTTATTGCTTCATTTAGTTCATTATTACTGATCTTTTAAGCCTATCTGTCACGATATCAGCCCATGCAAATGCGATCTCAACTGATCGTTTAAGCCTATCTGTCACGATAGCAGCCTATGCAAATGCGATCTTAATTGATCTTCTAAGCCTATCTGCCACGATAGCAGCCCATGAGAAAACGATCTTAATTGATCTTCTAAGCCTATCTGCCACGATAGCAGCCCATGCAAATGCGATCTTAATTGATCTTATAAGCCTATCTGCCACGATAGCAGCCCATGCAAATGCGATCTTAATTGATCTTTTAAGCCTATCTGCAACGATAGCAGCCTATGCAAGTACGATCTTAAGTGATCTTTTAAGCCTATCTGCCACGATAGCGGCCCATGCGAATGTGATCTTAATTGATCTTTTAAGCTTATCTGCTAAGATAACAGCTCATGCGAACATGATCTTAACTGATCTTTCAAGCCTATCTGCTACGATAGCAGCGCTATGAAAATGCGATTTTAAAATGATTCTTAAGTCTATCTGCCAATATAGCAGCATTATGATCTTAAGTGATCTATAAAAGTCTATCTGCTAAGATAGCACCTGCACTTGAATCTAAAGTGAATCGCAAGCCTATCTGCCAAGGTAGCAAAGCTACGCAAATACGATCTCGAACGATCTAAAAGTATATCTGCGAATTTATTCGACAGATAGCCAATCATAGCACAAATGCAAAGTGCGAATACAACACTACAAAAGGCGAAATTTGCCGATACGCGTGCGAAATTGTAATTTGTTGTAACAAGACAGCAAATCATACAAAGCGATATATCATTATGAGTCAAAATGACTTTACAATTTATCTGTCTAGATAACAGCTTGCGAAAAAGCCCAAATCAAGCTAACTACGCAGCCAACATGGCTTACAATGCATCTAAAAAGTAACTTACAAGCAAGAAGTTAAACATCGGGGGAAATCCTAACTGAAAAGGGATGGACCTAACGGTCCTAGCAGAAGATATGCGATATAAAGATCTGCGAACAAAGATCTGTGGCAAGTAGGGTCTTGCTATAAAATGAACGTCCTACAAACGTCACAAAAGCTATGCGACGCTATGTTCAAGATTACAGGATCTGACAAGGCCATTCTTTGGTCTTACGTCTAAGAGACGTTCCTGAGGAACCACCTGTTCCAGCGTATGCGGCTGTGAACAACAGGGGAGCAGTCATTCCTCGGGCAATGGGCTCCTTGTCCACGGAGACGAGCACAATGGCTCGCCACCCTGAGCTTACGAACGTGGTGGCGAATGATCAACCTCCGGGCATGCTGGAGGAGAATTCCGCCGTTCATTACGAGTTGGTAGCAAGGTCAGTACGGCGCTGCACCTCGCCGGGAGGCGGCCGGAAACATGACCTGCAAGCATAATAGACGAAGAAAATTCTTCGAGCAAACATGAGGTATTATCTGCATCTTCTTTATGATAGTTATAAAGATCAATAATCCTTATGAAGCAGATCTTGGAAACTATTTCTATAGCACAAAGCACAAACTCAGGTTTCACAACTTGAAGTTGCCATGAATCAACGAAAAACAACCGTTGAAGCCAGCAGTCGTAAGGACTCACGGCAAACCACATTGTGGGATGAAGAACCCAAATAGCAAAAGGCAGGGTTTATATAGACCTTGTGAAGACTCTTCAGTTGCCAAGATGAGTCAGCAGAATTTGAAAAGAGGGTAAGGATCAATCAGTTACGCCTTGAAAAGAGGTAACAATCAATTACCCTACTAAAGGCTACGACGATTCGGTTGCATATCCTAATTAATGACGGATAGTCATGGTACGGATGGACTTCCCAAGGAAGGCGTGCTTATGTAATGAGCAATTAGCGCGAAAATCAAGGCAGAATATCAATTGCTGACGTCATAAATTGATATGCACAGAGATATTCGAGCAAATCCCGGAAAGGGCAAAACGGGCATTTCAATTCTTTTTGAAAAAAAGGGGGAAGAAACCCTTGATCAAAGAGTCATGAGGAGTAAACTGACGGCTCAGATTTTCCACTTGCTCCACTTCTTGCTTCAATTGCTCGCATTTGGCGCTCATCTCATGAAAGAGTTTCACAGCCTCTTCAACCTTTTGCCTTTGCTGCTCTACCTTCTTCTTCTCAGCTGCGAGGTTTTGGTGGCCGCGTTTCAAAGTCACGGCCGCGCGAATCAGGGTAACTCTTTTGATAAGAAACCCGAAGCCCAGCTTGCCTTGAACTTTGGCGAGAAGGTTCTGACACATGCCAAAAAGCAATTCCGCACTCTGAGGAGAAATGGTCGCAGGTGTGGTCGCGGATAGCTGCTCCAAAATCCAGATGGCTTCAGTCAAAAATAGCCTCCTGTCGAAGGGCCCTATCTCCAGAGACCTCGCAAATGACTTGGGGTAGGAGAGGCGCATCCGAACTAGCCAGTCCACGTCGGCTAGCTTCCACCCTAAAGCAGTGACAAAGCTAAGTTATACTATCGAGTTCACAAATGAAGAATGCAAGATGCAAATAGCAAAACACGACATACCTGTGCCTTCAAGGATCTCGCGCAGAGAAGGAATGCGCACTGCCGGGGTAGTTGAAGACTGTCCTCGCTCTATTACCCTTCTATCAGCTGCGAGCTCTAACTCCTCATAATTTGAGGGAAGAGTATAAGCCACACCAGGTGCGATTGCAGCCCCGAACTGCGAACCCCAAAAATTCCATGCAGGAAGAGGTGCCGCAGGCTCAGTCATTGCTGGAGGCATGGTGGCAGCAGAAGTTGCAGCTTGATGAGGAATACCTTCAGGTGCGATAGCATCAGCAGCGTGCGTTCCTATTTCCTCGGCACCAACATGGGCATCTTCCTCCATCAACACAGTGTCAGCTTCGGCATCATCAGAAAGTTTGATGACGTCCTCAAGGGGCTCTCCTGCATATTCAGCAGCTGCGACGGGCTTCTCGATATGAGAACTCGGCACCGGGATATAGGACGCAGAAGGTTAACTCCTTTGCTCCAACACAGTCTCATCAGCATTGCCTGCGATACAAAATACGACGGTGTGAGGTAACTTGTATTGTATATTATTTTATTATATTTCGTAAGCTAAGAGCGAGCACCTCCACGCGAAGGTGGGATTGCATCATCCTCGTCATATGCTAAGGACGTGTAACCTTGCCCTATTAATGTGTCTTCATTAAGCATGTCTTTAAGGTGAGCGTGACCTGGGGCGCGAAGAAACCAGTCATGATTATGTTTGGGCTGCTAAGCCTAGTTCACGCATATTACTCAAATGATTACCTGAGGGTTCACCGGACTTGCCTACTAGCCAACGGCGAATGTCAGCTTTTGACACACCGTGCTTTAGCGCACCAACAATAACATCTCGATAAGTTACTGCGAGATTATAACATCTCACCTTCATTACCGCCTGCGATTTCTTCAAAGTCTGCCTGGCTCGCTCTAGAGCTGTCACATCTTCTTCTGGAGCCGCATCCTCCTATTCAACTTGGGGAGCCATCTCTTCTGGAAGCACATCTTCCTCATCAGTTGGACGCACTAGGTCGTCGACATGTTGTTCTTCAAGGATCCTTTTCTTCACGCGCTCGAGTTCCTCCTCTTCTCGCTTCCTTCTCCTTTCAGCAGCTTCCGCAGCTGTTCTCCTGGACTCGGCAAGAATGTCCTCGCTTATGGTTTCATCGGAGAAACCAGAATGAGAACCCCTCTTCTGCTTCTTGGCCAAAAGGCCACTGATGGTCTCATTATCATCATCTGCAAAGAAACAATTTGTTCAAACCAGATTACAAAAGAGTTAAGATAATGAGAAGAGAAGTAAGATTGAGATACCTTCTGATTCTTCCTCATGTATCGCATCTCCCTCTCTGTCTCTGAAATCTTCAATTCTTTCCTCTTCTTCATCTCCTTCTCTTGGCTCCCGCCTCTCCTCTTCTTCCTCCTAGCCGAACGGAACAAAGGTCTCCACTGCGAGCTCCTTCCGCGCTTTACTGGTCATGCGAACTTTATCTTTATCCTTGACAGAAAGGGACTTCGCAGGAGGGGAAGTTGGAGCGCTCCTAGGGGAAGAAATTGTGATTCCTCTTTGTCTGGGCCTTTTCGCTCTTGGAGCAGCAGTCGCTGGAGGAGACGGATCATTCCTGGGAGGAGACAAGGCTGGAGTGTTGTCTATCAGTGAATCAGCAAAAGCATTCATGATCTCACGGATTTTGGTCTCAACAGCGGGATCCATCTTTGATGCCAGCCGAAATGGTTGTCCTTGCCGTCTTGCAGTAACAATGGTGGTGACCAGCGATTTGGAACGTTCACCAGATGCAAACCTTCTCACATGGCACTACAACAGAGTGAAGCATGAAGTTTTTGAAATATTGGAATAAGGAAACTTAACGCGTACAAGAGAGATTGCTTACCTTAGCAAAGGTTTCGCTATATCTGATGACATGCGAATCACCTTTCCTGACTGCGGCGGTCTTTTCATCCAGAATGATGAAGGGGCACAGGTGGTTCTCGCGATCTAGCAACGAATAGCAACCATATTCAGACTCGTCCAGACTGCAATTGGGACAAAAAGGGAAATAATTCCTTTTGATCACAGGAGCTCTGCTTGGCTGGGGGATCGACTGCGTCTCAAACCTTGTCAGCTGGGCGTTCCAGTATGCGAGCCAGTTTCTGGAACAGCCGCCTTCACGATTACCTGCAGGTTGCTCGAAGGGGAGATTGCTCATCAAGATTGTTTTACACTCCTTTGACAATAAACGCTTATAGCAGCCTCTGATGATAGACTGCGGCCAGATTGATGGTGCCACTACATCGAAGCCGAATTGGGGAGAAACGCGAGTGGGATCAACATCCACGGTAATCCTCTCATACCTCGACGTGAGCTCGCGAACATGCTCTGCGAGATCGGGAAGGGAGCCTCTCAGGCACCATCAAAAGAATTCGCGATAGCGCTCGTGGAAATGCTCTCCACCTTCGAAAAGGAGCTCTTCTGAGAAGGCAACACCCTTAGAAGGATACAGCTTTGGAAACCATCGCACGTTCTCAATACGCATGGCATAGGGCCTGGCTATGAACTCTTCCCGATTGTCGCATATCAGGCTCCAGACGCACTTGGGGTAGTTAGTTCCAAACCACCTCGCAGCTCTGCCGCTATTACGTTCCTCCTCCGCACCTGGGGGACACCACTTGTTGGGCTTAGAAGCAACTGGGGCGTAGGAAGGCCATCGCTCGAAGACCCACATGGTCAAGAAGGCAATGTTAATGTAAGTCAGTATGTCGAGGCGGCCACGCGACTCCTTCTTGCCACGACCAGCTAATCCAGCCTGTAGTACAGCGTGCCCAAGACCAAGGGTCCAAGTGCGACTTTCTGGCCGAGGGCCAATTTCACAGCAAGAGGCAGAACATGATAGAAGACCCCATCATGCGGGTGGCCATCGATTAAGTACCTCGACAACCAGGCACAGAGGAAGGCGCATAGGGTCAAGTGATAACCCTTGCCATTCACATAGTTCTTAGCCTTCGGGTTTTGACTCAGAAGTTTCTTGGTGATGCTGCTGTTCGCATGATCACGGAAAAAGTATTGCACCCACTTGTTCCAAGTGTTTTTCGCAGATGTGTCAACCAACTGCCAGTCAGGACGGATTTCTGTAGTGGCCCACCGGGTGGAAATTTTCTTTACTTCTGACAAGCATTCCTCCATCTGCTTGTACAAAGCAATCTCCGCATCCGTTCTCAAGGGACTCAAAGGATCCACCTCGCCCACGGGAGACAGATCATACAGCATGTGCACATCCTCGAGCGTGGGAGCAGCCTCGAACTCAGCAAAATGAAATGTGTGAGTCGCAGGCGAGTAGCGGGAAAGAAGGTTTAGAAGCATGGACTGGTCCAGCTTCACGGCAGCACCCTTCATAGCACGAACTGCGAAGTATACGCCAGCATCGGAGCCAATCAATTCGAGCAGGGCCGAGCTAACTGGGGGGTTAATGTTTGCAATCCTTCACCAGGGACAGGGATTGGCAGTTTCTTTGCCTTAACCCTAGCATGGTAGAAGTCTTTGCCACCCAGATAGGGGGCTTTTCGCCATAGAGCTCGCGGAAGATCAGGTATTTCTTCGTCCTCTTTAGTGGGTCTAGTTCCTTTTGTCTTTGTCATTCCTGCGGAAAAGCAAGAAAAAAGGGGGGAGAAATATGCACACTACTTCACTTTGAATTTCGAGATTCAGGATCTACATTCAAAGAAAGATGAACAGTCTAGTACCAATCTCCGAAATTAGAGATTGGAATCGTTTGCATTATCGGGGATTTCAAAAACCACACATTCAAGGTCCTTATCATCGGGGGATTTAATCGAAATTGGATTCAAAGATTGAGAGCTTATTCATAAGTTTTCAGCGGATAATATGTCACAGGTTTGCAGATCCAACGCAGTTCAAAGAATATATCAGCATATTAAATCAAAATTGAACAAGGCCAACCTTGTTTTCGTAAAGCTTGCTTGGATGCAGACAATTGAAGAAGACGATTTGCGATTTTGAACTGGTGATTGATTATCTGAATCTGCTCCTGAAGACTTCCGGGTACCATTCAATTTAATAGAAAGAAGTGATGCTTTGAAACAATGGAGAGTACAGAGTATTTATCCAAAAACAATGAAGGGTTGCGTCCCTTCAGCAGTCGAATCGCAACCGTCACCGTCGAATCGCGCAATCACAGGACAAGCTGACGTCACGCCTAAAACCCTAAAGGCTAGACGGCACGACTCTAGGGGTTTTAGTTCATAATGGCACGCACAGGGGCTGAACTTACTCATATTTGAATTGGTGCGTGGCGGCGACGCGTACGTTGGTTTCTGCGCATGGAAGTCTATCCGGCTATGAGTCTTCACGCGCAGAAAGGGGGCTAATGTAGATAGTGCTTTCTGAGCTGACAGATCTTGGCCACGTGGCAATCATCCAGCACACCATATTGTGCTCCACACACACTGGATCACCAGCCGCGCTGATCCATGTGGGGGCTGCGAGACAGGGCCCTCGCATACCACTGCACGGGACTTTTAGGGACTTAGTGGTTTGGAGGCTAGAGTAAGTCCTTCCGCGTGCGAGCCAAGCCCGCGCGCGACCTTTAGTAACTGCTTTTGAGAGATTTATGGCACGAGCTCCATAAACCCGGTCAATCCGGTCAAACCCGGTCAACCCCATAACGGTTCCGGTATTCGCGCATAACGTGCTGTAACGGTCCCTATATAGGCGGACGAACGTGCCGTTGTGGTTAAGCTAATTAAGCCGCCATTGATGGGCGCATTAACCACACTACAACGGTCACATTCTCCGTTATATATAGGACGTTAACCTTTCCATACAAAGGGGGACACACCAGACGTACGCGGAAGCTCTGCCAAACCACTGTCTCTCTCTCAGACATTACTACTGCCTTACTCTCTCCCTACACACAACCCAACTCTTCCTGTGCCATTTCCGATTCTCTACTCTAGGTGTACACAGAGTTCTCCCTGCCGGATTCTCTTGTGCACAATGACTAAGTATATTGTTGCATGAGATGCACATACTCATAATTTTCCATCTCAACCGATTGTAGACTGAGGAGATGTGAATATATGCAAAGTACCAGTAGATGGCTCTCTTACAAAGCCCCTTGCTCAGCGAGAATGAGGGCCGCGCTATATCAATAAGCATATGGATGCACTAGATTGACTCTAGTGCAAGTGGGAGACTGTAGGAATTGTTCCCTAGAGGCAATCTATTTATGACGACATTTATATGGATTTGCTATTTATTATTTTATCGATATGGAGATATGTTAACATGAATGAAGTCCTTAGAATATAAACGTAATACTCTTAAATATCCCTAGTCGAATACTATAGTTAATTATGACGATTGCATTGCATAAGGACTAGTATGTGGGTAGATTGATATGGGGATGTCAAGTCTAACACATGGGTACGCATAAGGAGTAATGGCGTACTGGATTGACCCACCATGAGAGGCAAAATGGGAGTTATGTGAATGTGGCAAGCGCTTCTCATAGTGACAATGGTGTTGTGATATTTCGACTTGAAGTCACTAGATACCCGAGTTGTGAATTCTAATGTTTTAATATCGTCAAACGTTACATCATAAATGGGTAACTATAAATACGATAATCGGACATGATATGAAGCAAGCTGAGATATGGTAGTGATGTAGATAGGATTTGTCCCTCCCACATAACGGGAGTAAATATTCATGGACACTCGATGAGTGAGACTTAGGGAAGCGGATGTCCATGCTCAAATAAATCAATATGAGATATTGATGTTTTTGTTTATCTAAGTCTACTCACAGATCGAGAAACTATGGATTGTGTATATAAGTGTGACAGTCCATGTCTTGTGTCCAATCCGGATAGATGAGAAAAAAACGGATTATACAACGCGGTAAAATTGGTAACATTCCTATAATAATTGTTATTACTGCCAACGTAATTAGGAACCTACATGGTCACACACAATAATAGATCAAACTGGTATTATTTCTCATTAGTTGGACTAAAGAGCAATAATGAATTAATTTGACTAAAGTGTAAACTGTGCTCATCAGTTGGACTGAAGAGCAATTATGGACCAGAACGTAAAATAATCCAAACTGTTGGATTTATGGGAAAAGATGAATTTCTATAGATATAATTAGGATTTGTAGGCCGTGAAAATTCAGTCTAGATTCATTCCTACACCACACAGTACAGTAGAGAGGTACTTCATGGAGAAAAACTCTATATGAGAATAATTTTTTAAATAATTTTACATTCTGGTAAAGCATTATATGGAGGAATACTCTATATAAGAATAATGCTTCACCTGCGATTCACGGAGGGTTTTGAGCAGAATAATTTTTTATTGTATTTCCACTGCGTAACTTGCATCAAAACCCTACACCATTACGGGTTAAATAAAAATATCCCCCTGTATTATGGAAAAATACAGATACCACCTGTCAGAGGCAGATACTCCCATTTCAGAGTTAGGAGCTAACATAATGGGCTAAATAACATATTTACCCTCATATTGAAGAAAAAATTACACTACTATATAAGAATTTCTTCTCCTTCTCCTCCGCATTCTTCACCTTCTTCTTTTCTGTAACCCTATCCGCCATAGAACCCCCCTCCCCTTCTTCGTCAACCAAACTGCTCCCCTCCTCCTTCCTTCAACCCACTGACGCGATTTCTTAACGTATATGCGCAAAGGCACGTCCAAGTATTATAGTAGTAAAATTTCAACCCCGAGTTATTATGCACAACCATTCATTGATTCAAAGTCAAACGCATGAAACAATTCTTAAATCCGGAATAATCATCATCTATGTGAACCCTAGGATCTCATAGAGATGCCTAGAAAGATGTCTAGCTAATCGTAGTACAAGTCGCAACACCATAGAGTTTCTCCATAGAAAGATTAAAGAGAAGAAGAAGAAGATGGGGAAATCCTAGATCTTCAATGGAGGAGTCTTCATCTTCAACCCATTTGTTCTTCGTAGCCTTCTTCATTATCCTAACCTGAGTGAGTGAATCAGAGAGAGGATCCCCAATTAATTTTAGTTGGAGTATTAATTAATCCCCTACTAGGTTTAAGAATCAACTAATCGAAACTACGTAGTTTAGAACAAAACAATGCTTTTCCGGCCATCAGCAGAACGCACGACCAGGCCAGGCAGATTGTGTGACTTGATGCCCTTTCTGTCGTGCTTTGATTTTCTCCCCGGAGGTCGTGCGATAAAATTCTTCTGGTCGTGCAATCTGATTCTGATCGTGCGATCAGAAGGTCAGATCGTGAAGTACAGTAAGTTCCAAACATTTTTGCTCTGAATTTATTCTTATCTGGCTCTTTTTCATCTAGGGGGCCTAAGTGTAGTTTCTTAAACTTTCATAAACTACACTGAGCTCCCCCTCTTCCATGATTTTCATTTTTTTTTCTTCTTTTCTCACGATTTCTTCACAGCAAAAGCTCCCGCATAATTTTCAATGCTCGTTTCTCCTCTCCGCTTAATCTCCCAAGCATCGTTCCCTATCAAAATAACACGAAATACACCCATGCGATAAAACGTGACAAAATAACATAAACTAATGCGACAAACGCCTGGATTAACAAGTTAACGCTCAAAGCTAAACTTATACGATTTCATAACTCTTACAGTTTAAATATATTATAATAAACCCGAAAATCACACAAAACGATAGTAAAACGTGCCAGAATATAACTCTAATAGAGAGTTACAAAATCCCCCACACTACCTTTTTGCGTGTCCCGAGAAAAATAAAAAATGTCCTCACACTATGATTTCAATCAACCGAACTGCATATGTTTACTAGCCATGTGACACAAACGACACACACATGACTATGCACACTACATGACTATACACAATGCAACTCAATAATCATCATTGGGCAATCTCAATATCATCAACTAAACTCATCAAGTTCTCACTAGCGTCATTCGAAATTCGCACAGCCAATAGAAATAAATTACGATATAATGATCATACGCATAAGCTCTTTAAGGGGTCCCCAAACATCCACCAATATCTACCAACATTCAGGAACATCCTTTAGCTCAGAAGGTCTAGGGATCCTAAAACCTGCGCTAGTCTTTCGTCGCCAACTCATATGAGATTAATCTCTTAGCCGCTATTGCATTTGAATGTAAATTATCCAAGTGACGGGATACACAACTCCGTGTAATACGAATTTACTTTAATATTCCTTAGACTCTCCAATTGGATTGAACCCAAATTCCCCGCATGAGCGATGGAACATTAGGTTGTTTACCGTATCTAATCCAAGAGAAGATTTTGATTTTTTTTGTTTTTCGTTCTCTTATTTTATTTCAACCGTGCATTTAGAGAAACTATGTGTGGGCTTTTCGGTTATCTCTTGAATCCGTAAGGGATGGTGGTGTACACTCCCCAACTTCACTTAGGCTGAAGCAGTGTACCACATGGAGCCAACTTAACACAAAGGATCACCCAGATTTCAAGAGACCACAAGTTTTAACTCAACCACCATAGGAATAAATCCTCCTAGCACATTATAGGAACTAAAGTATGACATTCTCTACTTTCCACATTTTCCAGAATACCCGCGACATCCTTTTGTGAAATCGATGCGCAAGATACCAAGAATTAAAGACGTCCATACTATGGTGCTCCCTATCTCAGAGACTTTTTCACCGAACTCTCTTCGGTTTCTAACTTCATTATTTGCCCTTATTCTAAAAGTAAAATCATTTTTATACTTTTTTTGATTATTTATTTATTTTTCTTCCGCTTTTCAATATTTTTCTAGAATCTACATGTAACTGGTCAACTCGACTAACCACACAACTTAGGTAAGGTGACTCAATAAAATTAGAAGTGCTAACAAATGCATAAACTACACAAATCCTATCACAATACGACAATATATCAAGACTCTACACTGGCCACACTGACTACATAATACTACACAACTATATGTAACAAGGTGATGCAAGAAAATATGGCCATAGGATTTTAATGCAGGATGCACAGCGGAAATACAATTAAAATTTTCTGATCAAATCCCTCCACGAATTGCAGGTTAAGCCACCATAACGTGATAAAGGAGACAATGTGTACCTTGTGGGTTTGTGTGATCACACCGAAGAATAGCGTCCTTGTCTCTACGGTATCCACACATTGGGATTGCCAAATGGAATCTCCTTAACGCCTAGTGCTAGAAACGTTGAAGAAGAAATCAAACAATCACGCAAAACGGGACAAAGAGGGGTTCAACATCCTTGGTGCCGTCGACCCTAAGGGGGTTCGACCTCTCTTGAGTTCTCTCTCCTTGCTATGTTATTTCACTCAATGAAAAATCTTGTAAAAAAATAGAGCTAGGACTCCCCTTTTACAGTGAATAACTCCTTATTGACTACAAACTTGCCCCAATACTAATCATGTTCATACAAAGATTAGTCCACTTTGAAACTTAGTACAACTAACCTTGCATGTGATTGAGTTTTGATCCTTGATCCATATAATTTTTAATTAGTCCTGCTAATTAACATACATATCCAATTTAATTCTTTTGGTGTGTGACCCTGTAGGTTTCTATTAGGTTGGTAGTAACAATTACAAAAATTGAGCGGTGTCTAGCAACACATCAATGCCACCCAACTAATAGAATATTCAATGATATGACAAACCTTGTGCCAAATGTTACCGTGTTGTAGATGTCCCTTTGTCTCCATATCCGGATTGGACACGAGACATAAATGTCACACTCGTATGTCCAATCCATAGTTTCTCGATCATGGGAAAATGCTTATCTGTACAGATAACAACAATATCACATATTATTTTATCTAGGTTTGGCCAGATATTTCATAAGCTCTACCCATAGAATGACCCATGGATATTCACTCCCATCATGTGGGAGGGACAAATCCTCTCTACGTCACTACCATCTCTCAGCTTGCTTCCTATCATGTCTGATTATCATCTTTATAGTTACCCAGTTACGGTGTAACGTTTGATAATATCAAAACATGATATTTCACAACTAGAGTATCTAGTGACTTCAAGTCTAAGGACTAAAACACCATTTTCACTACAAGAAGCACTTGTGACATTCATATAATTTATATGTAGGCTTCTCTTGGTGGGTCAATCCAGTATGCCATTACTCCTAATGCATACCCATGTTTTAGACTTGATATCTCCATATCAATCTACCCACATACTAGTCTCCATGGATAGTGACTGTCCTATTAATTAATATACTTAATCTAAGAGCATCTCCCACAGTTGACATCAAATTTTACACCAAATCCTATATTTGGTGGAGAAAAATGGTTTGGCCTCCCACAGTTAACCCTCAAAAACACCATTTCACCATTTTTGGTGAAAAAATAGAGCTTTTGGTCTCCCACAGTTTTCACCAAATTTTACTTCAAATAGTTATTTCACCATTTCATCAAATTTAGAGAATGGTATTTTTGGCCTCCCACAACAAATCATCAAATTTATCACCAAATCATGAATTTCATAACTATCAAAATAAAAAAATATTTTATTACCAAAACAATATTACACGAAATTGTAAAATGATTAAATAATACTTCAAAAAATCTAAAATTAACCAGTCTAATCTATTTGACCATGATTATCACATATTTACAAGAAGGTTACTGAAGTTCTTGACGTTTAACATCAGTGTATTATGTTCGGCCAAACGTGTTGCAACTATATTAGTTATTTTATTTTATCATCCCGCAGCATGATGCTGAAAATATTATGTAGCATGCTATGGCTCAAAAGCATATTATACAAAGTGGGAGAAGAAAAATGGATGGCGTATATACAGTAAAGACGAAATGCTACACTATTACATTAGAGCATATTATTACCATGAAATTAATGTGGAAACATGCCCTAAACACTAATTAAAATGTGGTGTAGATTACACCAAATCCTATTTTTCCCGTCAAATTTGATGGTAAAAATAGGATTTGGTGATATAGGATAGGATTTGAGGGTACTGTGGGAGATGCACTTCACCAATTCACAAAAGCTACACCAAATATAGGATTTGGTGATTTGGTGTTTTTTTGGTCAACGACTGTGGGAGGCCTACAAAAAAACACAATTTTTTTGGTGATTTGGTGATTTGATGATTTGTTGTGGGAGGCCGAAAACACCAAATTTTACTATCAAATATAGGATTTGGTGCACTGTGGGAGATTCTCTAAGGACTTCATTATAGTAAATATCTCCATAAATAATAAACGAATTTTCTAGCCAAAACATTGTTCATACTAAAATAAGATTGCCTCTAGAGCATCTACTACAACAGTCTCCCACTTGCACTAGAGCCAATCTGGTGCATCTCGTATGCCTATAGATCTAGTGTGCCCTTCATGCTTTCGCTGAACAAGCAGCTTTTTAAGTGGATTTGAAAGATTAATCTTTATCTTCACATCTCCTCTATCAATGATCTCTCGAATGAAATGGAATCTCCTAAGTACGTTTTGGATTTCTTGTGTGACATGGGTTCCTTATCTTGTGCGATCGCCCTAATATTGTCACAATACAACAAACTAGGATCCACAATGCTAGGAACCACACCTAGCTCAGTGATGAACTTCTTAATCTAAACAACTTCCTTTGTTGCTCCGGACGCAACAATGTACTCTGCTTCAGTTGTAAAATCAGCAACTGTCTCTTGCTTGGAACTCTTCCTACTCACAACTCCTCTATTTAGACAAAACACATAAACCAACTGCGATCTGTAATCATCCTTGTCGGTTTGGAAGCTTGCGTCAGTGTAACCTATTACATTGAGTTCTTCCTCCCCTCCATATATTAAGAATGCATCCTTAGTTCTTCTCAAGTACTTAAGGATATTCTTGACATCAATCCAGTGACTCTCACCGGATTGGACTGCTTTCTGCTTGCCATAATCAAAGCGTATGATACATCTGGTCTAGTACATAACCTATAGTACATGATAGATCCAATAGCCGACGCGTATGGAATCTTACTCATGCGGTCCTTCTCAATCTGATCGGAAGGACATTCAACCTTTATAAGGGTGACTCCATGCGACATGTGCAAGAATCGTTTCTTCGATTCTTGCATGTTGGACACACGGGTTCAATACGACAGGTCCTCCCATCTTGGACACACATGTCCACCCCAATCTGAATAAGGGTTTGAGTCTTCATAAGTGGAAAATTCCACAACTGGTTCATGGACACTGCACTCTTTTCTCGGCTCAGGTACCTCTTCTTCCACAACTATAGCTTGTGATGCATACTCTTGATGTTCTTGTTCCATTTTAGCCCATCTCTCGTAAATCTAGAAGCCAGTGAGGTTCATCATCATACTCCTCTTGTGGTGTTGGTGGTGATGGGGGATCAAATTAAGGCTCAATTGGCGACGAATCTCATTTATATTGCTGATGAAGTAGGTCCCTACTAGCTTTGACCCCGTGCGATGCACGAAAAAAGTTATATCTGCCAAAAAAACTTTAATCAAGTCATGAAAAATAAAAATGCTAATTTCATAATCTTCATTCATCTTCGTGAAATGTCTCAAAATTATTTTATCTTTATGCAAATAGTCCAACCTATATTCTTGGATAAAGAGTGACGAAATTAAAAACATTTTGTTCCTTGCCTAAAAAAAATTATGTTCATTGATATTTAAGAAAAAATACTGCTATTATGTTCCTTACCTAGAAAAAATGATGCTATGTTCTCCTTTCTTGTTTTAAAATGTTATGCAAGTATAGAAATAAATACTAAAACATTCTACATTTCCTTTTGAAAAAGGAACATTCTGCTTTTAACATTGCTACAAAGTAAATACAAAATCAATCATTCAACTTTTGTAGATAAATATATGGAATGATTAATAACTAAATTTTTAATTGGCTTGATTTATTTGGGAGAAATATATGAGATATGTTGAAAAATTATTGATTGGACTATAGATATACGTATTTCCATTTAACAAGGAAGTATTATTGCATTAACATTTTAATTTTTATGTGGGATTGCTAATTTAAGTATACTATTAAATATCAAAAATTCCAAGGAAATCACATTTAATCTCTTTTAAATTTCTTTATATTTCTCGTAGCTATTTTTTTAAAGAATTAATTCTTTATAAATCAACCGGGGATAGGACCCGAACCATTTACATCATGATTTATAACCCCGATGGGGAAGTGCCATACCCAAACTTTAGGATGTAATAAGCTCCTACCAGCCGCTGCCACATTGTGTGCCAATTGATTATTCTTCCTTCGGCTCGAAGCTACCTTGAACTCACAGAAATGGGAAAGAAGTTTTCGACAATCATGGGGTACCAAGCCGAAATCTGATCGGTCCAAAGTATCGCTGGGGACCTGAAGGTCCTTGCAAATTCTTTTTAAATCAGATTCTACCCACACCTTTTGGATGTCAAACCTTCTAGCGAGATGAAGGCTTCCCTAACGACAATGATTTCAGTGTAGCTTGGCGTTGAAGCGAGAGGGAGAGGCCCAACCATTGCAGCGGTCATATACTCTGTCTCATCATGGAGAGTCGCTCAAAAAGCTCCACCCCATTCCTTATTCCTCCAAGCTCCGTCCGCATTTGAGTTTTACATACCCGTGGGGTGGTGGAGTCCAGCTTGGAGGTTCTGAATCTGTGACTGATCCGAAACCGACCGATCCCCTGCCACTGCTTGATCCCACTTCGGAAGTATGCGTTGCGAAAATCTCGTTTATCTCCTGGATTAACATATCTTCTCGCTTTACCACTCCTTCAAAGACCCTTTTGCGGCTCTGCCAAATTACCCATATAGAAATGCCCCATATAGCAATTGCAAATGCCCACTGATTCTCTCGAGGAAGTTGCACCATCGACTAGTCAATCCATTCATCGACATGACCATGATCTCTGTGACAGGATTCTGATCCCTATATGGACTCTCAAATCCGTTTGCTGTGTCAGAAACTATCCAATACATTCATCGACACGACCCTCTTCTCCAGGGATTTTATAGGGGGTTTAATCTGAGTTACGCGTGGGAGGTTAAAGTTTAATAGTGGTTAGCTAGTGATTAAAAATAGAATTAGATCACGGGGTTAAACGACGAAACTGTATACCTTATATAGATTGGTAATATGAATTGAGACGTCTCAATAACAATATAGAGATTAATAGAAGCTGTTTTTAAGGCACTATTCATTTCATATATTCATTATACAGTTATGAGACATACAATTTTAAAACATAGAATAAAGTGCATTTATTATTATATGTATTCTGCATTAAATTTAAATATATTCCGAGCTTGAAAAGTCTAATTCGGTGGTAATTATTTCCTTTTGCGATTCACATAAATGGGAGTTTCAAGATTTATTAATTTCTAATTATAGTAAACACTTAATTATTATATATATTGATTAGTTAATTGAAAATTCCACGTGTCAATCCCTCAAACAAAGCTGAAGAAGACATTCTCAAATAGTATATATAGATTGTCATGATAAACGTCATATTGATAACACCAGACCGTTCTTTCGTCCTCTTCTTCATGATTACCTCTACATGCAAACAGTATGGAGGGAGCTCAATGTCATGTGGTTAGAGTTCCGTTTGTGGCTCTTAAGTATCTGATAACCTTTCCGTGAACCATTGCAACTCCCCTGCTTGTTTCCTTATCCTATCCACCATCTCCCCAAGTATTCCATACTTGTCCCTGAATCCTCTTGGTGGTGCTGATGAAGCTGGGATGAATGAAATATGCACGCGTCTTCATACTTATGATCCTTCTTGCATTTATAGCACTAGATAATTGTGCATGCGTTCTTTTTTTGTGTGCCAACTTCCACAGAATTGAGATTATTCATTTAAGCGATTAATTTAAAGTACATTAACCCGGAGGAATAAGAGTGATTTAACAAGTTCGTCAGCCACAAACAAGTGACTGAAAATGAAATAAAAAACTAAACTAATATTCTTTTTTCAGAAAACAAATATGGAGAAACCATGCGATATCAAGATCACCTAGGTATGCAGACGATTTTCATTTCAGCTAAGTAACACGTTACCTCTATTCTAATTCAGTCGGGTAACAGTATTGACAATCTCTTGTAGGCCTCATGTCATTTCACGTCGCAGTTTACCTATGGTCATCTCGGTCCACCTATGTCTACTAGTCCGTTCTAGTAGGCTAACTACGTTCACGATAACGGGTCCTATAGGTCCACCGTTGCACGAAAGAGTCGAAATAACCTACTGAATCTACCCACTAAGGCCAATCCTAACACTTCTCATTTCGTTCTCAGCGGTTCGGGATTGTGCTCATAAACTCATCACAACTAAGTCGATTTCACGCACTCATCTAATTAACTAGCGTTTCCGGGTCATGATTCATTCTACGCTAAGGATTAAGATAAATTTATGAACATGTAACCAAAACGAACATAAGATTAAGAAAGACAATGATTCATAAATAAACCCTAGATTCAATGATTATCAAATCATACACTAGCCGTGTCAATCTAGAATCATCGATGAGATCATAAACTAACAACCATTCATTGAATCAAAGTCAAATGCATGAACAAGTCCTAAATCCGGAATAATCACCATCTACATGAACCCTAAGATCTCATAAAGATGCCTAGCAAGATGTCTAGCTAATCTAGGGCCGTCTCTAGCTTTCCGGAGGCCCAAGGCGATCCAACACCTCGGGCTATTTTTGTACAAGAAAAATGTGTATAACAGAGTTACATATTTTCTTCGGAAAGTAGAAGAATTCAATTTTGTTACGTACAAAATATATTTTGATTGTGATTCAATATATTTTTTAGACAACCAATCATAAACATTACTACCATGTAAATAAATACAACAGTAAACAAAATTTTGAAGTTGAAGATCAACTTTTATAAGAGAAACGTGTGAATCATTTATATGTATGTGAAATTACTTATATAACCCTTATTATCATTGAAAATTGGGCTCCTCTAGTTGTTGGGGCCCTAGGTAAGCCGTAAGCAGGCCTAATGGTAGAGACGGCCTTGAGCTAATCGTAATACAAATCGCAAAACAATAGAGTTTCTCCATAGAAAGATTGAAGAGAACAGATTAAGATGAAGAACACCAAGGTCTTCAATGGAGGAGTCTTCATCTTCAACCCGTATGTTCTTCGTAGCCCTCTTCTTTCTCCCAACCTGAGTGAATGAATCAGAGAAAGGATTCCCAATTAATTGTAGCTGTAGTATTAATTAATCCCCTACTAGGTTTAGGAATCAACTAATCGAAACTACGTAGTTTAGAACAAAACAATGCATCCACGTCCATTAGCAGGTCACATGACCAGGCCTGGCAGATCGTGCGACCTGCTGGCCTTTTTGCCGTGCATTGATTTTTTCCCATGAGGTCGTGCGATCTGATTCTTCTGGTTGTGCGATTTGACTCAAATCTTGCTAACAGAAGGTCGGATCGTGAAGTACAGTGAGTTCCAAACCTTTTTGCTCCGAATTTATTCAAGTATTTGGCTCCTTTTCATCGAGGGGGCCTAAGTGTAGTTTCTCAAAATTCCATAAACTACACTTGGCTCCCCTCTTCCATGATTTTCATCCCTTTCTCTTATTTTCTCATGATTTCTTCAAATCCAAAGCTCCCGCATAATAACCAAAGCTCGTTTCTCCTCTCTGCTTAATCTTCCAAACATCGTTCCCTGTCAAAACAACACGAAATAAACCCGTGCGATCATACGTGACAAAATAACATAAAATAACGCGAGAAACACCCGGATTAATAATTTAACGCTTCTATGATTTCATAACTTTCATAATGCAAAACTAATATAATCAACCTGGAAATCATGCAAAAAGATAGTAAACATGCAAGAATATATCTCATTTTATCACACAGATAAAAACGGTACAAGTTTTTTTTTTCTAGAATAAAGTGGTACTAGTTTATCAGTATTAGAGCGTTGCTATAATTCATAATATTCTACACTACTATTTAAATCTAGCTTGCACATCTTACATGTTATTTTTATTAGTTTATTACAGTAAAGATATCTTATGTGGTTTACCTTAAAAAATATCTTATGTGGTACTTCTAGTTAAAAATGAAAATTCTAGAAATCTTAAAAGAGACTGAATAGAAGTAAAATGAAAAATAATTTTTGTTTTTTTGTACATATATTTTAAGAAAGGTGGACAGTGGATACCCAACAAAGTAACAGTAAATAAAACAAGGTCAAAATAAATTACACACATTTCTGAATCAACTCACCTCTGTCCAAACAGAAAAACAAGGTGATAAATCAATCCCCCCTCTATGTCTCAAAAGTTCCATACGCACTTCTATAGTGCTTAGAAGATCAGATATTGACACAAAATCTTTTTCTTCATTGGGGTGAGGCCATCCACAAGTTTTGTTCCTTTTTCTCCATAGAACTATCCGTCTCCTGGAACCTCCAATCTGAACTTGTTGCAACTAGTACAACATGACCATCTTGGATTTGTTTAGGCAGCAACCTAGGATTTGTTTTTTAAACTTTTCTTTTTTCTTAAATAAGGATTTGTTTAAACTTAAGATAAATATAAGTATGCTAATTTACATGAAATAACTAGGTTATTGCCATATTACAAAAACCCTCCAGTTTAAAAACCCTTCAGTTTGAAATAATCTATTGCCCGCAATAGATTATGCCAATCACCATGCGTTTCATTTTACCACAAATTCATTATTTTATAGTGGAATATTGTTATCAATTATACGTGCGGCCGCGGTGCCTGATCCACCACTTAATTCAGACATGTAATTTTGAACACGCAATAACGTTGTTTGATTAACCCAGTGTGTCCACTATAAAATCTAAAGTAATAGTCAAAAACTCACTTTTGGAAACTTTAATGTGAAGATTTTCTGTATAAAAAATAATCCAACGGTAATTCTTAAGAATCATCCCGACCTTATGTTTATGTAAAGATATGGACTTTTCTTGAGGAAATACATACATATAAATGGCTGCAAGAAAAAAAATTAGAACAAAAATGAGTAAGAGTAAACGAGAACTTTTTTATGACTTAAAAAAGGTAAAAAATCACATAGAATTAGGCAAAGAAAGCATGACCTTATTACATATCCTTACATCAGCTTTAAATTGGGAAACATAAAAAGCAGTATCAAACTCACTCTTATTACGTATGCATGCACATTTACATTCGAAAACAGAAAATGTATTAAACTTAGGCACTGTTTTCTTTATCTAATTTTAGGCGATTTTTTACATTTTTTAAGTCACACCAAAAGTTCTAATTACCACTCCGTCCCATCTCAAATGCACCATTTTGACTTTTTCACCCGTAACCGGGTTACTTTGACCCGGTGATTTGGATCGCAAAATGATGTAATTTTTCGATAATTTTTTTTTTTTTTTTTTTTTTTTTTTTTTTTTTTGTAGAACAAGAGTTACTCTACAACACTATGGAAAAATTATTTAAAAATTACAAATTTATGCTGTCCAAATCATCGGGTCAAAGTGACCGTGTGAATAGTGATAAAAGTCTAAATAGTGCAAAAGAGATGAGACGGAGTGGTATGTCATTTTCGTTAGAATTTATGTTTGGTAACTTTTTCACCTTTTGATAAGACTAAAAAATAGTTTTTCTAACTTCAACTTTTCATATTTTTTACTCCTAAACTTTTCTTTTTATGAGCTAAAATAGAACCTAAGTAAGCAATATTTTTCTAAAAAATGTGCCTAAAACTTTTTCGAAATATTTAACAATGACTGTAAGCAACTTTTTTATCTTTTTCTAAAAAGAACTAAAAGAATCACCCAAATTAAGTAAAAAAAGCACGGCCTTACTCTTATTGCATATCCGTACCTCAACTTTAAATCCGAAAAGGGGGTAACACTATTAAACTCACTCTTGATGCGTATCTATACGTCAACTTTAAATTCGAGATGGAGACCCTTTATCATTGCACAAATTTCAACCAAGTCCGAATGTCCTTGCAATGTTGCAGTAGTGCTTAAACTATCAGATATATATTCACACAAAATCTTTTTCTTCGTTGGGGGTGAGTCCATCCACATGTTTTGTTCCCTTTCCCATAGGTTACATAAACCAACCTACCCAGTATTTATGCCAAGTTGACTTATAACTTATGTTGATATATCAAGTACATAACTACATATAGAAACTTGTTGGGCTCGCTCATGAAGCTATATTGCATGCGACAGAAGCAGTATCAAACTCACCACCATTGTGTATCCATGAGTCAGCTTTAAATTAGAGACCAAAGCCCTTAAACATTGTACAAAGTTCAACCAAGTCCCAAAGGCGCATGCACTTGTGATCTTTGCATTAGTGCTTAGGATATCAGATTGGTATTCACACAACATATTTTTCTTCATTGGAGGTGAGGCCATCCACAACCAATCTGAAGTTACATGAGGAAACTTTAGGGTTACTACCTGTACAACATAACCATTATGAATGACTTAGGCGCCATGGATCCCTAAGTTTTAAGATAAATAAGATCAATGCTAATTTACATCAGAAAGCTTTAGGGTTTAAGCATACTATTATAAATAATTAACATGATTCCAATCGCCATTTATTTTTTTCAAACATGGATTTTAATTAGACGTGCTTTAGATGGTATTTGGTCCACCATTTTAAACATATATTTTGACTGTCCACAATACAGCCTAATTATTGATGTCCACAACTCAATTCTGCAAACTTCAATATTCATTATTAACTCCCTCAAACTCACCCTCATTTTCTTGGGCTCATGAAGCGATTCTGCATGTAACAGAAGCATTATCAGACTCACCCTCATTGCGTATCCATGCGTCAGCTTTAAATTCTAGATTGCAGCCCTTTAGCATTGTCCAAATTTCAACCAAGTCTCAAATGCACTTGCAATCTTCGCAATAGTGCTTAGAGGATCAGATAGATATTCACACAATATCTTTTTCTTCATTGGGGTAAGGCCATCCACAACATGTATCTTTTTCTTCATTGGGGTAAGGCCATCCACAACATAACTTGTTCCTTTTTGTCATATTGATACTACACTTTTATTTTTGTAATTTTCCTTCTCTCGCTCCATGGACATGGTTCCATGATTCCTAAAAAGTGTTAACATCTCCATGAATGTGGTTCACAGTTCACTTTCTTGATAACCATGCACATATATATATGGCTGTGGAAAATTTCTTCTGTTTCTGATTCCTAAAACCCTAATCCATTCCATGAAACTAATGACTTTGCACACTATTAACATAACAAATATGAAACTTTACGAAAATGGACACTTTATTCTCTCCAGATAACTTTTTGGCCCCCATTGATACCAGATAGTGTGACTCATCTACTCTTAATATACTGTGTGCCTAGGCCAATAGAATTGGCGATAACAATACGAATCCTTTGTCAACTATAAGTGTAGGATATGTTTTCTTTTTCGTATGTGAAGATGTAAGCCATGACATGTATTTTGAGATTTGGGACGACATTGACAATTATTGGTGGACTATGCCATGAAAGCTTTAATTTGTTATTGTTGGATTTATGCCTTAAATGGAGAAATCATCAAATAGCAACAAGGCTAAGTTCCAAAGATCCATTCGTACCACTGGAAGAAAGGCGTTCTGCACAATCGTGCCAATGCTATAAATACTTCAAATCCATCATTTTTCTATTAATCATAGTTTTAGAACTAATAAATATTTTAAAGTTTGTAATATCCCCCCATAGGTAGTAATCTCAACGCGGCGGTAATGCTCTAGTATACACTAACAAAGTATTGAAAATGAAGAAGAGAATGAGATATAGGGTTTTATATCGAAGAAGAAGAAAACCAGAAAATATGAAGTTCCTCATTAAGCATTAACAGAGTGAACTGACAGTCATTTATATATATGGCCGTTAGTCATGAGATGGGAAACAACAAATGAGAAGAAGACACGTAGGCAAGAGAAGAAGGAATAAAATGTTTTAACAGCTAAACAAAAAAACACGTTCTAATAAAGAAAAAAAATGGTCTAGATAAAAGATTAAAGCTTGATCGAAAGGACTTTGGCTTCAATTGCATTTTTGTCCTGCCAGTAGGTGATTAACTTGGTGATCTTGCCTCCATTCTTCAATACGCCCCCTCAAGTTGATGTAATGTGGACATTACAGTCAACTTGGGTATGTAGTGAAGGAACATTTATACTGCAAGAGGGTTTGTCAAGATATCTGCTAACTGTTCTGCAGCACAAATGTATTGTAAATCATTGATAACTCTCAGATAGAGTTATTCTGGGACGTCTTTTACAGTTCATTCTGACCTTGTTTGGAGTATTTTTGCCTAGTTCTAGTCAATTTTGTCCTTGGTACATGATAGATAACGCTGCGCCGGATAATGTGATATTTGAGTAATTTCATGCATATTTTCGTTTATTTGGATATGATCGCGTGTACTTGCTGTATTTGCAGGAAACAGGTACCAAAATTGCATGAAAGAGACTCAAAAATGGAGGCAGAGTACCAAAGAAGAAGAGCAGAAAAATGCACAAGTGGTGCCGCGCTTAGACGCAGCAGCTGCGTTCAGACGCAGGATCCCAGAAGCAGAAAGGCAGGAAACTGGCTAAGGACAGAAAGCTGGGTGCGATCAAGCGCAGACCCTGCGTTCAGACGCAGGAGGTCATAATTGCAGAAAAGTCACCAGGCAGAAATCAAAGCGCAAGAATACAAGGAAGTTGCGTTCAAACGTAGAGAAGAGAAGTCAAACAGTCAAAGTCAAAGGTTACGTTCAAACTCAGGTTTTACAGAAGCTTCCTGAGGCGGTTCAGACATGGGCAGAATGGTGATTTCGGACATCAGTTTTGGAAACTGTGGCAGCATAAAAGAGGTGTCCGCGGGGCACTAGAAAAATCATCCAGAATCGAATCATCACAGCAGATCAGAGCACGAAGCAGAAGTTGGAGCACGGAGCAGTCCCAGTTTCCAGCAGAAAACTCATTTGATCTACTTTCTCCTTAATTTATGAAATTATGTTTTTCAATAATGTACGCTAGCTAAACACTTTACCTAGGCTCTCGGAGAACCTAAGGTTTATGATTTCAGCGACTTAGTTTGTTTTGATGTTCAGACTCATGACTGGTTTAGTCTTAATACAGTAGAGGTTTGTTTATTATTCTGCCTTCAGCTTTTCACTTTTATGCATGAATGGCCTGATCAACCTGGAGTGCTACAGACATGATATGGTGCGCGAGAGTGGCCAGTGAGAGTTAGGAAGAGAAGACTGAATTTAGTTTCTTGCCTTGATAGACCGAGAGGTGAAGAGAATCAGGGACTAGCCTGAAAAGCATAAGACCAACTGCTATGCGTTTAGAGGGAGACCGAGAGGAGAGCCCGTAACCCCAGCAGACTTACAACGAACCTCCAGATCTAGGCGGACCGAGAGGACCCGAAAATATGCAGGGGAGTGACATGTGCGTGAGACCGAGAGGAGATTGCAATATTGGTATGTTGGCATAACAAAACCGCTGTGTGTTTCTGAAATCAAGATAAACTAGAAAAGCTTAATAGTAACCCTAGGGGATCCTGGAGCCTAGATCTTAAATCGATCAGTTTCAACCGTAGAAAATATTCTCATAAAATTCATAACAAAAAATAGTTGTATTTATTGTTGCCTTTATTTACTGTTATTTAGTTCAGTAACTTTCAACTCAAAATACTCATCATTTTTACAACTTTGCTATTAATTATGATTGTCTACAATAAGATCTAAAACAGTTCTCGTGGGTTTGATATTTGAGTCGTAAAATATTCTACTGTATTACTTGATCGTATACTTGCAAAAATAAACACGCTAGAATTTTGTGTCAATCATATACCCCTGAGGTGACCAAATCTCTGATAAGGTGAGTGTCCAAATCAATGCGCTTAGTCTTCTCATGTTAAATGGGATTTCTGGCCAGCTGAATTGCTGAAGAACTATCACTGAATAACACTGGTTTGTTTTCCAAAAAAATGTTCAACTCTTGAAATAAGGAAAGTAACCACTAAATTTCACATCCCAACAAAGCCAAACCTCTGTATTCAGCATTTGCAGAGCTTCTAGAGGTCACAATCTACTTCTTTTACTTCCAAGAAATCAACGAATGACCTAGAAAAACAAAATAACCAGAAGTTGATCTCCTAGAGTCAATGCAGCCAGCCAAATCTGAGTATGTATAGCAAAGAAGCTTGAGAGGAGAAATAGTAGAAAAATGCAAACCTTGAGTTGCAGAACCTTTGAGATATCTCAAAACATGATGAGTTGCTGCAAAATGCTGCTTAGTAGGTTGAGATATGAATTGACTCAACTTGTGCACAGAGAAGCTTAAGTCACGTCTAGAATTACATAAGTATAGAAGCTTCCCAACCAATTTTATATATCCATTTCTGATTCTTCAAGAACATCATCGGAATGAAAACTGAGCTTACTGGAAGCAATCATGGGAGTGGTAGCTGGCTTACAATCCAAATATATAGTAGTAGACAAGATCTCTATAGAAAATTTATGTCGAGAAAGAAAAATACCTTGAGCAGTTCTTGAAACTTCCAAACCCAAAAAATACGCCAAATATCCCAAATCTTTGAGTTTGAAGAACTTAGATAACTCACATTTAAAGTGATTCAAATCCTTCATGTGAGAACCTATAAGTAATATATCATCTACATAGACTAACATAAATATCACTGAAGGACCTTCATGCTTCATAAAAAGAGTATAATCTGATTTGCAATGCTGGAATCCCCTCAGTGAACTTTAAGAACCTTTGTCTGGAAGCCTGCCTCAAACCATAATATATTTATTCAATTTGAAAACCAAAGAATTGTCATGCTCAGTGATGCCTTTCATCTCAAAATAGCCTTCTAGAATCTTCATGTATACCACTTCATCCAAATTGCCATGAAGAAAAGCATTATTGATGTCAGCAAACCAGTGATGAATAGCAGGCAAAATCAGCATTGTTCTAAGAGTAACTAATTTTTCCACAAGAGAAAAAGTTTCAAAATAGTCAATACCCTTAGTTTGTGTGTATCCTTTAGCTACTAGCCTTTCTTTGTATCTATCCATAGTGCCATCTGAATTTTACTTGATATATAACCCATTTGCATCCAATCACTTTGTGTCCTGATGGTAAAGTAGTTAACTGCCTTGTCTCATTTAGCTCAAGAGCTTCTAGTTGTGTTTTCATAGCATCCAACCATTCTTTGAATTGACTAGCTTGAGTATAAGAAATTTGATCAATTTGACTGTGAAAATTAACCAAATCCAAATGTGAAACAGCAGAAACTACAGATAACATCAGAGAAGTAACACCATTGTAATTTGAGCTTATTTTTTATTACCTCCATGATGCTGGTTATTGACATAATCCTGCAAATATCTTGGTGGATGCCTCACTCTTGTAGTGGTTCTGAGAGGTATAAAACAAGATTGAAGCACATCTCTACAACTTGAGTAAGAAGGAGAAATAACTAGAATATTAGAATTTGTACTAGAGGAGTCAAAGACAGCCAGGTATTATCAAAAACAGGCAGAGGAATCACCGTGCTGACATTATTTTCGACAGAAGTATTCATAGTTCATGAAAGACTACATTTCTAGAAAAAAAGAATTGTTTGTGCTGCAAATCATACACTTTTTATCCCTTAGTACCAAACACGTATCCAACAAACACACATTTTACTGCTCTTGCATCAAATTTAGATCTCCCTTGAAGTAAAGTGCTGACAAAGCATAAGCAGCCAATAACTCTCAAAGCAGTATAATCTGGTTGAGTTTATAAAAAAACTCAAAAGGAGTCTTTCCTTTTAGTTTGGGAGAAGGATTGATCAATAAAGCTGCATTCATGACACATTCTCCACAGAACTGAATAGGCAATCCACTGTGAAACCTATAGCTCTTGCTACACTCAACAAATGTTGATGTTTTCTTTCTGCAACTGCATTTTGTTTTGGTGTTTCCACACAACAGTGTCATGAATAGCTGCTTTATCATGGAAAAAATTTGAATAACTCCAATTATGGTGCATTGTCACTTCTAAACCTCTTATAGAAGTATGAAACTGAGTGTTGATCATATCCAGAAGGTAGGTATAATGTGATCAACATCTGATTTGTGACTCATTAAATATGTCCAAGTAGTTCTGCTGCAATCTTCAAGAAGAGTCAAGAAGTATATGTGTCCTTGATGAGTAGCAGTCTTAAAGGACCCCATGTATCACAATGCACTAAATCAAATAGATGTTTAGTAATGTAACAAAAACTTAGAAATGGAAGTTTATTTTGGGCCCAAGGACAAACCTCACATACGAAATCTATGTTACTTTTTAGACTCTTGTCTAAAGATTTGAATGTGTAGTGTAATTTGGCATGTGATAAGTGACCTAGTCTTTGATGCCAAAGTTGAGGTGTTTGAGAAGAAATCTGTATATTACAAGAAAGAGTTTCACCCTGAAACTCATAATTTAGTAATATTTATAGACCTCCTTGTCTTTTACCTTCACCCACTACTATGTCATTTTTTTCCTTAATCTAGCAAGCATCAGTAGTACAATTGAAAACACAATTGTAATGTTGAGTTAACTTTGAAACATATATGAGATTGAATTGAAAATTAGAACAAATAGAACTTGATGTAATGCCAAGTGAGAATTAATCTTGACTGTACTAACATGAGTGACTTCAGATGTCTTTCCATTTGGTAAGTGCACAAAAGTGCTAGACACTATGTGACTAGAATCAAAATACTTCAAATTTGAACACATGTTATCTGCGGAACCTGTATCCATAATCCAAGAATTTGGTGCAATATGAGCAGAAACCAACCACAATGAAAAGTACTGATGATACCGCCATGAAAGGGTGAGCGGCATGTGTAGAGCCGGTAGAACTAGAAGGATATTGAAGAGTGAATCCATATAAACACCATGACTAGAAGAAGTAGAACCATAAAATGGAATTGAATTTGATGCAGATGTGTATTATAAAGCTGATGACCCATTGTATTGATTCCATAAGGCACACTGTTCACTGAGAGATACCTTTCCCAATATTAGTATATCCAGCTACATTGTTCACTATAGACTTAGTGAACTTGAAATTTCGAGGGAATCCATGTAGTCTATAACATTTAGCTTTAACATGCCCCTCATGACCACAATGATGACAAACAAGATTTCCACTTCTATTAAGAGTTGCTGGAGATGATTGCATATTAGGTTGTTTATACATACCACCACCATTGTATTGGTTGTGGACATCATTGACTACAGGTGTTCTAGATTGAGAGTGAGGACATTGCATAAAAGAATCACCAAATTGAGCATACATTGCCAAATTTTGTTACTAAAAAACATTGTTGGATTGTAGCTCCATTTGTCTCTCTTGTTGATTTTTTTTTTGGCAAATACATAATTCATTGGCGGCAAAGGATATGTGAGCAACAATTGATCTCTCACAGATGCGAAATGAGCATTCAAACCATTCAAAAACTACATGATTCTCTCATGTTGTTGAGAATTACTTAACTAAGTGATGATATCGCATTGACAGTGAGCTAAAATTCCACAGCTGTAGCTAGGATTTGGCTTGTACTTAGCCAACTCATCCCAAAGACTCTTCAATTTTGTAAAATAGACTGTCACAAACATATTGTCTTGTCTTAGAGTAGAAATCATCTGAGTTAATTGAAAAGTTCTTGGCATATTTTTCTGAAAAAAAATGTTCAATAAGATCTAACCAGATCTCTCTAGCAATGGATCTACACACCACACTACTAAAAATTTCCTTAGATATAGAACTCAAAATCCAAGACATCACAATGCTATCACACCATCTCCAGAGAACAAACATATCAGAGGTTGGAAGAGATTATGTGATGGTTCCATCAACAAACTCAAGCTTATTCTTAGCACGAAGATCAACAATAATTGATCTATGCCATGTATAAAAATTGGATCCATCAAAAAATTTCAAAACTTAATATAGCACCAGTATTATCCGAGATATGAAGGAAGAAAGGAGAAGCAACATCAATACCTTGCTGCGACGCTCAAGAATGAGAACTGTGGCCAGCTGAATCATGAATTGACGTCGTGCAGAATAGCTACGAGCACCAGATCTACATCAACATCAGAGCAAAATCAAACTCAAAGTTGCAGAGAAAACAGAGCAACCTAATTCATGAAAGCTCTGCTGAACCTGGCTCCAATACCATATAGAAAAATGAAGAAGAGAATGAGATCTAGGATTTCAGATTGAAGAAGAAGAAGAAGAAGAAGAAGAAAATGTGAAGTTTCTCATTAAACATTAACAGAGTGAACTATCAGTCATTTATAGATATGGTCATTAGTCACTAGATGTGATACAACATGTTATGACAAACCACCTCACGAACAATAAACGAATAAAAGAAGAACACAAGGATCTTACGTGGTTCGCTAGCAAAAATTTGCTAACTACCTCCACGGAGGAAAAGCACCCTTTATTCACTTAAGAGGAACAAGACTACAAGAATGCTTTTGCATACCTAGTAATGTGACTACTAGGTTCTTTATATAGTGCTAGGAAATCCCTAAAGTTTCCAAATCCGATTTGGAAATAAACTTGTTTCCTAACTAATCCTCCACCGCCTTTGACTTCCAATGTTTCCTAATCAAAGTTGGAAACAAAGAGTTTGGCCGCCTTTGACCAATTCAAGGTACCAACTCAACAAATCTCCACCTTGACTTGAATTGTCTCGTAACCAGCAGCTGCTCCTCTTCTCGTAAATAAAGCTACGTCTTCTCCGCACCCAATGTCTCTCGTCACAGAGACTCACTGGAACCCTACCGGGTCTGACATGCCCCTAAGGGCTCACTGGCTCAAGATGTTGAGCAATTACAGACAATGCTGGAACTTGCTCTCCGGAACCGGCTTGGTGAACATATCCGCGGGGTTGTCAGCAGTCCCCACCTTCATCACCTTGATCCTGCTCTCGTTTCTCAAAAAATGATACCTGACGTCGATATGCTAGGTCCTTTCATGATGAACCTGGTCATTAGTCAAGAAAATCGCACTCAAGCTATCACAGTAGACTATGGCCTGATCTTGATGTAGCCCTAGATCATTGACCATTCCCTTTAGCCAAATTGCCTCCTTTGTTGCTTCCGTTAGAGCCATGTACTCCGCCTCCGTGGTGGACAAAGTCACCGTCGGCTGTAGCGTCGCCTTCCAACTTACAACAGATGCTCCCAGAGCAAATACATAGCATGTCATTGATCTTCTACTATCAATATCCCCTGCATAGTCCGCATCCGAGAAACCAGCTACCAAGATGTCTTCACTAGCCCCATAACATAGGCCAATGTCTGACGTACCCTTAAGGTACCTGAATATCCGCTTCACCGCCTGCCAATGGTCCCTACCCGAATGAGCCATATAACGACTAACCACACTAACAGCGAATGCTATGTCTGGTCGAGTACAAATCATAGCATACATGAGGCTTCCAACTGCGCTAGCATATGGAACCTTGGACATGTACTCCTTCTCCTCCTCAGTCTGAACAGTGTAAATTCCTAGCTTGTTGTTAGTTGCCATAGGAGTATCTATAGATTTAGCTGATAACATCCCAAACCTTGCTAAGACCTTCTTGATGTATCCCTGCTGTGATAAGAAAAGCTTCTTCTTCTTCCTATCTCTATAGATCTCAACTCCCAATATCTTCCGAGCAGCTCCCAGATCCTTCATCTCAAACTCCGCGCTAAGGGACCTCTTCAGTTCTCTGATGTCCTTGATATCCCGAGTTGCAATCAGAATATCATCCACATACAGAACTAGGTAAATACGTGATCCACCATGCAACTCTTTGTGGTACACACAGCAATCATACTCGCACTTGTGGTAACCAATCTTCAACATGAAGCTGTCAAACCTCTTGTACCATTGCCTCGGTGACTGCTTAAGTCCGTAGAGAGATCTCTTCAGCTTGCACACGTGGTTCTCTCTTCCGGGAACTTGGAACCCTTCCGGTTGGCTCATGTATATCTCCTCTTCCAACTCTCCATGTAGAAAAGCTGTTTTGACATCCAATTGCTCAAGCTCTAGGTCATGGTGTGCCACCATTGCTAGTAGCACCCGGATAGAGGTATGTCTGACCACCGGTGAGAACATCTCGTTGTAGTCAACTCCCTCTTTCTGACTGAACCCCCTTGCAACTAGCCTTGCCTTATACTTGATGCCCTCTCCAGATGCAGTTCCTTCCTTTCTTCTGAAAACCCACTTGCAACTGACTATATTCCTTCCCGCTAGCAATTTAACAAGCTCCCAAGTCGAGTTCTTGCTAAGAGACTCCATCTCCTCCCCCGTTGTGGCAATCCATTGTGCTGACTCAAAACTAGATATAGCGGCCTTGTAGGAGGATGGCTTGTCCTCTACCTCTTCTGCTACCTGTAATGCATATCCCAGCATACCATCATCTTTGTATCTTGTCGGAAGCTTGATGACTCTTCTTTTTCTTCCCACAACAATACTCTGATGATCCGGTTCCGCTGGTAGACACGCATCTTCACTATCAGACTCTTCTGCTTCTTCCTCTTCGGCTTCCGGTGGCGGTGTAAGGATTTCGGAATCCTTAGGATCAGTAGGATCCGACTCTCCCTCCACCTTCTCCTCTGGATCCCCAAGCTCCACCTCCACAGATTTCTTCAACATATGAGACTCATCAAAGTCTACACTTCTGCTAAGTATAATCTTGTTGTCTGCCCATATCTTGTATCCCTTCACACCTGTTCCGAATCCCATGAATACTCCCTTCTTAGCTCTTGGTTCAAGTTTGCCATCATCAACGTGGTAATAGGCAACACAACCAAAAACTCTCAAATCCGAGTAATCCACTGCTCTACCGGACCAGACTTCCATAGGAATCTTGCATCCTATACCTGTGTGCGGGCTCCGATTCACGAGATAGCATGCCATGGAAACTGCCTCTCCCCAAAAGCCTCTAGAAAAACCTGCGTTCGAAAGCATGCACCTTGCTTTCGCTAAAAGTGTCTGATTCATTCTCTCGGCTACACCGTTCTGCTGCGGTGTGTTCCGGACGGTGCGATGGCGTGCTATTCCCTGATCCTTGCAGAATCCATCAAACTCTGATGAAGAAAACTCTAAGACGTTGTCCGTGCGCAGCCTCTTCACCTTCTTTCCTACCTGATTCTCTACTAGCGTCTTCCACTCCTGGAATCTTGCGAAGGCTTCACTCTTGTTCTTCATCACGAATATCCAAGTCATCCTGGAGTAATCGTCTATGATGCTTAGGAAATATCTGTACCCTCCAATCGCCTCGACTCGAGATGGACCCCAGCAATCCGAATGGATATAATCAAGAGTACCTTTCGTTCTATGAACCGCCTTAGGGAACTTGCTACGCTGTAGCTTCCCATACACGCAGTGCTCACAAAACCCTAGGCTCGTGGGCGCATGCCCGGTAAGATAGCCTTTCTTGTGAAGTTCCTGCATTCCACGTTCACTCATATGACCGAGCCTCATATTCCACAGCTTAGTTAGATCAGCTTCCTTAATCTCGGCTGAGACAACTCCAGCAGAACCTGTGATCGTCGAACCTTGCAGTATGTACAAAGTCCCACTCTTGACTCCCCTGAGAATCACCTTAAAACCCTTGTAGACTTGTAGATCTCCACATTCACCTTGGAAACTGTATCCCTTCCTGTCGAGTAGACTCAAGGAGATCAGATTCTTTTTAATAAGTGGTACATGTCTGACCTGCTCCAAGGTACATAACTTCCCTTCATTCGTCTTAAATCTAACTGAGCCGCTCCCAATCACCTTACAGACTGCTCCGTTTGCCATGTAGACAGACCCTCCATCCGTTTGGTTGTACGTCGAGAATAGCTCCCTGTTAGAGCAGATATGATAGGAAGCTCCGGAATCAAGGACCCACGCATCCTGAGAGTGCGTGACAACATCCGCCATTAGAACGTAATCATCCTCAGACGAGTTACCTTGTTCTGCTACGGCTGCGGATCCATTCTGCCCCTGTTGACCTCGTTTCGGGCAATCTCTCTTCCAGTGCCCCTTTTCCTTGCAAAAGGCACATACATCCTTGGGTAACTTAGAAACTGAGAACTGCTTCTTCTTGTTCTTCTTACCCTTCTTGCTTCCCCCCGTTGCCATCATTCCGGAAGCATGATCCTCTATACTTGTGCCTGCACCCTTATGGCGCAGTTCCCTAGCATGGAGCGCCGATCTCACCTCCTCTAGGGATAAGTCGTACTTGTTCACAATTAACGACTGCACGAAGTTCTCATATGATGGAGGTAACGAGATCAATAACAAAAGTGCAGCATCCTCATCCTCCACCTTCTCGCCAATATTACGCAAATCTAACAGAATTGTGTTCAATTGATCAAGATGGTCCTTGACATCCGTACCTTCGAGAATCCGCAGGGTGAAGAGCCTTTGCTTTAGCATAAACTTGCTAGTGAGACTCTTCGTCATGTAGAGACTCTCCAACTTGAGCCAGAGCTTCGCTGCTTCCTTCTGATCTGCGATCTCGATGATCACGTCATCCGATAAGCACAGCATAATCGTTGCGTGTGCCTTCTCCTCCATAGCCTTTAACTCCGCTGATGCAACATTCATGCCTCCTTTGTCCGCGGTCAAAGGTACCCACCAGCCTTCCGATTTGAGCAAAGCCTCCATCTTTATCTTCCACAGACTGAAGTTGTTCCCTCCTGTGAACCTGTCGATCTTCAACATCGATCCGGACATCGTTCTTGGTGGATCTTGAACTCTACTCGCGTGCTCCACCTAGATCGCAAAACCCTAACTTTGATTTCACCAAGTTGTGAAACCCTAGCTTTGCTCCACCTTGATCTTGATCTTGAAACACCGCCAAACCCGAGCTCTGATACCATTGTTATGACAAACCACCTCACGAACAATGAACGAATAAAAGAAGAACACGAGGATCTTACGTGGTTCGCTAGCAAAATATTTTCTAACTACCTCCACGTCGGAAAATCACCCTTTATTCACTTAAGAGGAACAAGACTACAAGAATGCTTTTGCATACCTAATAATGTGACTACTACGTTCTTTATATAGTGCTAGGAAATCCCTAAAGTTTCCAAATCCGATTTGGAAACAAACTTGTTTCCTAACTAATCCTCCACCCCCTTTGACTTCCAATGTTTCCTAATCAAAGTCGGAAACAAAGAGTTTGGCCGCCTTTGACCAATTCAAGGCACCAACTCAACACAACAAATGAGAAGAAGACACGTAGGCAAAAGAAGTAATAAAACGTTTTAACAGCTAAACAAAACGACAATGTTCTAATAAAAGAAAACAAATGGTCTGGATTAAAAGATTGAAGCTCGATCGAACGAACACTGCAACATATTGTTTCAATGTCATCAGTTTGGTTTCAATTGCATTTCAGTCCTGTCAGTAGGTGATTATCTTGGTGATCTTGCCTCCACTCTTCAATACAAATAACTCTTTTGTGCGTAGATTTTCATTTGGCATGTTTAATCGTTCCGACTGCGTCAACAAAAAATAGTACTAGACCACTAACCAAACAGTGTGCTCGGTGGTCCTGTAGTAACCACGGGTGCTACCCTAGCAAAGTGACTGCACTTTTTCCACAAAAGCAATTAAAATTATGATTCTTTTCAAGTAGAAGATACGTCTAGTACTCCCATGAATATGTGCAAGTTGTTCCTCTCATTTACAAACTTGCAAATTAAAAAGAGAAGGAGAAAAGAGTTGGCATTTTTTGGTGAGCTGGCAATTGGAAAGATTCACTAGCTTACCCTCAAAGCTAACTACTTACTAAATTTAGAAGGTTCACTAAGGACCAGTGCCCATATCTTTTACTCCACACAGAAGTGAGTGAAATAAAGCCAGCCAATGAAATGAGGCCAATAGATCCCATCCCTTTATGAAAGGAGAATTATCCTTTATGTTCTTCACTTTTTCTAGAGTATGTTGTTATTCTGTATTGGAAAACATTCACTGATCTGAGATTACTACGTGACACTCACCAAGTTGTGATCTACACCTTCTGAAATTCGACATGTATGAGACGTGACTAAGGAATCACAAACTAGAATAGACGTGAAACTAAACAGTATAATTTACATTTCAACGGAGAAGTTACGTGGGATTCTTGAACTACTAAAACCTTTCTTCTTCCTTATTATGTGGTGAAAAGGAAGTTAGATGTCTCAGTTAATATGGTCTAGAACTGGTGTTACATGTCTTAAGAGGGAGCTTCTTCAAGTCACCTGTGAATTGTGAACTGTACCGAACTGATTGTCATTGTCATTGATTTGATTGAAAATCCGGCATGAGTATTCCCTGTTATGTTCTGTTTTGATCAGCATTTGCTAATATTTTGGTGAAGCTTCTGCTTAAAGAATATTGTTAGACGATTGTTGTTAACTATTAATTTTCAACATTCCAATATTGTCGTTGCCAAGACAATCATAATTTGCAAGTTTCTGTAATGCTATACACCCCTATAAAAGTATCGCTCTACTAGGAGAAGAAGAACATGGATTTCCACCACAAATCTTTGCAATTCACCGTGGAATTTTCATGAACTTGAGCTATTTTTGTGAACATTGAAAATTCTGGTGGTAAAGTTGAACACAATTTTTTTCTAAAAAGTGCATCATCATAGTAAAGGTGTGGAATCCATAACCTTAGAAAAGGCAAGGATTAGACTTACTATTTGACGTAAGGGGTGAAGATGGCTTGAGTCTTTCATACGTACATGGAAAGACAACTAATAAAGAAAAGGTAATGTAAGCTCTTATAGTTGTTTCTATCTTGGTATCATCCATAAGGAATCTTTAATCCATTGTCTCACTTCTTTTAAATTTTTAACACAGTCTGACATTTATCTTCAATAAAGAATTGCGTTATCCTGAATAAAGAACTCCGTTATTCAAACAGAAGACATTTATAATGTTTTTTCTTTCACCTCATCAAGCTGATTTGTCGTCCATGTACAAACAATAAGACACGATGTAAATATCCAATTCAACAAATATATATTTAACTAAACTAAGCCCTAACTTGTGAGCACAAGCAAACGTTCGGGATAGCCAAAACCACCGTAACAAATAACGTCATGTACAGACTGCCTAACCCATTTGAGATCGAGCTCAATTGTACGTTGTTGGATTACATAAGACATACTTTCTCAACTGTTTCATCGATCAAGGGTCGATTGACACCATGACTTCAAGTCAGAGTCTTCACCTTCTATATATAGTAAGTGAATAAAGCATAAAATGCTTGGTTGCATGGAGTTGTGCCTTTTCATTTCCCTCGACAAAATTTTATAGCTCTTCACTGTGCAAAAGCACTGAATAAGATTTTGATAGATGCCAAGTGGACCAAATACTCTTAGCATTCCTTTTATCACCCGGAATATTAGCAGGTGCATGGAGGTCCACACATATGCAGTTTACCATAATGCTATTTGTGGTGAAACGTAAAAGAAAGCAAATGGAGATGAAAAATAGAGAGAAAACAAAAAAGGAGGGCTTGGGATTCATGATAGAGAGGGTGCAAAGAAAAGATAGATAGATAGATACCTTTCAAGGTGCATGGAGAGTGTATAAATAGATAGCTAGAGGTATGTTCTTTTGTTGTATAGAAATAGAGAGAAAGAAGTGAAGTGAGTTAGAGAGATATAGAAGTGAATTAGCCTGAAGAGAAGGAAAAGGGAGGAGAGATCAACATGCCAAGGGAGAGAGATCCTCTAGTTGTTGGGAGGGTGGTAGGTGATGTTTTGGATCCCTTCACAAGGTCTATCCCTTTGAGGGTGGTCTACAACAACTCAAGGGAAGTTAACAATGGTTGTGAGTTCAGGCCTTCCCAAGTTGTTAACCAGCCTAGGGTTGACATTGGTGGGGATGATCTTAGAACCTTCTACACTCTTGTGAGCTTCTTCCCAATCCTAGGGTTTCTTCTTCTTCTTCTTCTTCTTCTTCTTCTTCTTCTTCTTCTTCTTCTTCTTCTTCTTCTTCTTCTACTACTACTGGTTTTGCAGTCCTTAAACTGACCTAGCACTCTTTGCAGGTCATGGTTGACCCTGATGCTCCTAGCCCAAGTGACCCAAGCCTCAGGGAATACTTGCATTGGTGATCTCTCTCTCTTTTTCTCTTACAGTATGTAGAAGAAGGTGTTGTGTGTTTAGAGGAGTAGAAAGAAATACACATTTAGAGTGATTAATTTGATTTAAAAGTTGAGTTTATGAAACTGCGTTTAAGAAAGTTGAATTTTGCTGACACTAAAATTGCAGGAATTGAAAGACTTGTGATTTGACTAGGGAATTTGATCCGCCACTTGAGCAATCTTTTTTTCTCTTTTGCGCTTTTCTTGAAAACGATTTCCCTCGGGCTTTTCTTGTTTCTTTTTGAAGAGTGCAAATAGATACAACACCAAGTATTATTTTTCGACTTACTAGGTTTTTATGACTTAGTGTATGATCTACATGAAAAAAGTTCTTTCATGGTCCAACAAAGAAGAAGAAGAAGAAAATGAAAGGGGGGAATTGAAGTGCGTTTTTTCACGTGGCCTAGCTTGCCAACATGGCAGTATTTTTTGTTCCCTTTTAACGTCACTTTTCTCTCCTTGAAAATTCAGGTTGGTGACTGATATTCCAGCCACCACAGGAGCAAGCTTTGGTGGGTTAATCTCTCCCAAAATCTCTCTCCCTCCCTCTCTCTCTCTCTCTCTCTCTCTCATGTTATGGTTAAGAAGAAAGATAATTGTGCTTAAGACAATCTTCATCAAGTTATTGAATTGTAAGTAGTTATCAACGGGTAGCACGTAACGAGTTGAATTAGGGTTCGATGATTGTTTCCCATATTAAGGGCAAACATTTTATTTGTCCTTTGAAATCTCACCCTACCATCACATAGTCAAATAATTTCAGTATTTCGATGAAAATGAAGTTTCCACTCGCGCGATGTCACAATTACATGTTCATTTAGCTTAAATGATTGAAGTTTATTTCCGACACGCATATTCTTTTACTAAAATTTGCAGGGCAAGAGGTGGTGTGCTACGAGAGTCCAAGGCCGACGATGGGAATCCACCGTTTTGTGTTTGTGCTGTTCCGCCAGCTAGGCCGCCAGACGGTTTACGCCCCCGGGTGGAGGCAGAACTTTGTCACTAGGGACTTTGCTGAACTCTACAACCTTGGCTCGCCGGTTGCCGCCGTGTACTTCAACTGCCAGAGGGAAAGCGGCTCGGGAGGTCGGAGGAGATGAGGCCCTAAAATTATATAGAAAACTCTACTCCGTGTTTACGTTGTTTAGACGTAGACATATAATTAACTATGATCGAGTCTACAAAATAATACAAGTAGCTGTAGGAGTTATTTTCTCATGCATGGTTTGAATTTTCTATGGGTCATATATGTTATTGTGGTGTGCCACATGGGTATTTTACTTTTCCATCAATTCCATCTATTATACTTTTAGTTTTTTTTTTCTTGATTCAACTGCTAAAATATTTACTTATTATTTACTGATATTTATTGTGTATTCTCTCTGTTAACTTCTATTTATTACTCTTTTCGTCCCTCACCGAGCATGTGGTGCTTGGGATTGCGAGGTATTTTCCGACTGATTTTTTCGCCTGTGCTTGACGATGGAGCCGCGGCGGGTGTGTGAGGCTTGTGTCTGGGTTTGATGAATTTTGGGAATTTTGTGATTGAACGTGACTCTCAGCCTTTGGTGCAAGAGCAAACAATTATCGCATTTCATCCAAGTCTGGAAAGGGTGATATTTCTCTTCGAGGACAAAGCGTTAATTCCGGAGAAGACTAATGGACATCGACCGTTTGTGAAACATCAGGCAAATGAAGTGGTTCATTAGTTAGCTTTCAGAAATAATGGGGTCTAATACGGTCATTTGTTATTTGAGTGATATAAGATACCGCGGTAAATGTTTCTCTTCGAGGACAAAGGTTTAATCCGGGAGAATGACTAATGGACATCTACCGTTGGTGAAACATCAGGCAATTGAAGTGGTTCATTAGTTAGCTTTCAGAAATAATGGGGTTTAGTACGATCATTTGTTATTTGAGTGATATAAGATACTGCGGTAAGTAATGCTTTCTTACCGTGGTTATAGATTAAATTTGTGGCGACTCCCGTACTTGACCGCAGTACGGTCACCTCTCGTACCAACCTGAACTTTCTTGGAGACCAAATATTCTAACTTTGTGCTTGTCTTACCGCAATATCTGACTTGCTCATACCGCTGTGAACTTAATTTCCCGTGGATTAAGTATTGTAGTTCTTGCTTCTCTTACCGCGGTATGCGAGTGTTGCTTACTGCGCTGACTTCTCGAGCTATAAATCATTGACTTCTTTCTCTTCTCACCACGGTATGATGTGCTTGTGTAGCGAGGTGAATGTTCACGTGCATTTAAAGCGGGAAATTTGAAGCGAATCACCACGGTGTGTTCACCTCTTACTACGGTATGCTATTTTCTGCTAAAAGGGATCCTTCTTACCACATTAAAGTCTGGACGAAATTTGTGACTGCGAGGTATTTTTCCGACTGTTTTTTTTGCCTGATGTGCTTGATGATAGAGCCTTGGAGGGTGCTTGAGGCTTGTGCAGGGGCGGAGACATGAGGGCAAGGGGTTGAAATTGCGACCCCTGACTTTTTAAAATTCAACTAGAACCCTCTTATAACTATGTAACATTAAGACCCTTCTGATAAATACATAAATTTCCCTGATAGAATAAAAAAAACAGTCATATCCTTACAAAATCCATATGATACATATATACTAACTTTATTTTATAACTTGGTTAGCATTTATTTTTGCAGCGGCTGCTTCGAATCTTTGCCTCCGCCATTGGGCTTGTGTCAGGCTTGTTCTGATGAATTTTTGGAATTTTGTGATTGAACGTGACTCTCATCCTTTGGTGCATGTTATACCGCTCCTGCCTCACGACAATGAATGGAAACGAAGAAACACAAAAGTTTTACGTGGTTTGGTAGCACAAACTATGCTAACTACGTCCACTGCGAAGAACAACCTCTATGTATCACGATAAACGATCACAATCTGTTGCATAAGTGTTTAGGAACCCTAAGGGTCCTCTAATAGTGCCCAAGATCGCCCCAAAAATGTCGTAGAACAATAAGGAGACAACCCAGAATTGCCCAGCCCCGACACAGGTCGTGCGACCTGTGCGAGAGGTCGTGCGACCTCCTTTTCTCCCAAACTGCTGCAACCTATTTTCCTTTGTCTCCCTTAGCTTCTCCTTGGTCCTTGTTTTTGCTCTTTCGTGATTTTCTCATATTCAAGGCATCAATTCCAAAAAATCTCCACCTTGACTTGAATTCTCACTCTAGCAACAACTGCTCATCTTCTCGTAAACAAAGGTTTCCTTCTCTGCACCCACTGTCTCTCATCACAGCCCACCAGGTCTGACATGCCCCGAAGGGCCTCATTAGCTCAAGATGTTGAGCAATTCCAGACAATGCTGGAACTTGCTCTCCGAAACTGGCTTCGTGAACATATCCGCGGGGTTGTTAGTTGTCCCCACCTTCTTTACCTTGATGCTGCTCTCATTTTTCAGAAAATGGCACCTGAAATCGATATGATTTGTTCTTTTATGATGAACCTGATATTTAGTCAAAAAAATCGCATTCAAGCTATCACTGTAGACTATCGTGTGATCTTGAAGTAGGCCTAGATCATTGACCATTCATTTAATCCATATTTTCTCATTTGTTGTTTCTGTGAACGCCATATACTCCGCTTTTGAGGTAGAAAAGGTTATCGTCGGCTAAAGTGTAGCCTTCCAGCGCACAACATAACCTCCCAAAGTGAATATATAGATGACGCGTGTAAGTTACGCGTGTTGCGCAAGTATACGACCAAGTAATAGTAGAGTATTTCTGTACTCCGGGTTGTCGAACCCATAGAGAATAACTGTAACTACTCTATAACCCAGGAAATATGTCTAATCAACTAAGTGACCAGGTAAAAAGGTTGCGTGATTAGAATGTTGTCACCCTAAAAAAAGTGACTCATAATCGATAACTAAACAGCGTGAAAGTGACAAAGAATGTATTGACCAAAGATGGAGAAAACTAGGCAATATATGGATTACCTGAGGTTGTTGAAAATTCCAGAACTAGCAGTGTAACATGATAATGTTACCTTTAACTAAGCCGGATAACTGCTATGACAATCTCCTTTCGGTCTCTTGTCATCCTACATCATGGTGTACCTAGGGTCCTGTCGGTCCACCTACGTCTACCGGTCTGCTCTAGTAGGTCAACGGTGTGCACGGCAACTGGTCTTTCGGTCCACCGCTACACGAAACAACCGAAATCTCCCAGCTAATCTACCCATTTTAGGTCACTCCTACTCAACTCACTTTTCAGTCTCGTTGATCGGGGATGTGTTCATAGTCTCATCCCAACTAGGGTTGAGTCGCTTTCGCGTAACTAACTAGCTAAGTAACGGGTCCGTATCATGACTTCTTTCTCGTTAAGAATAAAGAGCAAACTATAAATATTAAGCATTCTATAATTAATTTTTAAGCTTCGAAATGATTATGAAGAAAACAACTTTCATTAATCTCAAATCGTTACCCAACTGCGTAAATAGGCAAGACTAATCATAGATTAATGAATACGATTATTCGATCCACAACCAAAATCCTAAGCATGAAACACAAGCTAATATCCAGAAATAGTCAATCACATAAACCCTAGGCTCTCCATAGATGCCTAGGTATGAGTTTAGCTACTCATAACTGAATACAAAGTCAAATAATTCTACGTACAAGAAGTTAAGGGAGAAATAAGAATCAAACGCCAAAAACTAAGTTATGACGTCGATCCCAAGCTATGTCCTTGCTCCAAGCAGCTCCTCTATGCTCTCTAAAGCTTGTGCTCCTCACAATTGATCTGTTCTATCGTATTTTGCTTCATAGGTTATAGTCAAAGGAGTGCAAGTCTTGATAATTGCATAAAAGCCCCAAGAATATGCCTTTATTTCAGAGCCATTCGTGTGAATGCCCGATGCATTCATACGAAAGATTTTGTGCGAAAGAAGAACCCTTTCATACGAATGAGGTGCATAGTCATCCTTGAATCTTCTCTTATTGGTTCCGGATCCTCTTTCCTTGCATTTCCTAGCATCCGAAGCTCACATCTTTGATCCATTACACTCCTCAATCCCTATTTCCTGTCAAAGACAACAAACAACTATACCAAGCGACTAAATCTGTCAAATAAACATAATATATAACGTAAGTCGTGCCGGGTTGGAAATTAAACATGTGAAGTGACAAGTGACGATTCATGTAATTTCTCAGAAAATATAGGCTCTAAACTCTCCCAAAACCTCTCAACAATGTGGAAAATGACATATAGATATAGCTCCTAAAATGCGCTAGCAAAATGCCACACACTTGCTCTTTGCTCGTCTTGATAAACAACGACTCTCAACCCCACAAAAGAGACATTGCATGCATACCATTCTCATCAAATGCATATCCCTCTACTTTGCATACTTACACCGTCCACTAGCCGATACGAATTAAGACTTAATAAGCAAAGATACGACTATGAAACTACATGATATATACAATTCAACTCAATTATGTATAATGCAAATAAGTAAACAACATTTTTTCTTCTTTTTTCGAGATTGGTCAACCGCTCTATCCTAAACCAAAATAATCAAATCCTCACAAGTTCACTTTGAAATTTCACGACACGCAGCAAGAAACGATATATGATGATCCTATGCACAAGATCACTAAGGGGTCTCTAAACATCCACCATATCAAACCAAGACACGTGCACGTCTTTTAACTCGGTGGGTCTAGGTATCCTAAGTCAATAAGTGGTCTTTCTTCCTCAAGTCATCTAAGGTTTTCAGACCCTCTTAGCCATTATTTTCTTTGAAATACAAATTATCCCATCGACAGGAGTAGGCATGTCAATTGGCCGGGTTTCGACCGACTCAACCCTGACTCTACAATGACTCGACCTATAACTGCTGGACCCGGAAATGACCCAATGTCGGAGGACCTGTTTAACCTCAGACCTGAACCCGACCCAGACCCAATGGGCCTGACTTGCTAGGCTCGACATTACTCAATTCTGAAAAGTTCTCCTTCTTCTATTCTTTGTTTTGTGCTCTCATGCAAATATGATTACTAATATTTTCTTAGATAAACTCATCTTGCTTATTAGTTATCATCTCACTATTTTCTCATAATTATCCTTTTTTAACTCCTTGATTATCCTTTTTTAAATCCTTAATTATCCTTTTTCTCCTCATTAATTTCTCCTAATTTCTATTCATCAATATCTACGTCTTCTCTCTTTTTATCTACCCCCCCATCGTTAATTGTTTGCTGTAGGATATCAATTGATTTTTTTCTCTCTCCTTTTCCTTAATTCACTTCCGCTAACTCTCTCATAGTTATATCACTCGTATACATCCCATCCTACTCCCTGTCTCTCCAACTCTCCTGAGTAACTAACCCTTTATTTCTCTCTCATATAACAACTTCCGCAATTCAATCTTGATTTTCTTTTATATTTTTCCTCAGTCTCTATTGAAATCATTCCTTATCTACCTCTCTCCCATTGTCTTTGTTAATCACCTCTCTCTCTCTCTCTCCCTCCCTCCCTCCCTCTCTCTCTCCTCTCTCTCTCTCTCTCTCTCTCTCTCTCTCTCTCTCCCTCTCTCTCTCTCGTCAAGCACTCTCCCTTCATGTGCACTGTCTCCCAAATTTCCTGAACGAAAAATATACCCTCAGTTCATGTAAAGTTTCATTTTATGTTACTAAGCAAATTTTCGAACTTGATAGATGTTGAGTCACGTCCTATTTTATAATAGTTAACTACCTTATCATATAAAGGGTTTGGGTCTGCCCCGCTGGCTCTGAAGGTCTGACCCGACCCTGCCCATTTTATAACCAGGTTCGAGGGTCTAGGTCCCACGGGTTGTGCAACGGGTTTTGGTCTTTGTGGGCCAATTTTTATAGGGTTGGGTCAGGGTAGGGTTGGGTCTGACCCGACCCATTGATAAGCCTAGACGGGAGACACAACTCCTGTGTACTATGGCTTGACTTTATTTCCCTCTTAAGCTCTACATTGGATTGAATCCAAATTTTCCTTTATAACGGAAGCACATTCGGTTGTTTGTACTTGAAACACACAATATTAATGAAAGTGTGTAATGCAGGAATAAAACAGGATCTAAATACTCTAGAGGGGGGGGGGGGTTGAATAGAGTATGCAAACTTTTGCTAAAATTGAACTTTTGAAACTTAAACACAAAGTAATGATGCAATATTAAAGCTTTGGACAAGTATGAAAAGGTTTGAGATTGTTTGAAATAGTCTGGAGCATCAAAGCTTTGAAGCAGAAAATCATCCAAAGCTTTGGAGCTTCCCTGTGTTGTGCAGAATGAAATGCAGAACTTATAAAGAGATGAACACAATTATTTTTTACGAAGTTCAGCCACCAATGGGCCTACTCTCCGCCCGAGGGATATTATCCCTCCAGGATCTGAACAAATTCTTATTAATCACAGACTTATCCCTAGATCTCAAGCCTAAGTGAATTGCCTTACACCTATACAGCTTGTGGTTCCTAACCTATCTAGTTCCAGCTACAATCTGAGGAAACAATAAGAACCACTTGTTGTTGACTTGAACAACTAACTTACTAAAGTTGGTGAGGTATAAAATTCAAATGAAATACACAGATAAGCACAATATAGAAGAACATGGAAAGTAGAATAAGCAGTAATGCTCAGATGTGTTCTTCAGAGTTCTGGAATGATTGATCTTCTGCAATGTTGAATCTCCAAACTGGTTGAATGGATGAAGATTTGATAGATAATCCCCCACGAATATTCTCTCTTCAACTTCTGAGTTGATCAGTCCTCTCCCTTGCTTGAAATTCAAATCCAGTATATAGCAGCTTGCAGTAACAACCTGAGGGATTTTAGTAACAGATTTCCTACAAATCCCCAACCCGTAACAGATTCTTTCAATAGCTATATTTGAATAGCTGATTTGATTTTGTTAGGCTGGTTTGACCAATGACTAGTCTGTTGGAATAGATGCCCTAGAGGCAATCTAGTTTAGTATGAATTTGTAATTGGCTAGAAAATTCATTTATTATTTATTGGATATTTAATATAATGAAGTCCTTAGATTTACAATCGTGTTGTTTATCTTAAATATCCCTAGTCAAGTATAATGATTAAATGGGACAATCATCTATAGACTAGTATGGGGTTGGATTGATATGGAGATATCACGATCCAACACATAGGTGTGCATTACGGAATGTTGCACTGGATTGACCCATCACCGAGAAGGCTACATACATGTTATGTTAAGTCACAAGTGCTTCTCGGGTACAATGGTATTGTCATCCTTAGACTTGAAGTCACTAGATATTCTAGTTGTGGATCATTGTGATTTTGGTAGCGTTAAACGCTACACCGTAACTGGGTAGTTATAAAGGCGTGTACTGGATACAATGAGAAGCAAGCTTAGAGATCGTAGTGGACGTAGAGAGGATTTGCCCCTCCCACATAACGGGAGCAAATATCCTAGGCCACTCGAGGATAGTGCTTATAGAATGTCTGGCCAGACTCAAATAAATCAATATATGGGATATTGATGTTATTTGCACGAATAAGGCTATTCCATGGATCGAGAAACAAGGGATTGGATATACGAGTGTGACTTGTATGTCTCGTGTCCAATCCGGATATGGGGCAAAGGGATGAGACAATTACTTGTACAAGGTTGTCTAGATGACTATTCTATTAGTTGGCTAGAATGGATGTTTTGCTAGAAACCGCTCCATATTAGCAAAGAGTTGCTACCAACTAGATAGAACCTATGGGGTCACACGCTATATAGAGTTGTACTAGATTTGAGAATTAATTAATTGGATTAATTAATTAGAAGGATCACTTTGCAAACCCTTGCAAACTTAGTAGGGACTAATTTGCAAGGAAGGGACTAAATTGAATTCTAGTAGGACTAGAATAAGTCCTTTAGGTAGTTAACAAGGAGTTGTTGGACTATATAAAGGACCCTCCTTCCTTCCTTCCTTACAACTTATGCTCTAAAGAGAACATAACAAGAGTGGGAGAGAACAAAGGAGAGAGAGAGCAAGCAACAAGGAGGACGCCGCCCCCTTGCCGCCGCCCCTCGTCCCCGACGCCAAAAGAGGGCCGAGCCCCCTCTTTGTGCCTCGTTTTGCGTGATTCCTTCACCCTCCTCTCATTCCGGGCTAGCACCAAGGAAGATTGGAGATCTAGGATCAACTCTAGGCGTGGATCAACTATAGAGAACGTGACACTATTCGCGTTTGAAGTCATCAAGGAGAACCCAAAGGTGTGTTTATGATTTCTTACCTTTACTATCGTTATGCATCTAGACTTGTGATCCGTGGAGGGTTTTGCATGGCTATTGTTTGATTATGCTTCCGTTTGCGCGATCCATGAATCAAAACCCTACAGTGGTATCAGAGCCACAGGTCATAGAGCATAAACGTAGTTTATGTGTTACATTCTTGTTGTTTTACACCTTAATTTGTTGTTTATCGCGTAAAACAAGACAAATCAAGCATTGGATGCAATTTGTCAAAGAATTAATCACAACAAGACCCAATTATTGCATTGGATGCATGAATTGGTGAGTTTGAGAAATTTTAGGATCTTAGATCTAGGGTTTGGGCATCCTTGGGGAAGAAGGAGTTCTCCCAAAACAAGGAAACAACCAAACTTGGGCTCCAAGCAAGGAGGTTGTTTTGGAAACAACCTCCACAAGGAGGTTCGGCCCCTTAGGGGACCGCCCCCTTGCTTGCCGCCCAAGATTGGCGCCCTAAGGGGCCGGGCGGCCCTAACCCGCGGGCCTAGCTTGCGGGTTTTGGGCCGGGCCGGCCCTAGGGCCTTATGGTTCACTTTGTTTGGGCCCGGGCAATTGGATTGTTGGGCCCATGGACCGTTTTAACCCTAGAAATCCTAAAATCAATTAAAATTGACCAAGCGCGTTAAAATTGGATTTTAACTGTTTATGTGCAATTCGCATGGTGATTGGATATGGCCTTAGGATGTGGTTTGATGTGGATGTTTAATTTTGTGGTTTGGTTTTACGGCCTGCGAGCTGATCAATTAATTGTAATAATTAATTAGGGTTTTATGGCCTGCGTGCCATTTTTTTTCTCAACTTGTGAGATTTATTTTATTTAGTATAGATATTAGCTAGTGCTAGATAAAGTAGATTGTTAGCCAAGATTGGAGAAAAGAAGCCCAAAGCCAAAAGGAGCCACAAAAGATGGAGCATGGAGCATGGAGCACACCACATGACTATGAAGGATGGACCAAAAGATCAAGACGCATGGAGATGTGTTTGTTTAGGGTTCATAGATAATTCCATTGGCTTGGAATTATCTTAGTCTAGAAAAGGCCATATCCACATCACGTTTAATTTTTGTTTTGTGGTTGTTTATTTATTGTCTTATTATTTGTGTGGTTGGTGTATGGATGATGCATGCAATTAGGATAATAAGATAATTAGACAACCCGGATCTATTATTTGGAGTTGTGCCCAAACTCAAATAGATAGATTAGTTGATATTGATCAACAAGATAATTAAAATTGAATTGAAAAATCCCTCAAAATTCAATATTGTGTTCTTGCCTTCTCGTTATTTAAACACTCATTATCATCATTATCTATCAAGTTCGTGCGTGCCAAAGCATGGCGACTTGGTTCATAATGATGGAATGCGATGGCACGTAACAATGTGCAATTGTTTAGGTAAGAGGTTGAACACAACTAGGCTATTAATTCGATTAAGAAACCTAGAGGCAATCAAATGGGATTATCCATACGGATGGATAAATAAGGAGTTATTTGCCCGATTGAACCAAGAGTTGCATATGGGATGCAATTGGAAATCGTTCCTACCTAAGAAGTAATCGAATTATGGGTGACTTGCCAAAGCAAGCTCATAAGGAGATGAAAAAGATGGATCTTGGCCCACTAGAAAATATAATGATATTTTCCGCATTAATATCTTGAGGGTTATTAATCCGTAGAAAAATAGTGGGAGCTATATTTAATAAACTAGCCATTATTAAATATAGTCAAAAGAAAAAAATTCACAAATACTAAAACTTGCGTATTTTCCTTTTGTAGAATTCCAAATGGCAAACAACTCATCGAGTTCACAACATTCCCTACGATCTGTCCTTGAGAAGGACAAGCTCTCTGGAACCAACTTTCTTGATTGGTACAGAAACTTGAGAATTGTTCTCAAGCAAGAGAAGAAACTGTACGCAATAGAGGAGCAAGTTCCAGAAGGTCCAGAGAACCAGACACCTGCCGCCTTAAAGGCGTATCAAAAGCGTGTTGATGACGCTAATGATGCGGCATGCCTAATGCTTTGCACCATGACCTCTGAGCTTCAGAAGCAACATGAGAACATGAATGCTGTCGATATGATCGAACATCTAAAGCAGCTCTTCCAAGAGCAGGCGAGGGTAGAGAGGTATGAGGTCTCAAAGGCACTGTTCAAATGTCATATGGCAGAAGGGAACCCGGTGGGACCCCATGTACTCCGAATGATCGGGTACTTGGAGAATCTCGCCCGGCTTGGGTTCCCGGTCGGCCAAGAGTTGGCAACCGATCTCGTGTTGCAATCGTTGCCCGAAAGTTATGGACAGTTCATTATGAACTATAACATGAACGAGATCGTTAAACCACTGCCAGATTTGCTCAACATGTTGAGGACGGCTGAACAGAGCATCAACAAGGGTAAGGGCAAGGCCATTATGATGGTGCATAAAGGAAAGGGCAAAAGGTTTGCCTCTTCCTCCAAGGGCAAAGGCAAGTCAGTTGCCAAGTCCAAGGAACAAGCCCTTAAGCCTGTTGGTGGCGTTGCCAAGGTCGTGACTAAGGGTGAATGTCACTACTGTAGTCAACCTGGACACTGGAGGAGGAACTGCCCAAAATATCTGGAGGACAAGAGGCTTGGAATAGTGATTCCACCACCACCAGGTATTTTTGTTGTAGATGTCAATTTAACTGTATCTACATCATGGGTATTAGATACTGGATGTGGATCTCATATTTGTCGAAATATGCAGGATCTAAAGAGAAGTAAAAGATTGGCTAAAGGGGAGGTAGATCTACGCGTTGGGAATGGAGCAAAGGTTGCTGCGTTGGCCATAGGCGTGTGCGAGCTATCTCTGCCTTCAGGATTAGTTTTAGAATTAAATAATTGCTATTTTGTGCCTGCTATGAGCAGAAACATTATTTCTATTTCTTGTTTGGACAAGGAAGGTTTTATTATTTCAATAAAGAACAATTGTTGTTCCTTTTATTTGAATAATATTCACTATTTTAGTGCTCAATTATTTAATGGACTTTATGTCCTTGATCTAAGCAATCCTGTCTACAACATTAATACCAAGCGGATTAAAATAAATGATTTAAATCCTGCTTATTTATGGCATTGTCGTTTAGGCCACATAAATGAGAAACGTGTATCTAGACTCCATAAGGATGGATTACTAGACTCATTTGATTTTGAATCATATGAGACATGTGAGGCTTGTTTATTGGGAAAAATGACAAAGTCCCCTTTCAATAAGAAAGGAGAGAGGACTAGTGAGCAATTGGCGCTCATACATACCGATGTGTGTGGGCCATTTGCCACGCTTGCCAGGGGTGGTTATGTCTACTTCATTACGTTTACTGATGATTACAGTAGATATGGATTTGTGTACCTTATGAGGGCAAAATCAGAATCCTTTGAAGTGTTCAAAGAATTCAAGAATGAAGTAGAAAAGCAACTTGGCAAAATTATCAAGGCTCTACGATCGGATCGTGGAGGAGAATACTTGAGCCAAGAGTTTGACGACTATCTTAGAGAGTGTGGGATCGTGTCCCAACTCACTCCACCCGGAACGCCACAATGGAATGGCGTGTCCGAGAGGAGGAATCGAACCCTATTGGATATGGTTCGGTCTATGATGTGTCAAACCGATCTTCCATTATCATTTTGGGGCTACGCTCTATTAAGTGCAGCTTTCACCATTAACCGTGTTCCATCTAAATCAGTCATGAAGACACCATATGAGATGTGGAGTGGGAGGCGTCCCACACTGTCGTTCATGAGGATTTGGGGCTGCGATGTCTATGTAAAACGTTTACAATCAGACAAGCTAGGGCCTAAATCGGATAAGTGTAAATTTGTGGGGTACCCTAAGGAAACTAAGGGATACTATTTCTACAATCCAACCGAGAACAAAGTGTTTGTTGCTCGGACCGGCGTGTTTCTAGAAAGAGAGTTTGTCTCTAAAGAAGCAAGTGGGAGGAATGTAGAACTTGAAGAAGTTCAAGAACCACAAATCACTGAACCGATTATGGAACATGAACAGGAATCACAAGCAGTTGTGGATCCACCTGTTCAGGTAACACAAGAGCTTCGTAGATCTAGTAGAGTGCGCCAGGAACCCGAGAGGTACGGACTTCTCGTAACTGATTCTGGTGACACGATGCTCATAGATGATGAGCCTACTACCTATGAGGAGGCCATGAATGGCCCAGACTCGCAGAAGTGGCTTGAAGCCATGAGATCCGAGATGGAATCCATGTATACCAACAAAGTATGGACTTTGGTGGAACCACCTGATGGGGCGCGGCCCATAGGGTGCAAGTGGGTCTTCAAGAAGATCGACATGGATGGTAATGTGATTACCTATAAGGGCCGATTGGTGGCTAAAGGATTCAGACAGATTCATGGTATTGACTATGATGAAACCTTTTCACCAGTCGCAATGACCAAATCCATCCGAATCCTACTTGCAATTGCAGCATACTACGACTATGAGATTTGGCAGATGGATGTCAAAACAGCATTACTTTATGGGAATCTCCTCGAGGACGTGTATATGATACAGCCGGAGGGTTTTGAGGATCCAAAGCAAGCCAACAAAGTCTGTAAGCTGCAACGATCCATTTATGGATTAAAGCAAGCTTCTAGGAGTTGGAATCGACGTTTTGATGAAGTAGTCAAAGAGTTTGGCTTCATCAGAAACGAAGATGAGTCTTGTGTTTACAAGAAGGTTAGTGGGAGCTCTGTAGCTTTTCTGGTCTTGTATGTGGATGACATACTACTCATTGGAAACGACATTCCCATGCTGCAATCTGTTAAAGATTGGCTAGGAAAGTGTTTCTCAATGAAAGACTTAGGGGAAGCAGCCTATATACTCGGTATAAAGATCTATAGAGATAGATCTAAAAGGTTGCTAGGCCTAAGTCAAAGTACATATATTGACAAGGTGTTGAAACGGTTCAACATGCAAGATTCCAAGAAGGGATTCTTGCTCATGTCACATGGAATCACTCTTTCGAAGAGTGGTTGTCCTTCCAATGAGATTGAAAAGGAACGCATGAGTAGGATTCCCTATGCCTCGGCCATAGGATCTATCATGTACGCCATGTTATGTACTAGACCAGATGTGTCATATGCCTTGAGTATGACAAGCAGATACCAATCCAATCCGGGTGAGAGTCACTGGGTTGCTGTCAAGAACATCCTAAAGTACTTGAGAAGAACTAAGGATGCTTTCTTGATGTATGGCGGTGAGGAAGAATTGCGTGTAAGGGGTTACACTGATGCAAGCTTCCAAACCGATAGAGATGACTTTAGATCACAATCGGGATATGTGTTTTGCCTGAATGGAGCAGCGGTGAGCTGGAAGAGTTCCAAGCAAGAGACGGTAGCTGATTCTACAACAGAGGCTGAGTACATTGCTGCAAATGGCGCAGCAAAGGAGGCTGTTTGGATCAGAAAGTTTGTTTCTGAACTTGGTGTGGTCCCTAGCATTGCGGATCCAGTGGAGTTGTTCTGTGACAACACTGGGGCGATCGCGCAATCAAAGGAACCCAGATCGCACCAGAAATCCAAGCATGTGCTCAGGAAGTTTCATCTGATTCGAGATATTATCGATAGAGGAGACGTTCGGATATGCAAGATTCCTACATATGATAATCTGTCAGACCCGCTTACAAAGCCTCTCACGCAGTGGAAGCATGAAGGGCACACTAGGAGTATGGGCATACGAGATGCGCCAGATTGGCTCTAGTGCAAGTGGGAGACTGTTGGAATAGATGCCCTAGAGGCAATCTAGTTTAGTATGAATTTGTAATTGGCTAGAAAATTCATTTATTATTTATTGGATATTTAATATAATGAAGTCCTTAGATTTACAATCGTGTTGTTTATCTTAAATATCCCTCGTCAAGTATAATGATTAAATGAGACAATCATCTATAGACTAGTATGGGGTTGGATTGATATGGAGATATCACGATCCAACACATAGGTGTGCATTACGGAATGTTGCACTGGATTGACCCATCACCGAGAAGGCTACATACATGTTATGTTAAGTCACAAGTGCTTCTCGGGTACAATGGTATTGTCATCCTTAGACTTGAAGTCACTAGATATTCTAGTTGTGGATCATTGTGATTTTGGTAGCGTTAAACGCTACACCGTAACTTGGTAGTTATAAAGGCGTGTACTGGATACAATGAGAAGCAAGCTTAGAGATCGTAGTGGACGTAGAGAGGATTTGCCCCTCCCACATAACGGGAGAAAATATCCTAGGCCACTCGAGGATAGTGCTTATAGAATGTCTGGCCAGACTCAAATAAATCAATATATGGGATATTGATGTTATTTGCACGAATAAGGCTATTCCATGGATCGAGAAACAAGGGATTGGATATACGAGTGTGACTTGTATGTCTCGTGTCCAATCCGGATATGGGGCAAAGGGATGAGACAATTACTTGTACAAGGTTGTCTAGATGACTATTCTATTAGTTGGCTAGAATGGATGTTTTGCTAGAAACCGCTCCATATTAGCAAAGAGTTGCTACCAACTAGATAGAACCTATGGGGTCACACGCTATATAGAGTTGTACTAGATTTGGGAATTAATTAATTGGATTAATTAATTAGAAGGATCACTTTGCAAACCCTTGCAAACTTAGTAGGGACTAATTTGCAAGGAAGGGACTAAATTGAATTCTAGTAGGACTAGAATAAGTCCTTTAGGTAGTTAACAAGGAGTTGTTGGACTATATAAAGGACCCTCCTTCCTTCCTTCCTTACAACTTATGCTCTAAAGAGAACATAACAAGAGTGGGAGAGAACAAAGGAGAGAGAGAGCAAGCAACAAGGAGGACGCCGCCCCCTTGCCGCCGCCCCTCGTCCCCGACGCCAAAAGAGGGCCGAGCCCCCTCTTTGTGCCTCGTTTTGCGTGATTCCTTCACCCTCCTCTCATTCCGGGCTAGCACCAAGGAAGATTGGAGATCTAGGATCAACTCTAGGCGTGGATCAACTATAGAGAACGTGACACTATTCGCGTTTGAAGTCATCAAGGAGAACCCAAAGGTGTGTTTATGATTTCTTACCTTTACTATCGTTATGCATCTAGACTTGTGATCCGTGGAGGGTTTTGCATGGCTATTGTTTGATTATGCTTCCTTTTGCGCGATCCATGAATCAAAACCCTACATAGTCCTTCAAAACTTGACACAAGATCAAACGATATCCATACTGAATAGCATAGATATAAAGTCCTGTTTGGCGGGGCATTTAAACCATTATGCATAGCTATATTCTGAGTGAAATCAATAGATAACTCTACCAAATAATAATCAAAATTAAGAATATAATGTAGAATAAATCAATGATCAAGCATACAACTTGATATATCATCCTGCAATAAGAATATGTTAGCCAGAATATCAACCCGCATACTTACGTAGCATTATTATCAAACTATAGGAGGTCAAGAATATTTGTGAGAGACAATACAAATTCTTATAAACAACATTCAATCCCATGCTAACAGCCTGCAGCACAAAAAACTGTCCGCAAGTATAAAGCAAGTTTATAGGCAATCTAGAACTTCAAAGCTTTGCATCTTTGAATAAGTCTCTAAAATAATCATGTCTTTCATCATCTTCACTGTATAACCCCCTCTGAGTTTACACAGCACATTAATCTAAAGCGATTGAATTATCAATTATTTTGTTCTTTTTTATTTTATTTTCTCCTGATTTCTTATAACCTTGCATTGGAGCTTAAGAGTGTGGTATTTCTGATTTTCTCTTGGAACAACCGTAAGGAATGGTAGTGTACGCTCCCCAACTTCGCTTAGGCTGAAGACTCGTACCACATGGAACCAATGTTGGGTTTTGATTCATGGATGCGCAACGGAAACACAAACAATCATAAAACCATGCAAAACCCTCCAAGGATCACAAGTCAAGAGACATAACGATGGTAAGGGTAAGAAATTATAACACACCTTAGGGTTCTCCTTTGATGACTTCAAACGCGAATTGTGTCACGTTCTCTATGGTTGATCCACGCCTAGAGTTGATCCTAGAATCTCCCAAGTCCTTGGTGCTAGCCCGGAAGAGGAAGAAGAATCACGCAAAACGAGACCCAAAAGGAGGGTCTCGGCCTCCTTGTGGCCGACGGGGACGGGCGGCGGCAAAGGGGCGGTCGGGTCCCTTTGTTGCTTGCTCTCTCTCCTTTTGTTCTCTCCCACTCTTTGTTATGTTCAATAATGAGCATAATCTATATGTGGAAGGAAGGAAGGATGGTCCTTTATATAGTCCAACAACTCCTTGCCAACTACCTAAAGGACTTATTGTAGTCCTACTAGAATTCAATTTAGTCCCTTCCTTGCAAATTAGTCCCTACTAAGTTTGCAAGGTTTTGCAAAGTGATCCCTCTAATTAATTAATCCAATTAATTAATTCCCAAATCTAGTTCAACTCTATATAGCGTGTGACCCCATAGGTTCTATCTAGTTGGTAGCAACTATTTGCTAATATGGAGCGGTCTCTAGCAAAACATCCATTCTAGCCAACTAATAGAATAGTCATCTTGACAACCTTTGTACAAGTAATTGTCTCATCCCTTTGTCTCTATATCCGAATTGGACACGAGACATACAAGTCACACTCGCATATCCAATCCATAGTTTCTCGATCCATGTGAATAGCCTTATTCGTGCAAGTAACATCAATATCCCATATTGATTTATTTGAGTCTGGCCAGACATTCTATAAGCACTATCCCTCAAGTGGCCTAGGATATTTTCTCCCGTTATGTGGGAGGGACAAATTCTATCTACGTCCACTACGATCTCTAAGCTTGCTTCTTATTGTATCCAGTACACGCTTTTATAACTACCCAGTTACGGTGTAGCGTTTAACGCTACCAAGATCACAATAATCCACAACTAGAATATCTAGTGACTTCAAGTCTAAGGATGACAATACCATTGCACCGCGAGAAGCGCTTGTGACTTAACATAACGTGTATGTAGCCTTCTCGGAGATGGGTCAATCCAGTGCAACATTCTCTAATGCACACCTATGTGTTGGATCGTGATATCTCCATATCAATCCAACCCCATACTAGTCTATAGATGATTGTCCCATTAATCATTATACTTGACTAGGGATATTTAAGATAAACAACACAATTGTAAATCTAATAACTTCATTATACTAAATATCCAATAAATAATAAATGAATTTCTAGCCACAAATAATTCATACTAAACTAGATTGCCTCTAGGGCATCTATTCCAACAACCAACACAAAGGTCCACCCCGTATTCCAAGAGTCCACAAGTTTCAATGGGAAACTGAGTATTCGACCACATAGGGACCCAATCATCCTAGTACACTAAATAAGTCAAAAATATTCCCGTTATCTACTTTCACAATCCCTGAATACATGTGACAACTTTTCGTGAAACTTGCGCACAAAATAACTATAATTGAGGTATCCTTACTAGAGTGATTCCTACTCTCATGATCTCTTTCATTGGACTCTCTTCGGGTTCTAGGTCATAAGTTGCCCTTTCTAAGAAAGAAAATAATTTTTAAGATTTTTCAACTTTTTTCTTTCAATTTTTTATAACTCTGTATGATTGAGCCAACTCGATTAACCAACACATTTGGTTAGGGTGACTCAATAATAAAAAGTGCAAACAATGCAATATAAATAAACGTGCACATGCAAACCTAACCGACTGACACCTAAATGCAAAACTGACAAACTAATGTGTATGAAACTAGGCGATGCAATGGACATGGCTAGCTGATATCTAAAACTCCCTCACACTTCAGCGCTTCGTTGTCCTCAACGAATATAGAATGAAAACAAAAGGACTCAGCTGCGTAAGCCGGAGAATATAGTCCAAGTCGTGGGTATCCTCCTCATGACTACACTCCTGATACGCATTCGACTGGTAATGGTAGACACCGGGGTAGGTGTTCCTACGGTGTTCCAAGGAGAACTCGGCGTGCTTGGCTATGTCATCAAGCACTGGCCATGCTCGGCACTCTCAAAGCTCAACTGTTCTGAACCCCGACCAACTGGCGCATTCTACCCCTCATGTGCTCAAACCGTCTTTGAGACCTGGATCTGTCTCTACCTACATGTTCCCTCTACTGGAGCGGGAGCTGAGTCATTGTCTCGAGTTGGGTGTCCACATTGGAGCACGAAAATTTAACCCCATCCTTCTTCTTGGACCCACTCTGGGGTTTTGATACCTCATGGAGGTCGGGAATATTTTCCCATTTTCGCACCACACTTCCTTTCAAATCCTTCTCCCCTCAGAAATTTTAACTCCGGCACCACCGCAAGCTTGAGGAGAAGGTCAGTGTGGCAGGGGCTTTCCTGTTATCATATGACTTCCTATCCATTATATATTTTTAAATAAATATCGAAATGTCAATGTGCCTCTCACTCCATCAACAACAATCCATGGTGCACAGCTTAAACGAGTACTTAGGTTGAGGCGTGATGACCAAAACCCAGTTCTCTAGAAATTCGCAAATCCACTTGGTGCATGGAAGTACGAATCTCTTGAGCACAAACCACTGAGGCAAAGTTGTCCTTTCCTCCCATACGGCCCCATCGACCCTCTGAAAACAAAATTGACTCACGACCTCTACAATGTTGGGCTGCCTGATAGTGAAATGGTAGGCACATTGCCCTTCCCGAGGCTAAAAATGCAGAGTGGACCGAATAGAATCAGGTGTGATGACTACGAAGATCCCTCGATAGAAAACCTGCCTCACATCAATGTTATCTCCCTTCCTCTCATGGCGAGCATTAGAATATTCTCTCGTGAGAGATTCGAGCTAAACCTTCACTTGAAGAGCTTGTACCACTTGTCTAGCTTCTCGGTGTGAAAGATACTCTGAAGCTCCCTAGGCATTTTATTCCTCACCGGGAAGGGCATTTCATGAGTCCCTTCTCTCTTTAGGAATTGATCCGTATACTCTTGGGAGCATCATGGCTCACAAATCCGAAGCTACACTATTTTGTAATGCATACAACCTCTGGAGAGATCTCACAGACACTCTTTGCCCTATTGGCTCTCATAGTGGGGTTTGACGGTAACGGCATTGCAGGCTCAAGTTATACAAGCGAGTCTAGAACCTGATGGCGTTTGTTTGAACCGTCACCCGCGTCCTAATTAGAAATATTTGAGTCCTCACTCATCTCAACATCTTCCTCCGTTTTGAAGGTGGTCGCCCAAGACTAGACCCCGTCTCCGCATACCACCACCCGAAGCAGTTATGATAGCAATTAGTGCAAAGTGAGAGCTACGGTGTAAACTACGGCAGCAATACCTTATCGACTCAAACTGCTAGCACTCAATCCACGCAAATTATTCGATGCCTTCGCTAGACAAACTTTCACAACTATATGACAAAAACAAACCCTAGTGTGCCTAAGCGGAATTGAAAGAGAGAGATAAAGAGGTACCTATGGTCGCGGAGTACCGTTCTTACTGGACCGATTTCGCGAAAATCGGTCAAGAAGGACCGCGTGGGTCAACCAATTTTCCAAAAAAAATCATATAAATTTGAAGTAGAACCGCTATTTCGTGCTCCTCGCAGTCCCCGTCGAACTTCCCTTCTTGAGCTTTGACCAATTCTTCCTTGAAAAGAACAAATCTAAAAATAAGTTCTTGAACCCTCTTCTTCTCCACGTCTCCCCACACTCAAATGAAGAACCCTATCTCAAAAATCCGTGATTTAATGTTGGAGAGTTTGATGTTGTGATCTAAACCCCTCAAGAATCAACAAGTGTGGACAAGTTTGAAAGATTTGTCAAATTTGTTTCTTAAGAGGTTAAGAGAGGAAGAAGATGAGGGAAGGTATTTTGATCCAATTGAATTTCTAATAACCCTTCTTTAGCCGTTTGCCTTTTTTATGCCCCCTCAAAATGACCAAATTACCCTCAAAAGTGACCCCAAATTGTCGAGTCATTCGCACGAAAGGATTGTCCATTCGTACGAATGCTTCGCACGAAAGGATATCCCATTCGTACGGATGCTATCATGCGAATGGAAAGAGAAGTTTTTTCTTTCGCACTAAAGGAATTGGCCATAATTTTCTAAGTGTTGTCATTTGTACAAATGCCCTAGCCCATTCGTACTAATGCCCCTGGGGATTTGTGCCTTTTTGCCTCGTTTCTTCGTTTGGCATTCGTTTTCCTTGACTCTTGCACCCATGGACTCTGTTGATTTATGGGATCCCATTTTAGTTAGAAAATTGCCAAAAAAAATTGAGAATTTCCATTTTCGCCAATTAACTGTGTCTTGTGCGCAAAATTCCCTTTCTCATCTCGTAAACTACAACTTCCGCATACGGATTCCGATGCGTGCATATGAACTGTCCACAGAAAACACTCGCTGTGTAGAATCTCAAGATAGAATGATTACTCCTCATCCTCAAGTAATTATCATTGTTTCCTTTCAAACAGATTCCAAGTTAAGTTCCTCGATTTTCGTGCAATCATGTGCGCTCGCATCAAGACAGGGAATCTGGAGCGGTCTTCGGTACCTGTGTCCTGCACACTTATATAAAATATTATACTGCTCTCTCTCACCCCTCAAAAATCTGTATAGAAATTTCATAACAGAAAAATACACAGCTAAATCCTACTAGTACGTTGGGTTGCCTCCCAACTAGCGCTTGTAATTTAAGGTCGACGGACCAACCTAGTTAAGTCTTCCACTTAAGATGGTGGCTTGGCACTATGTGCCTCCTCTTACAGCTTTCTCTCTTGGATCCTCAGAACAACTCGGTGAAATTTTGTTTTTTGAATCATGTGGATCATAATGAACCACTTCTGAAATTCCGCGCACTGAATGCACGACCATTGTTACCTCTGAAATTTGCCCCTGAGACTGTTGGGGTGCTGGCTTGAAAATCCGAAAGGTATCCCATGCATTATTGATCCTCATGATCCCTTTTTTCACATCTATAAGTGTCCGACCGGTAGCCAGAAAGGTCCTACCCGGGGTGATCGGAACGTCTCCAACCGGCATCTCCAAAATTACGAAATTTGTCAGGATCATAGAATTCCCAACTTTCTCCAAACACATCATTCACCACTCCATAGGCTCTTTTTGAAGACATCTGATCCAGGTAGACCGCGCATCCACAACAGTTTATAAAATACCGATAACGACATCAGATTAACACTTGCCCCCAAACCACACTGGGCTTGTCCGATGTACGCTCCACCTAAATTAGCTTATATCACAAAGATACCTGAATATTTCTATTTTCTAGGTAACCCACGCAAGACGCACGAGCTAACCTGATTAATTAAATCCACAGTCTGAAAGTCTTTCAATGTCCTCTTCACTAACATTGCATCCTTCATGTATTTCACATACTTAGGAATCATCTTGACTGCCTCAATCAGGGGTAAGTTAATGTGCAGTTTGGAGAAGATAGACGAAAATCACTTATACTCCTCATAATCATCTTTCTTCTTCCTTTTTTTAAATTAAGAGGGAGTTCCTTGTATGAAAGAATTGGCGGTGTTACCTCATCACGAATCTCAACTGATGGCTGAGTCATGCCCTTAGATTAGGACCATGACATGTGTCTTCTCAAATTCGAATACCTCATGTTCCTTAGCTTTCGATGCTTCTGCTCTGGCATGGCTCGGGTATAGAGGATCATTCAGTGCGACCCGTTGCGAGTGGAAATGCCATTCACCTAGAGAGCATTCTCTTTTTCAGCTGGTAAAGAGCCTGGTGCTCTAGCATAGAGTTGTGTTTCGATCTGGCCAACCTGCACTTCGATGTTCCGAAGTGAGGTTTTTGTAATGTGGAGATCAGCAGTCAATGTCTCCACCTGAGAAGTGAATGAACTCACATTTTACCCATTTGAAACATCATATTTTTTAGATCAAACATCTCATTATTTGGCGCAGCAGCAACTGGTGGTGCCTGAGTAACTGGCGCAGATGGCCTGTGCTGAAATCCTGGTGCATATGTTGCCCCAGAATGATCCTCATACCTAAAGTTTGGATGATATCTGGTGCCCGGCCCGTAGTTCCCCTGGTTCCAATTATGGCACTGCCCTTGTGCCCCCACGAATCTGACATCCTCATTTGGAATTTGGGTTAATGCTGGATCAAAATCCTGCTCTTCTACCCCTTCTACTGTCTACTTCTCTTGGTACATGTGCTTCTCTCGTTCAGCCACAATCTTTTTTATTCCATTTTTCCATTCATCCTCTTTCAGTTAGGTAATTTTGACTGCCTTCTGAGATCATAGAACTGCAATTCTTGTTTGGAAATCTGCTTCATCAATGCGTAGGCTCCATCCTTGTCAACCATGTATAGGAAGCTTCCACCAGTTTCTATATTAACCAACTCTTACTTATGACGGTCTAGTCCGAAGTAGAAAACTTCAAGGAACTTGTAGTCACCAAACCTATGGTTGGAACACTTGCATACTAGCCTCATAAAGTGATCCCATGAGTCCACCACTGTCTCATCAGCCTGTTAATGAAAGCCCAAAATTTCAACCTGTAAACCAATGACTTGTTGAGTTGGGTAGAACTTGCTCATGAACACGTCAAAGCAATTATCCCATGATGTGATCGACTCTGAATATCTAGATTCTAGCCATTTTTCTGTTGCACCCTTCAAACAGTAATGAAAGAGAATTAGCTTCAACGGCTATGGAGTCACATTCTTGTACTTGAAATTCTTGATGTAGGCGTTTAAATTCCCAATAAAATCATTGGGTCTTCATCCAATTTACCATAAAATTGGAATTGGTTCTGCACTGTTAAAATGGTTTCATGCTTGAGGTCGAAGTGCTCGGCCTAAATTCTGGCAGTACGATTGTCGTATGATGTCCATGTGTGGACGACTGAAAGTTCTCAACCAGTGCCTGGCATGACTTGTTGTAAGGCATCAGGCTATCGCGCACATTCATGCGCGCAGTCAGTTCAGCTAAGAATTGATTTAGTTGTGCGTTAGTCAATTGTTCACCCAGGACGCTCTGTTTCTTATTATTCCTCGGAGTTCTGAACAACTGCTTCGGATCTTTAAGTGGAGGTACAAGTTCTCTGGAGTTCCTGTGCTTACACTGAAAACCTGAAACATGATCACAATCCGATGAGAAATCAAAGAAATAATTAAACTGAAAAATAGAAGCGTAAATTAAACTAATTTCTAAATATAAAGAATAGTAACCGTTATTCCCCGAAAACGGCATGTAACGCGTGTAAGTTACACGTGTTGGGCAAGTATATGCCAAAGTAATACAGTGTTTCCGTACTTCGGGTTGTCGAACCCATGGGGAATAACTTTAACTACTCAATAGCCCAGCAATTACGTCTAATCTACTAAGTAACTAGGTAAAGAGGTTGTGTGGTTAGAAGTTTCTCACCCTAAAAAATGTGACTCGAAACTAATAACTAAATAGTGTGAAAGTGAACAAAAGAGTGTATTAACCAAATTTTAAGAGAACTAGCAATCTATGGATTAGCTGGGGTTGTTGACAATTCCGGAACAAGCAATGTAACATGATGATTCTATATTTAACTAAACTGGGTAACTGCTATGACAATTTCCTTTCGTTCTCTTGTCATCCTACACCACGGTGTACCTAGGGTCCTTTCGGTCCACCTATGCCTACCGGTCTGCTCTAGTAGGTCAACGATGTGCACGAAAATGGGTCCTTTCGTTGCACCGCTACACAAAACAGCCGAAATCTCCTACCGAATCTACCCACTTTAGGCCACTCCTACTGAAATAAATTTTTACTCTCGTTGATTCGGGTAGTGTTCATAGTCTCATCCCAACTAGGGTTGAATCGCTTTCGCGCACTAACTAGCTAAGTAGCAGGTCTGGTTCATGACTCTTTTCTCATTAAGAATAAAGCGCATACTATGAATATTAAGAACACTAGAATTAATCTTTAATCATGGAAATGATTATGAAGAAAACAACTTTATTTCTCCCAAATTGTTACCAAGTCGTGTCAATAGGATAACAAAAGCCTATGTATAAGTTTAGCTACTCATAACTGAATACAAAGTCAAATATTTCTCCATACAAGTAGTTAAGGGAGAAATAAGAATCAAACGCTAAAAACTGAGTTATACGTCAATCCCAAGATATCTCCTCGCTCTATTTAGCTCCTCTATGCTCTCCAAATCTTCTTCTCCTCACAATGGATCTGTTGCAACAACCCCCTTTATCCGGCTCGGGACGAGATCGGGAGGGCGATGCTTAATATAATTGGCGGAGATAAAAAAGAATATAATCCACAATACATATTTATAACATTAAAACACTATATTAAACTTTAAGTCTTACACACTAGCTGATTACTATTACACACTAATTAACTAACATTTTCATATCAACTAATAGTGGCGTTCATATTCTATGTGAGTTTCGCGCCCCTTCTATTCTATAATTCCCCAGCTCCTAGACCTGCGGTGGGAAGAAAACAACAAGACCCGCAGTTTTCAAAGTCAGCAATAAATATTGAGTGAGATACACCATAGCATGTAAAACAGGAAAGAGAATATAAACTTCTAGGACAGAAGTTATATAAAGTAAAAGAGACAGAGTATGAGTGAAAACAGTTTCAGAATTCGCAGTGGTGATAACCAATTATGAATGTCGCAAGAGTAAAACCACTTATTTAAATTTCAAACCGTCTTACTTTTCCAACTTGGGGCAAATAATTTCAATGTGTCGCGCTGTAACCCGGGTAGACCAGAACAAAGTAAAAGATGGTACTGGTGTATAGGGGGTTCAAGAACCCAAACCTCTCTACCAAGTGTTGTGGATCGCATTCGGCGTCCCGCTAGCCATCATGACCACGTCAGAAATTCTAGACCTTAAGTGTTGCAACACCCTCCTAAGAGCGTCAATCAAAGGAGTGGTATCTAGAAGCAGTACTCCAGCCTACGGCGAAAGGAGTCAGGGGCACACGGAGTCCCGCATTTTAAGGTTTAAAAACCAAGGGATTGAAAACCGTGAAAAGTAACATAACTGGTTCCGGTACAGGCGGATAATTCCACTTCACGTTATTAGCGATTTATTATTTATCGTGTGACAGTTTCAAGGCAACCATTCCGAAACGTAAACAAACTCAAGTAAAACATGCGAATCACAAAAATATTTTGAGACAAGTATAAAATCAACTTTCGACACGAAAGAAGCTAGGAACACGAGGCTAAGCACGTAAACTCACAAGTACAGTTTGAGACAAGACATAAAATCATGTTTTGACACGAAGGAAGCAAGGCACACGAGGCTAAGCATGTATTCTCACCTTACACCGAGATAGCGATTCACAAACTTCACGGGTAGTTGAAGTAGCCTATGTATACGAATCAGTCGCCTACAATTGACAAGTCTCTAGTCACAATGATGCTACTTCCAAATAAACTAATGCATGGATGTTTGTCTAGGTCGGGTACTAAGTCCATACTAAATTATCCTAATAAACCGGTTTCAAGTGGTATACTCACGTGCCGAATACAAGATCAACATGAATATCATTCTAAAAGTCACTAATGCGCATATAATGATGCTCACATATCAAAATAAGTCCAACAAAACATTTGGAAGTTCAAAAATTCAAATTTTCTAAAACATTTGAAACTACAATTCTGGACCCTGACTTTAGAGCCACATATACCATATTAAAGCATCTCCTAAAATTGTGAAATTAATGTATGATGAACCTACTTGTGTCTTATTTCAGAAACACCAAGAAAATCATGCATAGCTATTATAAAACTCAAGTTACAAAAATAAAAAAAACTTCTATGCAGAGCAGAGTTTGGCAAAACGTTTCAACTTGACAAGGGGATTACTACAACTTGCAGAATAGAAATAAAGCTCATCTTCTCTAGAATGAATACCCTAAGTGTCTAGTTTCACCACAAGAAAGATTGGGTGCTATAAGTTACTGGAAATGAGGGTTTCAATAAAAATGGAAAGATTGGTCCAGAAACGGATTTTCAGAAAACATGCAACTTAAAATGAACATATCTACCTAACAAAAATAGCTATGGAGTTGATTTCTTTCTCAAAATGACCCCCTCTGAGTCTACTTTTATAAAATGTAAGATTTAAAATTTTTACAGAGACAATTTGAAGTTATACTACGTTTTTGACTAACTGGTCAGATTGTAACAACATGTAATTTTGCCAATAACACTCAAAACATGATCAAAACAATCCTTTGGTACATGCAACTAAAAGATAACTTGATGTATACCTAGATACTACCAATTAGACAAGCAATAAGAGATTCACATCAAGTATTTGAAGGAACATGTGAGGGATTTGAAGAATTCATGCTCAAAAGTTACAATTCAAGACACAAAACACACATGCAAACAAAGATCAAGTAATTTCCTATCATGAATATGAACTATCTAAATGATCTAAGCATGAAAATGAAGAATCAAGTATGGGAGTGAAGAAATCTAAGATGAAATGTCATTAATCTAAGCTAAACATGGACATGCAAACATGCATTCAAAATCTAGAAGAAACTTTACCCCAAGATTCAAGAAATGGTGGAGGAAAATAGTGAAATTGGCCTTCAATCCTTGAGGAGAATGATGAACTAACTCCCCTCCATGGTTATACCAAGCTGGGAATAAAAAATTTCATACTTGGGAGACTATAAAATGGAGTTTTGGTGGAGTTTTATGGAGGTCAAGCTCCAAAAACGGGAATGGAGTTGGAAGAGAGATGAGAGAGCTTCTTTGAGTTTTCATGAAGAGTAAAACCATGTGAATAAATGAGAGAAAGAAATGGGTTGATGGAGATGAATGGAATGAGTGATTAGATGTATAACATATTTATATAGAGATACAAGCAAGCCATGGGTACTACTATTTTATTAGAGTTGACTTAGAAAGTGGAGGAGGGACTTGGAGAGAATTATAAATCTCCCAACTAATTAGTTGTCGTAGAAATTAAAATATCAAGAAAACGAGGGTTGAGATGAAATACTAAAAATTGATGGTAAGTACAAGATTACACAAACAAGAGGGTAAAAATGCAATTATCAATTACCATTTAGCACATAAGAAGATAAAATTTACATTAAAAGGAAATTACAAAATAACTCCAAATAAACTATTATGTCCTTAAATGTCAAAAATGCACTTAAATAAAATTAAAGGAAATACGTCAAGAGTAAATTTGAAATAGTACTATTATCATTTTTTTTTCAAACTCAAGTATTTGTTTTATCGAAATTACAAAATAACCCTTAGCGAAAATACGGGGTAATACATCTCTTCTACCTTCTTTAGCTGCCTAGGTCGTAGTCAAGGACATCCAGTCTTGATAATTTCATAAAAGCTGCAAGAATCTGCCTCTATTTTGGATCCCTTCGTGCGAATGCCCGATGCAATCGTACGAAAGTTTTGTTGCGAAGAAGATCCCTTTCGTACGAATGAGGTGCACAATCATCCTTCAATCTTCCCTTCTTGGTTCCCGAGCCTCTTTCCTTGCACTTTCTGGCTTCCGAAACTCACATTCCTTCTCAAATACGCTACTCAAGCCCTATATCCAGCGATTGCATCCGTCAAATAAGCATAATATATCACGTAAGAAGTGCCCAGATTGAAAACTAAACATGTGAAGCAAAACATTGCAACTTTCTCTAAGAGCCGCACAACGGCTTTGTGATTTAGGAAAATCCCGAATGAATCTTCAATAATATCATGCATATCCCAGAAAACTCCATACTCATGAAACTGTAGTGGGATATGGAAGCTCCTCAATAAATTCAGTCTTTGCTCTATCCACTTCTAGCCCTTTGCTTGAGATCTTATGTCCCAACATAATACATTCGATAACCATTGTGTACGAGAGAATCCGACAGAGAGAATTAAATATACACCAAGAGCAGAGGATAAGAACACAGTAAGAGTAGGGTTGTGTGTAGGGAGAGAGTAAGGTAGTGGCACTGTATGAGAGAGAGACAGGAATTTGGCAGAGCTTCCGCGTATCTCAGGTGATTCTCCCTCTTCTGGAAGGGTTAACGATCCTATATATAACAGAGAATGTGACCGTTGTAGTGGGTTAATGCGCCCATTAATGGCGGCTTAATTAGCTTAACCACAACGACACGTTCGCCCACGTATATAGGAACCGTTACGCACGTCGTCCGCGTATACCGGAACCGTTATGAGGTTGACCGGGTTTATGGAGCTCGTGCCATAAATCTCTCAAAGCAGTTACTAGGGGTCGCGCGCGGGCTTGGTTGTCGCTCGCGCGCGACAGGACTTACTCTAGCCTCCAAACCACTAAGTCCCTACAGGTCCCGTGTGGTGGTATGCGAGGGCCCTGTCTCGCAGCCCCCACGTGGATCAGCGCGGGAGGTGATCCAGTGTGTGTGGAGCACAGCTAGGTGTGCTGGATGATCGCCACGTGGCTAAGATCTGCCTGTCTAGAAAGCACCATCTACATTAGCCCCCTTTTTGCGCGTGAAGACGCATAACCGGATAGGCTTCAATGTGCAAGAACCAATGTACGCGTCGCCGCCACGCACCAATTCAAATACACGCAAATTCAGCCCCTGTGCGTGTCATTATGACCTAAAATCCTAGATTCGTGCCGTCTGGTCTTTTAGGGTTTTAGGCATGACGTCAGCTTGTCCTGTGATTGCGCGATTCGACGGTGACGGTTGCGATTCGACTACTGAAAGGATGCGACTCCTCATTGTTTTTGGATAAATACTCTGTGCTCTCCATTGTTGCAAAGCATCACTTTTCTCTCTAAAGTGAATGATACCCGGAAGCCTTCAAGAGCAGATTCAAGTGATCAATCATCAGTTCTTCCTTGTCAATCGTCTCCTTCAACTTGCTTCATCAAAACAAGCTTTACCAAAACAAGGTTGGCTTTGCTCAGTTCCTTTTAATATACGGATCTGTAAACCCATGGCTATTTGAAACATGTCACTCGTTGAGAACTGCAAAAGAGACCTTGTTCTTAAACCCAGAACTGATCTAATCACCCGATTGTGACGATTTTGAATGTGGAACTTCTGAAATTCCAAGCAATATAAACGAATTCTGAACTTCCAAACCTAGAATTGACCCCGGACTGTTCATCTTCTTTTAACAAATCATAGTTGCTTCAAACTGAAATTCAAACTGGTTCTTGAAATTCAAACTGAAAGTGTGTATATTTCTCCCCCGTTTTTTCTTGCTCTTCCGCAGGAATGGCAAAGATAAAAGGAACCAAACCCATTAAAGAGGCCGAAGAAATACCTGATCTTACCCAAACCTTGTGGCAGAAAGCCCCCTATTTGGGTGGAAAAGATTTTTATCATGCTAGGGTTAAGGTGAAGAACCTTCCGACTCCTGTTCCCTCTGGATAGTTGCAGACATTGACCCCGCCTGTTAACGCAACCATGCTAGAATTGATCGATTCCAAGGATGTGGTTAGATTAGGGGTTGAAAATGGGTTTTCCCCCATACTGCAATTTCTACCCAGGCATTTGTCCAAAAATTGGACTTCATGGATGAGTGGATCGACCATGTATTGACCCACCATGCCATCGCATTGAACAATGCTGGTGTTTATTTCGCAGTTCGTGCTATGAAGGGTGCTGTCGTGAAGTTGGATCAGTCCATGCTTCTAAACCTTCTCTCCCGCTATTCGCCTGCAACTCATACTTTCCACTTTGCTGAGTTCGAGTCTTCTCCCACTCTGGAGGATGTGCACATGTTGTATGATCTTTCTCCCGTTGGTGAGGTGGATCCTCTCAGTCCTTTGAGGACTGATCCGGAACTTGCCCTATACAAGCAGATGGACGAATGCTTGTCCGAGGTAAAGAAGATCTCCACGCGGTGGACATCTGCGAAAGTTCTTCCTGACTGGCAGCTTGTTGATACATCTGCGAAGAACACCTGGGGCAAATGGGTGCAGTACTTCTTTCGCGACTATGCGAGTAGCAGTATCACCAAGAAACTTTTGGACCAGAACCCAAAGGCGAAAAATTATGTGAATGGGAAAGGGTACCATCTCACCTTATGCGACTTTCTCTGTGCCTGGTTATCAAGGTACCTGATCGATGGTCACCCTCATGATGGTGTTTTCTACCATGTCCTCCCTCTTGCTGTAAGACTGACCCTTGGCCAGAGAGTCGCACTTGGGCCGCTAGTCTTGGGTACTTTGTATCACAGGCTGGACCAATTGGTAGTGGCGACCAAGGACTCTCGCGGTCGTCTCGATGTGCTGACTTATGTCAACATCGCATTCCTGACCATGTGGGTTTTCGAGCGATGGCCCTCCTATGCTCCTGTTCCCTCTAAGCCCAACAAGTGGTGTGTCCCAGGTGCGGAGGATGAACTTTCCAGTGGAAGAGCTGCTCGATGGTTTAGAACCAATCTTCCCAAGTGTACCTGGAGCCTGATATGCGATGACCGGAGCAAGTTTACAGATAGGCCCTATGCCACGCGCATTGAGAATGTGCGATGGTTCCCGAAGCTGTATCCCGCCAGATCTCTTACTTTTTCAAGAGAGCTCCTTTTCGAGGGTCATGAGCGCTTTCATGAGCGCTATCGTGAATTCTTCTGCTGGTGTCTAAGGGTTTCTCTTCCTGTTCTTGCAGGGTATGTTCCTGAGCTTACTCCCAGGTGTGAGAGGATCACAGTGGATGTCGATCCAACTCGCGTTTCTCCCCAGTTTGGCTTTGATGCGGTGGCCTGGTTTGGCCTAGATCCATTGTAAGAGGCTGCTACAAGCGGCTGTTGTCTGGCGAATGCCAAACGATCTTGAGGAGCAACTTGCCCTTTGTTCAACCTTCAGGTAGCCGTGCAGGTCGCTTCTCCAAAAATTGGGTTGCTTACTGGGCTACTCAGCAGGCCAGATTCGAGACACAGTCGACCCCTCAACCTAGCAGAGCCCCTATAATCAAGAGAAATTCCTTCCCCTTCCGTCCTAATTGCAGTTTGGATGAATCCCAGTATGGCTGCTATGTTGGAATTGTGCCCTAGAGGCAATCAATTAATTGTGACATTTATGGATTTACGATTCATTATGTTATCGATATGGAGATATGTTAACATGAATGTAGTCCTTAGAATATAAGTGTTATATTCTTAAATATCCCTAGTTAATTATAATGATTAATAGGACAATCATCTATAGACTAGTATGGGGTTGGATTGATATGGAGATATCATGATCCACACATGGGTGTGCATTAGGAGTAATGGCATACTGGATTGACCCATCTCCGAGAAGGCTACATACACGTTATGTTAAGTCACAAGCGCTTCTCGCGGTGCAACGGTATTGTCATCCTTAGACTTGAAGTCACTAGATATTCTAGTTGTGGATAATTGTGATTTTGGTAGCGTCAAACGCTACACCGTAACTGGGTAGTTATAAAGGCGTGTACTGGATACAATAAGAAGCAAGCTTAGAGATCGTAGTGGACGTAGATAGAATTTGTCCCTCCCACATAACGGGAGCAAATATCCTAGGCCACTCGAGGGATAGTGCTTATAGAATGTCTGGCCAGACTCAAATAAATCAATATGGGATATTGATGTTATTTGCACGAATAAGGCTATTCCCATGGATCGAGAAACTATGGATTGCATATACGAGTGTGACTTGTATGTCTCGTGTCCAATCCGGATATAGAGACAAAGGGATGAGACAATTACTTGTACAAAGGTTTGTCATGATGACTATTCTATTTGTTGGCTAGAATGGATGTCTTGCTAGAGGCCGCTCCATATTAGTAAATAGTTACTACCAACTAAATAGAACCTATGGGGTCACACGCCATATAGGGGTGAACTAGACATGGGAAATAATTAATTAATATGATTAATTAATTAAAAGGATCAAATCGCAACAACTTGCTAACTTAGTAGGACTAATATGCAAGTTGGACTAATCCATGTATAGGCATGATTAGGATTTACCAAAGTGGCCTAATTCATGTAGAGACATGATTAGGATTAACTTGCAAATAGAAATAATCCATGTATTGATATGATAAGGACTTTTGCAAAAGGGACTAATCCGAACTTGAGTAGGATTAGGAGAGGGGTTCTTTATGTAGTAGGACAAGGAGTTGTTGGGCTATATAAAGAACACTCCTAGCTTATTTTTCTCTCTACACAACCACACATCTATTTGATAGAAGAAAGGAGAGAATAAAGCAAGGAGAGAGCAAGTCCCAAAAAAGGGCCGAACCCCCTTTATGGGACCGCCCCCTACCCGTCGGCTACAAGGGGAAGCCGCCCCATCTTTGGCACTACATTGTTGGCGATTCCTTCTTCCTCCTCCATTCTTCCTAGCTAGCACATGGATTTGGAGGATCTAGATCTCACCTCTAGGCGTGGATCAACCGTAGAGAAGTGACACTATTCGCGTTTGAAGTCATCAAAGGAGAACCCTAAGGTGTGTTATTGATTTCTTCCCTTACCATCGTTATGTCTCTTGACTTGTGATCCTTGGAGGGTTTTGCATGGTTTATGATTGTTTGTGTTTCCGTTGCGCATCCATGAATCAAAACCCTACATGCTACTCCTTGCTGGACCATGAGAACCACTTGTGCCCATCCACCATCCTTGAGGAGAAGATGGTCGCAGTTAGGGGTGGTGCTTCGCATGTTATCAAGTACATCGAAGATTTTTCCAAGGTAACAATTTCCTTGTCGCGTGCTAAGTTTCTTTCTTTTGATGCGTCGAAACATACGCACCATTTTCTGTTTTAGTGCCATCTGAGGAGGTTCGCATCTAGTGAGCGCTCCAAGTCGCTGATCAATACCATTGTTGCTGCGAGAAGACAGGGTGAGCAAATTATGCTAGAAATGGGTATGGCTCCCGCCGTCGAGGCTCGGATTCGCGAGGTAATGGATGCATTTGCTGACTCGCTGATAGACAACACCCCAGTTTTATCTCCTCCTAGGAACGCTCCATCTCCTCCCGCAGACGTTGCCCCACGGGCGAAGAGACAAAAGCAGAAGGGCATTACAATCTCTTCTCCTAGGAGTGCCCCAGCTTCCTCTCTTGCAAAGTCCCTTATCACTAAGGACAAGGGCAAAGGTTGCATGCCAAGCAAGGTACGGAAGGAGCTCGCAGTTGAGACTTTTTTCCTGTTTGGTCAGGAGGAAGAGGAGGATGAGAGGAGAGAAGTGAGAGGAAGAGATGATGATGATGAAGAAGAAAGAGTCGAAAGTGAAAGAGAAGAAGAAAGAGGTGAGATACAATAGGAAGATTCAGAAGGTATCTCAAGCAAGACTATCTTCTCAGTACTTTAGCTCTTGCAATATTTATTGAACAGTTTGCTCTTTCGCAGATGATGATGCAAAAACCATCAGCGGCCTTCTAGCTAAGAAGCAGAAGAAAAACAAGGGCTCTCACTTTGGCATTTCCAGCGAAGCCATAGACGAGGACATCCTTGCTGAGTCTGAGAGAACAGCTGAGGAGGCTGCGGAAAGAAGAAGGAAGCGAGAAGAAGATGAGATCGAGCTCATAAAGAAAAGAAGTTTGGAAGAACAACATGTTGACGACTTGGTGCAGCAAGCCGATGAGGAAGATGCGGCTGCTCTGGAGCAGGCTCAAGCGGACTTTGAGGAGATCGCGGGTGGCAATCAAGGTGAGATCTTTAACCTTGCCGTAACTTACCAAGAGGTGATTATCGGTGCGTTAAAGCATGGCTTATCGAAAGCCGATATTCGCCGTTGGCTAGTAAGCAAGTGTGGTGAACCCTCAGGTAATCATTCAAGCAATGTCTGTAAACTAGGCTTAGTAACCCAAACATCATCATAACTGGTTTCTTCGCACCCCAGGTCACGCCCACCTTAAGGATGTGCTTAATGAAGATACCCTAGTAGGATATGGTGTCGCGTCTTTAGCATATGATGAAGATGCTGCAATCCCACCTACGTGTGGAGGTGCTCGCTCTTGATCTATCGAAATAATAAAACATTGTATGATACAAGTTATCTCACATTTTCTTGTCTTGTATCGCAGGCGATGCCGATGAGGACATGCCGGAACAAAGAAGTCAGCTCCCTGCATCTTATGCTCCAGAGCGAAGCTCTGATGTTGAGAAGCCCGTCGCAACTGCTGAGTATGCAGAAGAGCCCTTGGAGGATGTCATCGAAGTCTCTGATGATATCGAAGATGACACCGTGCTGATGGAAGAATATGCTGATGCTGCAGTTGAAGAAGTGGAGACAGATGTGGTCGGGGCTGAGGTTCATGAAAATGAGCAGGTCATGGAAGACGTAACATCACATGCGAATGTGGATGTTCAAATGAATGCTCCGGAACCACAAAAGCCCCTCGCGGCCGAAGAATTTCCCGGGCGTGCGACCGCATGGAGTTTTTGGAGCTCGCTAGTTGGAGCTGGTGTCGTACCTGTCGCGGCCTATACTCTTCCTGCCAACTATGAGGAACTCGAGCTCGCGACTGACAGACGAGCAATGGTGCGAGGACAGTCTTAAGCTTTTCCAGCAATGCACATTCCTTCTTTGCGTGAAATTCTTGAAGGAACTGGTATGTTATCCTCTTTGCCTTCTATACCTTTGTTTTAAAGCTTTCATGCTCTAACTTGAACCAACTTTATAAGGATTGAAGCAAGCTGATGTGGACAGGTTAGTTCGGATGCGCCTCTCATACCCCTTGTCATTCGCGAGATCTCTAGAGATAGAGCCATATGACAGGAGGCTTTTCTTGACCGAAGCCATCTGGATTTCGGAGCAGCTTTCTGTGGCCACTACTGCGACCATTTCTCCTCATAGTGCGCAGCTGCTTTTCAGCACATGCCAAGGCCTTCAAGCCAAGGTTCAAGGCAAGCTAGACTTCGGGTATCTTCTCAACAGGGTCACCCAAATTCGCGCAGCTGTGAATTTGAAGCGCGGTTTCTACAACCTCGCAGCTGAGAGAAGGAAAGTAGAGGAGCAAAGACAGAAGGCTGAAGAAGCTGTCAAACTTTTTCATGAGATGAATGCCAAGTACGAGCAGCTGAAGCGAGAAGTGGACCAAGTGAGAGATGCATCACTCTCATTCTCTCCAGAAGACCCTTTGATCAAGGACTTATTTTGAGAAACAAAAAAAAAGAAGTATTTTGTTTTGAAAAAAAAAATATTATTGTAATGCTGCTAGGGTTCCTCCCCTTTTTTTCATCTAAGACTTGCATGTCCCATTTTGCCCTTCTGGGGATTTGCTCAATTTTTTTTTATGCGTATCAATTATGACGTCACATGGTGAAATATCTGCCTTGATTTTCGCTCTAACAACTTATTAAATAAGCACGATTTCCTTGGAAAGCCCATCCGTATTATGACCTTCCTTCATTAACTAGGGCACGCCACCGAATCGTCATAGCCTTTAGTAGGGTAATTGAATGTTACCTCTTTTAAGACGCAAGTAATTGATTCTTACCCCTTTTCCAAGCTTTGCTGACTCAGCTAGGGAACTGAAGAGTCCCCGTAGAGTCTATATACACCCTGCCTCTTGCTGCTTGGGTTCTTCATCCCAAAATGTGGCTTGCCATGAGTCCTTACGACTGCTGGCTTCAACGCTTGTCTTTTGTTGTTTCATGGCAATTTCAAGTTGTGAAACCTGAGTTTGTGCCTTGTGCCATAGAAATAGCTCCCAAGATCTTCTTTATGAAGCTTATTGATCTTCATGACCATTGTAAATAAGATGTACATAATACCTCAGGTTTGTTCGAAGATTTTTCTTCGTCTATTATGTTTGCAGGTCGTATCTTCGGCTGCCTTCCGACGAGGTGCAATGCTGTACTGACCTTCTTACCAACTCGTAATGAATGGAGTGTTTCTCCTCTAGCTTTCCTGGAGGAGAACTATTTGCCTCCACGTTCTTGAACTAGGGGTGACGAGTCATTGCCCTCGTCTCCGTGGACAAGGAGCTTTCTGCCCCAGGAGTTGTTCTCCGCTTGTTCTTCATCGCCGCATCCGCCTGAACAGGTGGTTCATCTGGCACATCTCTTGGGCAGAAGACCAGTCAGGAGCCTTGTTCAGATCTGGGATCTTGATGCTAGCGTCGCATAGCTTCGTTAGTGTTCGTAGGCCGTTCTTTTTACAGCAAGAATTTTCTTGCCGAGTTTTTGCTTGTAAGCTGCTATCTAGACAGATAGATTGTCAGTCATTTTGACTCTTAATGAAATACACTTTGAGTATTTGCTGTTCTCGTTTGATAGAACAGATTGTAATATCGCATGCGTGTTGGCTATAAAACAAGTTATGTTTCTTTCGCCTTTTGCATTTGGATATTTGCCTGCATAATTCTTTATTTCAAGCTTGATAAATTTTGCACTCACACAGGGTGTTGCTATCGTAGCTGGCTATCTTATAGATAGGCTCGCAGCCCAGTTAAGATCATATTTGAACATTGTTGCTATCTCGGCAGATAGGCTTCTAGATCACTTGAGATCGCATTCGAATATCGCTGCTATCTCGGCAGATAGGCTTCAAGATCATTTTAGATATCATTCGCATAGTGCTGCTATCTCGGCAGATAGGCTTTGGGATCAATTAAGATCGTATTTAATTAGTGCTGCTATCCCGGCAGATAGGCTTCGGATCACTTAAGATCACATTTGAATATTGCTTCTATCTCGGCAGATAGGTTTTGGGATCAATTAAGCACGTATTTGATTAGTGCTGCTATCTCGGCAGATAGGGTTCGGATCGCATGAGATCATTTTTGAATAGCGCTCCTATCTCAGCAGATAGGCTTTTTTTGTTAACAAGCAGAGAATAAAACGATGAAAGACAACCGAAGTAATAAAATTCTTCTCATTTGGGAGAATTCTTTTATTATAAGAACCCTCATACGGGAGAGGCAAGATTACAAGTCCCTCATATGGGAGAGGCAAAATTACAAGTCTCTCATATGGGAGAGGCATAATTACAAGTCCCTCATATGGGAGAGGCAAAATTACAAGTCCCTCATATGGGAGGAACAACGCATGGGTCTATCACAATACTAGGCATAAATAGACATTGTAATCTGATGCAATTAAAGAGAGAAGTTAAGGATAATACTTCTTAATCCAGCGCATGTTGACTGAGCTTGGGGTCGTGGCCGTCCCATGTAGCCTCTGTATATTGCGGTAACCACTGTCAAAGACTTCTTTGACTTCGAATGGTCCTTCCCAGTTGGCTGCGAATTTTGGATGGGCTGCCTCCCGCATGCAATGATCTGAAGCGCGCAAAACCAAGTCCCCAACCACGAAGTCTCGACGTTGGACTGTTTTGTTGTATGCGCGAGCGATCCTCTCCTTCTACCGTTTATTAGCCCGCTTGGCTTGCTCTCGCTTTTCATCCAATAAAATAAAGTCTTGGTCGCGCTGATTGTCATATAAGCATGAAAGGCCAATCTCGCAGAGTTGATTTTCACCTCCGCCGGTACAACAGCTTCAGCTCCATTGCATGAGAGGAATGGGGAGACTCCTGTGGGAGTCCTCGGCGAAGTTCGATATGCCCACAATGCTAAGTTCAAGGAATCGGCCCATTTCTTGTGATCGTGTGCGACCATATTGATCAGGATTCTTAGCAGTGTCTTGTTGGTCGCTTCCGCTTGACTATTCCATTTTGGATAATAAGGAGTGGAACAGACCTGCCTTATGTTGTATTCCGCTAGTTTTGCGGCTACCTGGCGATTTACAAAAGGCGTGCCATTATCCGAAAGAATTGCGTTGGGAATTCAGAACCTGTATATGATATTTTCTTGGATGAAATGGACCACAGCGAGCGCATTAGCTATCCTGAGCGGTATTGCCTCCACCCACTTGGTAAACAGCTCGGTCGCGGTGAGGATAAACTGGTTCCCATGTGAGGCTGGTCGAATGGGGCCAACAAAATCCAGAGCCCAAGTGTGGAATGGCCATGGTTTCCCCAACGCATGTAGATCTACGACAGGGGCATGCACGAGGTTTCCCTTGAATTGACACTCCTGGCATCTCCTTACTTTAGTGCGGCAATCTGCTTCCATGGTGGGCCAGAAATAGCCATCTGTGAGGAGCTGTCTACATAATTTCGCATCTCCCTGATGCTCTACTTGATGAGAGATATCCATCACCTCTTGCGCTTCCTTGTTTTCAAAGCATCGAAGTAGGTTGCCCTCATGACCCCGTCGCCATAGTATGTTTTCTTGTACTACGTACCGGGCCGCCTTTCTTTTCAGTTTCTCGGCTTCCTTTCTTGACTCAGGCTCGATTCCCTCTGCAAGAAAATCGTAGAGTGGCTTCCTCCAGTCCATGTCATCATCGACCAGGGCAATTGCTAAAGAATCCTTGATCAATGCGCAACTCTCGCAGTTTCCTTGAATTAACGCAGTAGCCGTTGACATGTCCGGCCAATGAATCCAGTACCTTTTCGCTTTCCGATAGATTGACACCTCACTTTCTCCGCAAGTGTGCTGGTGAATCTTTTCCAATAGTGCTTTCCCCTCCTGCTGCGAGACGCATCGCATGAGTATTCCACCTGGACCTTTGTAGTAGAGAGCGTTATCATGTATGCAGTACCCCTTAGTGGACGCCCAATTTTCTTTGCTCGTTCCTTCAGCAATGGCGTGTAATATCGGTTTCCTCCAGTCTGCATCATCCATGCACTCATCCTCGCATGCGTCCTCTGTCAACGCCGATGACATTCGTACTTCAATTGAGACTCTCGCAGGGCACTTATTTGCACTAACTTTAGATCCCAGAGTGGCCAAATCATCAGCATGCCGATTATCTGCTATGGGTGTGTGCTCGTACCTGACATCGCAGAATTGTTGCACTAACTTCTGCACCAAAGTCCGGTAGGGCAATAGATTTACTTCTTTTAATCCGTACTCGCCCGAAGCTTGTTTGAAGATTAACTTGGAGTCTCCCATAACCGTCAAATTGCTGACTTCTAGCGCCCTAGCTGCTCGAAGGCCTGCGATGAGAGCCTCATACTCCGCTTCATTGTTGGTGACTGCGAAATCGAGTTTTGTGGACATTTGGATGACCTCCCCATCTGGTTTAGTCAAGACAACTCCAATTCCTCCTCCTTTCCTTGTTGGCGATCCATCAAAATGAAGCGTCCCGTAAGGTAACTCGATTGCATTGATCTCGGGTCCCTCTAGTTCCTCCTCGATCATGGTCTCGTAGCTGTTATCCGGGAATTGTGCCAACAGATCTGCCACTGCCTGTGATTTGATTGCCTGCGGTCGAACGCACGTGATATTTCAACTCGGGTTATCGATCCCACATGGAATATCTCGGGTTTTCTCGAGTAATCAGTTTTGGTTGACAAAGTGTAAAAAACGAGGAAACGGGGTTGTGTTTGTTGTTCCGGAACTACGTAAAACTAAAAACGCAAAAACGTAAATATATTTTTTGACGTTTTCTGGAATAAACTTGCTTTTTGTACTCTAGGGTTGATGGGAACTAGGCGCCAGGATCCCCTCGGGTTTCTACAGATTTTATGTTTTTTCGGTTTGATATGAAAACACTCAACAGTCTCGTTATCTGTGCAACGTACCGGTTGTGCAGTGACCTTTCAGATTCCACACGTAATCCGGATCCTACAGACGTTCGGATTCCTGTTAAGCTACCTAAGTCTGCAGTCTCGTTCTAAGCCTGTTAGGGTTTCTAACCTGTCCTAATGCCCCGGGTCAGATTCTCCAACAGTCGGTCTCACGTTTTTCTGTGCTAGCCCTATCTCCCTTTCTCTGGTCGGTCCATCAGGGTAAGGTACTAAATCTTGTCTTTTCTTCCTAACCCTAACCTAACGTTTTCACCTACAGGCTCGGTTCTATAGCAATTCTGGTTCGTGACTCCGATCATGCATATGTGATAACAGTCAAAGACAGAATAACAGATAAAGCTGCTGAATTTAAGATAACAATCATGAATCCATAATCAAACGTCTATAATAAAATCTGGATACGAAACCCTAGGTTCACCGAGAACCTAGGTAAAAGGTTTAGCTACTAAGTGACATAATTAAATAACAACGTTTCTGAATAAGAGAGATAGTGAAATCAAACGCGTGCTGTAGATTCTGAATTCCTGCTTCCGTGTTCACCGAGAGTGCTCTGCGATCTCCTTCAGTAAGTTGTTGTGTCGTTTTGTGATGAGCACTGGACAAGTCTTTATATAGTGCTGGAGGCGTTTCTAGAAACTGCCAAAATTACGAAACTGCCACTGGGCCGAAACCGCCTCGGGAAACGGGCCGTCTACCACCGCCTCGGGAAACGGGCCAACTGCGCAAGGTGGCTGCGTAGCTACCTGCGTAGGTGGCTGCGTAGCTACCTGCGTAGGTGGCTGCGTAGCGACCTGCGTAGGTGGCTGCGTAGCTACCTGCGTAGGTGGCTGCGTAGCTACCTGCGTAGGTGACTGCCTCCTCGGTTTGCGCGCCAAACTCCTCGGGATGTCTCGGGATGACTACTGAGCTTCTCGGAGTGTGTTTCGTCCGTCTCGGGATGCGTAACAAACTGCTCGGGATGCCTCGGGATGCGTGCCAGGCTCCTCGGGATGCGTGCCCATCTCCTTGGGAAACGTGCCAATCTTCTCGACTTGCATGCTCGGCTTCTCAGACTTCTTGGATCCTTCACCCGCATGCCTGCTTCATTTCCGGCTCCTGCACAAGTCCTGTCCCTGCATCAACGACACGAAACAAAACCCGTGATCATATCTCGATATGCGTGAAATAAAGCAGTTTATGCGTCTAGGAGATAAACACAGCAAAACGTAAATTCCCGAGTCAAACGGGGCAGAAATCGACTAAAATGCTCATTTAGGACGAAAATACCCCTCAAATTGGGTTAACCGATAACTCCTAGTGAGGAGCTATCAAACTACCCCCGCACTAACCTTTGCTCGTCCCGAGCAAACATCCTGAATACTGCCCTGAAATGCATACATATCTGTCTTGCAAATACCCCCTACAAGTTCGAACCAAGACCTTTTCCCTTCCCTCAGTTTGCATACTCTTTCTACCCGTCCATATAAACCAGACGACTCGATCCGAAACTGACTCAGAAAGAATATACACAGACTCAATACACACGACTCAAAAGTACTAAACAATTCATTTTTGGTGAGATTGGGCAATCTCAAAAACTTAACCGAGTGTCCTCAAAACCTAATCCTTTTTCCAAGAAAATACTTCCCTGCAATCGATCGGTAAGTCTGAACATATTTCTTTGGTGGATTTAAGCACTGGACCCGAGTACTATTACTTTTGCTATCAACCTGAGCGAATCCCTAATTAACCGACCATCCGAGCTATTTCCGAATCAAGGTTCTAAGTCTAACAGGTAGGATATATATATGTGTAAAGGTACGGGATGATCCTACTCGTTATGACATTCTCACAATTTCCCCAAACTCACACCCTTCACCGAGTTCCCGAAAAACTGCCTGAAACACCTAAGTTCCTGCCATATCAATCTTCCTGTCCTCCGGTGTGTCTTCGCCGTTCTCGCGGCCACAAATGTGAAGCGGTGTAACTGTCTCGAAAATTGGGCTACTCACTCAGCTTTTTGACTCAATAACAAAAACAACATAAATAACTGAAAAAACTGCAAAACTAGATCATTTTCTTCTCTTTTTTTTTTTTTCTTTTTTCTGTTTTTTTTTAATACGACTGTATATACACATAAATACACGAATAACAATAAATAAACTGACTAAAGCTGAGTGAGTAAAAATAAACTGTCGTCGTGGGGTATGAAAGATGTCCTCATATGGAATACCCCCAAACTAATCCTGAAGCGCTGATCCTGTAGTCGGAATAATACTGTGCAGTCCCACCGAACCTCCTCATCACCAAAGATGTAGAAAACTGGCACAACCACCAATTAACCTCACAACCCCCCGGACCCCATTGTGTGCGAAAAGATGTCTCGCACGCGACTAACTCCTCCTGTGGTCACTATGTAATGCAGTCATCCACCTCCGCAAATTAATGCACTGTCGCCTCTCACTCACCATGTCCTTCCCTCGAAAAACGTATCAATGTCAACACTGTCCAAAACCGATATATCATGAAGCGCTCCCATCTAAAACTCTCCCCAACTTACTCCCTCCGTCATAACTCGTAGAATAGCCAACTAACGACTGATGAGGTCTCAAAGAAGGCTTCCTAGGCTATAGTGGCTGAGAATAAAAGGGGTAAATGGCTTCAAACGGGTTTACTAGTTGGACCTAGGGGTAAGAAACACGACGTGAGGTCCCTTGATAGCCAGTCACTCCACCGAAAGATGTGATGACCGTGACGGGGCCCGTGGGCGGGTTGTCGACTACCAATATGACGGCGGTGTGGCAACTAGTCGGATCCTTAGCTCAGATGATAAATACTTGCGGTTTCCAAGGGTCACTGGCTCTCACCTATCTACTATACCTCGGTGCAAGCTTTCTTTTCTGTCAAAGGATTTAACCTCGATTTCTTCCCAGTTTCTGTTCTCTTGATTGCCCGTTCTCAAATTTTCTGATTTTTAATTTTTTTGGATTTTCTGAAAATTTTCGATTTTTTTTTTAGATATACACAATGCAAGGCCAGAAATTTGTGGTGGGTAGACTCAAAAATAAAAACGTGCTGACTCAAAAAATAAACTCAAAACTGCAAATGAACATGAAAAAACGTGCAGACCTGGTTAATGCAGACACGACCACCACCCCCACACTAAAGAGGTGGCATGCCCTCATGGAACTCACTCGGACTCGTCTAGAACATAGGGCGGGTCTGACCCGGACTCGGAAGTACCGGACATGCTACTGACAGAACTGCTGGTAGACCGAAACCTAGGACTGCTAGGCTCAGTGGGTCTCGTGCGACGGGCCCCTCGGCGCGCTGGCGCTGGTGGCGTCTGGTATGACTGAGTGTCCTGGGGTGGGCAGTATGGCCCGGAGTCGGACAACCTGTCAAAATGTGCCGGGGCCGGAGCCGAGGCATCGTCATGGTGACTCGACTCCGCCTCACCAGACCAACTGGTATCGAACTCACTGGAGTAAGTCGATGGAAAGAACAACGGTAGCGGGACCTGTCGGCCCGCGCTCTGGGCTGCCTCTCTCTGCTCCTCTCGAAGCACGGTCATTGCAGCAGCCTGATCCTTTCCCCTCTTGTCGTTGGTCCTCTGGTTGTGCTTTAGCAGTCTCCACATCTTACCAAACTTCTTCTTGCACATGTCCTTAATGGACGCTCTGCCAGACTCGACCCTCTCATCAATCTAGGTAAGTTTCTGCTCAAAGGCAGTCCACGGAGGAATGGTAGTGTCAGAAGCTCGGGTCGACCGACTACGGTCAGGGGCACTAGCCCGGGATGGTCTAGAGGGCTCGGGGGCATCGACACGAAATGGCCTGCTACGCTCAGTGGCAGCTGCCCTCGATGGTTTGGGAGGCTCGGGAACTGCGGTCCAGGATGGCCGAGTAGGCCGGCTAGGCTCAAGCTCGGGAACAGGGATCCTGGTCGGGCGAGTGGGCCGGCTAGGCTCAAGCTTGACAGGCCCACTAGACTGACCGTGCTCATAAGTCGACCGAGATCGATGTAGTCGGGTCGGAAACTCTCTCATGACAGGACGCTCCTGTGTGGAACGCCTCTCCGGGATAGGGGTAGGATCTGGTGCCATGTACTCCTGGGTCGGCTGGTAACTACAGAGCGGGGTGGGGTCATGGACAGCCCCCCACCCCCCTCTGTCGAGCAGCGCGCCTTCTGGGCGCGGGGGCGGGGGGCGATCCAATGTCAGGGTCCGAGGAAGGGGCCTGCCCATCCTCGTCCATCGGGTCATCACCCGACTCATCCTCATCTAGGTCCACAAACGCATCGGCCAGCTCGGGTGCCCTACGGTTTCCTATGGCTCGTCTACCTACTCGCCAGAATGGCCGGAAAGAGGCGGGGTCTAAATCTCTCTAACCCTCGATGACAATCTCGTTCTGGGCAGCCAATCTGGTAATCAGGCTGCAAAACCTAAAACCTCTCCGGCTATGCGTGTTGGCTCTCTCTCTAATGTTCGACCAGATCCGGGTTGCTATGTCGACCCGGCATCGGGACATGAAGCAGTAAACCAGAAGTACCACTTCGTAGGGCAGCTTAGTGATATGATGAATCCCTACTACCCGGTTCACTCCAAACTCAAACCACCACTGGGCTGGCGGACTCAAAAATGTGCCATGTAACCTCCCGTTGGTCTCCCAGCGGGCCTCATCCGCCCCTTCACACAGAGTCCTCAAGAGCTCCACTTGCGGAGGAGAGTCCTGAACAAGCATATCGTACGCACACCGACCCTCGAATTCGCCAGGTATACCATACGCCCAGCGGATTGCGAGGGGCATCAGCCAAATAAACCCCCTATGACAGTAAACCCAGTTCGGGTACAACTCTGTCTCCCCGAACTCCTGACAGTAAACCCAGCCAAATCTGCTCGTACGGGATGTCAATGGCAAAAGGCAAACGAAAATCAGACGCCACGGGTCTCTCAAGCCAGTCCATAACAGCTAACGAAAGCAGAAAATTCAGAAATTAAATATAATTATTTTTTTATTTTTATTATTATTTTTTTTCAAAACGCAGAAAAATGCTGTCAAAATGCAGATACGCAGTCAAAATAGCTAAATACGCAACTTACACAGTCAATTACGCTACCCTATGCTAATTTGCAGTTAATGGTCAATTACGTAGAAATTGTGTTAAATACGCAAGTAACAATTAAAAATGCAGAAAAGCAGCTAAAAACGCAGTATACAGTCAAAAATAGCTAAGTACGCAGCATGCTAAACCCGGGTACGGGTTGGTGCCGAAAACTGAAAAAATAGCGAAATAAGAAGTTTTTGAACCTGAGCACTCGGAGCGAGTCAACAAGTGCAAAAACTGTCGTCGGAAAAGTCGCCGGAAAATTTTTCTCGCCGGAAAAATTTCTGACTTGGGCACCGTGTAGGCCTCGCCCTCCTCTTCGACGTTTCTTCTTTGTGTTTTCTCAAATTTCGACCTGAAGCCGACGAATCTGGAGCTTTTCTTCAAATTTTTAACAAATTTGACTTGACCCCCACACCAATTCGGACACTGTTTTGTAGCTTCAACCACACCTAATTATCCCGTTCTCACGAGAATCCCAAAAAAGTGCTTGGTTTTTGATTTGGTGAAATTTGGACTTTTGAAGGTGGAGAGAAAATGAGGAAAGACAGAGCTTGAAGGTGCTAACAATGGAGGTGGTGGCTGGTGAACCCGTCCACTGAAATGGGGCAATAAGTGGCTGTTTTTTTAAATGGCAAAAAACTCCCCCCCCCCAGTTCGGTGAAATGGCACTTTGACCCCCTAAGGCTTTTGAAGCTCCACTTGCTTCCCCTGCTGCGTGGCTTGCTGGCTGGGCTGCGTAATTGGGCCGGCTGCGTGGCTGGGCCGCTTATTTGGGCCGGCTGCGTGGCGGGTCAACTTCATCTTTTTTTTTCTCTGCCTGCGTAATAGGCCTCGTGGGCCGCGTATTTGACTTTTGGGCCAGCGTAACTATTTTTTTTTTTTTTTTTTTGCGTATTTAACCTCCTGGGCTGCGTATTTGACTCCTGGGCCTGCGTAACTGGCCTTTTGGGACAGTTTTTCTGCACTTCTTTGAATGCGTGTCGGACCTCTCGGTTTTGACCCGCACATTTTTCTGCTTGCGTTTTTGTGCTTAAAATTTCCTGCACAAACTTGTCTACCCATTAACACACACTCATCTCGCCTCTCTCAAAATTCAGAACGTAAAATAAAAACTGTAATAAATAAATAATTTACGTCATCCGATGGGATGCCTCCCACCAAGCGCTTGTGATTTACGGTCGACGGCCCGACCCGGTTACCTCTCACGGGTCGTCAAAGTAGACGGGGTCCACTTTGGCGACTTCAACTGTCTCGAGATATGGCTTGATCCGGTTCCATTTCACCCTGAAACTGGACTCGTCTTTTGGGTTCTCCATCTCAAATGCTCCCCATGCAAATATCTTCTTGATGATGAACGGTCCCGACCATCGAGACCTCAACTTGCCCGGAAAGAACCGCATCCTCGTGTTGTAGAGAAGCACTTTGTCGCCTTCGTTGAACTGCTTCGGCGTGATCCGCTGATCATGCCACTTTTTCGTCTTCTCTTTGTAGATTTTAGCGCTCTCGAATGCCGTTCTGCGGAATTCCTCTAATTCCAGCAGCGCTATTTTTCTCTTATCTCCCGCTAGATTCTGGTCCATGTTGAGCAGTTTGATGGCCCAGTATGCTTTGTGCTTCAACTCAACCGGCAAGTGGCACGCTTTTCCAAACACGAGCTGGTATGACGACATTCCCAGCGGTGTCTTGAAAGCTGTCCTGTAGGCCCAGAGTGCATCGTCCAGTCTTAGGGACCTATCCTTCCGGCCGAGATTCACCGTCTTCTCGAGTATGCTTTTGATCTCTCTGTTCGAAACCTCGGCCTGCCCGTTCGTTTGAGGATGGTAAGGAAGTGACACCTTGTGAACCGACACACCGTACTGTTTCAGAACTTTGGCAAAAACTCGATTAATGAGGTGTGATCCCTCGTCACTGATCATCGCCCTGGGTGTCCCGAACCGAGTAAAAATGTTGCGTTTCAGAAAACGCTCAACCGTAGCTGCATCGTTTTTCTGACACGCAATCGCCTCGATCTACTTTGTCACATAATCCACTGCCAGCAGAATGTAAAGATTTCCCATCGAAGACGGGAACGGACCCATGAAGTCAATCCCCCATACATCAAACGGCTCTACCTCCTGCCACACGGTCATCGGCATCTCGTCCCGGTGTGACGTGTTTCCTGTCCTCTGGCACCTATCACATCCCTGCACATAGTCGTGACAGTCTTTGAAGAATTTCGGCCAGAAAAAACCGGACTGCAGTATTTTATGCGCCGTGCGCGTTCCCCGAAAATGACCCCCACACTGTGCTGAGTGGCAGTGTTTGATCACGTTCCAGGCTTCGTGGGTCGGAATACACCTTCTCAGAATGTTGTCGGCCCCCTGCTTGAACAGATACGGGTCATCCCAGAAATACTGTCGGCACTCGGAAATAAACTGTTTCCGCTGAGACGGGGTAAGATCCTCGGGAAGCGTGCCAGTTACCAAGTAATTGGCTATGGCGTAATACCACGGTCTCCCGAGCTTAACTGCCATAATATGCTCGTCCGGGAAATTTTCCTGAATCGGGACTCGTTCCGGCTTGGTGTTTTCCAGTCTCGAAAGGTGGTCAGCAACTACGTTCTCGACTCCCTTCTTGTGTGGAATCTCCAAGTCAAATTCCTGCATCAGTAATACTCACCGCAACAGTCTCGGTTTCGCGTCCTTCTTGTCCAGCAGATACTTCAGGGCGCTGTGATCAGTAAAAACGATCACTTTGGACCCGACCAAGTATGGCCGGAATTTGTCCAGGGCATAGAATACGGCCAGCAGTTCCTTCTAAGTCGTACCGTAATTCATCTGGGCGTCGTTCAACACCCTGCTGGCATAGTATATGACATGGCAGAATTTGTCTTTCCGCTGCCCCAAAATCGCACCGACTGCGTAGTCGCTGGCGTCACACATCAGCTCAAACGGCAGTGACCAGTCCGGAGTCGTGATTACCGGGGCTGTGGTCAGCTTCTTCTTCAGATGGTCAAAGGCATGCTGACACGCTCCGTCAAAATCAAACGTCACGTCTTTCCCGAGTAGGGCGCAGAGCGGCTTTGTGATCTTGGAGAAATCCTTGATGAATCGTCCGTAAAATCCTGCATGCCCCAAAAAACTCTTGATCGCCTTCAGGGTTGTTGGGTACGGAAGCTGCTTGATCACATCGATCTTGGCCCGGTCCACCTCGAGTCCCTTACTGGAAATTTGTGACCCAGCACGATACCCTCGGTGACCATAAAGTGACACTTTTCCCAGTTCAGAACTAGGTTCGCCTTCTTGCATCGGATCAGAACCTGGGATAAGTGACCGAGGCAGTCTTCAAAACTGTCCCCGAACAGTGAAAAATCGTCCATGAAGACCTCCAGATTTTTCTCGATCATGTCGGAGAATATGGCCATCATGCATCGCTGGAACGTGGCGGGTGCGTTACACAACCCGAACGGCATACGACGGAACGCAAAAGTACCGTACGGGCAGGTAAACGTCGTTTTCTCTTGATCGTCTGGGGCGATGTAGATCTGATTGTACCCCGAATAACCGTCCAGAAAACAGTAATAGGCGTGGTGCGCCAACCTGTCCAGCATCTGGTCCATGAACGGTAAAGGGAAGTGATCCTTTAACGTTGTCTCATTCAACCTCCGGTAATCCATGCAAATCCGCCACCCCGTGACGGTGCGTTGTGCAATCTGCTCCTGAGCCTCGTTCTGCACTAACGTGATACCCCCTTTCTTGGGCATGAACTGGACCGGGCTGATCCACGTGCTGTCCGAGATGGGGTAAATAATTCCTGCTTCCAGCCACTTCATGACCTCCTTTCGCACTACATCGCTCATATTCGGATTCAGTCTCCGCTGGGGCTGAATCACCGGTTTTTTACCTTCTTCAATTCTGATCTTGTGCATGCAATTGGAGGGGCTGATCCCCTTATATCCGCAATCGTCCAGGCGATTGCTTCTTTGTGCTCTCGCAGTACCTCCAGCAGTTTCTGCTCCTGTTCCTGAGATAGATGAGACGAAACAATTACGGGCAGTGTATCGTTATCCCCAATGTACGCATACCTGAGATGACTCGGGAGCTGTTTAAGCTCCAGTGTAGGCGGCTCCTTGAGTGACGGGATCAGGGCCAGTTTCTTCCCACCGTCTCCGTCCAAGTGCAAAGTGGTCCAATGTTCCGTCTTCATGGCCTGCTCACACCGGGTCTTCTCCTTGTCTGACGAGTACATGTTGTCGATTTCTTCCCACATCTTGTCCATCTCGTCCTCATCCAGACCTTCGTTCATTACCTCAACGGCATAGATTTCCTCGTGATCATAGTAGTTAGGCAATTGAAGATTTTTGAAAACATTGAATGTTACCTTGTCTTCATTAATCTGCATCGTCAATTCCCCGCTCTTGCAGTTAATCATAGCCTCTCCGGTGGCCAGGAACGGTCTGCCCAGAATGAGCGGTACCTCTCCTGCCACCATGTCCAGGATCACGAAATCTGCCGGAAAAATCAGCTCCCCAACTTTCACCAGAATGTCTTCTATGACCCCATATGCCTGTTTGACGTACCTGTCCGCCATTTGCAACATGATCCTGGTGGGTCTCGGTTCACCGATCTTCAAGCTTCTGAAAATTGTCGACGGCATCAAATTGATGCTGGCCCCTAGGTCACACAGGGCCTTTCCTGTATATGCGTTTCCCAGGGTTACCGGGATGACGAAGCTGCCAGGATCCTTCCTCTTCTTTGGTAACCCATTCTTCACACAATTGCTCACTTCTGCCGTCAGATTTATCGTCTCGAAATCGCTCATACGCCTCCTCCCATACAGGATATCTTTGAGAAACTTGGCATACGTGGGCATCTTTGCCAACGCCTCTGCAAAGGGTATGTTGATTTGGAGCTGTTTGAACATCTAGAGAAATCAGAGGTAGTCTTTGCTATCATCCCTCTTCCGTGTCTTCAAAGGATACGGCACCTCTTTCGAGACGGGTACCGTTTCTGCTTCCTTCTCCGTTTGCACTGCATCCTTCTCAACCGAGCCCTTTGGCTGGGGGCGGTCGGCTGAGTTGCTTTCCCAGCCAAATACTTTGTGTTCAATTTCCTTTGACTTTTCTGCACGTGCATCGCTGGGGTGCGGTGGATCCTGGAGTGCTATTCCACTTCGGGTGGTGATGGCATTGATCTGAGCACGTGGATTGTTGACGGTGGTAGAGGGTAAGTTTCCTGGTGCTCTCTCGGCTTGCTGCTGTGCAAGCTGTCCGAATTGAACCTCCAGTGTCCGTAGTGCGGTTTTGGTCTGGTGCAGGTCGGCAGTCAAAAGTATTAACCGCTGTGTCAATTTTTGCATCGGACTGCGCGAACCTGGCGTTCATGGCCTGCAACGTGGCGTCCAGTTTACTCATCTGCTCCTCGAATCGTTGTGCTGTCAATACCGGCTGGGCCGGCTGAACCGGGGTTGTTGTCTGATTGGCCAGCTGCACCGGTGGCTTGTGCTGGAACCCTGGTACGTACATCCCAGAATTAGGATTTCCGTACCGGAAACCAGGATGATCTCTCGTGCCCGGTCGGTACCGGCTCGGGTCCCACTGCTGCTGCTGGGCATAGTTAACATCCTCCATCCTTAGATCTTCGATAGCCTCGTCTAGCTCTGGAACGTCTACCGGTGCAACCGTCTTCTTCTCAGAATATACTTTCTTCACTAAGTCTGTGACAAACTTGGTCAGGTTGTTGATACGATCATCTGCAACCGGCTCGGCCATGGCGGTGAGTCTGCGCTCGTCAAACAGGCGGGTATCCTGTTTGGCTAATTGCTTCATCAATTCATAGGCTCCGTCCTTGTCCACATGGTACAGAAAGTTGCCACCGGCTTCTCTGTCAATTCTGTCAGCGTTGTCCCTGTCGAGGGCATGGTAGAAAACCTGCAGAATTTTTGCGTCCTCGAAACTGTGATTCGGGCACTTCTTCACCAGTCGCATCAATCTCTCCCATACCTCCACTACCGTTTCTCCCATCTTCTGACTGAACGACAAGATCTCGCTCTGCAGTTTAATCACTCGGGAGGCGGGGAAGAACTTGGCCAGAAAATCCGAAACGCACCCTTCCCAGGTTGTGATGGATTTGGGCGGTCGGCTTTCGAGCCAGTCCTTGGCGGCCCCGTACAGGCAATACGGAAACAGGATCAGTTTAAGTGTATCGGCCTCGACCCCTCGGTACTTGACTTTGTTGTAGTAATCATCGAACTTCCCAATGAACTCGTTCGATCTTCATCGGCTTTACCATGGAACGGACAGTGTGTCTGTGCCGTCTGGATGGTGGAGGATTTTAGGTCAAAGTGCTCCGCCGTAATCGGAGGCACTACTATGGCTGGTTCGTGTCCTCCGGACGGGACCTCGAAATTTTCCACCAAAGCTTTTCCAGATCGGTTGTACGTCCTCTGATGGAGCATGGACTTGAAGCCTGCTGCGACTAGCTTTTCAATGTACCGAGCCATCTCGACTGGGGTACGTGTCTCAGGTTCAGCCTCTTGTCCAGTGACTGTCGGGGTAGCAGGATTGCCCGTGTGAGCCATTCTGCTTTCTTGGTGTCTGCGGTTCTGCTCTGTAAACAGCTTTTCTGGGTTGTCGAGCGGTGTGACCAAATCGCGAGGCAATCTAGGCATTCACTCAAGGTTCCTGAAAAACGAGATTACGAGCAGTTAGATAAGGGAAAAACGAAAAAGAAAAAATAAAAACTCTGAAAACTAATTCTGACTACTAAATAAACCCTAAAAATAGTCCCCGGCAACGGCGCCAAAAACTTGATGCGCGCAAGTATACGAAATCAAGTAGTACCGGGTGTATTTCAACTCGGGTTATCGATCCCACAGGGACTGTCTCGGGTTTTCTCGAGTAATCAGTTTTGGTTGACAAAGTGTAAAAAACGAGGAAAAGGGGTTGTGTTTGTTGTTACGGAACTACGTAAAACTAAAAACGCAAAAACGTAAATATATTTTTTGTGACGTTTTCTGGAATAAACTTGCTTTTTGTACTCTAGGGTTGATGAGAACTAGGCTCCAGGATCCCCTCGGGTTTCTACAGATTTTACGTTTTTTCGGTTTGATATGAAAACACTCAGCAGTCTCGTTATCTGTGCAACGTACCGGTTGTGCAGTGAACTTTCAGATTCCACACGTAATCCCGATCCTACAGACGTTCGAATTCCTGTTAAGCTACCTAAGTCTGCAGTCTCGTTCTAAGCCTGTTAGGGTTTCTAACCTGTCCTAATGCCCCGGGTCAGATTCTCCAACAGTCGGTCTCACGTTTTTCTGTGCTAGCCCTATCTCCCTTTCTCTGGTCGGTCCATCAGGGTAAGGTACTAAATCCTGTCTTTTCTTCCTAACCCTAACCTGACGTTTTCACCTACAGGCTCGGGTCTATAGCAATTCTGGTTCGCGACACCGATCATGCATATAAGATAACAGTCAAAGACAGAATAACATATAAAGCTGCTGAATTTAAGATAACAATCATGAATTCATAATCAAACGTCTATAATAAAATCTTGATACGAAACCCTAGGTTCACCGAAAACCTAGGTAAAAGGTTTAGCTACTAAGTGACATAATTAAATAACAACGTTTCTGAATAAGAGAGATAGTGAAATCAAACGCGTGCTGTAGATTCTGAATTCCTGCTTCCGTGTTCACCGAGAGTGCTCTGCGATCTCCTTCAGTAAGTTGTTGTGTCGTTTTGTGATGAGCACTGGACAAGTCTTTATATAGTGCTGGAGGCGTTTCTGGAAACTACCGAAATTACGAAACTGCCACTGGGCCGAAACCGCCTCGGGAAACGGGACGTCAGCCATCGCCTCGGGAAACGGGACGTGTGCCATCGCCTCGGGAAACGGGCCAACTGCGCAAGATAACTGCGTAGCTACCTGCGTAGGTAGTTTCGTAGCTACCTTCGGAGGTGGCTGCGTAGCTATCTGCGTAGGTGGCTGCGTAGTTACCTGCGTAGGTGGCTGCGTAGCTACCTGCGTAGGTAGCTGCGTAGCTACCTGCGTAGGTAACTGCCTCCTCGTTTTGCGCGCCAAACTCCTCGGGATGTCTCGGGATGACTACTGAGCTTCTCGGAGTGTGTTTCGTTCGTCTCGGAATGCGTGCCAAACTGCTCGGGATGCCTCGGGATGCGTTCCAGGCTCCTCGAGATGCGTGCCCATTTCCTCGGGAAACGTGCCAATCTTCTCGACTTGCATGCTCGGCTTCTCAGCCTTCTTGGATCCTTCAACCGCATGCCTGCTTCATTTCCGGCTCCTGCACAAGTCTTGTCCCTACATCAACAACACGAAACAAAACCCGTGATCATATCTCGATATGCGTGAAATAAAGCAGTTTTTGCGTGTAGGAGATAAAAACAGCAAAACGTTAATTCCCGAGTCAAGTGGGGCAGAAATCGACTAAAATGCTCATTTAGGACGAAAATACCCCTCAAATTGGGTTAACCAATAACTCCTAGTGAGGAGCTATCACTGACTTCTAGCCCCCTAGCTGCTCGAAGGCCTGCGATGAGAGCCTCATACTCCGCTTCATTGTTGGTGACTGCGAAATCGAGTTTTGTGGACATTTGGATGACCTCCCCATCTGGTTTAGTCAAGACAACTCCAATTCCTCCTCTTTTCCTTGTTGGCGATCCATCAAAATCAAGCGTCCCGTAAGGTAACTCGATTGCATTGATCTCGGGTCCCTCTAGTTCCTCCTCGATCATGGTCTCGTAGCTATTATCCGGGAATTGTGCCAACAGATCTGCCACTGCCTGTGATTTGATTGCCTGCGGTCGAACACACGTGATGTCGTATTGGGAAATGGTCATATACCATTTTTCCAATCTTCCGCCGGGAGAAGTATGAGTCAATAGGTACCGTATGGGGTCGCTCTTTGTAACCACCACCACTTTATGCGAGGCGAGGTAGTGCTTCAACTTTTGTATTACAAAGAATAGGGCAAGGCAGTGACGCTCGATATCGGTGTACCTTGATTTGGGTGGTTGCACTATGCGAGAAATATAGTAAATCGGCCTTTCTTGCCCTTCATATTCCTGAGCCAGAAGTGCCCCTATGGACTTCTTTGTCGACATCAGATACAGCAAAAGCGGCGATCCAAGCTGCGGTGCGATCATTACCCTTTGTGATGTTAGCAAGTCCTTTAACCTCCCGAATGCGGCCTCATGTTCCGTAGTCCAATTGCACACATCATTCTTCTTGAGGAGATTGCTAAAGCAGAAGGTTATTTCTGCGATCGCTGGGATAAACCTTCGCAGGTAAGATAACTTCCCCAAGAATATTTTCAGAGCGCTTTGATTTTTTGGTGCCGTCATGCTAGTGATGGCTGATACCTTTGCGGGATCAGGCTCGATGCCCTGGCGATGTATCACACATCCCAAGAACTTCCCTGAGGTCACTCCGAATGCACACTTCATGGGATTCATCTTTAGCTGGAAACTTCTGCATCTTTCAAATACTTTCCGCATGTCCCCCAAATTGGTCCGCTTCCTCTTTGAACTTAACAACCAAGTCATCGACATAAAACTCCACTTCTTTGTGCATCATGTCATGAAACAGAGCCATCATGGCTCGCTGATAAGTCGCGCCTGTGTTCTTGAGTCCAAACGGCATAACTGTATAATTGAAGACTCCCACTGGCGTGGTGAACGCGGTTTTCCGTGCATCTTCAGGGTCCATCTTGATCTGGTTGTACCCACTGAAGCCATCCATGAAGCTGAACATACGATGACCCGCAGTCGAATCAATGAGAAGATCGATGTTGGGCAGTGGAAAATCGTCCTTGGGGCAGAAGCGGTTGAGATCTCTGAAGTCTACACAAAAGCGAAGCTGCCCATTCTTCTTCACCACATGCACAATGTTAGCCAACCATGTGGGATGGTGATTTGGCTCGATAAACCTGGCGGTTAGTAGCTTGACAATTTCTTGCTTGATTTTCACATTTATCTCCGGCTTGAAGCTCCTTGTGCTTTGTTTCACCGGCTTAGATCCCGGGATTACATCTAACCTGTGCATGGTGATGCTCGTGTCCAGGTCGGGCATTTCATCGTATTCCCATGCAAACACATCTTTGTACTCAGTCAGGAGCTGCAGCAATCTTGCTTCTTCCTCTCTTGTGAGGTCTGCACTCAGAAAGACGGGCCTCTTCTTTTCTTCGCCTAGGCTTAGGAATACTTCCTTCAGCTCCTGTTTCTGAGGTTTGGGCTTATCCTCCATGCATTCAGGCGCCTCTTTTAGCTTGTCCTCCAAAACGCCTGGTGTCGGCTTGTCTACTTCCAGGACACGCTCGATTTTATTGATTTTCCCAGGGATATCCGCATGTTTATGTGGGGGTATCCCCGCGCACCTTCATATGCGGTAGCATTTCTTCCCGTTAGAGTAGAAGCTTTCTATCTCTTTGCCCGCGAGATCGTGCTTTACTACTCTTTTCAGAGTGTACACGTTCTTTCTTTGGTAGGCGACCTGCGGTGCTTCTTCTCGCACGGACGACGTTTCCTTGGCCTCCTCCCTTGTCACCATTACTCCTGCTGGCGATTGATCCTTGATGTCTTCCCATCGAGGCAAGGGAGTTGGATTAAACGGCCCTGGCGTTTGCTCGCCCGCCATTTCAGTAAACCACACAGCTTCAGTGAGGTGCGCCTCGTCTAAATTGAAAGGGTTTACCGAGGCTGGTATCTCCACTATTCTGTCATTCCAGATAGCTTTCATCACCTGGTGAGCTGTTGAGGGGACTGCATCGAAGCGATGAATCCAAGCTCGCCCTATCATCATATGATTTGTAGAGTTCGCATCAATGACATAGAATTTGGCTGAACATTTGATTTTTCCTATCTGGATGCCCAGACGAATCCACCCTATCGTCATCCTAGAATCGTTTCCAAATCCCATCGGCGGGGATGGACGTCTGACAATCTTATGCTCAGGGATTCCCGCCAACTTTAAAGTGTTGAGCGAGACCACGTTGACTGCCGCTCCTCCGTTAACGAATGCCCTTTTGAATTCGACACCATTGATTACTGCCGTTACATACAAAGGCTTCTGGTGGCTCGCATCTGTCTTCTTGTCGCTTGCGGAGAAAGTCATGACCTTTTCCGTAGAGCGAGACGCCCTGACAACTTTCCCATTGGAAACCACGATGTCTTCTTCGTAGTCCTCTGCTATCCTTAGAATCGCTTTTGTCATTTCTTTCCGGCACTTCTCCGAAAGTTCATTTCATCGAAGAACCTGCTGAACCCGTGCGACCCCTTCATCCGATCGGCACATTCGTCCTCCGTATCTATATTGTAGTCCTCATCATTGTAGACTTCGGCAATGATAGGCAAACTGTCTTCCGCAATCTCTTCGAGATCCATAATCGCGATCATGGCTACTTCTTTTCCTTTCGGCTCTTGCTCCTCATGAGTCGGTAATGAATTGCTTCGCACATCCTGCCTCTGATCGCTGACAATCAGCTCACCGTCTTTCATTTTTCGGCTTACCATGTTCCTGAGTTTCTTGCATTCAACTGTGGGGTGCATAATTTTCCCGTGGCATTCGCACCACTTCGGGTCCCGCATCATCTCCTTGGAGGGTATCCTTTCGAGCGGAGGCAAGATACCATCTTTACGCCACTACATACACAAGTCAGTCGCTTCCTCTATCGAGCATGGTAGAGGTGGCGCGTCCAAGTTTGTAACCCTGGGCTGCTTTTGCGGCGAAACCATATTGAACTCCACTTCACGTCCCCTCTTGTAGCTGAACCTTCCAATCTTGAAAGTGGTTCCACTCGAGGGCCGTTCAGGGGCGTGCTTCTTCTTCTGCCTCTCCACTATAGGCTCTATGTTTTTCGTGCACTCCATAAATTTTGAAAAGGTAGGAGTCTGCAGGTTGATCAGCATACCTTTGTACTCATCTCGCATGCCTTGCAAACATATCTCCACGAGCCTGCCCTCAAGCACCTCGTCTCTGCATTCCAAGGACTTGGCCCTGAATTTCTTGATGAAAGTGACTCCATCTTCCTCGCGCTTCTGATACATGCGGGAAAGATGAATCATGGTGACCTTCTCTTCTACTTGGAAGAATTTTGTGTAGAACTTCTGGACCATGTCGTCCCAAGTTTTGACAGACCCAGCTTCCAGCGTCCTATACCATTTGTAGGCCACGTTTCCCAAAGATTTCGGGAACTCGCGCATTAGCAGCTTGGGATCAGCCCCATATGGTCCCATCACATCGATGAAGCGCATGACATGCTCGTGGGCGTTCCCGTTGACGTCCTCGAACTTGTCCCACTTAGGAGCCTTGTACCTAGCGGGATTAGGCATGAGGTAGATCTCGCGTGGGATAGGCGGATCATTGTCAACCTTCGGGATAATTGTGTCTGCAAACGGTTGATTGGCCAAGAACGTCTCTATGCGCCGCCGCAGTGACGTCATACGTTCTGGTGCGCCTTCCCCAGCAGCCGGAGGAAGAGTTATAGCCGGTGGGGACACATATGTTGTGGTCGGACTAGGGGTGTAGGTCATGTTGCCCATCAGGGTCGGCGGAGTAGGAAAGGGGTATTGCGAAGAGAGGTTGGATGCCACGGTTGGTGGTTGAGGTGTATGTGTGGTAAGGGGCGGTATTTGAGCCGTTTGCCCCTGAACAGAGGGTAACTGCACCATTGCTGGTGGAGTTTGCGGATTTGGGTTAGGTGGTGTCAGTATCACCCTAGTCCCTAGGGTGGTAGAGGCTCCCCCTCCCTGAGAGACGGCAGTGCCCGATGTAGGATTCGGGGCAAAGGTTCCCAGGATGGCCATTATCCGTTCCATCTGTGCGGATTGAGCCTGAAGGGCCTTCGCCTGATTCTGAATGGTGGCGTTTAGAGCCTCCAATTTCGGAGTCTCACCTGAGGTGGTCTCCGTGGAAGTGTGACGGGTCTCCTCTCCTGAGGTGGTCTCCGTGGAGGGCGATCTGTTACTGACATCATCTTCGTGAGACATGGTTGCTTTCGATGGTAAGATTCACGTCGGGTTCACCAAATGTGTACGGGAGAATCCTGCAGAGAGAATTCAATATACACCAAGAGCAGAGGATAAGAACACAGGAAGAGTAGGGTTGTGTATAGGGAGAGAGTAAGGCAGTAGCACTGTATGAGAGAGAGACAGGATTTCGGCAGATCTTCCGCGTATCTCAAGTGATTCTCCCTCGTATGGAAGGGTTAACGATCCTATATATAACAGAGAATGTGACCGTTGTAGTGGGTTAATGCGCCCATTAATGGCGGCTTAATTAGCTTAACCACAACGGCACGTTCGTCCACGTATATAGGAACCGTTACGCACGTCGTCAGCGTATACCGGAACCGTTATGAGGTTGACCGGGTTTATGGAGCTCGTGCCATAAATCTCTCAAAGCAGTTACTAGGGGTCGCACGCGGGCTTGGTTGTCGCTCGCGCGCGACAGGACTTACTCTAGCCTCCAAACCACTAAGTCCCTACAGGTCGCGTGTGGTGGTATGCGAGGTCCCTGTCTCGCAGCCCCCACGTGGATCAGCGCGGGAGGTGATCCAGTGTGTTTGGAGCACAGCTAGGTGTGCTGGATGATCGCCACGTGGCTAAGATCTGCCTGTCTAGAAAGCACCATCTACAACCATAAACTGGCATGTCTCCCAATTGAGTACCTACTTGGTCTTGATGCATCTTTACATAACTCGATCGAGATGAGTAAACAATCATCAAACCCATCTCCATACAATGAAAAATATCAACGAACACCTCACATTTTTGTTCCATCATATCGGAAAATATTGACATTGTGCACTGCTAAAAGGTTGCAGGTGCATTGCATAAGTCAACTGAAAAGTCCCATATGAATGATTGTTGTATTTTCCTAATCTTCCGGTTCTATGGCTATTTGATTGTATCCTGAGTAACCATCCAAGAAGCACTATATTGAGTGATGCATTAGACGATGTGGCATGTGGTCAACTAAAGGAAGGGGAAAATGATCTTTGAGAGTTTCTTCATTCAACTTCATGTAATCAATACATACTCTCCACCCAGTGAAAGTACATATAGCAATTTGATCTCATCTTTCAACATCCATCACTCAACCTTTTTTCTGCAACACACTGCATTGGGCTAGTCCATATTGTATCAGAAAATGGATAAATGACGTCTGGCTCTAGCCATTTAAAAAGAACATTCCTTACCACTTCCTTCATGTGTGGATTGAGCCGGCGCTAGAATTGCACCACCGGTTTCTCGTCAGCTAATTTAGTTGTGTAGTGGTATAGGTAGGGCCTTATTCCTTTTATATATGCAATGGTCTATCTCATCGTCTCTTTCTTGTCTTGCAAAGCTATACGCAACTTCTCGTCATGCTCTTGGTCTAAAGCAGAATACACGATTAAAGATAAAGTTTCATTGGCACCAAAAAATATTTCAAATATGCGGGTAATGGTTTCAATTCTTAAGTATGATCTTGTTCAAGAAATGGGATAAGAATTTTTCTGTCTCGTCCATTGAGTAAGGGAAGAGGTATCTTCCAGTTAGCTCTTTAATTTCCTCTATCTATCGCGGTTCATCTTCTTTCCCCGTGTCTAGTGCCAAGAGCTCCCTTTTTAATATCTCCGGTGGATTCTCTTCTTCTTCATGTGTGATCACAGCTACACTATAGCATTCTTCATGACCATCATACTCTTGGAATTTCATATCTCGAAAACACGTAAAAAGCCATATTTTCTTCATCGACCCACATAGTCGATTCTCCATTGGCCACATCAATTATGGTCTTGCGTTTGGCTAAGTATGGGCATCCTAAAATCAGTGGGGCATCAATGTTCGCTTCCATGTCTAGGATCAAAAAATCTACTGGAAAATCAATTAATCCACCTTGACTAGCAAATCTTCCACAATACAATGGGTAACCTTTATTGATATGTCCGCCAACTGTAGGCAAATTGTTGGTAAAGTTTCACCCAACCCCAGTTGCTCATAAACAGATGTAGGTATTTGATTCACACTTTCTCCCAAACTGCATAAAGCATTCCCGTGTTATGTCGTTCATAAATGGGCACCACTGCGGTGTATTTTTCCTAAGCACTACCAGTTCAAATTCTTCCATTCCTTTTCGTTTGGATGAGATGTCTTTACAGAGCTGGGCATATCTTGGCATTTTGGTGATTACATAAGTAAACGGTATATTTATTTGTAGTTTCTAGAAAGCATCCATGAACTACTTGTAGTGCATCTCATCACTTTGGTTCTTCAATCTATGAGGGTAAGCGCTTCAACTTTCTTTTCCTCAAGTTTCTCTACTACCATGACAGATACAACTTATGTTGAGAAAGGATCATCTTTAGTGGATGCATCGCTCACCTCAGGTGTTTTCATAAAGCATAAGGGCATTCCCAAGATTCCCTATATGTTGATGGGTTTGTGTTGAATCACAAGTTCATTGAACATTCTGTCTTTGCTTCAGCTAACTCTCCCTTCAACATCTCAATATGGACCCTTGCATCTGCTTGCTCTAAAACCCTCTTTTCAGCTTCCATAAACTATTCCTTCTGAAGTTCATCATGCTTCTCTTTTGTATGAACCATTATTGTGATGATCATGGCAACAAGTTCTCTGATTATACATGCAGTTTGTTTTCCACAGTTGGGTCGTTGTCTTAGGTACCCCTCCTTCGTCAGCCCATGTTGTTTCCTTGTGTTCTTCTTTTTCCAACAGGTGTACTGATTCGTCATAGCTCAGCCCTGTAAAATTCCCTCTACTCAGAAGATCTAGTTCACGGGGTGAGTCTAAACCCAATGATCCATAAAATTTAATCATTATTGTGCTATCAAACTCTCCATGTTTTAGACATTTCCAAAGAGCTCTTCCAAATCTATCCAACGCTTACCCTACAGATTCTCCAATAGTTTGGGTAAAGCTCCTAAGTTCATTAATCAATGTGACCACTTTGGTAGGTGGTCAATATTGAAAGTTTGTAATGTAGACTAAATACAGGACCAAAATACTCAAGAAGGAGGGGGGTTGAATAGAGTGTGGAATCTTTTTGCTAAACACAAATTTTAACTAAGGAAATATGTGAGAAACTCAAATCTCAAGGCCTTGAGATTTTAGTAAACTAGTCAGAAACTTTCTAAGGCAAAACAGAAAGCTTCAAGGCTTTGAACTACCACCAGTTCTGAACAGTTTGTAAACCCTAGTTTGATTTGAGTTGCTTGCAATAGAAAATAACAAAAATGTAAAGTAAAGAACACAAGGCAATTTACAGAGTTCAGTCCCAATGGACCTAATCTCTGCCTGAGGGATCTAATCCCCCCAGGATTGGGCAAACACTTCTTATTACTCACACAGAAACAACTATAGATCTCCAAGCCTAAGTGAATTCCCGTACACCTATACAGCTTGTGGTTCCAAACCTATCTAGTACCAGCTACTAACTGTTGAGCTAACAAGAACCTCTTATTGTTCACTTTCAAAACCAACCACTAGGTTTAGAGAGGTTTTAGATATACTAAAGATAAGCAGATTACAAAAAAGAAGAAGAACACAGTAGAAGAATAAGCTTGCGAAGGCCTGGATGTGTTCTTCAGGAAACTGGAATGATTGATCTTCTGAAAGCTGTAATTGAAGCCAGAATGTATGTGTGTTTGAATATCTGGTCTTCCACAAATTTTCCACACCTCTCTCAGTTCTCTGCAAGCTTCTCAATCTCTTTCAAAATTAGTCTTTTATCCACTCACTGCAACTGAATGAGAGATTTTAGGATCTCAGTTCCTGCAAATCCTCATCCTTTCCAACTACAATTGAAACAACTTTGAGTAGATATCCGTCGGAGTTTGTTGAGATTGCACTTGCACGTTTAACAAACCTGCAACAACATTAAAACACAGCAACAACAAAATCCAGAAAAATAACAGCACTACGTCTGTTTGGATTTCCAGTTTCTGAATAAAAACTGGATGAGTGAATAAAACAATAATCTGATTAACTTCTGAAACATATAACTCATGATAAACTAGTTTAAGACTTTTAGAAGTCATTAAACAATCCTAATAATGAAGATCAAACCCTGCAGGAAAGAATCAAATTAACTCTGTAAAAACTGTCAGCAACTCAAGGCACATCTCAATGCCTTGAAGCTCTGAACATGCTTCACAGTCTTTCAGTGTTGAGACCCGAAATCTTTGACTGTCTCTGATCAGGATATCTGCAACTGTATTATATGTATAACATAAATATTCGCAGCAAATCTCTGATCTTAAACATCAGATATACAACCTGCGACACAAGATTATTAGAGTATACAGTATGATAAAGTTACTCTCAAGGCTTTGAAGCTCTGATCAGTATCTTAAGGCCTTGGAGCCTCAGAAATACTTTGTCTTTGTCTTTCATCACTCAAAACATTTACTTCTCAAAACACACTTAGAAGTCTTTGAGTCAACAATCTCCCCCTTGATGAAAGACAAAACCCATGATCTTGTGTAAATATCCCTGCAACTCCTTGTAAGAATTAGATATCAACATTTTGCAGAAACAATAAACAGTAATACCAGCCAAACCACATTAAATCAAATAACCAGTAATCACATATCACAAATAATCACATAACACAATTGATTAAAGCAAAAACTCAAAATATTATTAACTAAACTTATCCAAAAACTGAAGATATTCAAACACTGAAGATAACACAACTTTCCAAACACTGAAGATAACACAACTAGCACATAATTTCTCCCCCTTTTTGACTTTCATCAAAATAAGGTGAATAAATGTTGGATCATTACTCAGAGTCTTAAAAAAAAACTTAACAAAAAATAAGTTCTAACTGAATGTCAAGGCTTTGAGAATAGAAAAGAAGAAAGGAGAAAGAAAAGGATCAAGACTTTGGTCTTCTCAGATCTTCACTTCTTCTTTGATACTTGGCCTTTCTCTGAGCCTTCTCCAACCTCTTCATCACTTTTAGCATCTCCAGCAGACTGATTCTCTTCTTGTTCATCGTCTACCTCCGCAACAACTTCCTCAATAATCTCATCCACCTTCTTGTTCTTAATCGGCACTGAATCACCCTCTGTAGCTGCATCAACACATGTGTCTTCACCAGCTTCTTCTTCATCAGTTTTCTCATACAAATCCTTTGAAGTGAGCACCACTGGAATAGGCTTCTTTTTCTTCTTCAAGAATTCACCTAGCCTTTCATCTGAGTCAACGCTGGTGTCATGACTAGTAGCAGAAGGGATCTTTTCTAAGTTAAAACCTTTGATAACAACATCTAGTTTTCCATTCATCACATTCATCAAACCCTTGAACTGATTAAACTCAGAAGATAGATCAAATAGCCTTTGTCTAAGATCTTCAATCTCAACCTGCTGTTCTTCAAACTTCTCAACCAACAGAGAGTAATCCTCATTTGTTTTTCCTTTTGCTGTTGTAGCCCCCTTAGGTTTAAAAAACTCTTTCTCTTCAAGCTCAGCTTTGTATAACTCTGAATAGAACTTCCAATGACCTTTTCCTGTCTGAACCACTCCAATCCTCTGTAAAGCAGTCTCATCAATTAACCCAAAAGCACCAGTTATATTTTCCTCTCCATGTACCTAAAAATGCTCAAAGAAAAGAGATAATAGGTTGGCATAGGGAAGATGATGGTTTCTAGTTCTAGTAGCATAGTAGATCATATGCTCTATAACTACTGTTGGCAAGTCAATCTCAAACCCTTGACATATCAGGTACATCAGTATAAGAACTTTATTAGTAACCAACTCTCTTGAGTTTTCCCTAGGAACAACACTTCTCATCAGAATTGTAAACAAGATCTTAGCTTCACAGTTGAGCACAGAGTGTGTCAACTGTTTGGGACCAGAGGGAACACCATCAATGAAATACATAGCTTTGGCTTTTTCTAGACAGTCCTTCCTATTGGGACGATCACCAACATTGTACTTCTTAGGAATGCCCAAGACTTTGGCAAAAGTCCTATGATCTAGCCTTAAGTTTATCCCAGCCACCTTAGAGGTTAACACTAATTTATCTTCTCCTTCTTGAACAAGATTCAGATAAAACAACCTAGTTAACCCAGGATAAGGTTTTGAACTAGGATTTAACACCTTCCAAACTGCAGAATCCCTTAACTTCCTCATAAAGTCAATATCCAGTTTATCTAATAACTCTTCAGAAATCATACTACAAAAAGCAACCTTATAAGAAGCATACCCTTGCATCCAAATTGTCCTAACTTCAGAACTAACAAACCAATCTGAAGGAAGTACATTTTTACCTTGATAACCCTTTTTGGTTGCAGCAGCAACTTGCTTAACCCTTGATTTCTTCTCAGTAGGTTTCTCCTTCTCTTGTTCTCCTTCAGTGGACTTCTTCTTGCTTTCCTGAGCATATTTCCCCTTTTCTTCAGCACCAGCCTTTTTCTTCTGTCCCCCTTTCTTCTTGTCTGACCTAGGTTGATCACCACCCTGAGTCTTTGTCTCCTTCTGTGGATTAATACTTGAACCTTCATCTCCCTTTTCTGTTCTGATCTTCTTTGCAGGAGGAGTGTCCTCATCCAAACTTTGAGTGTTCTCTGAGTCCGAATCAGAGATCACAATCTTCTCCTTCTTGTTTGCCCTCTTCTTATATCTGCCAGAAGACTTTCCCTGTTGTTGAATTCTTGCTGATTTGCGCTCCATTGTTGGTTTAGGTTTTTGAGAGGAGAATGAGATTGAGAGAAATAGAGAGAGAGAGAGCAGAGAGACGTAGAGAATTGAGAGAGAATGAAGAAAAAATAAGCCCTGACTTTCAGCTTAATTAGGTTAAAAGAATGAGTTATAATAGGACTCTACTGATATGAACATGCAAAACGAATCCTTAAAAATACTTTTGGATATTTTAGAAAATTCTCTGAGTAATTCAAATAACAATTCTCTAAAGAGACAAGATATAATATTTGATGATCCATTTTTTTTTAAAAAAAAATTACAGATGTTTCAAGACCTTGGAGAACAATCTCAATGCCTTGAGGTTTTCAGCAGTCTTAGAAATTTCAAAGCTTTGAACTATACTTTTGTGTACGAGAGAATCCTGCAGAGAGAATTCAATATACACCAAGAGTAGAGGATAGAAAGAACACAGGAAGAATAGGGTTGTGTGTAGGGAGAGAGTAAGGAAATAGCACTGTATGAGAGAGAGACATGATTTTGGCAGAGCTTTCGCGTATCTCAGGTGATTCTCCCTTGTATGGAAGGGTTAACGATCCTATATATAACGGAGAATGTGACCGTTGTAGTGTGGTTAATGCGCCCATTAATGGCGGCTTAATTAGCGTAACCACAACGGCACGTTCGTCCGCGTATATAGGGACCGTTACAGCACGTTGTCCGCGTATACCGGAACTGTTACGAGGTTGACCTGATTGACCGGGTTGACCGGGTTTATGGAGCTCGTGCCATAAATCTCTCAAAGCAATGACTAGGGGTCGCGTGCGGGCTTGGCTGTCGCTCGCGCGCGACAGGACTTACTCTAGCCTCCAAACCACTAAGTCCCTACAAGTCCCGTGCGGTGGTATGCGAGGGACCTGTCTCGCAGCCCCCACGTGGATCAGCGTGGCTGGTGATCCAGTGTGTGTGAAGCATAGCTAGGTGTGTTGTATGATCGCCACGTGGCTAAGATCTGCTTGTCTAGAAAGCACGATCTACATTAGCCCCCTTTCTGCGCGTGAAGACGCATAGCCGGATAGGCTTCCATGCGCAGGAACCAACGTACGCGTCGCCGCCACGCACCAATTCAAATACACACAAATTCAGCCCCCGTGCGTGTCATTTTGACCTAAAATCCTTAGATTCCTGCCGTCTGGTCTTTTAGGGTTTTAGGCATGACGTCAGCTTGTCCTGTGATTGCGCGATTCGACGGTGACGGTTGCGATTCGACTACTGAAAGGACGCAACCCTTCATTGTTTTTGGATAAATACTCTGTGCTCTCCATTGTTGCAAAGCATCACTTCTTTCTCTTAAAGTGAATGATACCCGGAAGCCTTCAAGAGCAAATTCAAATAATCAATCATCAATTCTTTCTTGTCAATCGTCTTCTTCAACTGTCCGCATCCAAGCAAGCTTTACCAAAACAAGGTTGGCCTTGCTCAATTCCATTTAATGTACTGATATATGCTTTGAACTGTATTGGATCTGCAAACCCGTGACTATCTGAAACATGCCATTCGTTGGAAACTGCAAGAAAGGCCTTGCTCTTTGAACTCAGAACTAATTTAATCCCCAGATTGTAAGGGTTTTGAATGCGGGGTTTCTGAAATTCCCAATAATGTAAACGATTCTGAACTTTCAAACCCAAAATTGACACTGAACTGTTCATCTTCTCTTTGACAAAACATCGTTGCTTCAACTGAAAACTCGAACTGATTCCTGAAATTCAAACTGAAAGTGTGTGTGTTTCTCCCCCCTTTTTTCTTGCTCTTCCGCAGGAATGGCGAAGACAAAAGGAACCAAATCTGTTAAAGAGGTTGAGGAGATACCTGATCTTCCCCAAACCCTATGGCGGAAAGTCCCCTATTTGGGCGGAAAAGATTTTTATCATGCTAGGGTTAAGGTGAAGAACCTTCCAACTCCTGTTCCTTATGAAGAGTTGCAAACATTGACCCCACCTGTTAACGTAACCATGCTGGAATTGATCGATTCCAAGGATGTGGTTCAATTAGGGGTTGAAAATGGGTTTTTCCCCCATACTGCAATTTGTACCCAGGCGTTTGTTCAGAAATTGGACTTCATGGATGAGTGGATCGACCATGTGTTGACCAACCATGCCATCACTTTGAACAATGCTGGCATCTATATCGCCGTTCGTGCTATGAAGGGTGTTGCCGTGAAGTTGGACCAGTCCATGCATCTAAACCTTCTCTCGCGTTACTCGCCTGCGACTCACACATTCCACTTTGCTGAGTTCGAGGCTGCTCCCACTCTGGAAGATGTACACATGTTGTATGATCTTTCCCCTGTTGGTAAGGTGGATCCCCTAAGCCCTTTGAGGACCGATCCGGAACTTGCTCTCTACAAGCAGATGGAGGAGTGCTTGTCAGAGGTTAAGAAAATTTCCACCAGGTGGACATCTGCGAAGCCTCTTCCTGACTGGAAGCTAGTTGATACATCTGCGAAGAACACTTGGGGCAAGTGGGTGCAGTACTTCTTCCGCGATTATGCGAGTAGTAGTATCACCAAGAAACTCCTGAGCCAGAACCCGAAGGCTAAAAATTATGTGAACGGGAAAGGTTATCATCTGACCTTGTGTGCTTTCCTCTGCGCTTGGTTATCGAGGTACCTAATCGATGGCCACCCTCACGATGGGGTTTTCTACCATGTCCTTCCTCTCGCTGTGAAACTGACCCTTGGTCAAAGAGTCGCACTTGGGCCCCTAGTCTTGGGTACCCTGTACCACAGATTGGATCAACTGGTTGTAGCAACCAAGGACTCCCGCGGCCGCCTTGACGTGTTAACCTATGTTAACATCGCATTCTTGACCATGTGGGTTTTTGAGCGATGGCCCTCCTATGCCCCTATTCCTTCTAGGCCCAACAAATGGTGTGTCCCAGGTGCGGAGGAAGAGCTTTCCAGTGGAAGGGCTGCGAGATGGTTTGGAACTCACTTTCCTAAGTGTACTTGGAGCCTGATATGCGACGATCGCAGCAAGTTTACAGCTAGGCCTTATGACACGCGCATTGAGAATGTGCGATGGTTCCCAAAATTGTATCCTTCCAGGGCCGTTGCTTTCTCGGAAGATCTTATTTTCGAGGGTCATAAGCGTTTCCATGAGCGCTATCACGAATTCTTCTGCTGGTGTCTAAGAGGTTCTCTTCCTGCTCTTGTGGAGTATGTTCGCGAGCTTACTCCTAGGTACGAGAGGATCACGGTGGATGTCGATCCCACTCGCGTTTCTCCCCAGTTTGGCTTTGATGCGGTGGCACCATCAATCTGCCCGCAGTCCATTATAAGAGGCTGCTACAAACGACTACATTCTAGCGAGAGCAAAACGATCTTAAGGAGCAACCTTCCATTAGAACAACCCCCAGGTAACCGCACAGGTGGCTACTCAAAGAATTGGGTCGCCTATTGGAATACCCAGCAAGCGAGGTATGAGACACAGTCGACCCCTCGGCCAAGCAGAGCTCCTGTGATCAAGAGTAATTCCTTCCCTTTCCGTCCTACCTGTAGCTTGGACGACTCCCAATAAGGCTGCTACTCATTGCTGGACCACGAGAATCACCTGTGCCCCTCCACCATTCTTGAAGAGAAAATGGCTGCAGTCAGGGAAAGTGCTTTGCATTTCATCAAGTACAGCGAAGATTTTGCCAAGGTTAACAATCTCCTTTGCGCATGTCGAATTCCTTTATCTTGATATATCGAAACTTATACTCCCTTCTCTGTTGTAGTGCTATGTGAGGAGGTTTGCATCTGGTGAGCGTTCCAAGTCGCTGATAAACACCATTGTTGCTAAGAGAAGGCAGGGTGAGCCGATTCGGCTAGCAATGGGAATGGCTCCCGCAATTGAGGCCCGAATTCGCGAGGTCATGGACGTATTTGCTGACTCGCTGATAGACAACATTCCAGCCTTGTCTCCTCCCAGGAACGATCTGTCTCCTCCAGCAACTGCTGCTCCAAGGGCAAAGAGACCAAGGCAGAAGGGAATCACAATCTCTTCCCCTAGGAGTGCTCCAGCTTCCTCCCTTGCGAATTCCCTTACTTCCAGGGACAAAGGCAAAGGTCGCATGCCCAGCAAGGCGCGGAAAGAGCTCGCAGTGGAGACCTTTGTTCCGTTTGGTCAGGAGGAAGAGGAGGATGAGAGAAGGGAGGTGAGAGAAAGAGGTGATGATGAAGAAGAAGAGAGAGTCGAAGATTTCAGAAAAGAAGAGAGAGGTGAGACACAAGAGGAAGAATCGGAAGGTATCTCAAACGTACTTATCTTCTCATTATCTCAACTCTCGCAATCTTTACTAAGCAGTTTGTTCCTTTACAGATGACGATGCAGAGACAATCAGCGGCCTTCTGGCCAAGAGGCAGAAGAGGGGTTCTCACTCTGGTGTTTCCAGCGAAACCATAGACGAGGACATCCTTGCTGAGTCTAGGAGAACAGCTGCGGAGGCTGCTGAAAGAAGGAGGAAGCGAGAAGAAGATGAGATCGAACGCATAAAACAAAGGAGCTTGGAAGAGAAACATGTTGACGATTTGGCGCGGCAAGCCTATGAAACAGATACGGCTCAAGAGGAAGATGCAACTCAGATCTATGAGGAAGATGCAGCTCAAGAGGAAGATGCGGCTGCTCTGGAGCAAGCTCAAGCGGACTTTGAGGAGATCGTAGGCGGCAATGAAGGTGAGATTTTTAATCTTGCGGTAACTTACCGAGACGTGATTGTTGGTGCATTAAACCATGGCTTATCGAAAGCCGACATTCGCCGCTGGCTAGTAAGCAAGTGCGGTGAACCTTCAGGTAATCATTTGAACAACGCTTGTGAACTAGGCTTAGTAACCCGATCATCATCATGACTGGTTTCTTCGCACCCCAGGTCACGGTGACCTTAAGGATATGCTTAATGAAGACACATTAATAGGGCATGGTATCGCGTCCTTAGCATATGACGAAGATGCTACAATCCCACCTACGTGTGGAGGTGCTCGCTCTTGGTTTATCAAAATAATAAAATATTGTTTGATACAAGTTACCTCACCTTGTCCTATCTTGTATCGCAGGTGATGCTGGTGAAGCCATGCTAGAACAGAGGAGTCAACCTTCTGCATCTTATGTCCCAGAGCGAAGTTATCATGTCGAGAAGTCTGTCGCAGCTGCTGAGTATGCAAGAGAGCCCTTGGAGGATGTCATCGAAGTTTCTGATGATGCTGAAGCTGACACCGTGCTGATGGAGGAAGATACTAATGCTTCAGCTGAGGAAATGGAAACAAATGTTGCTGAGGCTGAGATTCGTGAGCAGATCGTGGAAGATGTAGGATCACATGCAAATGTGAATGTTCAAATGAGTGTTCCTGAGTCTCACGAGCCTTTCGCACCTGAAGGCTTCCCTAATCGAGCAGCAGCTTCTACTGTTGCCATTCCTTCAGTAGGGATTGAGCTTCTAGAGATTCCTCAAGCATGGAGCTTTTGGAGTTCGCAAGTAGGAGCCTATACCCTTCCTGCCAATTATGAAGAGCTAGAGCTTGCAGCTGATAGAAGAGCAATGGAGCGAGGACAGTCTTCAGCTGCCCCAGCAATGCGCATCCCTTCTTTGCGCGAGATCCTTGAAGGGACTGGTATGTTATCATTTTTCCTGTTCGCATCTTGCACTTTTCATTTACAAGCTTCATGTTCTAAACTTGATTTAACATTGTTTAGGGTTGAAGCAAGCTGATGTGGACTGGCTGGTTCGGATGCGTCTCTCCTATCCTCGGTCATTTGTGAGGTCTCTGGAGATAGAACCTTTTAACAGGAGGCTGTTCTTGACTGAAGCTATCAAGATTTTGGAGCAGCTATCTGCGGCCACCCCTGCGACTATTTCTCCTCAGAGTGCGCAGCTGCTCTTCAGCATGTGCCAAGGCCTTCAAGCCAAAGTTCAGGGCAAGCTGGGCTTCGGGTACCTTGTCAACAGAGTCACCCAGATTCACGCGGCTGTGAATTTAAAGTGCGGCTTCCATAACCTCGCAGGGGAGGGGCAGAAGGTGGAGAAGCAAAGGCATAAAGCTGAAGAGGCTGTGAAGCTCTTCCATGAGATGAGCACCAACTACGAGCAGTTGAAGCGAGAAGTGGATCAAGTGACAAATTTGTCACTTCAGTTTTCTCCTGATGACTCCCTGATCAAAGACTTATTTTGAACAATAGCAAGTATTTGTTTTTGAACAAAATGTTAAAACATTATTGTAATGTTGCTAGGGTTTCTCCCCCTTTTTTTTCATTCAAGGCTTGAATGCCCGTTTTGCCCTTCCCGGGATTTGCTTGAATATCTTTGTGTGTATCAATTATGACGTCAGCTAGCGATATGTCCGCCTTGATTTTCACGCTATTTGCTTATCAGATAAGCACGCTTTCCTTGGGAAGTCCATCCGTATCATGACCTTCCGTCATTAATTAGGGTACGCCACTGAATCGTCGTAGCCTTTAGTAGGGTAATTGAATGTTACCTGTTTCAAGGCATAAGTGATTGATTCTTACCCCTTTTCCAAGCTTTGTTGACTCAGCGAGGGAACTAAAGGGTCTCCGTAGGGTCTATATAAGCCCTACCTCTTTTGTTTGGGTTCTTCATCCCAAAATGTGGCTTGCCATGGGTCCTTACGACTGCTGGCTTCAATGCTTGTTCTTTGCTGAATCATGGCAATTTCAAGTTGTGAAACATGAGTTTGTGCTTTGTGCCATAGAAATAGCTTCCAGTATCTTCTTTACGAGGCTTATTGATCGTCATAACCATCGTAAAGAAGATGCACATAATACCTCATGCTTGCTCGAAGAATTTTCTTTGTCTATTATTCTTGCAGGTCGTACTTTTGGCTGCCTTCCGGCGAGGTGCAGTACTGTACTGACCTTCTTACCAACTCGTAATGAACGGCGGATTTCTCCTCTAGCTTTCCCGGAGGAGAACTTCTTGCCTCCACGTTCTTGAACTGGGGATGGCGAGCCATTGTGCTCGTCTCCGTGGAAAAGGAGCCTCTTGCCCCGGGAGTTGCTGCTTGCCTGTTCTTCACCGCCGCATACGCCTGAACAGGTGGTTCATCGGGCACATCTCTTGAGCAGAAGACCAGACAGAGGCCTTGTCAGATCCTGGGATCTTGAAGATGCGGCGCATAGCTTTTGTAGCATTTGTAGGCCGTTCATTTTATAGAAAGACCCTACTTGCTACAGATCTTTGGTCGCAGACTATTATGTTGCATAGCCTATGTTAGATCCTATAGGCCGATCATTTTACAGTAAGGATTTCCTTTCTGTGTAACTTCCGCCTGTAGGCTGCTATCTAGATGAATTGTAAGTCATTTTTACTATGTAATTAGCTCAGTCTGAGCTTTTGCTTGTAAGCTGCCATCTAGACAGATAAATTGTAAGTCACTTTGGCTCATAATAAAGCGTTTTGTATCATTTGTTGTTCTTGTTACAACAAATCGTGATATCGCATGCATGCCGGCAAACTTTGCCCTTTGTGCTTGAACGTGTGCTTGACAAATTTTGCATTTGCGCGATGCGTTGTCACTATAGTTGGCTATCTAATAGATAGATTCGCAGATAATGAAGATCATACGTAAGAGCTGCTATTTTAGCAGGTAAGTTTTTAGATCGTTTGAGATCGCATTTGCATGGTTTTGCTATCTTGGCAGATAGGCTTGAGATCAATTAAGATTGGACTCAGGTATGGCTGCTGATAAGCTTGAGATCAATTAAGATCATATTCGCATAGTGCTGCTATCTAGACAGATAGGCTTGAAGATCACTTGAGATCATATTCTCATAGTGCTGCCATCACGGCAGATAGGCTTGAAGATCACTTCAGATCATATTCGCATAGTGCTGCTATCACGGCAGATAGGCTTGAAGATCACTTAAGATCATATTCGCATAGTGCTGCTATCACGGCAGATAGGCTTGAAGATCACTTAAGATCATATTTGCTTAGTGCTTGCTATCTCAGCAGATAGGCTTAGGATCACTTAAGATCGTATTTGATTAATGCTGCTATCTTAGCAGATAAACTTTCGCTATTGAGAAATGAAGAAATAAATAAAGCGATAAAGACAGCTGAAATCATAAAATTCTTCCCATTCGGGAGAAGTATTTTATTATAAACACCCTCATATGGGAGAGGTGAGATTATAATTCTCTCATATGGGAGAGAAAACACACGAGTCTATGATAGTACAAAGCATAAAGTAGGCATTATAACCTAATGCATGTAATGAGAGGAGTTAAGGATAATACTTCTTAATCCAGCGCATGTTGATTGAGCTTGGGGTTGAGGCCGTCCCATGTAGCCATTGTATATTGCAGTAGCCACTGTCAAAGACTTCTTTGACTTCGAAGGGTCCTTCCCAGTTGGCTGCAAACTTTGGGTGAGCTGCCTCTCGCATGCAGTGATCCGATGCGCGCAAGACGAGGTCCCCAACTGCGAAATCTCGATGTTGGACTGTTTTTTTGTACGCACGAGTGATCCTCTCCTGGTATCATTTATTAGTCCGCTTAGCTTGCTCTCGCTTTTCTTCTAACAGGACCAAGCCATGATCGCGTTGATTCTCGTATAGTGCATGGAAGGCCAACCTTGCAGAGTTGATTTTTACCTCCGCGGGTACTACAGCTTCAGCTCCGTAGCATAAAAGAAATGGGGAGACTCCTGTGGGAGTCCTCGGAGAAGTTCGATACGCCCACAAGGCTATGTTCAAAGAATCAGCCCATTTCTTGTGGTCGTCCGCAACCATCTTGCTCAAGATTCTCAACAACGTCTTGTTGGTTGCCTCCGCTTGACCATTCCCTTTCGGATAATAGGGGGTAGAACATATCTGCCTTATGTTGTACTCCGCTAGCTTCGCAGCTACCTGGCGATTGACGAAGGGGGTACCATTATCCGAGAGAATTGTATTAGGGATCCCGAACCGGTATATGATGTTCTTTTGGATGAATTGGACTACAGCAAGCGCATTTGCCGTTTTCAGTGGTATTGCTTCTACCCACTTAGTGAACAACTCGGTCGCAGTGAGAATAAACTGATTCCCATGCGAGGCTGGTCGGATAGGGCCAACAAAATCCAGAGCCCAAGTATGGAACGGCCATGGTGTGCCTAGCGCATGTAGATCTACGGCGGGAGCATGTACTAGGTTGCCTTTGAATTGACACTCCTGGCATCTTCTCACTTTAGCACGGAAATCTACTTCCATGGTGGGCCAGAAGTAACCGACTGTGAGGAGCTGTCTGCATAACTTCGCACCTCCCTGATGTTCCACTTGGTGAGAGAGGTCCATCACCTCTTGTGCTTCTTTGCTGTCTAGGCATCGCAGTAGGTTACCCTCGTGGCCCCTTCGCCAGAGTATGTCTTCTTGCACCACGTACCGGGCTGCCTTCCGTTTTAGCTTTTCGGCTTCTTTTCTAAACTTAGGCTCGATACCTTGTGTAAGAAAGTCGAAGAGTGGCTTCCTCCAATCCATGTCATCATCGACCAGAGCAATTGCTAAAGAATCTTTGAATAGTGCACAACTCTCCCAATTCCCTTGAATCAATGCCGCGGCCGCTGACATGTCCGGCCAATGAATCCCATACCTTTGGGCTTTTCGATAGATTGACACCTCACTTTCCCCACAAGTATGTTGGTGAATCTTTTCTAACAGTGCTTTTCCCTCCTGCTGTGAGACGCATCGCATGAGTATTCCGCCTGGGCCTTTATAGTAGAGGGTGTTGTCATGTATGCAGTACCCCTTGGTGGATGCCAAGTTTTCTTTACTCGTTCCTTCTGCGATAGCTCGCAGTATTGACTTTCTCCAGTCTGCATCATCCATGCATTCGTCCTGACACGCGTCCTCTGTCAACGCCGACGACGTTCGCACTTCAATCGAGATTCTCGCGGGACACTTATCCGCACTAACCTTGGATCCCAGGGTGGCTAAAGCATCAGCATGCCTATTATCTGCTCTGGGTTTGTGCTCGTACCTGACGTCGCAGAATTGTTGCACCAGCTTCTGTACCAAAGTTCGGTAGGGCAATAGGTTTACCTCCTTTAAACCGTACTCGCCCGAGGCTTGTTTGACGATTAGCTTAGAGTCCCCCATAACCGTCAAATTGCTCACTTCTAGTGCCCTTGCTGCCCGAAGACCTGCGATGAGAGCTTCATACTCTGCTTCGTTGTTGGTGACTGCGAAGTCAAGCTTTGTGGACATCTGTATGACCTCTCCATCAGGTTTGGTCAGGACTATTCCGATTCCTCCACCCTTCCTTGTCGACGACCCGTCGAAATGGAGCGTCCACTAAGGCAACTCAACTGCATAGATCTCAGGTCCCTCCAGTTCCTCCTCAATCACAGGCTCATGACTATTATCAGGGAACTGAGCTAGCAAATCCGCCACCGCTTGCGACTTGATCGCCCGCGGTCGAACGCACGTGATGTCGTATTGAGAAATGGTCATATACCATTTTGCCAGTCTTCCACCAGGAGAAGTGTGAGTCAAGAGGTACCGTATGGGATCACTCTTTGTAACCATTACCACTTTGTGCGAGGCGAAATAATGCTTCAACTTTTCTATTACAAAGAATAGAGCAAGGCAATGACGCTCGATGTCCGTGTACCTTGATTCTGCTGGATGCACTATGCGGGAAATGTAGTAGATCGGCCTTTCTTGCCCTTCATACTCCTGAGCCAAAAGTGCCCCTATAGACCTCTTCGTCGATGTTAGGTACAGCAAGAGCGGTGATCCGAGCTGTGGCGCGATCATTACCCTTTTTGACGTCAACAAGTCTTTTAGCCTTCCGAACGCGGCTTCATGTTCTGTGGTCCATTTGTACACAGCATTCTTCTTGAGCAGCTCACTGAAACAGAAGGTTATTTCTGCGATCGCAGGGATGAACCTTCGCAGATAGGATAATTTCCCCAAGAATGTCTTCAAAGCTCTTTGATTGGGCGGCGCCGTCATGCTGGTAATGGCTGATACTTTTGCGGGATCAGGCTAGATGCCTTGGCGATGTATTACACATCCCAAGAATTTCCCCGAGGTTAATCCAAACGCGCATTTCATGGGGTTCATCTTTAGCTGGAAACTTCTGCATCTATCGAAGACTTTCCGCAGATCCTCCAGGTGGTCCCTTTCTTCCTTGGATTTGATGACCAAGTCATCAACATAGAATTCTACTTCTTTATGCATCATGTCGTGGAACAGAGCCATCATGGCTCGCTGATAAGTCGCGCCTGCGTTCTTGAGTCCGAAAGGCATAACCGTGTAATTGAAGACTCCCACCGGCGTGATGAACGCGTTTTTCCGTGCATCTTCAGGGTCCATCTTGATCTGGTTGTACCCACTGAAACCGTCCATGAAGCTGAACATGCGATGACCCGCGGTCGAATCGATGAGTAGATCGATGTTGGGAAGCGGAAAGTCGTCTTTGGGACAGAAACGATTAAGGTTCCGGAAGTCCACACAGATGCGAAGCTGCCCATTCTTCTTCACCACAGGCACGATGTTAGCCAACCATGTAGGATGGTGATTCGCCTCGATGAATTTGGCAGTCAGCAGTTTGACAATTTCTTGCTTGATTTTCACGTTGATCTCCGGCCTGAAGCTTCTTGTGCTCTGCTTTATCGGTTTAGACCCTGGGATTATGTCTAACATGTTCATGGTGATGCTCGTGTCCAGGCCGGGCATGTCATCGTACTCCCATGCAAACACGTCTTTGTACTTGGTCAGAAGCTGCCGCAATCTTTCCTCCTCCTCGCTCGTGAGGTCTGCACTCAGAAAGACTGGCCTCTTCTTTTCTTCGTTTGGGCTCAGGAATACCTCCTTCAGCTCCAGCTTTTGCGGTTTAGGCTTGTCCTCCATGCATTCGGGCGCTTCTTTGAGCTTTTCGTCTAAAACGCCTGGCGTTGGTTCGTCCAATTCCATAACCTGCTCGATTTGATTGGTTTGCTCAGGGATATCCCCATGCTCACGTGGGGGTATCCCCGCGCACCTTCATATCCGGTAGCATTTCTTCCCGTTAGCGTAGAAGCTTTCTATCTCTTTGCCTTCGGGATCATGCTTTGCTATCCTTTTCAGAGTGTACACATTCTTTCGCTGATAGACGATTCGTGGTGTCTCTTCTCACGCAGACGACCTTTCTTTGGACTCCTCCCTTGTCACCATCACTCCTGCGGGTGACTGATATTTGATGTCCTCCCATCGAGGCAAAGGAGTGGGGTTAAACGGCCCCGGCGTTTGCTCATCTGCCATCTCGGTGAACTATACTGCCTCGGTGAGGTGCGCCTCATCCAGATTGAAAGGATTTATCGAGGCTGGTATCTCCACTATTCTGTCATTCCAGAGCTTTCATCACCTGGTGAGCTGTTGAAGGGACCGCATCGAAGCGATGAATCCAGGCGCCAATGATCATGTGATACGTGGTGTTTGCATCGATGACATAGAATTTGGCTGAACACTTGATTTTGCCGATCTGGACACCCAGACGGATCCATCCTATCGTCATCCTGGAGTCAATTCCAAACCCCATCAGCGGGGATGGACGTCTGACAATCTTCTGCTCAGGGATTCCTGCCAGCTTCAGAGTGTTGAGCGAGACTACGTTAACTGCCGCCCCTCCGTCGACAAACGCTCTTATGAGCTTCACACCATTGATGACTGCCGTTACGTACAAAGCCTTCTGGTGGTTCGCATCTGTCTTCTTGTCGCTTGCGGAGAAGGTTATGACCTTTTCTGTAGAGCGAGATGCCCTGACAACCTTTCCGTTGGAGACCACGATATCTTCCTCGTAATCTTCCGCTATCCTCAGGATCGCCTTTGTCATTTCCTTCCGGAATTTCTCCAAAAAGTTCATTTCATCGAAGAACCTGCTGAACCCGTGCGACCCCTTCATCCGATCGGCACGTTCGTCCTGCGTGTCTATGTTGTCATCCTCATCATTGTAGACTTCGGCAACGATGGGTAGGCCATCTTCCGCAATCTCTTCGAGGTCCATAATCGCGATCATGGCGACCTCTTTGCCCTTCGGCTCTTGCTCCACATGGGGAGGCAGTGGATTGTTTCGCACATCCTGCCTCTGGTCGCTTACAATCAACCCACCATCTTTCATCTTTCGGCTTACCATGTTTCTGAGCTTCTTACAGTCAGCCGTGGGGTGCATGACCTTTCCGTGACATTCGCACCACTTTGGGTCCCTCATCATCTCCTTGGAAGGTATCCTCTCGAGCGGCGGCAAGATACCATCTTTACGCCATTGTCTGCACAAGTCACTCGCTTCCTCTACCGAACATGGTAGAGGTGGCGCATCGAAGTTTGCGACCTTCGGCTGCTTTTGGGGAGAGACCGTATTCACTTCAGCCTCACGTCCCCTCTTGTAGCTGAACCTCCCAATTTTAAAGGTAGTCCCGCTCGGGGATCTCTCAGGGGCGTGCTTCTTTTTCTGCCTCTCCACTATAGGCTCTATGTTCTTTGTACATTCGATCAGCTTCGAAAATGTAGGAGTTTGCAGGTTGATAAGCATACCTTTGTACTCGTCTCGCATGCATTTCAGGCATATTTCCACGAGTCTGCCCTCAAGCACTTCGTCTCTGCATTCCAAGGACTTGGCCCTGAACTTCTTGATGAATGTCACTCCATCCTCCTCGCGCTTCTGGTACATGCACGAGAGATGAATCATTGTCACCTTTTATTCCATCTGGAAGAATTTGGTATAAAACTTCTGGACCAAATCGTCCCAGGTCTTCACGGATCCAGCCTCCAGTGTCCTATACCACTTGTAGGCCACGTTCCCCAGAGATTTCGGGAACTCGCGCATCAGCAACTTGGGATCAGCCCCATATGGCCCCATCACATCAATGAAACGCATGACATGCTCGTGGGCGTTTCCGTTGACATCTTCGAACTTGTCCCATTTAGGAGTCTTGTACCCGGCAGGGTTAGGCATGAGGTAGATCTCGCGTGGGATAGGTGGGTCATTATCGACCTTCGGGATAATGGTATCAGCGAAAGGTTGATTAGCCAAGAAAGTTTCATTGCGCCGTTGCAGCGACGTCATGTACTCCGGTGCACTTCCTCCGGCAGCAGAAGGAGGGGTTGTTGCAGTTGGAGGCGACACATACGCCGCGGAAGGGCTAGGAATGTACTGTGAATTCGCATTGCCCCACGCCGCCGGCGTAGGAGGCAAAGGGTATTGCAAGGACGGATTGGGTGCCAAGGCTGCGGTTGAGGAATATGAGCGGTAAGAGGCAATATTTGAGCTGTTTGCCCCTGAACTAAGGGTAACTGCAGCGTTGCCGGTGGAGTTTGAAGGTTAGGTTTAGGTGGTGTGGTTGATACCCCCAACCCTTGAGTGGTGGAAGCTCCTCCTCCCTGAGAGACGGCAGTGGCTGATGTGGGATTTGGGGCGAGAGTCCCCAGGATGGCCATTATCCGTTCCAGCTGCGCAGACTGAGCTTTGAGAGCCTTCGCCTAATTCTGGATGGTAGCGTCCAAGGCCTCTAGCGTCGGAGCCTCACCGGCGGCCGTAGGAGTGCGGCGGGTCTCCTCTCCTGAGGTGGTCTTTGTGGAGGGCGATCTGTTACTGACATCATCTTCATGAGACAAGGTTGCTTGCAGTGGTAAGTTCACGTCGGATTCACCAAATGTGTACGAGAGAATCCTGCAGAGAGAATTCAATATACACCAAGAGTAGAGGATAGAAAGAACACAGGGAGAATAGGTTTGTGTGTAGGGAGAGAGTAAGTCAATAGCACTGTATGAGAGAGAGACAGGATTTTGGCAGAGCTTTCGCGTATCTCAGGTGATTCTCCCTTGTATGGAAGGGTTAACGATCCTATATATAACGGAGAATGTGACCGTTGTAGTGTGGTTAAAGCGCCCATTAATGGCGGCTTAATTAGCTTAACCACAACGGCACGTTCGTCCGCGTATATAGGGACCGTTACAGCACGTTGTCCGCGTATACCGGAACCGTTAGGAGGTTGACCGAATTGACCGAGTTGACCGGGTTTATGGAGCTCGTGCCATAAATCTCTCAATGCAGTTACTAGGGGTCGCGCGCGGGCTTGGCTGTCGCTCGCGCGCGACAGGACTTACTCTAGCCTCCAAACCACTGTGTCCCTACAAGTCCCGTGCGGTGGTATGCGAGGGCCCTGTCTCGCAGCCCCCACGTGGATCAGCGCGGATGGTGATCCAGTGTGTGTGAAGCACAGCTAGGTGTGCAGGATGATCGCCACGTGGCTAATATCTTCTTGTCTAGAAAGCACTATCTACAACTTTTAAGGCTTTGGAAATTATAATCTCAAGGCTTTGAGATTTCAATACATAAACACAAGTAAGTACCAATACTCCCCCTAAAACAATGCATCCTTGTTTAACATACCCATTTCAAGCCTTAGGGATGAAAACCTATCATCTGATAGAGGTTTAGTGAAAATATCAGCAATTTGCATTGAAGTGGAAATAAAAGATAGAAGAACATCACCTTGTTCTGCATGATCTCTAAGAAAGTTATGTCTCACATCTATGTGCTTGGTTCTTGAGTGCTGTACTGGATTCTTAGAGATTGAAATAGCACTTGTGTTGTCACAATGAATAGGCACATTTCTGAAATTATAACCAAGATCTATAAGTTGTTGTTCAATCCATAACACTTGTGAACAACAAGCTCCAGCTGCAATGTATTCAGCTTCTGCAGTTGATAATGTTACATAATTTTGCTTCTTAGTATGCCAACTGATCAGTGAAGATCCAAGAAATTGGCAACATCCAGAAGTACTCTTCCTATCTACTTTATATCCTGCAAAATATGCATCTGAATAGCCACTCAACATAAAATTAGATCTCCTTGGATACCAAATCCCCAAGTCTTTGGTTCCATTCAAATATCTAAAAATTCTTTTGACAGCAGTTAAATGACTTTCCTTAGGATCTGCCTGAAATCTATTACACATGCAAACACTAAACATAATATCAGGTCTACTAGCAGTTAAATACAAAAGTCATCCAATCATACCTCTATATTCCTTTTGATTTACACTCTTACCATTTGAATCCTTGTCTAATGAGAGTGATGAACTCATATGAGTTTTAAGAACCTTGGACTGTGTCATATTGCACTTGTTCAATAAGTCCTTGGTATACTTTTCTTGATGTACAAATATCCCTTTCTTCATTTGTAAAATATGAATTCCAAGAAAGAAATTCAGTTCTCCCATTAAGCTCATCTCAAACTTGCTGCACATCAGACTTGAGAACTCTTTTGAAAGAGCATCATTAGTAGCACCAAACAAAATATCATCCACATAGATCTGAACTACTAACAAATCACTTTCATGATGTTTAATAAAAAGAGTTTTATCTACTAGACATCTCTTGAAATTATTGTCAAGTAAAAATTTTAAAACTCTATCATACCAAGCCCTTGAAGCTTGTTTTAAACCATAAAGAGCTCTGTCTAGTTTGTATACATGATCAGGGAAATTTTCATCTTCAAAACCAGGAGGTTGTGCTACAAAGCATCTGCTTGTTAATAACCATTCTGAAAAGCACATTTGACATCCATCTGATAAGGATTTATGTGATTGTGAGATGCAAATGCAAGAAGTATTCTAATAGCTTTTAACCTGGCAACAGGAGCAAATGTCTCCTCATAGTTTCTACCTTCTTCCTGATTGTATCCATGTGCAACAAGTCTGGATTTGTTCCTTACCACTTTGCCATTCTCATCAAGCTTATTTCTGAACACCCATCAGGTTCCTATAATTGACTTCTCTTTTGGTCTGGGAACCAGATTCCATACCTTGTTTCTTTCAAATTTATTCAGCTCACTTTGAATTGAAATGATCCAGTCTTCATCTTCAAGTGCTTCCTTAGTATTCTTAGGCTCAATCAATGATACAAAGGAACTAAAAGCACACAAGTTCTTCAACTATCCTCTTGTCTGAGTTCCAGTTGTTGGATCAGATATGATATTGTCAGTTGGATGATCTGCAAGATACTTAAACTTCTTCCTTGGTATCCAGGAATATGTTCCTTCAAGGCTTTGAGTTCTTGAAACAGTAGAGGGAGCATCATAGAAAGTTTCAGTTTCATTCTCAAGGCTTTGAGATTTTGGCTCTGCAGGGGGTTCAAGGCCTTGAGATTCTACTGATTAATTCTGCACTTTAGTTTTGCCTTTTTCCTCTTTCACAGCATCATCATCAGACTCATGCTTGTTCAAACTTAGATCTGCAAAACTTTCACTCAGAGAATCCTTAGTACTTTCATCAAAAAACACATGAATACTCTCTTCCACAATCTTGGTTTTTCTGTTGTAAATTCTATAAGCTTTGCTAGTTTGAGAATATCCAAGAAATACACCTTCATCACTTCTAGCATCAAATTTACCAAGATTGTCTCTACCATTATTATGCACAAAACAGATACAACCAAAAGGTTTGAAATAGAGACACTAGGCTTCTTACCTTCAAACAGTTCATAAGGAGTCTTTTTCAAAATAGGTCTAATCAAATATCTATTCAGCACATAATTGGCAGTATTAACAGCTTCTTCCCACAAGAACTTAGGCAAATAACTTTCACGTAGCATGGTTCTAGACATATCCTCAAGTGTCCTATTTTGCCTTTCAACTACTCCATTTTGCTGTGGAGTTCTAGGTGAAAAAAAGTTGTGTGATATGCCATGCTTTGCACAAAATAAATCAAAGTCAAGTTGATCAAATTCCCTACCATTATCACTTCTAATAGATGCAACAGGCAAATTTTTCATAGTTTGAAGCTCTTCGCACAGTCTAGAAAATTCAGATAAAGCTTCAGTTTTGTCTCTAATAAACATCACCCATGTAAATCTAGAATAATCATCTACTATAACAAGCATATACCTCTTACCTTTTGGGGTCTGAACTCTCATAGGACCAGACAAGTCCATATGAAACAGTTCTAAAGGTCTAGAAGTACTTACAAAGTTCTTTGGCTTGCATGAGCTTCTTATTTGTTTACCTTGTACACATGCCTTGCAGACCTCATCATCTGAAATTTTTTGTGATGGTAATCCTCTTACCAAATCCTTTGAGATGAGTTTATTCAAGGTGTGTATGCTAATATGCCCAAGCTTTCTATGCCAAAGCTTTGAATCTTCCTTCAAGGCCTTGAGGCATTTTAACTTGTCACCTGCTACACTGTTAGTACTCATAGCATATAGATTATGTGATCTAGGAGAAGTGAGTATGCAATCTCCAGATTTCTCATCTTGCACCACACATTTCTCCTTGTCAAATATAGCTTTATAACCTTTATCACATAACTGAGAGATACTAAGCATATTATATTTAAGTCCATCCACAAGATAAACATCAGAGATAGAGTTGGTAGAACCATTACCAATACTATCTATACCAATAATATTGCATTTTGCTTTGTCACCAAGTGTAATTGTTCCTCCAAATTTTTCTATAAGCTCAGTAAAGAGAGATTTCTTTCCACTCATATGTCTGGAACAGCCACTGTCTAATATCCATTTCTGATCTCTCGAGGCCTTGGTGACATCCTGCAAAAGTAAATCATTTCTTTAACAGACTGTTAGACCAAGTGCAGAACTTTGAGTCATACTCAGAATCAGCCATGTTTGGTGATCTAATTCCTTTTGGAACCCAAATCTGCCTAACCTGTCCCATAAGCTGACAAGGATAAGTATTCCTCATAATGCGAGGTTCTGATCTTCTGAAGGGACAAGTTAATCTGATATAACCAATTTTTCCACAGTAATGACATTTTGGAGAATGCCTGCTACCATATTTGACAAAAGTAGTTTGGCTTTTCTTTGGAAAATTTGGATTATAGTCAATCCCACTTTTATGCATTGATTTCAGACTTTCTCCAAGAATGAGATTTAGATTATGTTCTGAGCCTGTAAAACTGGCTAGGACCTTTTTAGACTCTTGAAGTTTCTCAGTCAAAGAACAGATTTGTTGTTCTAAATCCTCAGAATGAGTCTTTAGATCAGCATATCTTTCAGTTAAAAGAGAGTTTTGATCAAAAATATCTTTTATCTGTGCCTTCAAGGCTTTGAACCTGCTGTCCAAGGCCTTGAAGTCCTTTTCAGTTTTTGTCTTAGAAACTTCAACAGTTTTGTTGGCAAAAACTAGGTCCAAGTTTTCTTTTGCCTGCTCATGAATGTTATTCTTTAAAGAAGAAATCTCATTTCTATAACTTTCTTCATTTAAAAACATACTCTTGAGAATTTCAGGAAGTACATCAGAAGGACTAGCAAGAAGATTTTTTACCATTTCCTCAATATGTCTGTCTGATGACTTTTCTTCATCATGTTTAGCCATGAAACACAAATTTGCTTGATATTCTTCTGTGTCTGAGTCACTTGATGAATCAGAATCACCCCAAGAGGCCATCATGGATTTCTTCCTTCTGTTGTCATTGTCTTTCTTTTGAAAGTTCCTGTTCTTCTTCTTTTGTGCACAATCCCTTACTAAATGATCTGCATCACCACATTTAAAACAATTCATTACTTTAGTTTTATGTAATTGTGATGAAGACTTACCTTTGTAGTCCTTGCTGCTTGAAGGTCTTGATCTCTCTCTGTTGCAGTCCCTGTTACCAGAGTTTCTTTTCTTTTTGAGAATCCTGGCCAAGGCCTTGGAGGTCAATGCTAAAGCATCTTCATCATCATGCTCATCTTTAGTCTCAAGGCTTTGAGATTTTTCATTGTCTTTAGCCTTGAGTGCTAAGTTCTTGATGTTTTCACTCAGATCACCTTCTACATCTTTCATAGACATTTCATGAGTGAGCAGCTTTCCTTGTAGGTCATCTAGCTGAAGAAGACTTAAATCCTGAGCTTCCTCAATAGTTGTTGTCTTTGGCTCCCACTTGGCTTTTGGTAAGCTCCTCATAATTTTCCTGACATTTTCCTCATTTGAAAACTTATTTCCCAATGACTCCAGATTATTCACCACATCAGTGAATCTTTTGAACATCTCCTTGATGGTCTCATCCAAGTTCATTTTGAACAGCTCATATTGCCTCAGAAGTATCTTAATCTTGGTTTGTTTAACCTGGTTTGTTCCTTCATATGTCACAATCAGTTTGTCCCATACTTCTTTGGCACTTTTGCAATTTGACACTCTGTTGAACTCAACTGCATTAAGAGCACAGTATAACAGATTCATAGCCTTGTAATTTTTTGATAACTTTTCCAGTTCAGTAACTGAGAGATTTTCCTCAGACTTGATGCATCTAACTCCATCTATGGTAGTGTAATAGTTCGAATATTCGCAGCCCTAACTAGGGTTTACAGAAGGTGACAGAGAGAATAGAAGAGACGCAAGAGGAAGAGAAATTAGGTCGTAGTGTGTTATCTCACAGCTACACCCTACCACTTTATTTATACTTATGCATATGCAGGAAAATAATGAAAATACAATATTACCCCTATAGTTTAAGACTCATTACTTAACACTTCCCCTCAAGTTGGTGCATAGATGTCTCTCATGCCCAACTTGTGAACAATGGGGCCGAACCTCTTGGCATCTAACCCTTTTGTGAAAGCATCTGCAACCTGATCTTCTGACCTCACAAAGGGTGTGCAGATGGACCCTTTTTCTAGGTTCTCTTTGATAAAGTGGCGATCAATTTCTATGTGCTTCATCCGATCATGCTGTACCGGGTTATGAGTAATACTAATTGCTGCTTTGTTGTCACAATAGAGTCACATAGGTTCTCCATAAGAAATACCAAGGTCCCGCAAGAAAGTACGCATCCATAAAAGTTCACAAAATTCGTGTGCCATAGCTCTGTATTCTGCTTCTGCACTGGATCTTGCTACAACTCCCTATTTTTTACTGCGTCATGTCACCAAATTCCCACCAACAAAAGTGCAATAGCCTGTTGTAGATCGCCTATCATCAACTGATCGAGCCCAATCTGCATCGCTAAAAGCATCAATTTTAAACTGATCATGACCAGAAAATAAGATACCCTTTCCTGGAGCGGACTTCAAGTATCTCAAGATGCGATAGACACAATCAAGATGAGGCCTACGAGGATCATGCATATATTGACTAACAACACCAACAGAGTAAGCAATGTCCGGTCGAGTGTGAGAAAGATATATAAACTTCCCAACTAATCTCTGATATCACTCCTTGTTAACAGTCTCCCCAACACCACCACTTAAACGATGGTTAGATTCTATTGGAGAACCTGCTGGTTTACAGCCCAACATACCTGTTTCTTTTAAAAGGTCAAGAGTGTACTTTCTTTGACAAATAAAAATACCCTCGTTCGATCTTGCAACTTCAATTCCAAGAAAATACTTCAAATTTCCCAAATCTTTAACTTCAAATTCTTTGGCCAATTGAGCTTTCAGGTGCACTGCCTCATCTCGATCATTCCCTGTCACAACTATGTCATCAACGTACACAATAAGCACTGTGATTTCACCATTGACTCGTTTGGTGAACAGTGTGTGATCAGCCTGGCTCTGCTTGTATCCAAACCTCAACATAGCTTTGTGAAATCTATCAAACCAATCTCTCGGAGATTGTTTAAGCCCGTACAGTGCCTTTTTCAACTTACAGACCTTCCCTTTTGTAAATTGGGTAGAGAAACCAGGGGGAATTTCCATGTACACTTCTACATCGAGATCACCGTGAAGGAAAGCATTGCTAACATCTAACTGTTGTAAAATCCACCCGAAATTTGTTGCACAGGAAAGGATAGTGCGGATGGTATTCATCTTGGCAACTGGAGCAAAAGCCTCCTGATAATCAATGCCAAAAGTTTGAGTGAATCCCTTGGCAACAAATCTGGCCTTATATCGCTCAACGCAACCGTTCGGATTTTGTTTCACTGTAAACACCCACTTGCATCCTACTATTTTCTTCCCAACTGGGACAGAGACAAACTCCCAAGTATCATTCTTTTCCAGTGCTCTCATTTCCTCCACCATAGAATCTTTCCACTTTGAATCATTAAGTGCATCCTTCCAATTCTGGGGAACATACACAGAAGACAAAGTAGAGACAAATGCACGATATGATGAAGATAAAGAATCATATGATACAAATTTAGCAATAGGATTCTGAGTGCATGTGCGAACTCCTTTCCTGATAGCTATAGGCACATTGGAATCATCAATAGCAGAATCATCAGAAAATGAAGGAGTGGAGGACTCACTCAGTGAAACATCTCGGGACAATGGAGCTGGAGAAGGAGATGGCAATTGGCAAAGTGGTACATGAGCAGGCCCATCTGCTTGACGCCTCGAGTAAGTCTTCAAATTACTCATGTCAAGTCTTCCACCGATGTGAACATCTTCATCACATGACCTTTCTTCCTCCCCCTGACTTAGAGCAGGAAATAACAACTGAGATTGACGAAAAAACATCTCTTCGTCCTCTTGATGCTCCCCCTCAAGAGAGGGGCTGGTACTAGGAAAGTAAAATTCAATCTCTCGAAAAGTCACATCCATGCTCACAAACACCTTACGGGTAGGAGGGTGATAGCAGCGATAGCCTTTTTGTGTGGAAGAATAACCAATAAAGATGCATCGCAGAGACTTAGGATCAAGTTTTCCCTTAGGATGTTTCGGAATATGAACAAAGCAGACACATGAAAATACCTTAGGAGATAGGTTAGAAGTCAAGCATGGTATTTGTGGAAGCAAATCTATTGGTCTTGGGAATTGGAGAGCACTTGATGGTAACCGATTAATGAGATAAGCGGCAGTAAGGACCGCATCTCCCCAATATGACTTGGGAAGATTCATGGTGAATAATAAGGAACGAGCAACTTCGAGGAGATGGCGATTTTTCCTTTCAGCCACCCCATTTTGTTCGGGTGTCTTTACACATGAAGTTTGAAAGAAAATTCCATGCTCACTAAGATAGGCACGAAAAGCACCATCAGTGTACTCAGTCCCATTATCACTGCGAAGGGTTTTAATGGTAGCATTGAATTGAGTACGCAAAAGATTATGGGATGCCTTGAAGCAGGAAAAGGCTTCATCTTTTGAATGAAGTAAATACACCCATGTCACACGAGAGTAACAATCATTAAAAGTGATAAACCACCGATACCCAGATTTAGAAATAACAGGATATGGACCCCAAACATCAGAGTGAACAAGCATAAAACGAGAAGTGTTTCTATTATTGGTGCTAGGTTAAGAAGAGCGTTTATGTTTCCCAAACTCACAGGCATCACAATTAAAACGTTCGCGAGTACATTGCCTAGTCAAACTAGGGAAAAGTTTCTCTAAAATACCAAAGGAAGGATGTCCTAAACGCTTGTGCCACTGATGAATTTCTTGTAGAGCATTGGTGGTGTTTGTTTGATGAGCTTGTCTGTATGAGGAAGTATCCGGGTTCAAGAAATATAGGCCTTCTTGTGCTCTACCACTGCCAATCGTTTTCCCCGTCTCCAGCTCCTGAAAAATACAATGAGTAGGGAAAAATGTCACCGAAAAATTTAAGGCACGAGTAATACTACTAAATGATAAAAGGTTAGTAGAAAAATTCGGAACATGAAGAACTGAGGAGAGTGACAGAGATGACGAGCAGCGAATAGAACCCTTGCCAGAAATAGATGACAAAGAACCATCAGAAACTCGTACTTTCTCCCTACCCGAACATGTCAAGTAGGAAGAGAAAAGACTTGATGATCCTGTCATATGGTCAGTGGCTCCCGAATCAATGATCCAAGTAGTACATGAAGATGAATGAACAGTTTCGGCAATTATACCTGTTTGAGCAAAACTAGAAGAGGAAGAAGGAACTGAAGTGGTGGAAGTATCAAGCTTGGACATCAAATGTCTTAGGGTTTGCAACTCCTCTGGGGATAACGCAGAGTATGACTTGTCGGTGGTTTCTTTTTCGGACACATGAGCATGCGTGCGGACTGTATTACCACGACCTCCACCACGCCCTCGACTAGGCCGACCATGAAGCCTCCAACAATAGTCTTTGGTGTGTTTAGTCTTCCCACAGAAATCACACCGCAATGATTCTTTGTCGAAGTGAACTTTCTGTCCAGGAGAGGGAGCAAAGCTCAGCTTGCTTTCATGAGAAGATGCACTTACGAGTGCTGAACGATCCAAAGAAACAGTATGTAACATGACGCTTCTTCGACTTTCTTCCTTTTGGACAGATAAAAAATCTTCCCGTACTGAAGGAAATGGATCACGGCCCAATACTTGTGCTCGAATCTGAGCATATTCTGGATTGAGACCAGCCAAGAAGTCATAAACACGCTCCTTCTCAATTATCTTCTGAAATTTGGCAGCATCAGCAGAACATTCTGCCTGAAAATCCTGATAATAGTCTAGCTCTTACCACAAAGAGCTTAACTCAGCATAATATGAAGCAACAGACAACCCCTTTTGTTGAGTTTCACGGAGCCTTTTTATCAACTCATAAGCTTGTGAGTCATTACCACTGTGAGAATATGTCAGTTCAACCGCATTCCAAATCATTGCGGCAGTGCCTAGGAGCAAATAACCCCACTAATATTGGGCTGCATCGAGTTGTGCAACCACGACATGACCAATGCATTCTAAGAAATCCACAACGATTGAGCAGGACCAGCCTCTTTTGGTTTTATAGTCTCTTCAGTCAAGTAGCCATATAATTAACTAGCTTTAACAGGCAATCGACATGCTCTAGACCATGCCAAGTAGTTATTCCCATCCAATTTAAAAGGGCAAATCTGAAGAGAAGGATTGTGACCATAAGGCCCAACACAATTACCTCCCTCGGTTCCCATTGATTGAGAGTTTTTTGGCTCAGTCATTATAGCAGAAAAAGAGAGATACAGAACTGCAATGTAAAGCAGGGAAAACAATCCAACTCCTGGAACACTGCTAAATAGTCGATTTTGACTACCAAACAATGGCCAAACAGGTCTGGTATGAGTGAAATAAGATACTAGAAAAGTGAAAAGGAACTCACTGGACGGTTAAAAAAAACTTCATGGATCATCACAAGAACCCAAGATGCACCGGAACAGCTCCTATTCCCAGATCTGGAAAAATCAATTTTTACCAGAAAATAAATCTGAGATATCTTCATCAGTGCCTCTTAATAAGAGGGTGCGCAATTGCGCTGACCACAATCATGCTAACACCATCACTCCGCCAATGACATCAGCAGAAACCGGCCAGCAAGGCCTTCAGCAGAAAGCTAGCAAGGCCCTACAGAAACCTAGGGTACGACTGAAACAGATTTTATTCCCAGACCGGTGATAAAATTCATGGCTCTGATACCAAGTTCGAATATTCGCAACCGTAACTAGGGTTTACAGAAGGTGACAGAGAGAATAGAAGAGACGCAAGAGGAAGAGAAATTAGGTCGTAGTGTGTTATCTCACAACTACACCCTACCACTTTATTTATACTTATGCATATGCAGGAAAATAATGAACATACAATATTACCCCTATAGTTTAAGACTCATTACTTAACAGTAATACTCATGAGGACCATTTTGAACTATTGACCACAGTTCAATGTCTTGATCTATGATGATCATCTTCATCAATGCCTTCCAGTGCATGAAGTTATCACCACATAACAATGGAGGTCTATTTGCGGCCCTTCCTTGTGAGAATCCACCATCTCCTACATTATTCATAGTCACAAGATTGTTAGATCTATATTAGTGACCCAATCTCTGATACCAATTGAAAATTTGTAATGTAGACTAAATACAGGACCAAAATACTCTAGAAGGGGGGGGTTGAATAGAGTATGGAAACTTTTTGCTAAACACAAATTTTAACTAAGTAAATATGTGAGAACTCAAATCTCAAGGCCATGAGATTTTAGTAAACTAGTCAGAACCTTTCTTAGGCAAAACAGATAGCTTCAACGCCTTGAACTACCACCAAATCTGAACAATTTGTAAACCCTAGTTTGATCTGAGTTGCTTGCAACAGAAAATAACAAAACTGCAAAGTAAAGAACACAAGGAAATTTACAAAGTTCAGTCCCAATGGACCTAATCTCTGCCTGAGGGATCTAATCCCACCAGGATTGGGCAAACACTTCTTATTAATCACACAGAAACAGCCCTAGATCTCCAAGCCTAAGTGAATTCCCTTACACCAATACAACCTGTGGTTCAAAACCTATCTAGTACCAGCTACTAACTGTTGAGCTAACAAGAACCTCTTGTTTTTCACTTGAATAACCAACCACTAGGTTTAGTGGGGTTTTAGATATACAAAAGATAAGCAGATTACAAAACAGAAGAAGAACACAGTAGAAGAATAAGCTTGTGAAGGCCTGGATGTGTTCTTCAAGAAACTGGAATGATTGATCTTCTGAAAGCTGTAATTGAAGCCTGAATGTATGTGTGTTTGAATTTCTACTCTTCCACAAATTTTCCACACCTCTCTCAGTTCTCTGCAAGCTTCTCTATCTCTTTCAAATTCAAACCACTCTTTTATCCACTCACTGCAACTGAATGAGAGATTTTAGGATCTCAGTTCCTGCAAATCCTCGTCCTTTCCAACTACAATTCAAACAGCTTTGAGTAGATATCCGTTGGAGTTTGTTGAGATTGCACTTGCACGTTTACCAAACCTGCAACAACATTAAAACACAGCAACAACAAAATCCATAAATATAACAGCACTAAGTCTGTTTGGATTTCCAGTTTCTGAATAAAAATTGGATGAGTGAATAAAACAATAATCTGATTAACTTCTGAAACATATAACTCATGATAAACTAGTTTAAGGCTTTTAGAAGTCACTAAACAATCATAATAATAAAGATCAAACCCTGCAAGAAAGAATCAAATTAACTCTGTAAAAACTGTCAGCAGCTCAAGGCACATCTCAAGGCCTTGAAGCTCTGAACATGCCTCACAGTCTTTCAATGTTGAGACCAGAAATCTTTGATTGTCTCTAATAAGGATATCTGCAATTGTTTTAGATGTATAACATAAATATTTGCAGCAAATCTCTGATCTTGAACATCAGATATACAACCTGCAACACAAGATTATTAGAGCATACAGTATAATAAAGCTACTCTCAAGGCTTTGAAGCTCTGATCAGTATCTCAATGCCTTGGAGCCTCAGAAATACTTTGTGTTTGTCTTTCATCACTCAAAACAGTTACTTCTCAAAACACACTTAGAAGTCTTTGATTCAACAAATATTTCTGCAAGAATTCTGAGGTGAGTTGGATCCATGAGGTTATGGAATGTCCAGGAAGATTTTACAACCATCTTTTGCACATGCTATTATGAAAAATGGGAAGAGCATCATCTTCAATTCTCCAACCCAAACAAAGCCCTATAGAGGAGGTAAGGTATAGAGGGGTTATTGGGTTGGGGTATTTTATGTGTTGTCATTTAGTAATTTCATGAAGGCATTTTTGTCCAAAAATATGCCCAAAGCATATCCCTTACCCAAAGAAGGCCCTAGAGCTTCTCCAACCCTCCTCCACTTCTCTATATTTGGTGAAAAAAAAAAAAAAAAAAACCTTGAACTTTAGATCTCTATTTCTTCAATTCTCAAAAATTAAGAAAATAAATTTAGGCTTCTAAACATATTTTACAAAAAAAATCATTTCTCACCTTTTTTCATTTTTGTAAAGAGGTGAAGATGTTCATTTTCAACAATCTTCCATTTCTCCAAAAAAATAAACCATTCTCTATTTTCCTTTAATTCCAGAGGAAAGATAGAGATTTGAGATTTTCTCCATATTATCGATTAGCGTGTAAATGAATATTTTAACTCTAATTTTATGTATTAGTAACTTAAAAACACATTATTAGTTATCATATGTTAACTATTACGAATAAAGATGATAATACATTTACTTATATTATTCTATCTAACCGATAAATATGATCATCATTCATCATTTCATTACAGATATGATCATTTTCATATGTAACCAACTCTTATGCTTTGAACAACTATTCATAATTTCATTACAAATATGATCATTTTTATTATTAATTTTTATTTTATTTTTTAATTGCATTTGTTCTTCTCTTGTAGAACTAGTGATGGTGTATAAATATTTTGTATAATTGTAATTATTTAACAAACTACCTTGATGTATGCTTTTATCATATATGTAATTGAAATTAGCATATTAAAATTGAATTACGAAAAACTAAGTAAAAATTAACATTCATATTTTTTGGAATATGAGACGAATCGATGTGTGTGTTAAAATTTGGTATAAAATTTGGTTGAATTGGTTGGAGGCTAAAAAATATATTTTTTCTTCCAAAGATTGAGAAAATGAGGCTGTCCCATTTTATTTTTTCCACCAAACATGAAACAAGGGGTAAAGATGGAGGAAATGACCTTTTTTGTCAAAATTGATTAATATAGAAAGCCGAAATAAGATAACAATCCTCTTTACCTAAGGCTGAGGAAAACTCATAACTAACTAAAACTTCACTACCATTAAACTCCCAGTGTGCAACTTTCTAGCTAACACATCTGCACAATTGTTAGCTTGTCTTCTAACATGACTGATTTGGGAGACCCCATTTCCCAGATAAGAAAAAATATCATCTAGAATGTCTATCACTTCCCAAGCTACAGGATATTTGTTGGTCATCATATCTGTTATAGCTTTGTCATCCCGTTCAAATATCAAACTCTTCAATAGATCTTGGTTTTGAGAAATAGCTTCCTTCAAAGATTTTGCTTTTGCACTCAAGGCAGACTTTGCAAAGTCTTTAAGCCAACAACTGTCCACCAAACAACCTTTTTCATTTCTCACAAGCTAACCTGCAGTCATCCTCTTGCTCAATTTTTCCCAATAAGAATCAATGTTACACTTCAAAAATCCAATAGGGGAGGATTCCACTGAGCATTATCCAAATCACCATCAGACCGGAACTTGCACACAATGGTTTCTTTACACTGAGAACACTTGTAGAAAATGAACAATTGCTCCACACGTTTTGCAACTGAAAAGGATTCACATCAGTCTATTGAATAATGAGAGAGTTTCTTGCTTTCCGAATTATCCAACAAGTAAGAATGATCTTCTCCAATTGGGAATTCTGATCTTGTAGAGAAGCAATTCTCTCCCACATATCTAATTGCCATTTTTGAAAGGAAGAATCCTTACAACATAAACCTTTAAAATTGTATCCCACACTAAGCAAGACGGGTCTTTTCCAAGAACATCCAAGAAATAAGTGACCTTCATCTTCTATCTCCTTATGGCAAATTTTCCATAAAGCAAATATAGCACATCCTTTTTTTTGAAAATTTACTCTAGTTGTCAAAACTTTACAACTCACTCTCCACCAAAAAGATCTAATTCTAAGAGGAAGGTGCAAGTGCCAAAAAAATTCTCATTATTCCTTTGGATAGCTAAAGGAAGAAAAAGCACTTACCTTCTTATAATCATTATAACCACGCACACCATGAAGAGCTGCACTTTCAAACAGTCTTCTTCCCACCAGATTAATTGTTTTGACTGTATTTTCACCCACCTTGGTGCAAGGCCAAATTAATTTTTCTTCCTTAAACATCCAAGAAAGTGGAATTGCCAAAATTGCATCTGCTATATAATCACTGAGATTGTTTCTAATCAAGATCTCCTTCCAGCATCTAGCACCGGGATTAATCAAATCACAAACTATTTGAATATTAGAATTAGAATCCATACTTTGAGTTTCACCTCCTTTTAAGCAAGGAACCCATCATTCATTAAAAAACATTAATCCTAGTTCCATTACCAACCTTCCAATGAGCACCTCTTTTAATTATAACTTCTAAGCCTGCCATCAAACTCTTCCAAGTCCAAGAACGAGAAGAGCCAGATTTAGCTTGTAAAAAGTCAGAGTGAGGAATATATTTAGCTTTTTTTTTAGGAAAAAATTTGTATTCCAACTTAGACAAAAGTCCTTTTAGGTCGTTCTCCAATGCATTCATCGCCCAATCAGGTGGGCGGGTATATAAACTAAACTGGGAGAAGCTAATAAACCTATGAGCAAAACAATATGTCGCCATATTTGCACTGCGCCTAAGATGACGAAACTTGACTTCCTCGAATGTCGGCATGAGATTGATACACTCCTTCACAAACTGCAACATATTGCTTCTAATACTAGTATCCCCACAGCCATACTGGAATCCCTGTATAAGATCGACATTAAGTTTGGAATCGAATTCCACTATAATTCTCCGACACCTATGTTGTAACAGAACTCCTGTTTCAGAGCTCTGTTACCAGTTTGTAATAACCTGAGGGTATTCGAGCAAGAACGACGAAAGCAAATCAAGAACGAGACAGATATTTAACGTGGTTCACTAACGAATTCGTAACGAACCCGCTAGCTAATCCACGGCCAGAACCAGATATTTTATTGAGAAGAGAACCCAATTACATTGCACGCCGTGGCCGTGACGGCACGGCGGCCACCCGAAACAACCCACCCGACACACACAACACAAGCTCTCAAAATACTAACTCTTCAACCCGTCCCAATGTGTTTATGTGTGTATGTTTTGTACCCAAAGCAAAGTCTTTATATAGGCATGTAGTGGCCCAAGCAATTAGGAATTACTTGGCCTTTAAGTCTAAGGAACACTCTGCTGATTTGTTTCCAAGATTGCACCACCGCCTTTGACTTTGGCTTTGTCAATTATTTCCTTCCTTGTTACTTGCCTACAAACAATTCAAGTCACAACCCAACAAATCTCCACCTTGACTTGAATCATCTCAGCAACCCGAAACCTGAACCTGATGCTTATCTTCTCAAACCTGAACCGGATGCGTCTCCCTGAACCAGAACGAGCACGCCTTCTCAAACAAATTTTTCGCAGCTGTATGCGAAACCCGAATCGCCAAATCGTTGCTCCAACTACCATGCGTTCTTGCAACGAATGCGCCCGATGTGGTTGCACTTCCGGAAACAGAAACAAGTGTGCCACCCAGAACCAAACTCGAATACATTCACTGAGAAATCAGGACCGAATGTATTCCAGATGCGCCCAATTGCGCCAGACAGATGCACCATGACAGAATGCCTTGATGTCATCCAGACCAGATGCACCGATGACGAGTTCCCAAATTGTCATGCCTGATGCGCCCCGTATGCCTCAGATGCGCCAGATGCTCGCCAGAAACAGATCGCGCCAGATGCGAGCTCAGTGCGTGTCATGGTACACGCTGCAAAACCAGATGCACGCCAGAACAAACTCGTGCATTATGCGCACCAGAACCAGAATCAGATACGCGTGCCAGAAATCTCACGCGCCAGATGCTCCATGCCGTTGCTCCAACTCCAACGAGTTCCTGCAACGCATGAGCCAGAACCAGATTCAATTCACACGCCAGATTCTCCACGCCGGGAGCCGGATTGCGCCTGAACGTCAGTCGCCAGAACGCCAGATGCGCGTGAACCGCCAGATTCGCCTGAATGCGTGTTGGATTTGCCAGATCCCATGCACGCCTAATCTGATGCGCGCCAGATTGCTCCAACAGGAGCCCGGATAGCCCCCTACACAGGACTTCAGATGATGGATGTACCTGCTTCTCTCTCACGAACAGATCAATCTTGATCGCCAAACCAGACATCGTTCTTGGCGGAATCTCGAAACCCTACTCCCGATAGCCTGCTCCACCTGGATCGCGAAACCCTAGCTTTGAGTTCCACCAAAACGTGAAACCCTAGCTCTTGGCTCCACCCTGATCTTGGAACCCCGGCTCTGATACCAGTTTGTTAAAACAAGTAATCTCCTGACCTAGCTCTGATACCAGTTTGTTGTAACAGAAATCCTGTTTCAGAGCTCTGTTACCGGTTTGTTATAACCTGAGGGTACTCGAGCAAGAACGACGAAAGCAAATCAAGAACGAGACATATATTTAACGTGGTTCACTAACGAATTCGTAACGAACCCGCTAGCTAATCCACGGCCAGAACCAGATATTTTAATGAGAAGAGAACCCGATTACAATGCACGCCGTGGCCGTGACGGCTACGGCGGCCACGCGAAACAACCCACCCGACACACACAACACAAGCTCTCAAAATACTAACTCTTCAACCCGTCCCAATGTGTTTATGTGTGTATGTTTTATACCCAAAGCAAAGTCTTTATATAGGCATGTAGTGGCCCAAGCAATTAGGAATTACTTGGCCTTTAAGTCTAAGGAACACTCTGCTGATTTGTTTCCAAGATTGCACCACCGCCTTTGACTTTGGCTTTGTCAATTATTTCCTTCCTTGTTACTTGCCTACAAACAATTCAAGTCACAACCCAACAAATCTCCACCTTGACTTGAATCATCTCAGCAACCCGAAACCTGAACCTGATGCTTATCTTCTCAAACCTGAACCGGATGCGTCTCCCTGAACCAGAACGAGCACGCCTTCTCAAACAAATTTTTCGCAGCTGTATGCGAAACCCGAATCGCCAAATCGTTGCTCCAACTACCATGCGTTCCTGCAACGAATGCGCCCGATGTGGTTGCACTTCCGGAAACAGAAACAAGTGCGCCACCCAGAACCAGACTCGAATACATTCACTGAGAAAGCAGGACCGAATGTATTCCAGATGCGCCCAATTGCGCCAGACAGATGCACCATGACAGAATGCCTTGATGTCATCCAGACCAGATGCACCGATGACGAGTTCCAAATTGTCATGCCCGATGCGCCCCGTATGCCTCAGATGCGCCAGATGCTCGCCAGAAACAGATCGCGCCAGATGCGAGCTCAGTGCGTGTTATGGTACACGCTGCATAACCAGATGCACGCCAGAACAAACTCGTGCATTATGCGCACCAGAACTAGAATCAGATACGCATGCCAGAAATCTCACGCGCCAGATGCTCCATGCCGTTGCTCCAACTCCAACGAGTTCCTGCAACGCATGAGCCCGAACCAGATTCAATTCACACGCCAGATTCTCCACGCCGGGAGCCGGATTGCGCCTGAACGTCAGTCGCTAGAACGCCAGATGCGCGTGAACCGCCAGATTCGCCTGAATGCGTGCTGGATGTGCGAGATCCCATGCACGCCTAATCATATGCGCGCCAGATTGCTCCAACAGGAGCCCGGATAGACCCCTGCACAGGACTTCAGATGATGGATGTACCTGCTTCTCTCTCACGAACAGATCAATCTTGATCGCCAAACCAGACATCGTTCTTGGCGGAATCTCGAAACCCTACTCCTGATAGCCTGCTCCATCTGGATCGCGAAACCCTAGCTTTGAGTTCCACCAAAACGTGAAACCCTAGCTCTTGGCTCCACCCTGATCTTGGAACCCCGGCTCTGATACCAGTTTGTTAAAACTGGTAATCTCCTGACCTGGCTCTGATACCAGTTTGTTGTAACAGAACTCCTGTTTCAGAGCTCTGTTACCAGTTTGTTATAACCTGAGGGTATTCGAGCAAGAACGACGAAAGTAAATCAAGAACGAGACAGATATTTAACGTGGTTCACTAACGAATTCGTAACGAACTCGCTAGCTAATCCACGGCCAGAACCAGATATTTTATTGAGAAGAGAACCCGATTACAATGCACGCCGTGGCCGTGACGGCTACGGCGGCCACCCGAAACAACCCACCCGACACACACAACACAAGCTCTCAAAATACTAACTCTTCAACCCGTCCCAATGTGTTTATGTGTGTATGTTTTGTACCCAAACCAAAGTCTTTATATAGGCATGTAGTGGACCAAGCAATTAGGAATTATTTGGCCTTTAAGTCTAAGGAACACTCCGCTGATTTGTTTCCAAGATTGCACAACCGCCTTTGACTTTGGCTTTGCCAATTATTTCCTTCCTTGTTACTTGCCTACAAACACTTCAAGTCACAACCTAACAACCTAGCTGCTGCCATTTCCAATCCTCCCCGAATGCCTTGTAACTCCATGAACTGTGTTGAAGAATGGTAGATGATTCTCGAAAACCTTCCCGCCACAAAACCACCTGCGGCATCTCGCATCACCAGTCCATACCCAGCCACTAATTTTGCGTTCGTACAAACTATATCGGTGTTTATCTTCTGCCACCCTTCATGCGATGGTTCCCACCTTTCACCCCTATCTTCTCCCTCAGTCACTCCATCGCCATTATTTTCGGAGATATGCAGGACACTCAGGCGAAATTCCACCCTGTTCATGACCGTCTTCAAATCAAAATCTTCATTCTTGAACCTTTCTGCGTTTCGAGCTTTCCAAATACACCATGCCACCACTGCCCATCTTGTTTGAACATTCACGTCATTCGGAGAAAACTATGGGACGCGTTCTTGAAGAGAAACCCATCGATCTTGGGTAGCCACTTCCCTGCAAAAATTCCTCCATATCTGCTTCGTAGTGGGGCAGCTGCTGAATAGATGATCACTAGTTTCGATACCCGATCTGCAACCACAGCACCGGAGAGGGACATGAACTCCCCTGTCATGTAATCTTGCTACAGTAGAAATTGATTTATTCCAAAAACGCCACACATGAAAAATAAATTTTCTCGGAACCTTAATGCGCCACAGATTGTGCAACCAGCTTCGTTTACTTCATCCAGAAGCTTTGGAATTAACATCTGAGGTCGAGTGTTTAAGCTTATAACCCAACGTCGTTGAGTAGCTCCCGTTTTGAGAATAACTCTACGAGAAGGGGTCCTGAGTAGATGAGTTCTGAACTGGGATCTTGAGCACATCCAGAACATCCACCTCCCAAATATAAGTCCTTAAATGATTTTCATGCCAAGCTCCATCCACAATACAATGAGATACCTTTAAGTTTGCATGATCTGGGCTGTTCGTGATGACTTTCGACATGTTTCCCCTAGGAATCCACCGATCTTTATACATGTTAATATGCGTCCACGACCAGCCAATATACTACGAAACCCATAAGAGACTTGATTCTTGGGTTTCGAATGCAAAAAATCTCCATGCACGAAGTACTTTTGTCGAAGGATCTGGCTGAGTAAACCCGAGGGGATACTGAGAACTCGCCATGCTTGCTTAGCCAACAAAGCGACATTAAAGTCTAGGAAATCTTTGAAACTGAGTCCCCTAACCTCTTTGATTTGTTTCAACTTGTCCCAACTAGTCCAATGAATTTTCCTTCTATCAGACAAGTCTCCCCACCAAAACTTTCTAATTAACTTCTCAATCTCTTGACACGTGCTCAATGGAAGAAGAAACTGTTGGAATAGATGCCCTAGAGGCAATCTAGTTGAGTATGAATTTATTATGGCTAGAACATTCATTGTATTATTTATTAGATATTTAATATAATGAAGTCCTTAGATTTACAATTGTGTTGTTTATCTTAAATATACCTAATCCAGTATAATGATTAATGGGAAAATCATCTATAGCCTAGTATGGGGTTGGATTGATATGGAGATATCACGATCCAACACATAGGTGTGCATTAAGGGTAATAACGCACTGGATTGACCCATTTCCGAGAAGACTACATACACGTTATGATAAGTCACAAGTGCTTCTCGAGGTACAATGGTATTGTCATCCTTAGACTTGAAGTCACTAGATATTCTAGTTGCGTATTATTGTAATTTTGGTAGCGTTAAACGCTACACCATAACTGGGTAGTTATAAAGGCGTGTACCGGATACAATAAGAAGCAAGCTTAGAGATCGTAGTGGACGTAGATAGGATTTATCCCTCCCACATAACGGGAGAAAATATCCTAGGCCACTCGAGGGATAGTGCTTATATAATGTCTGGCCAGACTCAAATAAATCAATATGGGATATTGATGTTATTCGCACGAATAAGGCTATTCCCATGGATCGAGAAACTATGATTGGATATACGAGTGTGACTTGTATGTCTCGTGTCCAATCCGGATATAGAGACAAAGGGATGAGACAATTACATGTACAAAGGTTTGTCGGATGACTATTCTATTAGTTGGCTAGAATGGATGTTTTGCTAGAAACCGCTCCATATTAGCAAATTGTTGCTACCAACTAGATAGAACCTATGGGGTCACACGCTATATAGAGTTGAACTAGATTTGGGAATTAATTAATTTGATTAATTAATTAGAAGGATCACTTTGCAACACCTTGAAAACTTAGTAGGACTAATTTGCAAGGAAGGGACTAAACCGAATTCTAGTAGGACTAGAATGGGTCCTTTAGGTAGTTGGAAAGGATTTGTTGGACTATATAAAGGATGCTCCTTCCTTCCTTACCACACTTATGACCTTATTGATCATAACTTGAGTGGGAGAGAACAAAAGGAGAGAGAAAGCAAGCAAGAGAGGCTCGCCCGCCCCCCTTGCCGCAGCCCATCCCGTCGGCCCAAACAAGGAGGCCGAAACCTCCTTGTTCCTCGCGTTGTGTGATTACTTCTTCCTCTTCCTCAATTCCGGGCTAGCACAAAGGAGTAGGAAGATCTAGATTTCAACTCTGGGCGTGGATCAACTATAGAGAACGTGACACTATTCGCGTTTGAAGTCATCAAAGGAGAAACCATAAGGTGTGTTATTGATTTCTTCTCTTACCATCGTTATGTCTCTTGACTTGTGATCCTTGGAGGGTATTGCATGGATTATATTTGTTTTTTCCGTTGGGCATCCATGATCAAAACCCTACAGAAACAGCTCATTTCATAGTTTGGAATTGCCTCAGCAACTTCTTTGATTAGAATTTCCTTACCCGCAATCGACAAGGTCTTCTCTTTCCACCCTTTCAGCTTAGAAGCAAGAATCTCAATAATTCTCTGGAATAACGCTTTCTTCTTCCTTACGAAAACATTTGGCAAGCCCAAAGAACTATCATAACTATTTTCAATAGGGATTCCACATATCTGGCTTAACTGATCACGGAAAGCAACGGTAACACTGTCAGAAAAACCATAGCTGATTTTTGAATATTAATACACTGTCATTACGCCTTTTCGTACACCTGTAAAAGATCCATTAGACTTGTTAATTCAAATACATCATCTCTAGTAAATATCAAGCTATCATCTGTAAAAAAACAAGTGTGAAACTATTGGACCCCCACGACTAGCACGTGCTACTGACATTACTCCTTCTGAAACTGATCTCGTGAGGTTACAAGATAGAACTTCACTGACAAGAATAAAGCTATAAGGTGACAGGGGGCATCTTTGTCTCAACCCATGTTGTGGCACTATATTTCCTTGAACAGTACCATTGAATAAAATACTTTACTTGGGGTGGTTATACACCTCATAACCGTATCAATCCACCGATTCCCGAACCCCATACGTTCCATAGTGGCACTCAGAAACTCCTATTCAACTCTATCATACGCTTTGCTCATGTCTAACTTCAGAGCTATTGTTCCCTTCTTGTTTTTCCTCGTCTTCATGGAGTGAATGATCTCATCATCCGATAAGATGTTATCAAACATTAAACACCCAGGGACAAAGGCACTCTGATTCTCTGAAATAAGTTCACCCAAAACTCTCTTCAATCGATTTGCCAGAGCCTTGGTAATAATTTTATCAATAGTGGAGCACAGCGATATCGGCCTAAAATCAGAGACTCTGCGTACTTGTTTGAATTTAGGAATAAGGTCTATCAAAGTATGTTTATACTCTGAAACATCAGCACCTTCATTCAAAACTTTCAAACAGATACTAGTTACCTCATTACCAACATCAGACCAGAATTGTTGATATAACAGAGTCGGGAATCCGTCAGGACCCGGAGCTCTCTTAGACGGCATAGACCGAAGTGCCTCAACCACCTCCTCGGTCGTAACTGTTGCTCTAGAAGGCTTCGGCTCTCAGCTGATATGATCTCCTACACCACCCCCATAAGGGGCTCCATGTCACCTCTTTAAGGGTCTCCTGAAGCAAAAATATTTGTGAAATACCTCTCAATTATGCAGATTACCTCAGTGGGATCTTCCAACAACTTCCATGGTCATTCTCAAAGCCAACAATCTGTTATGTGATCTTCTATTCAAATCCTTCCGATGAAAGAATTTGTGTTACGATCACCATGTTTCAGCCATAGCTCCCTCGATCTTTGACGCCACATAATCTCCTCTTGCCGTAAAAGATCAGAAATCTAACGCTTCACTTCATTCGACTCCAATAGATTCAGAGCCGATTGCTTTAAGCAACCTGTGCACAAGAGATTCCGGCGGGGAGACCTCCGTGTACACCGTATGTAGAGGATTGAGGATCGCACAGGAAGAGTGGGGTTGTGTGTAGGGAGAGAGTAAGTCAGTAGCAATGTCTGAGAGAGAGACAGAGGTTTGGCAGAGCTTCCGCGTATGGCCAGTGTGTTCTCCTTTGTATGGAAAGGGTAACGTCCTATATGTAGCAGAGAACATGATCGTTGTAGTGTGGTTAATGCGCCCATTGATGGCGGCTTAATTAGCTTAACCATAATGGCACGTTCGTCCGAGTATATAGGGACCGTTACAGCACGTGGTGCGCGAATACCGGAACCGTTACGAGGTTGACCGGGTTTGACCGGATTGACCGGGTTTATGGGGCTCGTGCCATAAATCTCTCAAAACAGTTACTAAAGGTCGCGTGCGGGCTTGACTCGCACGCGACAGGGCTTACTCTAGCCTCCAAACCACTAAGTCCCTACAAGTCCCGTGCAGTGGTATGCGAGGGCTCTGTCTCGCAGCCCCCACATGGATCAGCTCGGCTGGTGATCCAGTGTGTGTGGAGCACAATATGGTGTGCTGGATGGTTGCCACGTGGCCAAGATCTGTCAGCTCAGAAAGCACTATCTACATTAGCCCCCTTTCTGCGCGTGAAGACTCATAGCTGTATAAACTTCCATGCGCGGAAACCAACATACGCGTTGCCGCCACGCACCAATTCAAATACGGGTAAGTTCAGCCCCCGTGCGTGCCATTATGACCTAAAACCCCTAGAGTCGTGCCGTCTGGCTTCTAGGGTTTTAGGCGTGACGTCAGCTTATCCTGTGATTGCGCGATTCGACGGTGACGGTTGCGATTCGACTACTGAAAGGACGCAACCCTTCATTATTTTTGGATAAATACTTTGTATCCACTGTTGCAAAGCATCACTTCTTTCTCTTAAAGTGAATGGTACCCGGAGATCTTCGAGAGCAGATTCAAATAATCAATCATCAGTTCAGAACTGCAAATCGTGTTCTTCAGTTGTGCATATCCAAGCAGGCTTCAAGAAAACAAGGTTGGCCTTGTCCGATTTTGATTTAAGATACCAGTGTATGCCTTGAACTGCGTTGAATCTGTAAGCCCAGAACATATAATCTGTTGAAACTTGCGAAGAAGCTTTGATCTTTGAACCCACTTTTGCTTTAATCCTTCGATAATAAGGGCTTCGGATGTGAGATCTTGAACTCACTGATAATGCAACCCTTAATTTCTGAAATTGATACCAGAAACTGTTCATCTTTCTTTTCATAATAGATCTTGGATTTCGAATTTCAAACTGAGCGTAGCACCTTTCTCCCCCCTTTTTCTTGCTCTTCCGCAGGAATGGCCAAGACAAAGGGAAACAAACCCGTCAAGGAGGATGAAGAGATACCCGACCTTCCGCGGGCCTTGTGGCGAAAAGCCCCCTATCTCGGTGGCCAAGATTTCTATCATGCGAGAGTTAAGGCGAAGAGGATGCCTGATCCTATCCCGGTTGAGAGATTGCTGACACTGACTCGCCCAGTTAACTCAGCTTTTCTCGAGTTGATTGGTTCCGAGGATGTGGTTCGATTGGGGGTCGAAAACGGGTACTTCCCCTACACTGCGATTTCTACCCAGGCTTTCGTCCAGAAATTGGACTACATGGATGAGTGGATTGACCACATGTTGGACAATCATGCCGCGACTCTCGATGAAGTCGGCGTATACTTTGCTATCCGTGCTATGAAGGGTGCTGCCGTGAAGCTGGACCAGTCCATGCTTCTAGACCTTCTGTCCCGCTACTCGCCTGCGACTCACACATTCCACTTTGCCGAGTTCGAGGCTGCTCCTACACTCGAGGACGTGCAGATGATGTACGATCTTTCCCCCATGGGTGAGGTAGACCCTTTGAGTCCTTTGAGGACGCCTGCGGAGATTGCCTTGTACACACAGATGGAGGAATGCTTGGCAGAGGTAAAGAAAATCTCCACCCGATGGACTACTACGAGAGCCCTTCCAAACTGGCAGTTGGTTGATACGTCTGCGAAGAATACCTGGAACAAATGGTTGCAGTACTTCTTTCGAGACTATGCGAACAGCAGCATTACTAAGAAGCTTCTGAGTGAGAACCCGGACGCCGAGAATTATGTGGAGGGTAAAGGCTATCACTTGACCCTCTGTGCATTCCTCTGTGCTTGGTTGTCGAGGTACTTGATCGACGGTCACCCACATGATGGGGTCTTTTACCATGTTTTGCCACTTGCTGTGAGGCTCGCCCTTGGCCAGAGAGTCGCACTCGGGCTCTTGGTCTTGGGCACGTTGTATTACAGGCTTGATCAGCTAGTTCTGGCCATGAAAGAGTCGCGTGGCCGCCTCGATGTATTGACTTTTGTCAATATTTCCTTTTTGACAATGTGGGTCTTCGAGCGGTGGCCATCCTATGCCCCAACCGCTCTCAAACCCGACAAGTGGTGTCCCCCAGGCGAGACAGAGGCGCGCAACAGCGGCAGAGCTGCGAGGTGGTTCGGAGCGAGCAACACCAAGTGTGTTTGGAGCTTGATATGCGACAAACGGAAAGAGTTCACCGCCAGGCCCTATGCCACACGTGTTGAGAACGTGCGATGGTTTCCAAAGCTGTACCCCTCTAAGGGTGTTGTCTTCTCAGAAGAACTCCTCTTCGAAGAGGGACCGGATTTCCATGAACGCTATCGCGAGTTATTTTGCTGGTGTCTACGAGGTTCTCTCCCTGCCCTCGCAGAGCATATTCGTGAGCTCGCGCCAAGGTATGAGAGGATTACCGTGGATGTTGACCCCACTCGAGTTTCTCCCCAGTTTGGATTTGATGCAGTGGCACCATCAATCTGGCCCCAGTCCATCATCAGAGGTTGCTATAAGCGCTTGCTGAGAAAGGAGTGCAAGACAGTATTCATGAACAATCTTCCCTTCGAGCAGCCTGCAGGGACCCGCGAGGGTGGTTGTTCTCAGAACTGGCTCGCATACTGGATCGCCCAGCAAACGAGGATTGAGACGCAGTCGGCCGCGCAGCCAAGTAGAGCCCCCTTGATCAAGAGAAATTCTTTCCCGTTTCGCCCCAATTGCAGTCTGAGCGAGTCTGAGTATGGTTGTTACTCACTGTTGGATCGCGAGAACCATTTGTGTCCTGACATCATTCTGAAGGAGAAGGTCGCCGCAGTTAAGAAGGGCGAGACGCATGTCGTCAGATACAGCAAGGCATTTGCAGAGGTAAGCAATTTCTTAGCGTGCGTTAAGCTTCTTGATTTCCTTATGCTGACACCTTTATTTTGTACTGTTTGCTGTAGTGTCATGTGCGGCGATTCGCATCTGGTGATCGTTCCAAGTCATTGGTTAACGCCATTGTTGCCACCAGAAGACAAAAGCAGTCGTTTCGGCTAGCATGGAGGATGGACTCTGAGGTCGAGACCAAGATTCGTGCAGTCATGAATGCTTTTGCTGACTCGCTAATAGACAATGCTCCGGCCTCGTCTCCTCCCGGAGATTATCTGTCCCCTCCAGCGGCTGCGGCGCCGAGAGTGAAAAGACCTAGGCAAAAGGGAATCACCATTTCTTCCCCTAGAAGTGCTCCAACTTCTCCTCCGATGAGGTCCCTTTCTGTCAAGGAAAAAGGCAAAGGTCGCATGCCCAGCAAAGTGCGGAAAGAACTCGCAGTTGAGACTTTCGTTCCATTCAACCAAGAGGAAGAAGGAGAGAGGCAGGAGCCCAGAGAAAGTGATGAAGAAGAAGAAGAAAGAACAGTTGTGATACATGAGGAAGAATCAGGAGGTACCCCCGTCGCATTTCCTTTCCCATTATCGTAACTTCTTTGCACTTCTTTTCTTAAACCAATCATATCTTCTCAGATGATGATGATGATGAGACCATTGGTGGCCTTTTGGCCAAGAGACAAAAGAGAGATACCCATTCTGGCATTCCAGACGATCCCATAAGCAAGGACATTCTTGCTGAGTCCAGGAAGACAGCCGCGGAGGCTGCTGAAAGAAGAAGGCAGCGAGAAGAGGAGGAGCTCGAGCGTGTGAGACAGCGGAGCCTCGAAGAGCAGCATGTTGACGACTTAGTGCGTCCGGTTGACGAGGAAGATGAGCTTCCCGAAGAGGTGGCTCCCCAGGCGGAGGAGGAGGATGCGATTCCAGAAGAGGATGCAGAAGCCCTGGAGCAAGTCCAAGCGGACTTTGAAGAAATCGCAGGCGGCGATAAAGGTGAGATCTTCAATCTCGCAGTAACTTATAGAGATGTTATTGTTGGTGCGTTAAAGCATGGTGTGTCAAAGGCTGACATTCGCCGTTGGCTAGTAAACAAGTGCGGAGAGCCTTCAGGTAATCATTCGAGTGATACGCATGTACTAGGCCTTAGCAACTTGAAACAGGATCATGACTGGTTTCTTCGCTTCCCAGGTCACGCCCCTCTTAAAGACTTGCTTAGTGAGGATACACTAATAGGGGGGAATTGGATTTATGCCATTCTGTGAATTGCTCTTAGAGAAATGCACTCGGCTGAATTGGCATTTGAAAAATACCCTCTTTTTAAAACACATGCTAACAAAGTTGTTAGAAAGAAAGTGGTCCCAAGTTTTTAAAAAATAATATTAAATGACATTGCTACCCTTGTTGACAGTGACATGCAACCCTAAAAGTAAAAACAAACCCTCAAACTCGTCTCTCTCTCTCTCTAAAAACATACAGTTTTTCATTGAACACAACTCTCTTTCTCTTTTTTAAAACATTCAATTTTCCATCTCCATCAACCTAAAAAATCAAGTTTTCATTTCCAACTGTAAATATTGCTATTCACCAAAAAAAAAAATCTGGAAATGTTATTTTTTTGCTTTAAAAACATTGCAGTGATAACCGAGACGAGCAGTGAAAAACCCAGACGAGCAGTGACAAAAACCCAGACGAGCAGTGAAAAACCCAGACGAGCAGTGACAACCCAAACGAGCAAGTGAACTGGGACGAGCAAGTGAACTGGGACGAGCAACCAAGTGAACTGGGACGAGTAACCAAGTGAACTGGGACGAGCAACCAGGTGATTGGGACGAGCAGAACATGTCAAATGGGTATCAAATGTTACTATGTGGATACAAAATATTTTTTAAAGGGAAATGTTGCTATGTTACTTCATCCCAATTATCTTGAAGGCTTTTTTGTGTGAATTAATTATATTTAACATTGCTACTATCCAATGTTCATACAAAATATTTTGTTAAGGAAAGGAAAGGTCAGACGAGTATACCCTAAACCCTAAACCCTAAACCCTAAACCCTAATATCATGCAAATAAACTATTTAAATGTAAATTCTAAACCCTAAAATCATGTAACCCTAAATTCTAAACCCTAAATCATGTTACCTTAAACCCTAAATCATGTAACCATAAACCCTAAATCATAATTGAACAATCGAACTAATAATTGTGACTAAGAACTCAATGGGACTATCAATATTCACTAATGAACTCAAACGAACTACTAATTGATCAAATTGGACTATCAGTTGAAATCACCACTCAATCAAGCCATCGTTCCTTACTAATGAACTCAATCGAACTATTAATTGATCAAATCGAAATATTAGTTGAGACTCACCACTCAATCGGACCATCGATCTTCACCAATTGAACTCAATCGAACTAATAATCGATCATATCGTACTATCAATTATGACTAACCACTCAATCGGACAATCGATCTTCAATAAGGAACTCAATCGAACTACTAATCGATCGTATCGGACTATCAATTGTGACTAACCACTCAATCGCACAATCGATCTTCAATAAGGAACTCAATCGAACTACCAATTGATCAAATCGAGCTATCAATTGTTACTCGCCACTCAATTGGACCACCGATCTTCACTAATGAATTCAATCGAACTACTAACTGATCATATCGGACTATCAATTGTGACTAACCACTCAATCGAACAATTGATCTTCAATAAGGAACTCAATCGTACTACCAATTGATCAAATCGGGCTATCAATCGTTACTCCCCACTCAATCGGACCACCGATGTTCACTAATGTACTCAATCAAACTACTAATCGATGGCATCAGACTATCAATTGTGACTCACCACTCAATCGGACAATCGATCTTCACTAATGAACTCAATCGAACTACTAATTGATCATATCGGACTATCAATTGTGACTAACCACTCAATCGGACAATTGATCTTCAATAAGAAACTCAATCGTACTACCAATTGATCAAATCAAGCTATCAATCGTTACTCCCCCCTCAATGGGACCACTGATCTTCACTAATGTACTCAATCAAACTATTAATCGATCGCACCAGACTATCAATTGTGACTCACCACTCAATCGGGCAATCGATCTTCAATACGGAACTCAATCAAACTACCAATTGATCAAACTGGGCTATCAATTGTTACTTGCCACTCAATTGAACCATCGATCTTCACTAATAAACTCAATCGAACTACTAATCGATCGTATCGGACTATCAAATGTGACAAACCACTCAATCGAACTACCAATTGATCAAATCGAGCTATCAATTGTTACTCGCCACTCAATTGGACCACCGATCTTCACTAATGAACTCAATCGAACTACTAATCGATCATATCAGACTATCAATTAAGACTAACCATTTAATCGGACAATCGATCTTCAATAAGGAACTCAATCGAACTACCAATTGATCAAACCGGGTTATCAATTGTTACTCGAGATTCAATTGGACTACGGATCTTCACTAATAAACTCAATCGAACTACTAATCGATCGTATCGGACTATCAATTGTGACTAACCACTCAATCGGACAATTGATCTTCAATAAGGAACTCAATCGTACTACCAATTGATCCAATCGGGCTATCAATCGTTGCTCCCCACTCAATCGGACCACCGATCTTCACTAATGTACTCAATCAAACTGCTAATCGATTGCACCAGACTATCAATTGTGACTCACCCCTCAATCGGACAATCGATCTTCAATAAGGAACTCAATCAAACTACCAATTGATCAAAACGGGCTATCATTTGTTACGTGCCACTCAATTGGACCACCGATCTTCACTAATAAACTCAATCGAACTACTAATCGATCGTATTGGACTATCAATTGTGACTCACCAATCAATCGGACTATCGATCTTCACATATGCATAATATGTATTTCAATAAATATCTCTTATAAATTTAATAAAATCAGAACATCAATAACATCACGTATGCACAAAGTTATATTCAATACAAGACTAATATATGATGTAATTTTTTAGGCACTATATCATCTATTCTTAAACATAGATTCAATTTTATATTAAATAAAAAATATAGTTACATTTTTCTTCAATTGGTAGATTCTTTTACATATTTTTTTGAGTGGTGTGGAAAAATACACAAATACAATAGCTTAAAATATTTTATCAATAAAAAGTCTTACATACCATTTTTTGGATCATAATCAAGTTCAAAATTCAAAACAAACTGTTTTAAATATAAAATATGGACGCATTCGTTACACAATGCAGTTTGCTCCAGCGGTTTATATGATGGACTTGGTTCCCTTTAGGCAAGGGTTCGAATCCCCTCGGGGTCATTTATTTTTTTGACAAAGTTATTTAAAAAATAAAGCAAAAGCACTGCCCACCGCGTGATTCGAACCATAGACCACGCAGTAAGTTCACACGCGTGTTTCCACCTAGCCAACTCTTTGTTGCATAACAAATACCAAACAAAATAATTTATATAAGCTTTTATTGGGACGAATAAAATGTCAAACGAGCTACAAATCGTCCAAGACGAGACCAAATACCAGACGAGCACATACTCGTCTAGGACGAATTGTTGCTCTGGTTTGTTCCAATTTTTGTTATGGGGAGACGAGGACGCGCATATGCTCCTCTCGGTCTTTTCTCATATATTCCTCCCATTCCAGTACGACTGAAGATGTCGACGGGACCGGCGGAAGTGAGCAATGATGGCAACGGAATCAGTATGAGAGTGCGGCCATGGAAGCAAATGAAGTTGTTGAAGCACTTGTAGAGGAGGAGGAAGCCATGAAAACTTACAGAGAAGAAATAAGCCATGAAAAACAAGAGGTGGGTTGGAGAGAAGAGAGAGAGAGTTATGTTTTGTCTGAAAAACTAACTCTAATTATTTAAAAGAATTACTTACTATTCAAATTTGTGTTATATTTGAGTTAATTGCACTTGTTAACCTCAAGTGAAGGTCAACAAGTACATGTAAGTCAATAGAGGGTATTTTTCAAAGACCAATTCACCAGACTTTCGTTCCATTCAACCAAGAGGAAGAAGGAGAGAGGCAGGAGCCCAGAGAAAGTGATGAAGAAGAAGAAGAAAGAACAGTTGTGATACATGAGGAAGAATCAGGAGGTACCCCCGTCGCATTTCCTTTCCCATTATCGTAACTTCTTTGCACTTCTTTTCTTAAACCAATCATATCTTCTCAGATGATGATGATGATGAGACCATTGGTGGCCTTTTGGCCAAGAGACAAAAGAGAGATACCCATTCTGGCATTCCAGACGATCCCATAAGCAAGGACATTCTTGCTGAGTCCAGGAAGACAGCCGCGGAGGCTGCTGAAAGAAGAAGGCAGCGAGAAGAGGAGGAGCTCGAGCGTGTGAGACAGCGGAGCCTCGAAGAGCAGCATGTTGACGACTTAGTGCGTCCGGTTGACGAGGAAGATGAGCTTCCCGAAGAGGTGGCTCCCCAGGCGGAGGAGGAGGATGCGATTCCAGAAGAGGATGCAGAAGCCCTGGAGCAAGTCCAAGCGGACTTTGAAGAAATCGCAGGCGGCGATAAAGGTGAGATCTTCAATCTCGCAGTAACTTATAGAGATGTTATTTTTGGTGCGTTAAAGCATGGTGTGTCAAAGGCTGACATTCGCCGTTGGCTAGTAAACAAGTGCGGAGAGCCTTCAGGTAATCATTCGAGTGATACGCATGTACTAGGCCTTAGCAACTTGAAACAGGATCATGACTGGTTTCTTTGCTTCCCAGGTCACGCCCCTCTTAAAGACTTGCTTAGTGAGGATACACTAATAGGACATGGTTCCTCGTCTTTAGTGTATGAAGAGGCTTCAATTCCACCTTCGCGTGGAGGTGCTTGCTCTTAGCTTAAGTAAAGATATCAAAATATTATTCGATGCGAGTTACCTCATACCGTCGCATTTTGTATTGCAGGCAATGTTGAAGAACATGCACCGGAGCAAAGAAGTCAGTTTTCTGCATCCTATGTTCCGATTCCGAGCCCCCATACTGAGAAGCCCGTCGCAGCTACTGATCATGCAGGTGAGCCTTTCGAGGACATCATCGAACCTTCCGACGATGCTGAAGCTGGTGTTGTGCTAATGGATGAAGATGCCCATGCAGGCGCTGAGGAAGTAAGGACAAATACTGCCGATGCTTCTGCATCTGAGAATGTTCCTCGCCAAGCGACCTCGGCTGTCACTTCGCCTCCGGCGATGACTGAGTCGGCGGCACCTATTCCTGCGTGGGGCTTTTGGGGCTCGCAGGTTAGGAATGCAGTCGCAGCTGGTGCGGCCTACACTCTTCCTTCTAACTATGAGGAGTTAGAGCTCGCAGCTGACAGGAGAGCCATGGAGCAAGGGCAGTCTTCAACGACCCCAGTAATGCGCATTCCTTCTCTTCGTGAGATTCTCGAAGGAACTGGTAAGTAGTGATTCACTGTTTGCATCTCGCATGGTGCATTTGCGAGTTCGGTAGCATAACTTTGTTTTGACATTGCTTCAGGTTTGAAGCAAACTGATGTGGACTGGCTAGTTCGGATGCGCCTCTCCTACCCCCGATCGTTTGCAAGATCTCTGGAGATAGGGCCCTTTGACAGGAGGCTGTTTCTTACCGAAGCCATTTGGATTTTGGAGCAGCTGTCTGCGGCCACGCCTGAGACCATCTCTGTCCAGAGCGCCGAATTGCTTCATGGCATGTGCGAAAATCTTCTTACCAAAGTTCAGGGCAGACTGGGTTTCAGATTTCTTATGAAAAGAGTCACTCTGATTCGCGCAGCCGTAACCTTGCAGCTCGGCCACCAGAACCTCGCAGCTGAAAAGCAGAAGGTGGAGCAGCAGAAGCAAAAGGCTGAAGAAGCTATGAAGCTCTATCATGAGATGAATGCCAAATGCTAGCAATTGAAGCGAGAAGTGGAGCAGGTGGAGAAGCTGAGCCATCAGTTCGCACCCCATGACTCCTTGATCAAGAATTTGCTTTTGACTTTTTGAATTTTGAAAATAGCAAGGAAATGGCTGAAACATTAATGTAATGTTTGAAACATTAATGTAATGTTGCTAGGGTTTCTCCCCCTTTTTTTTTTTAACAACAAGAATTTACTTGCCCGTTTTGCCCTTTCCGGGATTTGATAGGATATCTCTGTGCATATCCAATTATGAGATCAGCAACTGATACTCTGCTTGATTTTCGCGCTAATTTCTCGGAAGATAAGCACGCTTTCGTTGGGAAGTCCATCCGAATCATGACCATCCGTCATTTATTAAGATACGCAACCGAATCGTCGTAGCCTTTAGTAGGGTAATTGATGGTTACCGCTTTTCAAGGCGTAAGTGATTGGCCTTACCCTCTTTTCAAATTCTGCTGACTCATCTTTGGCAACTGAAGAGTCTCCGCAAGGTCTATATAAACCCTGTGTTTGCCATTTGGGTTCTTCATCCCAAAAATGTGCTTTGCCGTGAGTCCTTACGACTGCTGGCTTCAACGCTTAATTTTCGTTGATTCATGGCAACTTCAAGTTGTGAATCCTGAGTTTGCGCTTTGTGCTGTAGAAATAGTTTCTAAGATCCACTTTATGAGGCTTATTGCTCTTTATAACCATCATAAAGGAGATGGAGATGATATATCATGTGTGTTCGAAGAAATTTCTTCGTGTATTATGTTTGCAGGTCATGTTTCCGGCCGCCTCCCGGCGAGGTGCAGCGCCGAAGTGACCGTACTACCGTCTCGTAATGAACGGCGGAATTCTTCTCCAGCCTCCCTGGAGAAGAACTTGTTGCCCCCACGTTCGTGAGCTCAGGGTGGCGGAACGCTGCGTTCATCCCCGTCTACAAGGAGCCCTTGCCCTTTGGAGCTTCTGCTTGCCTGTTGATCGCTGGAACCGGTGGTTCCTTGGGCAAATGTTATGGGGTGCAGATCTGACAAGGGTCTTGTCAAATACTGGGATCTTGAACGTATGGCTTCATGTGGCTCTTTGGAGCAAGATCCCAGCTGCGACAGATGTTCACCCGCAGATCTGCGTATTGTATAGCCGGTGTTGGAACCGGTGGGTTCATCCCTTTCAGCCAGGATTCCCGTAATGTGCCTTTGCTGGCTTGTCAGCTACTTTTCGAATGTATTGTAAGCCATTTTGGCTGCGTAGTTAGATTTGAGCTTTTTCGCTTGTAAGCTGCTATCTAGACAGATAAATTGTAAGTCTTTTCGACTCATAATGATAAATAGCTTTTGTATTATCTGCTGTCTCTTTACAACAAAATACAATTTCGCATGCGTTTGGCATATTCCGCCTTGCATAATGCTATGTAATGCTTTCGCATTTGCTATCTGCCATATGAATTCGCAGATGTTTCATTAGATCGTTCGAGATCATATTTTCGCAGTTGTGCCATCCTGGCAGATGGGCTTGTGATTGAGCTTTGTGGATCGCTTAAGATCATTTTCACAATATTTCTATCGTAGCAGATAATCTTTAGTAGATCAATTAAGATCGTTAAGTGGTGCGAGTTGCTATCGTGGCTGATAGGCTTTACTAGAAGATCAATTGAGATCATTTTTGCACGAGTTGCTATCGTAACAGATAGGCTTTACTAGATCAATTAAGATCGTTTTTTTTTCGCATGGGTTGCTATCGTAACAGATAGGCTTTAGAAGATCTATCAAGATCATTTTGCGAATGAGTTGCTATCGTAACAGATAGGCTTTAGAAGATCAATTGAGCTCGCATTTGCATTGGCTGCTATCGTAATCGATAGGCTTGGATGATCAATTCAGATCACATTTGCATTGGCTGCTATCGTAATAGATAGGCTTAGATGATCAATTCAGATCGCATTTGCATCGGCTGCTATCGTATCAGATAGGCTTAGATGATCAATTAAGATCGCATTTGCATAGGCTGCTATCGTAACAGATAGGCTTAGATGATCAATTAAGATCGCATTTGCATAGGCTGCTATCGTAACAGATAGGATTAGATGATCAATTAAGATCGCATTTGCATAGGCTGCTATCGTAACAGATAGGCTTAGATGATGAATTAAGATCGCATTTGCATAGGCTGCTATCGTAACAGATAGGCTTAGATGATCAATTAAGATCGCATTTGCATAGGCTGCTATCGTAACAGATAAGCTTAGATGATCAATTAAGATCGCATTCGCATGGGCTGCTATCGTAACAGATAGGCTTAGATGATCAATTAAGATCGCATTTGCATAATGCTATTGTAGCGGATACTTATTGTTAACAGTTATAGCAAACTAATAAAGTAAAATCGACATCCAGAAATACGAAGTTTCTCATTTGGGAGAATTTTCTTATTATAATGCTCTCATATGGGAGAGATGAGATTACAATCCTCTCATATGGGAGAGGAGATTGTGTGAATCGTAACCATACAAGAGATTAGGCGACGTTATAATAAAACGTATGAAATGAGAGAAGTCAGGGATAGTACTTCTTAATCCAGCGCATGTTGACTGAACTCGGGGTTGAGGTTGTGCCGTGCAACCTTCGTATGCTGCAATAGCCGCTGTCGAAGACTTCTGTGACTTCGAAGGGTCCTTCCCAATTGGCTGCGAACTTTGGGTGAGTCGCCTCTCGCATGCAGTGGTCAGATGCGCGCAGGACCAGGTCTCCAACTGCGAAATCTCTTCGCTGGACTGTCTTATTGTAAGCGCGAGCAATCCTTTCTTGATATCGCTTGTTGGTCCTTTTGGCTTGTTCTCGCTTTTCCTCCAGCAAGACTAAATCATGATCGCGTTGATTTTCGTAGAGTGCGTGGAAGGCTAGCCTCGCCGAATTGACTCTCACCTCCGCAGGTACCACAGCTTCGGCCCCATAACATAGTAGAAATGGCGAGGCCCCCGTGGGTGTCCTTGGAGAAGTTCGGTAGGCCCACAGAGCTATGCTTAGAGAGTCGGCCCACTTCTTGTGGTCATCTGCGACCATCTTGCTCAAAATTCTCAACAGCGTTTTGTTGGTCGCTTCGGCTTGTCCATTTCCCTTTGGGTAATAAGGGGTAGAACATATCTGCCTGATATTGTACTCCGCTAATTTCGCAGCTACCTGGCGATTAACAAAAGGAGTACCGTTATCTGAAAGAATGGTGTTTGGGATTCCGAACCTGCATATGATGCTTTCTTGGATGAAGTTGACCACAGCCAGCGCATTTGCCGTCTTCAGTGATATTGCTTCCACCCACTTGGTGAACAGCTCAGTCGCGGTGAGAATGAAATGGTTCCCGTGCGACGTCGGTCGGATGGGACCGATGAAGTCCAAAGCCCATGTGTGAAATGTCCATGGTGTGCCTAATGCATGTAGATCCACGGCGGGAGCGTGCACCAGGTTTCCCTTGAACTGGCATTCCTGGCAGCGTCGTACTTTGGCGCGGCAATCGGCCTCCATCGTGGGCCAGAAATATCCAATTGAGAGGAGCTGCCTGCATAATTTCGCACCTCCTTGGTGTTCCACCTGATGAGAAAGGTCCATGACTTCTTGTGCTTCTCTGCCGTCTAGACATCGCAGCAAGTTGCCCTCGTGACCTCTTCGCCAAAGCAGGTTTTCCTGTACCACATATCGAGACGCTTTCCTTTTCAATTTCTCGGCTTCTTTTCTTGATTCGGGCACGGTGCCCTGGGTGAGGAAATCAAATAGTGGCTTCCTCCAGTCCGTGTCGTCATCGGTTAGGGCGATGAGTAGAGAATCTTTGATTAATGCGCAACTCTCGCACTTCCCTTGTATCAGGGCTGCGGCTGTTGACATGTCTGGCCAATGAATGCCATATCTCTGAGCCTTCCTGTAGATTGGCACCTCGCTTTCTCCGCAAGCGTGTTGGTGAATCTTTTCTAACAAAAGTTGTCCCTCTCGCTCGGAGACGCATCGCATGAGTATTCCGCCAGGACCCTTGTAGTAGAGGGTGTTATCATGTATGCAGTACCCTTTTGTGAGTGCCCAGCTTTCACTGCTTGTGCCTTCCGCAATAGCTTGTAGGATTGCTTTTCTCCAATCCGTGTCATCCATGTTTTCGTCGTCGCACGCATCTTCTGTCAATGCCGACGATGTTCGTACTTCAATGGAGATCTTCGCGGGACATTTGTCAGTGCTGACCTTAGACCCCAAGGTTGCTAAAGCGTCCGCATGCCTGTTGTCTGCTCGAGGCTTGTGCTCGTACCTCACATCGCAAAACTGCTGTACCAGCTTTTGCACTAAGGTGCGGTAAGACAGAAGATTAATCTCCTTCAAACCGTATTCGCCCGAGGCTTGCTTGACGATCAACTTGGAGTCTCCCATGACCGTCAGATTGCTTACTTCTAAAGCTTTTGCTGCGCGCAGTCCCGCTATGAGGGCTTCATATTCTGCTTCATTGTTTGTGACTGCGAAGTTGAGCTTTGCGGACATCTGTATGACCTCCCCATCTGGTTTGGTCAATACTATCCCAATGCCTCCACCTTTCCTTGTGGACGAGCCGTCAAAGTGGAGCGTCCAATAGGGCACGTCGATTGCATAGATCTCAGGGCCTTCGAGCTTTTCCTCGATCACGGGCTCGTGGCTGTTATCGGGGAACTGTGCCAACAGATCCGCTACCGCCTGCGACTTGATCGCTCGCGGTCGCACGCATGTGATATCATATTGAGAGATGGTCATGTACCATTTCGCCAATCTCCCGCCAGGGGTAGTGTGAGTTAGCAAATATCGTATGGGGTCGCTCTTGGTGACCACTACCACTTTGTGTGATGCAAAATAGTGTTTTAACTTCTCTATCACAAAGAATAGGGCAAGGCAATGACGTTCGATGCCCGTGTACCTTGATTCAGCAGGTTGCACAATGCGAGAGATGTAGTAGATAGGCCTTTCCTGACCTTCGTACTCCTGAGCCAAGAGTGCTCCTATGGATCTCCTTGTTGATGTCAGATATAGCAGAAGCGGTGATCCCAGTTGAGGCGCGATCATTATTTTTGAGGATGTCAGCAAATCCTTCAGCTTTTCGAATGCGGCTTCGTGCTCCGGAGCCCAGTGGTACACAGCGTCCTTCTTGAGAAGAGTGCTAAAACAGCATGTGATTTCGGCAATCGCTGGGATGAATCTTCGCAGATAGGATAGCTTTCCTAAAAATGTCTTCAATGCACTCTGGTTATGGGGCGGCGTCATGCCGGTTATGGTTGATACTTTCGCAGGGTCAGGCTCGATTCCTTGGCGATGAACTACGCATCCCAAGAACTTCCCCGATGTTACCCCAAATGCGCATTTCATGGGATTCATCTTTAGTTGAAAGCGCCTACATCTGTTGAACACCTTCCGTAGATCTGCGAGGTGATCTGCTTCGTGCTTGGATTTAACCACCAGGTCATCCACATAGAATTCCACTTCTTTGTGCATCATGTCGTGGAATAGAACCATCATGGCCCGCTGGTAGGTCGCACCCGCGTTCTTAAGACCGAACGGCATCACTGTGTAGTTGAACACTCCCACCGAAGTGATGAATGCAGTTTTCTGCGCATCTTCGGGATCCATCTTGATCTGGTTGTACCCGCTGAAGCCGTCCATGAAACTGAACATGCGGTGGCCCGCTGTTGAATCGATAAGCAAATCGATATTGGGCAGTGGGAAATCGTCCTTGGGGCAGAAGCGATTGAGATCTCGGAATTCCACGCAGATGCGGAGCTGTCCGTTCTTTTTCACCACCGGCACGATGTTGGCCAGCCATGTGGGATGGTGGTTCGGCTCTATGAATTTGGCATCTAGGAGTTTGACAATTTCCTGCTTGATTTTCACGTTAAGCTCCGGTCTGAAGCTCCTTGTGCTCTGCTTTACCGGTTTAGACCCTGGGATGATGTCTAAACGGTGCATGGTGATGCTTGTATCCAGACCTGGCATTTCATCGTACTCCCATGCGAACACATCCTTGTATTCAGTTAGGAGTTGTAGCAGCCCTTGCTCCTCTTCGCTTGTGAGGTCCGCACTTAGAAAGACTGGCCTTTTCTTTTCCTCATTCGGGTTGAGGAACACTTCCTTTTGCTCTTGTTTTTGCGGTCTGGGCCTGTCTTCCATGCATTCAGGCGCTTCTTTGAGCTTCTCATCTGGAGTGCTCTGCATTGGCTTTTCTGTCAGTGCAATCTGCTCGATTTGATTGATTTGCCCAGGGATATCCCCATGCCCGTGTGGGGACATCCCCGCGCACCTTCATATGCGATAGCATTTCTTCCCATTGGCGTAGAAGCTCTCTATTTCCTTGCCCTCGGGGTCATGCTTTGCGATTCTCTTCAGAGTATACACATTCTTCCGATGGTATGCGATACGCGGCGCCTCTTCGCGTGTAGGCGGCTTATCCTTGGCATCTTCTCTTGTCACCATTACTCCCGCAGGTGACTGGTCCTTGATGTCCTCCCAGAGAGGCAAAGGAGTAGGGTTGAATGGTCCCGGTGTTTGCTCATCTGCCATCTCGGTGAACCACACCGCCTCGCTGAGATGTGCTTCGTCCAGGTTGAATGGGTTCGTCGAAGCCGGTACCTCGACTACTCTGTCGTTCCAGATAGCTTTCATAACTTGGTGAGCTGTTGAAGGAACCGCATCGAAGCGATGAATCCAGGCTCGACCAATAATCATGTGGTATGTAGTGTTCGCGTCTATGACATAGAACTTTGCTGAGCACTTGATTTTGCCAATCTGAACGCCCAGGCGGATCCATCCGATCGTCATTCTAGAGTCGCTTCCGAATCCCATCAGTGGAGATGGACGCTTGACGATCTTATGCTCGGGGATCCCTGCTAGCTTCAGTGTGTGGAGCGAAACGACGTTGACCGCTGCTCCGCCATCGACGAATGTTCATTTGAACTCGACGCCGTTGATGATGGCTGTCACGTACAGAGGCCTCTGGTGGCTCGCATCTGTCTTCTTATCGCTGGCAGAAAAGGTCATAATCTTTTCTGTGGAGCGAGACGCCCTGATGACTTTCCCGTTGGATACTACAAGATCCTCCTCGTAGTCTTCTGCTATTCTCAAGATCGCTTTCGTCATATCTGTCCGGCATTTCTCCGAGAAATTCATTTCGTCGAAGAATCTGCTGAAGCCGTGCGACCCTTTCATCCGGTCGGCACGTTCATCCTCCGTGTCCATGTTGTAGTCTTCGTCTTCATGGACCTCAGCAGCGATGGGTAGACCATCCTCTGCGACTTCTTCCAAGTCGACGATCGAGATCATGGCGACCTCTTTGCCTTTCGAGCCCTGCTCTGCATGAGCAGGAAGCGGGTTGTTGCGCACATCCTTCCGGGGATCGCTGACGATAAGCTCGCCGTTCTTCATCTTCTGGTCGAACGCGAACCTAAGCTTCTTGCATTCAGCCGTGGGGTGCATGACCTTGCCGTGGTACTCGCACCACTTGGAGTCTCTCACCATCTCCTTGGAGGGTATCTTCTCGAGCGGCGGCAGGACACCGTCCTTACGCCACTGCCTGCAGAGGTCGCTCGCCTCCTCTACCGAGCATGGTAGGGGTGGTACGTCGAAGTTCACAACCTTCGCTTGCTTCTGGGGTGAAACTGCATTGACCTCAGCTTCGCGTCCTCTCTTGTAACCGAACCTCCCGATCTTATAGGTGGTGGCGCTCGGAGGTCGCTCCGGAGCGTTCTTCTTTTTCTGCCTCTCAACTATAGGCTCGATGTTCTTCGTGCATTCAATTAACTTTGAAAACGTAGGTGTTTGCAAATTAATGAGCATACCTTTGTATTCATCTCGCATGCATTGCAGGCATATCTCTACGAGCCGGCTTTCGAGCATTGGATCTTTGCATTCCAAGGATTTCGCCCTGAATTTCTTGATGAAAGTGATCCCGTCCTCTTCGCGCTTCTGATACATCCGCGAGAGATGAATCATTGTCACCTTTTCTTCCATCTGGAAGAATTTGGTGTAGAACTTCTGGACCATGTCGTCCCAAGTCTTCACGGATCCGGCTTCCAACGTTCGGTACCACTTGTACGCCACGTTCCCTAAAGATTTCGGGAACTCTCGCATCAGCAGTTTGGAATTAGCTCCGTATGGCCCCATGACATCAATGAAACGCATGACATGCTCATGAGCGTTTCCGTTGACATCCTCGAACTTGTCCCATTTGGGAGCTTTGTACCCCGCCGGGTTGGGCATGAGATAGATCTCTCGTGGAATGGGTGGATCATTGTCCAGCTTCGGGATTATGGTATCCGCGAATGACTGATGAGCCAGAATAGTGTCCATGCGCTTCTGCAGAGACGTCATGCATTCTGGAATGCTTCCCTCGGTCGTTGAAGGAGGGGTTGCCGCAGGCGGAGGCGACACATACGCCGTCGAAGGATTGGGGGCATATGGACTGCTCGCATTGCCCCAGATCGCCGTTGGAGGAGGCAGAGGGTACTGCAGAGTCGGGTTAGACGCCAAAGCCGAGGGCTGAGAAGTGTGAGCAGTGAGAGGCAACATCTGAGCCGTTGACCCCTGAATCGAAGGCAGCTGCGCGGTCGCCGGTGGAGTTTGCAGGTTGGGGTTGGGAGGTGTGGTTGACACTCCCAGTCCCGGAGCGGTAGGGGCTCCTCCTCCTTGAGAGACGGCGGTGGCCGACGAAGGATTTGGTGCAAAGGTACCCAGAACGGCCAAGATCCGTTCTAGCTGCTCGGATTGGGCTTTGAGAGCTTTCGCCTGGCCTTGAACAGTGGCGTCCAAAGACTCTAGCGTCGGTGTCTCGCCGTGGGTGGTAGGAGTACGGCGGGTCCCCTCTCCCGAGGCGGTTTCGGTGGAAGGCGATCTGTTGCTGATATCGTCCTCCTGAGACATGGTTGCTTTTGCTGGTAAGTTCACGTCGGGTTCACCAAAATGTGCACAAGAGATTCCGGCGGGGAGACCTCCGTGTACACCGTATGTAGAGGATTGAGGATCGCACAGGAAGAGTGGGGTTGTGTGTAGGGAGAGAGTAAGTCAGTAGCAATGTCTGAGAGAGAGACAGAGGTTTGGCAGAGCTTCCGCGTATGGCCAGTGTGTTCTCCTTTGTATGGAAAGGGTAACGTCCTATATATAGCAGAGAACATGACCGTTGTAGTGTGGTTAATGCGCCCATTGATGGCGGCTTAATTAGCTTAACCATAACGGCACGTTCGTCCGAGTATATAGGGACCGTTACAGCACGTGGTGCGCGAATACCGGAACCGTTACGAGGTTGACCGGGTTTGACCGGATTGACCGGGTTTATGGGTCTCGTGCCATAAATCTCTCAAAACAGTTACTAAAGGTCGCGTGCGGGCTTGACTCGCACGCGACAGGGCTTACTCTAGCCTCCAAACCACTAAGTCCCTACAAGTCCCGTGCAGTGGTATGCGAGGGCTTTGTCTCGCAGCCCCCACATGGATCAGCTCGGCTGGTGATCCAGTGTGTGTGGAGCACAATATGGTGTGCTGGATGGTTGCCACGTGGCCAAGATCTGTCAGCTCAGAAAGCACTATCTACACAACCCAACTCCTCAAGACATTGACGCAAAATCTTGATTTGTCTACGAACATTCCCAAAGACCTCAACATCCCAAACCCGAAGTCTTCCTGCCACTGAATGAAGCTTCCACCCTACCGAGCCCATACTCTGTGCCCAATAGTCCAAAACTAACTTCTTGCTATCCTTTCTCTCCAACCACATCGCCTCCAAATGAAAGCGACGTTGATGCGAATGACTTCTGATTCTATCACGGCCAAACATCACCTCCAAAGGAACATGATCAGATGTGTCTACGACGAGATGATTAACCCTTTCCCTACCAAACATTTCAATCCAGCAATCAGTAACCACACAACGATCAATCCTTTCCCGAGTAGAATTATCGTGAGGTTGGTTGTTAGACCAGGTAAAATGGTTGCCTGAGAACCCAAGATCTCTGAGCTGAAGATTGCTAAGAAAAATGTTGAAATCCTTGACTTGTCTAAGGGTGACTTCTCTTCCACCCTCCTTATCGACGCACGAAGATATAACATTAAAATACCCTACTACTATCCAAGGCATATGAAACGGCCTTATCCTAGATAGCAGGGACCAAGAGTGCTTTTGCTCGCTTCTAACCGGATCACCGTAGAAGCCCGTAAAGCACCATTGATGATCTGAACCCTCATTAGTTACTGTACCTTTGATGAATTGTCTATTCTTGCGAGTCAAAGAGAAGCTGATCTCCATATCCCAAAGGAGCGCGAGGCCACCCCTCCTATCGTCGCAGTTCACATAAACACCTTTTGCATACCCACACCTATTTCTTATCGCTTCCATCTCATCTGCAAATAATCTGGTTTCCATCAAGAAAACCATATTGGGCTTCTATCTCCTCACTAAATCGTGAAGAGATGTAATGTTACGTGGGTTACCAAACCCCCTCACGTTCCAACTTAATAGATTCATGGCACCTGGCAGTACTGTTGAGCAAACACTGCCAATCTCGCATTAGAGTCTTTTAAGGCGCCCTTCTCTAAGTTTGGAATCCCCTGACTAGAAACCTGAGTATCGTTCTTTCGTCTTGAACTACTCCAACTGCCATGTGCTTGTTTCTCTGTATTTGCTGCCTTTCTTCTATCCATAGGACTCGTGACAGAGTCTTGGGCCTTCCTATTCTCCGGTGGTCGCCTCGGGGTCGTGGTCGCTGCACTCACATTTCTCTTCTTCTTCTTCTTCTTCTTCTTCTTTTCAGTCTCTGGTTTAGCAAACATAGGCTCCTTGCCTTTACCCCCATGCACTGGTTCAGGCGGAATTAGGTGGCGTAAATCCCAATGGTTATCATGAATCGCAATTCTCGAGGCTGGGTTTGCTTCTTTATCCTTGTTATCGATTCCCATACTTGCATCTGTGCTGCTGTGAGAGCTAGCGAACTCGTCACCATATTCCGGTTCACCTCCACTGTTCACGTCGTCCAAAAACTCATCCCCTTCCGACTTTGGTTTCTCGAGCTTCTTTTTGCGTAGCGGCGGCTAAAGTTATCCAGTGTCCATATCCGGGCTCACGAATCTGTTTTTCCTCCCAAGTCTTGTGGTTGAATTCTTCCGTGAAGTGGTTTATACGTCCACGCCACCCACAGACGTTCTCTACTCGTTCATATTTGAAATCGATCCACTGCCTCTCCGTAAGGTTTGCTGACATCTGGCCGAAGCTTAACCCTCATATAATCAACATTTTCCCCTGACATAATTCTCTTGTCTGAATCCGTTTATGTACCCAAAGAACTGACGATATCTCTCGCGTCATCCTCAGTGAACATATATGCCGGCATATTTTGGATTTGTACCCACACCTCAATATGATCGAAAGTGAAACCCTCGATTTTTTAGTCCATTGTGCGAGATGTAGGATGTTACCGTCAAAGAGTCATGGAACATCCCTCAAAACCCTAATCTTCATTTCTTCACTCGAAAAGCTGAGGATGAAGAAGTTTGGTTTCGTCTCGATTATGTTGATCTTGTCTCCGTCCAACCAAATCCTCTTAAGTATAAGTTTTGTTTCCCGGATGTTCATCTTCTCCGGCAATAGAAAGGAACCTGCTAAACAATTATTGTAAAATTTAACAGCCTCCAAGTATCTCTCCTTGTTAACCACGAACACGTCCTCTTCCTCTTATATGGTTAGTAATCCAAATCTGCGACTGATATCATCTTTCATGATGTCAGCCAACATCGGATTCTTGGTGGCCGGAGTCTCCATCATGAAGAAGGGAGGAATCGTCGTCGGTCAAAGCACAAAATCCTAGTGTCGCACTTCTCTGATCCGACCGAAAATATTTAGCTTTGAGAAACCTAGCACATAAAGAATCAGGATTATGAATGAATCTCCAACAACTTTTAGCAATCATTGCCACATTGAATGTTCCAAGATCCCTGAAAGCCATCCCTCCTTCTTTCTTAGGGGCATCCAATTTTTTTCAAGCTTATCCAACAGAGCTTCCTCTCCATAGTCTTGCCTCCCCACCAAAAATTTCTAAAACATGCCAATTAATTAGAACAAAAAGATTTAAGAAATAAGATGCAGCTTATCACATAGCTAGGAATGGCCATTGCAACAGCTTCGGTCATGATTTCCCTGCATTCATAAGAAATGGGTATTGACACGACGATCCGCACTACAACAAATCATGCCTCCGTTGACATCAAAAACTATCGCTAGAAAGGCCAAATATGTCGGAAGAAATTCTATCAACAAATTATTTTTTGACGCAAAATTGTCACTACAACTCGGTCGTTAGTATTAAAGTCGACATACCCCAAGTATGTCGGGGGAAAAAAAGGGCGACATCAATTTATTTCGACAGTTTAAATCAAACAACAAACTTTTTATGTCGCTAGTACAACTACCAACAAGTAAATTTAGTATTTTATGTAGATAAGTGACAAAAATATTTGTCACCGGTAGATATGTTTCTCACTATTACATCTTCCTGGCAACACACATGTTTGTCGCCTGTATCACGACCAAATAAAAAAAATAATGGAGATTTTTACATATATGCAGATCTGTGCTTAAATCCAAGATCAACCATATATGCACCCAAAATCTAAACACTACTCAAACATATATGCACAACTGTGCTGAAATCCAAGATCAACCCTTCAACATTGGGATTTTTTACATCACACAAACCAAAATAATACTGCATAAAAACAAGTTTGCATCCTTAGTCGTGTTAGTGACCGTCCAATAGGTCACTCTAATTCAAGAGTCGTACAAATCAAAGCAGTATTAAGTTAACAAAACAAGTAGCTTGTGTTTCAAAGTTCAGAAACTATTATATCATCATCTGTCCAGAAACACCGGCCAGTGAGTCCTTCGATGCCCTGAACCTATACCAGCGACGCTTAAACCTTCAAAAAATGAAAAAAAAAATCATAAGATAGTGGCTGTATGGTTTAACAACAATGAATATGGCCTACGATATACATCAATAGCCTAGCTAACTATTCATGCTTTCGTTGAATATATATTTTTACACATTGGAGTGATAAACATGAGTATTATCAAATGGAATAATATATAGGATAGCATGCAAAGGGTATACTAGGTAGGATGTTCCAGCAATAGTACCTCTAGTGGGAGACCTTCTGGAAAAAATTTGTATATTCCTTGTGCACCAACAATCTGAGGTGGCAGTAGCTCAGATTTCGAACATTTCCCCATTTTCCTTTAAGCTTGTTCGGCATCAGCAGGAGCAGCCCTTGATATCACAACCTAGCTAAATATGATATTATGACGTATAGAAATTTTATGAGTCTGAAATGCTAATAAACCGACTTAGTAAAAGTTTGGGTGAAAAAATAATAAAATTCATACCATTACGCTAGGACTTTGATTCCCTTTTTTTGAGCAAAGTGTGGTCCTTTCTTTTTTTTTCCCTCATCTAGCTTTACCTAAGAAAACACATTCGTAGATAAATGCAAACAAATAAGTTTAGATGTAAGAAAATCAATAAAAGCATAGCTTAATTTGGAGAGAGTAGAACATGGCAGTTCTGGTGAAATCAAAATGAATAAAGACATTGTCTATTAACCGCCAATAAGGCATGTAAACAAAAAAGCCACATTTATAACCCAGGTCAATATATTCAAGCATACATTTACAACCCCAGAGCCCTAACGTATTGCATTATTTTTATCTCTTCGTAGATAAATGCAAACAAATAAGTTTACAAATGAATATTTGGCAGATCTTGAGAGATTGTCTGCTCTGTCCAAGCTCCAAGTTCTCATACTAGACGAAAATGGTTTCGAACATAAAATTCTACCCTCTCTAGTTGAGCTTTCGTGACTCAGGACTTTATCCCTATCTAGAAAGTCTTGAAGGATTAACTGTGAGAATGGATGGCAGTTGGGAAATTAAAAGAAAATATTGATTTCGTCTAGTGGTAAAAGATTAAAACAAATGGATAAGGGTTTGTATCCCCAGAATGCACAGAATATACCACTGACACGTTTTCTTACGTGTGTACGCAAGTGCACGGTCGAGGAATAAAGTGTGAGTATTTTTAATACTCAGTTTGTCGAATCCCACGAGGACAAACTCGTAACAAGCTATAATTAGCAAATTAATTGAGTTTAGTAAGTAACCGGTAAAAAAGTGTTGAGGATTGTGAGGTTGCCACCCCCAAATAAGTGGTTGTACGTAATGACTGAAATAGTAGAAAAGTGAACTAAGAAGAAGTCTTAAGATATTAATGGAGAAACTAGGAAATCTCGTAGATCACCTAGGGCTGCAAACGATTTACGGATAAACTGAATAACACGTTAATTCGGTCTAACTAAGCCGGGTTCTAGCATTGACCATCTCCTCTCGGTCTCAAGTCTTTTTACGTCACAGTTCACCTAGGGTCCTTTCAGTCCACCTATGTCTACCGGTCTGGTCTAGCAGGTTCCATACTATTATACTAATGGGTCCTATCGGTCCACCGTATCATAGAAAAGCTGAATAATCCTACTGATCCTACCCACAATGGCCAATCCTAACAATTGTCCTTTCGGTCTCAATGGTTGGGATTGATGTTCATATCATCTAGCTAGATTAAGTCACTTTCGTGCACTCACTAACTACATAGTACATGAACAATTAGTTTAGAACGCAATAACAATTAAGCATGAATAATCTAATGAATAAAACCCTAGCGCATGACTATTAGTTCATCTCCTACTCGTGTCAATAGACTAAAATTACCAATGGAATCAAGAAACTACAACTTATTCAATAGTAGAAATCAACAAAGCATAAATTAGATTCAATTCGGAAAATATTCGTTTACATGAACCCTATGATCTCATATGAGATGCCTAGGTATGAGTTTATCTACTCATAGCAAAATATTACATGGTGTCTAAATCTTTCATACAAGAAACAAGAGAGAAAATAGATCAAACGTTAGAAATCGTGAAGATTGGCGCGATTCGGGCTCTTCTCCTTGCTGGAGGTTGTTCCCAATGAAGTATCCTTGCTCTCCTCCTTGATCGTGGCTCTCAACAGGCGTGAATGGTGTAATTTTCGTCCCTAGATCGTTCTTCTATCATAACTCGCAGAAGTCTTCCGTAATTGCACAATAGCCCCCTAAAATCTCCTCCTGACTTCAATAGGCCATAACTTCTTCGTCCGAACTCGGATTTAGCTCAATGACCTATCGTTGGAAAGCTCTTTGAGTCTACTTTCATTCGGAACTGGTTTCACCACCAAATTCTTTGTATAAACTCCAGATATGATCAAAATAGTGCAAACTGGTCATCCAAGCCCCTCCAATTCGGCTTCTCTTCACTCCACTTGAGCTCCTGTTGTTTCCGAAGTTCGTTCCATGCCTCCTATCAACCGATTAGCATCCGTTCCTGCCAAGAAAACATGAACGAACATACCAAGAGATTATTTTTTACAAATAACAATGAAATATGCATAGAAAACGCCCGGACTAACAATATAGCACATGTGAAGCAACAAGTGATAAAACGACCTTTATTCTCCAAAATTAGGCTCAAATCACTCTCAAATACCTATTAACATGTGATAAATGCTAAATAATTATAGCCCCTAAAAGGTGCTATCAAACTCCCCCACACTTACTCTTTTGCTCGTCTCGAGCAACCATGAAGCACAAAACCCCCACACTTGAGACATTGCATACATACCACAACCAAACCAATGCATACCCCGCCGCTTTGCATACTTCACTTTCCGCTAGCCAACACGACTCACGACTCAATACATAAAGACACGACTATGCAAACTACATGATATGTACAATGCAACTCAAGTATGTACAATGCAAGGAATTAAAGAACGTATTTATATTTTCTTGTTCTTGTTAGAGATTGAGAAATCTCAAAGAAAAAACCGACACATCATAAGGCTCTCACATCCCCTAGAATATTATATAACTTTGGTGATCGATAGAACTTGCGGCCAGTTTCGTCAGATAGAACGGGCACGAACACAAAATAAGTTGCTTCCGCACACTCATGAAACGTATCCCTAGCACTTACCATCCGAGCTATTTATCCATCGGTTTCAATTGTTGACGGCTTAGGACGGGTATGATAGGATAGTTAGAAGCACAGTCCTAGACTTCATGATATATCTCACAAAAAGCCATTCTCACACTCCCTCACCAAAATCAAAGGAACCCCACCGAATCTCACTACTCTGGCCCACATTCCCTCAATCTTGGTGCAACGCCGTTCTCTTGGCCACAAATGTGATAAGTGATCAAGATCATAGCTAATCTCCACAGTCTTCATGAAGTTTAATTTCCGGCTCCCTAGTCCATTCCACTTTCAACTTTCTATTTTTCTTTTTTTTTTTTCAATTTCATTCTCATACCAATAAGCACATGGAGCCACCAATACGATAGTAATATCCAAGGAGATCAAATATCACAATAGATAACGAGGGGATGGAGTGTGTCAAATCAAATGATATAGTCAATATATGTTGACACCCCCACACTCGATGTAAACCATATCTCGAACCCGGTAATCAATGTATAAACGTGCTATTTCCAACCAATCCCCCTCATAACCTAAGATGTAGAAAATATAAATGAAGCACAAGCACGTCCTCCTATAAGATCAACCAACCTCACCCCATATCGTGCGAAAAGAATGTCACGCACTCTGGCACTCCTCCTGTGATCGTGATGTATGGACACGACTCACCGCCACACCGAAGTGTGCTACCGTCTCAAACTCACCCTCACATCCCCTAAAAAGACGACATGTAAGATAATCCTCTCAAGATGTATAATATCAGATCACCCTCAAGGAACCTCCCTAACGCAACTCCCTCTATCATGACGCATAGGAAGGGACCATTACAACTAGTGATGAAAGTCACAAGGAATGGCTTCCTAGGCTAGAGGTTGCGAATAAAAAGGGGTAAATGGATCAAATTGGGGTAACTAGTGGACCTAGGAGATGGAGACGGGACGTGAGGTCCCCATAAGATCACTCGCACAGCTGCTCTGTTGCCACTACGAGGAGGGTTGAGGACTACCTAAGTGACGGTGGTGTAGCCCTAGTAGGATAACTAGTTCGAGAGACAACTACTCACAATTCTCGAGTGCATTGGCCCTAAAGCCTTTCTACTCCAGATTCTCGCGTCTACGTCACCTAAGATTTTCATACTACCTAGGGAATACTATCATAAATCCCTCTCCACGCTTACTCTCTTCAATTGCCCTTTCTCAAAAAAAATAATTTTTAGGATTTTTTAATTTTTTAATTTTTTTTTCGACACTATATGTAACTGGCCAACTCGACTAACCAACAAAAAAGGGTAGGTGGACTCAATAAAATAAAAGTGCAACAATAATAAACAATGCATAAAATAAATGTGCACATGCAAAACTAACCAACTCGGCGCCTACATGCAAACATGACTAACTAAACTACATGTAACAAGGCTATGCAATGACTAACTAGCGGATAGCTAAAAACTCCCCCACACTTAAGCGCTTCGTTGTCCTCAACGAAAGATAGACTGAAATCAAGAGGACTCGGCTGCTCAAATGCAGGGCCAGTGGGTCTAGCCGGAGTGAGTGCATGTGAGGTCTAGAGTGAACTAAACAAGTTTCCGACAATCCAAGTATGTGCAAGTAAAAATTTTCAAGAGA